>CM056602.1:33414974-33617474 GCA_029721355.1 Tegillarca granosa | reverse complement strand
TACGACCTGGGAGAGATGATATAAACAGAAATGTCTACTCAACACATGTGCAGTTAGAGAGGCCATTTTTATACAGCTCTTCGGTGTGGTATAGAGGGGGCTGTGTTAACAAGAATTTCTCCCAGTTTTACCCAGCACAGCATATATACAAGCATAAACCAATAGAGATTGATCCTAATATAATGAAATCTGACGATTATTTTGAGTACCAAGTCACACCAATAGATCGCGTTCCATACATCAAGTTCTTTATCAGTGGTAAGTAAATGGGTTGTAGGTCTATGAATCTCAATTGAAATCTTGGGTCTTGTACCAGATATGATATGAAAAACCAGACACTGCCATCTGATACAACAGATGATGAATAGTTCAGGGATATTTTTGACACAATTTCTTATCATCCTTTTTTCTTTATTAGTTTTGTTTATCCAAGATTATTATCAGATCATACATGCCATAACTCAAAAAATGGAAATTTTTAGACATGAGACAAAATAATTCAGGGTTTTTCAAAATTAAGGTAAGGGTAAAACTTCTGGGGGGGGGGGGGGGGGGGGGGAGCGGGTTGTGTCCTGGAGAAACGGGTGTTAAAATGTAGTTTGATGTATATATGTTATAAACAAGGCAGTAAAAAAGTGACCTAAATTCACACACGTGGTGATGAAAGTCACATGACTATTCGTCCGCAATATTGTATCCGAGATATGCCGTATTAACCATGTTGTTTTTGCTGTCCTGACCCATACAGATTCTAGTTTTGTCACAATGTATAACATCTTTACAATCAGGATCCTAGCTATTAAAGTATTTTTTTGTTCACCTGACTATAGGGTTATAAAAACCTTAAAAAATCTTCTCCTTTAAAACCAATGATGGCAGTGAAAATCTGATGTGATATTTGGCTTCTCTAGGGTACTAGTATTAAGCCTGTAGTTTGTTCACTACATGAAATTAGGACACAAAATTGTTTATGTGTTTTACGTTTAATTTTAAAAAAGATAATGCCTTGTCAATGGTGTTCAAGAGCTGGGGCATCTTTATTGAAAACAATTACAAACATAGTTTTGATTAATTTCTAGCAATTAAAATAAAATCATTATGGTTTTATGCATTCTAGGTGATGAGTCCATTCTGAAGTATTATAAAAGTGATTTTCAAACAGCCCAGCTTAATGGATCGAGTCTCCAAGGTGATTTAGAATGGAACCATGACAACAAAACATGGCTGGTGTCCATAAATGGTAACTAAATTTTGTAATTTTATTGTTTACTCTCACTGTCAACATCATAATCATCATCAACATAGTGGCAACCATTTAATCAAATTCTCTGACTTCCCATTGCATTGTTAACAATATTATACTTGACCCAATAATCATCATCATCGTTATCATCATCATCGTGGTAACCACTTAATCAAGTTCTCTGACTTCCACTTACATTGATTAGAATATTATACTGACCCTAACATCATCATCATCATCTCTTCTCCTTCTCCTCATTTTCATCATCACCATCATCATTGTTATCATCATCAACATAGTGGCAACCATTTAATCAAGTTCTCTGACTTCCCATTGCATTGGTAACAATATTATACTTGACCCAATAATCATCATCATCATCATTATCATCATCGTGGTAACCACTTAATCAAGTTCTCTGACTTCCACTTACATGATAAGAATATTATACTGACCCTATCATCATCATCCTTTCCTCCTTCTCGTCTTCATTATCATCATCATCATCATCTCTTCTCCTTCTTCTCATTTTCATTAACACCATCATCATCATTATTATCATCATCATCCTTTACTCCTCCTCCTCCTCATCATCATCATCACTTCTCCTCAACATCATCATTTCCTCAACATCATCCTCATCCTCCACACCTCAATCATCATCATCATCATTACTTATCCTCATCCTCCTTATCATCATCAGAATAAGAGTTCCATCAAAAGCTGCCAGTATTAAAATGGTTTCAAGTGTGTTATTAACGTGTCAATTCATTTTGTATTTCATGTATAGATTCATTTTTTACTTCTTTGTGGTAAAAATATTAAAATAAGAAAAATGTGTTTTTTATGTCCCAGTGAAGATTATTTCACTTGTATCAACTTTTTGTTTGCTGAACCTTGTTGATAAAAAGTGCCTAGATGTTTAAGCTAATCAGACATACCGTTAATCAGGTTCACTGCTTGTTTGCTTCAGTAGTCTATCACTTTAAAACCACTGCAGTAGCTCAGTTGATAGAGTGCTCGCTCCGTAAGTGGGAGGTTTCAACCCTGACTAGGTCTGACCCAAGACTTGAAAGTTGGTAATGACTGTTCTTTCGCCAAGCACTCGGCATTACGAAATGAAAGTCATGGTTCTTTCAGATGGGAACTTAAAATAAATGAGGTCTCATGTTATGGCAAGCATGGCACTATAAAGAACCCTTCTGTATAATGCCATCAGCACAATGCACAGGCAAAATTCTGTACTTTCGCCTATAGCTGGTGACATCTGGATATAAGTGAAATATTCTTGACTGGGACTGTTAAACACCATTACTCAACTCAAATCAACTCAACTATCACTTTAAACTTTTTTGGCCAACATGAAAACATTTTCTTTTTTTTATGCATTACAGGAACTTTGCTGTCATGTCCAGCTTACATCACTACGGATATTTATGATAAATACATGGTAGCTAAATTGGGACATTTTGATGTGTTTGTAAAATGTCCACCAAGTTTTCAGATGTCATTCAGTCTACAGCAGCCTAGTAGGGACACACCAGACATATTCATTGTTATTGTAAATGATTCAGCAACCAGCCATAGAATTGTTCTGTCACTCATAAATAAACCAGTTTATCTTCCTGTCAATGAAATGACAAGTCTGATACCTATATCATCTACCGAGTATCCATGGATACCCATTATTATAACTTTTGTATTAACAGTAATTATTTTAACAGCATTTTTACTTCTCGGAATTTATATTGGGCAACAAGAGACCAATAAATCGATGGAAAAATTGTAAAATATTGTGAAACTGTAACATTTATAAATAAAGAAGATGACCCCACAAATGTGGATGGCGGGGCAGGACAAATGGCACGCCCAATATCAAGAGGAATTGTATGTATCTTAGTTACCCTGTATTTAGTGTATGCTTTCATGTTTACGTTTTCCATGTTACTGGGAATATTCTACATGTTCCAGGGATCACTTGTTATGAATCTGACAATTGTATCAAATACAAGTGCCAAAGTACAGGAAGTTGTCGAGACACATTTCAGACAGAATGAAAACTTTGAGAAGTTTCAGGCAAGCTTGATGTTTAATCAGACGAAGGAGAGATTGGATGCATGCTCTCATCACATACAATCAAGCATTGAGGGGTTTCTACAAAAGCATCAAGTAAATATGCAGAGCCATTTAAATGGTCTCTATGGAAACAACAAAACATTAATGGCGTTAGTAAATAAACATTTAGATGATAAGAATTTTAAAATGAAAACAAAGTTGGATTCTTTTGTAGAAGAATGTAATAATACCATCCAAGAACATTATAGGGGTGTTTTAGGAATATATTCAGAATTCTTAGAACAAGTGTCTGTTAATGGCTGGATGAAATTTCCTTTGGAAATTTTCATTAGTCAGATGGATACTGTGGAAAGTGGATTAAACAGCGAGTCTCGTATTGAGTTCATGGACTGGCTAATGGTTGATAAAGTGAAGGATGTGCTAAATATTAAAAATAAACTACTATCAATGCTAACAAAGTCATTTTCAACTGTTCCTCTTATCCTGTCAGATAAAATGCAAAGGGAGATAATGCAGGATGGAAAAGACAATAATATGGACTCGTTTAAGTATGTACAGCTTCACTCTATACTTTATCAGGATACAATCTACAAGGACAAAATGAATGATAGAAATAACTCTTACCAACTGCCCATTGGTCAAGCCAACAGTTGGTCATCCAGTGATAAAGCTACATTGTTAAACCAAATGAGGATTTTATTTATTCCTGTATTCATTGTTGTTTTTCTATTTATGGACATTTTGCTCCTCTCCTATAGATTTTCCTGGCTACGGCAAGTGTTTAGTAAAGCACGCCTCGGATTGGAGGAAAAAATCCCCACTGACCATGTAGCTGAGAAAATCCATTTTACTCTCACAGGGGATGATATCAGGAGATCAGATAATGTGCTAGACAGCCCCTATAATTATTATGTAGAGAATAAAGAAGGTATTGTAGCTGGTAAAAGTGAGTTATACTTGTTGTATTGTCGGGCCTCTCCAAGGTCAAAGGAGGATATTTTAAAAGAAATATGGCATCACAAAATGAGGCAGAAACAAAAATCAAATCCAAAACTGGAAAACAATTCACTTACTTACATTGTAATTAGATTACTGAAATACATATATAAACATGTGATATCTCCAATTTTGTGGAGATTTGTGTTGGTGGGTGTATTTGTGCTGATCATATGTCTTGTTACTAAGGCAACCAGTGACATTGTGACCATAGAAACGGCAACATTTTTAATGGATACCAATTCTATTCTACCTCAAGTACACAGACAGATCAGTATAACTAACAATGCTCTGTCAGACCTAGCTAGAGAGTTCAATAATCAGCTGACAGAGTACAAATCATTGCTGGATCTTAAAATAAGTCACATTAACAGGCTTTCTACAGGATACTCTTACACAACAGGTCAGTAAATTAGCTTATTCTATAAATAATACTTTCTGTTTTGTTATACACTGTTTAATAAGGGAAGGTCAAAGATCTTTTTTTTTTTTTTTTTTTTTTTTTTTTTTTTTTTTTTATGAATTGTTAAAAGTGTCTAGCCACTTATCATTGAATGGAATATTTTTTCAACTTATTCAAGCATCGAGATTTTATATGGTAAAGATAAATTGCTTTTTTCTGACCCATAAAAAGGTTTTAATTTAGTATTTTAAACTAGATTTATTATGGAAGCCAACAAAAGCCAAATAATAACATGCAATAATAATAATAATAATAAAAACCAACTAACTTTAGTATTGCTCTAGCGACCAGAAAAATGACAAATAATATTTATTATTTTTTAATTCAAGTGTAACAATGAGAACTTTTTATCAGAAAAAATGTTCCAGTGGAGTATTCTGTAAGGGAAAATGTTATAGTGGAGCATTCTGTAAGGAAAATGTTCCAATAGAGCATTCTGTCAGAGAAAATGTTCCAATGGAGCATTCTGTCAGGGAACATGATCCCAGTTAATATGTTTCAATGGAGCATTGTAAAGATATTTGTTATTATCTTGTGCAGAATCTGCAGGTAATAGGCTTTTGCCCCATAGTTATGGGGGAGGGCCTTAGAGGCCAAGTGGTCTTAAGCACACACTTACAGATCACAGCTCCTTTAACCGCCTGGGTTGTGAATCTCCCTCGGGACAGATCCTAGCGTTAGAAAGTTTGTCAGTTCGCTTGCTGAAGGTCTGTGGTTTTTTCTGGACACTCCGGTTTCTTTCATCATCCTAGAACTGACCTTCCTTGAAATAAGTAAAGAATCTTGACTGGGGCATAAAACACCATTACTCCACTCCACTCCACTCTACTCATATTTATGGGTTAATCCTCTTGACAACTATAGATGGTAAATTTTACAACTTAGTCAAGAATCTTGCATTTATATTGAGATGGTAAGTTTTTGGATGATTGAGGAAACTGAAGTGTCTTGAGAAACCACTGGTCTCTAAGTAATAGTTTATTTTTATTTGGAATATTTACAGAATTTAGCAATACAGTCAATTATAATGGAGTTTTGTATGGAGAAGGGCGATAACCCTTGTAGTAATTGGTTGTTCAAGAACAATTTAACAGATTTGATTGTTAGCTGTGGATTTCTGCCATTAAATACTCAGTTATTAACAGGTAATTTATATGTCATGAAAACATGTGTTCCTTGGTTATGTGTTAGTGTTGATGTAGTCAATTTAAGATAGGTTGAACTATACTGCATTATAAATCTTACATGTTCAAAAAATTTACCAATAAATGGGGTCTGTTTATTGATCATTTGGACAATAACCATTTTTTGTATAGAATATGGAAAAACCTTTATGTCACTAATTCTTGAAGTAACACTATTTAATGGAAAAGAGTTAATTTATTCTATTCCATGTCCAATGAAAATGTGTTTCACAGAAATGCTATAAGGTGTTTAATGGTAGGCTATTTCATTGTTTTTATAGATAAAATTTTTTTTTTACATTTTGAAAAGTAATAATATTTTGTTTTACATTTATTTCAACTTTTTAAAAATGTTTATACTTGCAGATTTCAATGAAGACACATTTATGCATTTTGTACATTCAGAGTTATATCCCTTGGTGAATACTCTTCGGACAATATTATTCAATACATGTTATATTTTATTTGTGTATGCTTGTTTTATGTTAATATGCCACATATTTATCAGACTCATATTAATGTATTTAATTAAAAACAAACAACTACCAAAGAAAATCATGTACCTAGTGTCCAATGCTAATGACTGCTGGAAGGAGAACCAGTCTAATGCACCAAAAGATGGGATCTATCGTACCAACTCGTGGATTGAGAGTTGTGAGAGTGGGGTCGTTGGTGATATTGATGATCATTTTAGAGAATCAAATATGTAAATGTTGTTATGGTATTTATATTGTAAAATGTCTATCAATAAATCATTATATGTTGTTTAAATATCAGTTTAGCAATTGTGCTTGGACAAATGGAACAGTCACTGGTGTTTGAAGTAGAGAATTGTAGGTTTGAACCTCACTTTTGATTTGATTTTCTGAGATGGTCGGTTGGTTAAATGTGGTTTTACATAACATCAGCAATTTTTCAGCTATTTGTGATGAGGCAATATTTTTTACTCTAAAAGGATTAATATTAACAAGTTCATGTTGATGTTTCTACATGTGTTTTTGATTGGGCTTGTACTCACACAAACTTGTAGTGACATTTATAGTGCTAATTCACTCACTTACAATGTTGCAGATAAACACCACAGACCACTCAATCCATTATACTGGTATTAAGCCAACCAGTAAAGGCCTACAACAAGAAAACATCTTCCTCTTCCTCACTGGAGTTAACTGTGGTTGAACCCACAGCAGTGAGAGACTTTAGGTATGAAGGATAATGCTAGCCAACCACTCAGCCACTGCAGCCCCCACAGATATTCTGAGATGATTATTGTCAAGGCCTGGCATCACCAAAAGGTGAGACTTAGGTGTTGCTTTTCTGGCGATGCTGGCATGTCAAAATGTGAAAGTCTTATGTTAAAGTAATGTATTTTCTACTCAATCAAAAACTAACCAGGTGAGACATTTAAATCTGTGGAATTCTTGTTATATTCTGCTCATACATGAGCTGCTTTAATCTTATGAATCAGATTCAAAATCAAGGTCTTGATTGCTCAGAGCAGATTTATGTCACCTCTGTAAAGTTTAAAAAGGGACCACTTTTAGCTGCTATAGAGATCATTTACAACTAGAAGTGATTGAAGCATACAGAGGAAGATGAGGTTTTATTTGCTTGTATCAAATGGTTGCAGCTGTATTCCTCATACATGGCAAAAAACCAGAGCTATCCAAAACAGAAAGAACTATTAATAAGAACAACAGATAAGACAATAAAAACACTTAAAAACAGGCCCAACTAGGGCCTATATTGCTCAACTGGCGCACAAATTGCATCTCGTTTTGTGAAAAATGGGCTAACCAAATATTATTTAGAACGAAGTCTAGTGGGCTTAATGGTCATTTGAGGACATCAGAACTGTGGTTGATGCTTGTAATTGAAGCAGATATAGTCTTAAAATTACCATAGTAATGGAGAGAAGAAAGTAAGCAAATATGTTGTGTATGCAAGTCAATGAATAATCATTGTATGACAAAAATAAGAATGGTTAACACATTATTATTTTTGAAATATTGTTTATTATTATGCATATTTAGGACAAACAAAGCATCTAAGCTTTCTTTATATAACTATAAAAATTGTATATACATTGTGTACAAGATCTTGTATAATAAACCATGTTCATAAGGAATAGAAAGGAAAGGAAAGGTATGGGATCAGTACAATAATGAGAAGTACATAAATAAAATTTGGAATCCTTGATAATAGACTGGATAAAGTCACTAGCAAAATACATTAATTGTTCATTCTGAACAAGTATTTATTATACAAATAACAACATATCACAACTGTCACACTTATACATCTTGGGACGTCTGGTACAAACTTTAGTCTACCCCACCTAAGGACCTTCCGTGACACCAAATACGGTTCCAGTCGACCCAGTGGTTTCAGAGGATATTACAACTTATTTGCATAAATCGTGAAAATCGGGTCAACGAAAAGATTCTCAAAAAAAACCGTTATATATATTGAATGCCCCGCTATCTACTCTGCATTTCAAATTAGACGAAAACAGTTAAAAATGATTCAACAATGGCTATTCTTGTTTTTGCTATTTATAGTAACAAGGCCAACTTGGATTTCGGGCGGGGTCGCCTGATACAAACGTTAGTCTACCCCACCTAAGGACCTTCCACACCAAATTCGGTTTAAGTTGGCCCAGTGGTTTCAGAAGAAAAGATTTTCATAGAATTGATTAATATTACACCTCATTTGCATAATTCCTAAAAATCGGGTCAACGAAAATTTTCTCGTTATATATGTTGAATGCCCCGCTATCTACTCTACATTTCAAATTTAAACAAAAACCGTTAAAAATGACTCAACAATGGCTATTTATGTGTTTTTGCTACTTACAGTAACCGCGGTCAACTTGGATGTCAGGCAGTGTCGTCTGGTACAAACTTTAATCTATCCCACCTAATGAACTTCCACACCGAATTTGGTCCCAAGTGGCCCAGTGGTTTCAGTGGAGAAGTTTAAAGTTTACGCACGCACACGCGCACGGACTCAGGGACGCACGCAAAACCATGCAATAAGCTCAGCTGGCTATAGCTATTTGACTAATAAAGTCACTGGTTACCATGACTTTAGATGGGCACTGGCCATAATGGCATACTGTTACACCTTTTTGGTATATCGCCCATAAAATTCATAGCTAATAACGTAAACCGTTAAATGGTTATCACTGTTATATTAGAGTTGACTTAAGTAATGGTGTTTAACGTCCCAGTCAAGAATATTTAACTTATATCGAGACGTCGCCAGCTATAGGCGAAAGTGCAGAAATTTTGCCTGTGCTTTGCGCTGATGGCATTATACAGCAGGGTTCTTTATCATGCCACGCCATGACACGGGACCTCGTTTATTTTAAGTTCCCATCCGAAAGAACCGTGACTAATTTCGTAATGCCAAGTGCTTGGCGAAAGAACAGTCACTACCCACTTTTAGTCTTGTTTCAGACCCGGCCGGGGTTCAAACTCATTCAACGCAACCTGAACTTTCCTTATATTTGTATCTTTTGCATTGTTCTATCTGTGATTGGCTGAAAACTTGCTGAATTTATTGACAGATGCAGCTTTACAAAGTAACTTGCTCACTATTTAAAATAGTGGTTACCATGAATATTATATGAGTAGTAGTACCCTTAATATTTGGTTTCTTGTGTGTATATGATTTTGTGTACGTTAAAGATTAGCATCAAGCCTTATGTTTAAGTATAGTAAGCGCTGAGTTAAAGTAATAAATATCCTCTTAAATTTTGATGTGCCATATGTGCACATTTCGGAATATTATTCCTCTTCAGTTAAACTAGGGGCCGAAAAGTTTGATGGATAAAAAACGTAAGCCAAACATTTGAAAATTAATGAATCTAAAGTTCCAGAATTAAATGAATCCAAATCCAACTAAGGAATGCTTTGTATAAGGGAACAAATCTTTAAAATATAGTTTTAAATAAATTTAAAAAAATTAGGACAACTGAAAATTTTGCTAACCTTTATCGAAATGAACATCCATGTAGCACCATTCACCACAGTCAAAGATTGTATGATGATCACAATGCAAAACCAGGATGTATGAAACTGACCATTTATATAAATTAAATAAATAAATGATAAAGCACATAAAAAACATACAGAGATTCAATTTGATATATACATTCGTAATTTATGTAATACTTGAACACACACCCACTCATCCACACATACACATACACATATGGGGGTTGCTGCAAATGTGTGTGTGTGTGTGTGTGTGTGTGTGTGTGTGTTGGTAGCAACCAACTAGACAAAGAACAAGGTGACAAAAATGAAGAAGAGAAACAACCAAAGCCATGAACAGACAAACATTCATTGAGACTATTGACTTTGGGTGGATACTGGAGTTCATTTGAGCGTCACCTTATAATAACAACATGTGATTAGTCCTTACAATACTGGTATTTTAAAAAAAAATATGACTAAGTCTTATTTGCTCAACAACAAACCAGAATGTTCGTTAGTTCATTGTTTTTACAGAAAATGGTAGCTACTAGTAACTCGCTACTTGTGGGGATATTTAGCTACTAGTAGTTAACTAGTTGTAGGGGAAAAGTTAGCTCCATTATACTTGCAACACGTAACCTAAAACATATACCGGTATGTGTAACTTTGTCATTATGGTCATCGATGGTGCAACATTGCTTGCTGATTTGTTCCATTATTAATATGAAGCATCATTCAAGCATCTGGAAAGACGACTGTAGTCAAATCATACAACTTCACATACAGATATATAAGTGACGTTTTAACTCTTATAATTCCATATTTGTAGAATATGTAAATGTCATTTTGTACTAGTGAACTTGAAATAAAAATTACGACTGACTCGTCATGTTCTGCTTCATATTTGGATTTTACTCAGTTATGACACCAACGAATGGCTCCATTTGAAGAGCTATGACAAACGGGATGACTGCAATTTTTCTATTCTTAACTTTCCATTTTAATACAGTATTATCCCTTCTCCTGTGAATGGTGTATTTATTTAACAGGCAATACAATATGGTACTTTGTTCCAACATCGGGAACTTTTTACATCGAAGTATGCGGCTTCAAGTGAATTGTTGACTCAGGAATACTGCGAGCATAGGCTTATCAAGGCCCTTCAAAGTTTTATGGCTGTCATAACAATATGTTGATAATCATGAAGTCGCATAGTATTTTTTACCTCCTATAATTCTATGTTCCTTTCTTTCTCAAATTTGTTTTTGTATGTGGTGGGTGTAGGTAGCTCGACAAGAGGTGCTTACCCTTCAGAGCACCCGGCTTCCCTGGTAAAAGTTAACGTATTTAAACTGAATTTATCAGTTTTTTACGTTGATTTTGGGATTGTGGTTTTCACATGGACTGGTATGTTTGTTTTTAACGATCACAACTTTCGCAATCTAACTTTTCAACTAGTGGGTTTTAACTTAAATTTTAAACATTTTGAATATTTCAAATATTTAAAACATAATTTAATTCTGTGTTTAAAGACAAAAAATATTCGGAAACAAAAGCCTTCATACACACACGCTTACACAAACCCGGAAGGGGTAGGTTTAGGTATTGATTGTTAAGACATTCAATACATATAGCTGGATATTTATTTCAAAGATATTCAATATTCAAGTATATCATTAGCAACGTTATTCAACGTTGGTATTAATGGACTCGGAATTAAATGACCAGAGCCTACCTACTCTCAGATTGTGTAATCGTATATGTTGAATCATGAACCGTAATATGTGTAAATGTTGTGTATCATAGGTCGCGGAATAGAATAACCTTGATCATGAAACACATAAATATTTAATGTCTTCGAATTTAATATTAAGCTTTTTGTATTGAATGTGAAATTAATAGAAATCTATACCTCAATGAACCCCAACCCCTAATCCCCCCCTTCATACCGTACATTTGCGTATGAAGGCTTGTATGTCTTGAAATTTGGGGTTTTAGTAATTGTAATATGATAGAAAAAATACAATTAAAATTTTGTAAACTTCTTTTACATGTTAAAAGGTCAACACCAAACTTTTTTGTTTATGGTGAATTATATAGATTTCCTCTAATTATAGCTATAAAAACAAGAATCATAAGTTATTGGGCGGATCTTATTGTTGGTAAAGAAAGTAAATATTCTTCTACACTTTATAATCTTTTATATATGAAACATATTAATGGTATTAACTTTAATTGGATTACTAGAGTAAAAACTATTTTAGAAGAATGTGGCATGAGTTATATTTGGTCTTCACAAACATTTTGTAGCAAACCATGGTTAGTTAAGTCTGACAAGCAAATACTCTGTGATCAATTTTTACAGAAATGGATAAGTGATTGTAATACATCATCTAAAGGTTTATCTTACAATTTATTTATGCTTTCTAATTTTGAATTTCCCTATTATTTAACCTCTAGTTTATCATGTGAAAATAAAATTATCCTAAGTAAGTTTAGATCTAGTAATCATCGTCTCCCAATTGAAACGGGTCGTTGGCAAAATGTTCCTAGAGAAAATAGATTATGTCATTTATGTTTTAATGATATTGGTGATGAGTATCATTATATTTTGTCTTGTAATGTATTGTCTGATATTAGAACTAAGTATATACCTTTTTATTTCCGTCATAACCCAAATACTATAAAGTTTTATCATCTTTTTGCAACTAAGAAACTATCTGTGCTGAAAAACTTGTGTACTTTTATTACTATTATTTATGAGAGAGTCAGCCAGGTTAATGTGTGTTATAAGTAATATAGATAAAATTATATTGTAACTCACGCATGTAAATATATTGTTGTATTATATACTTATATTGTACATGTTCTCTTTATTGTAAATTTGCAATGTGAGAATAAAGAACTTGAACTTGATCAGTCTTAATCAGCGGCTTGGTATAATTGGTTGGCCACAGAAATTAATAAGTTTCAAATTATTACATACAAATACAGATACTGAATTCGGTACTATATTCGTGGTACAAGTAAACGTGTGGAAGTGATAGTTGCTGAAGTTTGTTTTGTCTTGTCTTTACATTTATTTATTTATTTATTTTTTGTCTTCATATAACGTTTATTTTATATTGCTTCATATTTCTTTTATTTGGTCTTGTGTTCATATTTCGGTTTTTTTTCCCAAGTTTTTGCTCACCTTCATATTCCGTTTATTTTGTCCTGCCTTCAAATTTCGTTTATTTTGTGTGTGTGTGTGTGTGTGTGTTTGTTATAATTAAGAAGTGACTAATATTTCTCTTCTGTGTCATCAATTTTACTGTGTTTCCAAGAATACTATATTGTCGATGTTTTATATAACGAAACATGTAGTATTATAGTATTATAAGTATTCATGTAAGTCATTAGTATATATCTGTCAGGTTCAGTGTTACGTCCTGTTGTATCCGGTAAGGAAATGAGGACGTTGTATCAACATCCGAGGATTTTTAGTAGAGATGACTCGCGGCCCGGCTTCATAACAATACTGTCGACAAAAACGGGAAATTGAAAATTTGAAAATGCTTTTTGAATTTTAGTTTAATACAGAGGTAATGTATTTTTAATTCATAATTCTCTTTAAAACTTTTAAGTTTAACATTTTACATTATGTTTGAAACGGGCAATTAAAATGAGGAAGAAAATTATGAGAGAGAGAGAGAGAGAGAGAGAGAGAGAGAGAGAGAGAGAGAGAGAGAGAGAGAGAAATTTTATGTCATATATTAATACACGTAGAAATTACTGAAATATTAAAGCCTTGTTTAATATATATATATATATATATATATATATATATATATATATATATATATATATATATATATTCCAGATATGGAAGACGTTGACCACTAACATTTTTCACAAATCGTCTTGAGATTACACATCAATATAATGTTAATGGCCTACATTTGTGAGTTATGGTTCGTTACGTTAAAATTGGTGGCGCTGCTATCGATCCGGTCCATCCGTAGCCATTGTTTACACTGTAACTGAGGAGATTTTTCTATCAAAATGCCATATACATGTTATTGCGTACCTGGATGTTCAAATAAAGGGGGCATTATTTTCCCAAAGATATGAAACTAAGGAAAAAGTGGATATTTTCTATTCGCAAGAACTCTTCAGAACAAAAATATAAATTGTGGGAGACTAGCGTTGTTTGTAGGGAACATTTTTTGCCCTCCGATTATGTCGGAGAAACCGTCTTTGGTACATCAAACTTCATAAATATATTTACATTGCTATTTTCATCAAATGCGAACAATTCTCATTCCAAATGACTTATACTCTATTGTAATTATAAATAGTGATAGATCATACACATATACTATCGGCAAGAGCTAGGCCGAGATGACTCGGATTTTCGAGAAATCCAGTTGTCATAAAACGTCAGATTTTCGGATTCAAGTAATGTTGACCTACATGTAACCCATTGGCAAGCACCACCCTCTCTTAGCAGCTCGTTCCTTGTATTTTGCCCAAACAACATAAAAAATAATCCTTGGCGAGCTGGGTCAAAACAACCTCCAATTCAGGATCTATACAGAAACCATAATAAAAATCTTAGTTTTATATATGACTTCTGTTTCACATATGAAGTCAATGTAATAATAAGAATTGATTGCATTTGCTTTGTTTTAAAGTTTATTATTTTTATTTTTAATATAATTATTTTTCTTTAATGTTTGACAAAATTATATTCAGTCTGATGATATTATTCTTTAAATATGGCCCCTCATATTCATCTTTTTGTTATCCCATGCTGGTAAAGATTTTGAAATCTTGATGGTGATGATGTTTAATCATCTTTAATATGATGGTGATGATTTATTTATTGTTTAACATTGCTTTAACAATTCTACAATCATGTCATGACATGCATGGTGCATGATTGAAGTGTCTTTTACTTGACAAGTGCAGACTGATGTTATCTTTATATTGCTGGTACACTGATACACAGTTTGGCAGATTCATACTATATACCACCTGGTCACATTATACTGACACCGAGCCAACCAATAAAGGCCAATGGCAGGTGAAACCACTTTCTAACATATGAGCCCATATAAGGTATGAACCCACAGTGGTGAGAGACAGTGAACTACAAGGCTAATGCTGAATACACTGAGCCACAAACACAAATAACAAAAAAATGACGCCTACTATTATTTAAATGACATTTTATTTACAATGGGTACAAGTAAAGAATATTTTGGTATACTACTTGATTTTAATACACAAATTGTTAAAGTGTACATGTACTTCACATTTAATTTAAAAAAGACTCTTGAATTTGTCAGAAAAAGTTTATTTTGTATGCATGTTATTTAGCCATTACTGTTGAACCAAAAGTCACCGGTATACTTTTTCACAATACAAGAATGTGTGTTTACATTTTTCATAGAATTCTCTTTAGAAATTAAAAAAATGTATTTAAATATAAACTTAATTCTTTCTAGAATTTATGTAATATTGAAGTGTTATTTTAAAACTTCCTTAGACAAGTAGCTTTTAAAGAATGATTTTTTCTATTTTTATTTTTAAAGACATTATGTCTTAATCCTCAATACAAGCATACCATTAAAAATGTAACAAGTCAATAATTTACCATTACTTCAAAATGAATATTTCTCATATTCCTTATAAAAAAATTTCTATAGTACAGCATTTTAAAAATATTTTTCATAAAACTCTGTGAGTTTTGATACCATTTCATTAATGAAAGATTCATTTCTTTTAATATTTACAATTCTCATATCATTGAATGTATAAACAACTAAATCACATTCAGTTCCATTTGTACAGAAAAGTTGACCTTGTATCTGATAGTAGTAATCATGTGTAGTACTGAGCTGTAGATCACCATCTTTGTTTTTTAAGAAAGGAACAGTACTTTCTGAAATCATGCTGTCTTTAGCACTATATCGGCATTTTACTTCCACAAAGTTGTCAGAATTAGCAACTAAAGCATCAAGTGAAGCTGCAATATATGGATGTGTTTTGCTTACATGAATGCCACATGATTCTGTCACAACTCCAGTCTTATTGGAGTACTGATCCAAGGCAACAGACTCATATTTTCTGCCATGAAGAAGTGGTGGGGTTGTTAATTTGCAAACAGTTGTTAGATATTTAACCAAATTATTGAAATCAGTTCTGTTGGTTGCCTTGCAAATTTAACCAGGCAGTAGGCAAGCAGGTTGTGTCCTTAACTCATAATTAGACATTAATGCTCAGCGACAGTGCCAAGCTGAGCAACTGAAACTAAAGGTTGTATTACTTTCCCCCCTTTAGTCTTACACTAGGTAAGCCAGTCTTTATTCTAACCCATTAAAGCCAATTGCCAAGGCTAGCAGCAGAAACTTTAAATATTTTACAACTTAAGTATTTTGTGGCCTGGTATTGAACCCAGATTTGCCATACATGAATATTTCTGATTAATATGTTGTGTGCATTTACAACAAATGCTTTTTTACAGCATGTTAAAATCTGTTAGACATAGTCACAAGTAAAGTTTGTCTGTTTGCTTGTAGCTCAGTGATTCTCTTTGGGCACTCTAGATTTCCTACACCATTCAAGAATCTGGACTTTGTCTTGCCTCTTGGGCATAAACACCACTGTTGTAACAATAAACAACACAAAAACATACTACTGTTATTTAAAGATATAAAAATCACCAAAATTTATGATATGTATATGATTATATATAGACAGTTACACTTAGCCTATATTTTACTGTAGTGTAAAATGAAAGTAGAAAGATGCCTGCCAAGTCGGGAAATGTCGGCATTTTGTAACATAAATGACAAACGACTGTAAACACAGCCTATCTTTTAATTAAATGATTACCACACATTCGCTTATGTAGATCTATTTGTTATTGAGACCAAGCCCTTTCAGACTTTTTGAATGAGGAAACTATTCGCGAATATGTACCTCTCTATTAACTCCGCTTTCCGACCTGAAACTCTCGCACCGCGCTTTTTAAGTTCTTCTTTGAGTGCAGAAAGATCCCACGATCCATAATCACCGAAGTTGCAAGCCATCATCACATTTAATATTATAATACAGCCTACGTTACGTACGTCAATATGGCGGTCGCAACAAGCTAGGACCGGATCGATTCGTACGCCACCTGTATTCAGGGGGACATAACCCACTATATAAAACGACAAATGTTTCCCATTAGTGTTTGAACATTAAGTTTGGGCGACTCATGTTTTTTACAAGTTTAATATCTTTTATGTTTTAAAAATGCAACTTACGCAATCTTCTATTTATTAAAGTGTTAATACTTCGAATATATAACACCATTGTAAAATCTAGAACGTATTGTAGGTACAGTGAATGTGTAAGTGAAAGATGTGAATATGAGTGGATAAGACTGACTTACTTTTGTACCACACCCGGTAAATTTTCTGGGAAAAAAAAAAAGAAAAAAAACCCAGTTTTTATTGAAACGTACAAGTGGCTTGATTTCGTCTTTTTAGGCCACTAGTGTTTCAGGCGAGATTAATATTTCATACAAAAAGCAGTAATGAAAAATGTGTGTGTGTGTGTGTGTGTGTGTGTGTGTGTGTGTGTGTGGTCTACAAACATAAAAATGTTTAAAAGATGAAATATACATTTTATTTTTAGGTAAAAAAAACCTACACAATGGCATCTAATGACGAACTAGAGGACATCGAACTACATCCCATGATGCCGGAAGGGGAAAAGCAAGCAAGAATGTTAGAGAATGTAGGAGATTAATATAATATTTATTTTGATTTTTTTTTTTTTTTTACTATTTATTTATTTATTTATTTATTTTGTGATATGTACCAATATACCGTAAGATTTTCGGTTGAATAAAAAGATAGAACAGAATGATCTTTGTGGCGATGGTTGATGGGTGATGTACTCAGGCACGGTTTGTAACAAATTTAGTTCGAAATTTAAAACAACCACATACAAATTCAAATTCAAATTTCTTTATTTTTCTCATTGCATTACATACAAATAGAGAACATGTATTAAACTGTAAATATAAACAATATTGGATGAATAACAGCAGTATATACATTTCAACCCGGAGGACCGATTCTCTCCATAATGACTTTAAATTTGCATAATTTTATTTGCAGAGATATTTGTTTACTATTAAACAGTGTAAAAAATTTTAAAGTATTTAGATATCTTGAAAAACAGCTTGGTATAAAAAATTTCTTTCTTTAGATAAAGCTTTACAACATAAAATATAGTGGAACTCATTACCCAAATCATTATCATAGGTCATACTGTTGGTCCATAATTGTTTGTCACATGATTTTTTCTAAATATTTCTTTTATTCAAAACCTTCCTAAGTAAGATTGAATTGAAAAACATTGACCTAACCAAATTCTATTTTTTAATGAAAAAAACTTCTCCGAATTCTTCTGTACATAGAGCAGATTTTGGAGAAAAAAAACCCTGAAATTTAATGACTTCAATGATTCAATTAGGCCTCACCCAAGATTACATCAGGGTATTTTAAGGTTAACAGAGTTGAAATGAATTGATATACAAATCACATTTCCTTACTACATGATGGTGAATTTATAAGAAATATCAAAAAGAAATTGTAGTCCAAAAATGGAAAAGATATAGTTTGAAAAGTTTTGATTTTTTTCAATTAAAAAATGTAAGAGCCATAAGTTAATAATTGGGTGTTCATTGTTGTTCGGGTTTTCAAGGGGTGATCATCATGAATATTCAGATCATGACAACATATATATGGTAAACTAGGAAGGTGTATAAAGGATATTTTGGACATCGTGAATCTGTTATCTTGTTGAAAACATTAAAAATTGTTTTATGCACAGGATTAAAGAAACTTTCAGTTGAATAATTCTGGTTGTTTTCCCAATTAGGTCAATAAATTTTACATGGATTTTTTTTTTATATTTTTGAATGATTTTGTTTAAATATGGAGTTTTGTTCTCCAATTATGTATATGACAAACATTTATGGACTGATAGTAGTTAATATGTAAAAAAAGACTCCGTAGTATTTTTTAATACGTTATGTAATTAGATAAATAAGAACAAGATTTTAAATGATTAAGCACTTGCGTTTACTTTGCCAACTCAACAGCCAGTAAAAATTTATAGAGACAAAGACTTAAACTTCTAGTATAGAATAACACACACACACACACACACACACACACACACACACACCTTCCATTTATTTAGAACGTGTAAGCGTGAATTCGATCAATTCAATGATAACAAAAATAAATAAATAAATAAATAAATAAATAAATAAATTAATTAATTAAAAAAATAATATTGAGAACAGACTTCTCAGACTTTGAACAGGCCGCCGCTTTGAAGTGGATTTTAGTTGAATAGTTGTAATATTATTGGAGACCTTATTAACAACAAAATCAACGTGATTTCGGGACATCATCACGTTGTTTGTTGTTATGTTGTCAGTTAGCGTAATATTAGTATTTTACTTTATTTATTTTTATTTATTTATCTATTTATTAATTTATTTATTTATTGCTATTCGGGACTAGAGCAAGTTTATTAATCTCTAAGGATCAGTCTAAAAACAAATTTGTGTACGCGTCACTTTGGGTGAGATGTGCGTGTGTGTATTCTATTTTAATAGCCCACACTAAGGGCGACTTTTTTACACTAATGGCATAGAGTTTATCACGATTTTTTTTTTCATTCTTACTTTTTGAGATTCCGAATTCTGTGGATACTACTGACACTTCGAAAATCTCGCCAAAGAAAATCTCGCCCAAGAAGAAACGGCAACAGAAGAAAAAGGAAAAACCAAATATGGATGATCTGAAACAAGAATTAGACATGGATGAACATAAGATATCTCTGGAAGAACTATACAATCGTCTGGAAACTGATCCGAATAAGGTTAGTTACACCAGCGACATTTAAAACGTTTTCAAATGTCGCTGGGTACACCGTGTGCTAAGCCGGAAACTTGTTTGTTGTTTTTCCCGCGTTATTGTTGTCACATGATTTCTAGCGCTATGGTTGTCACGATGTTATAAAACTGTGTGTTAAACATGGGAAAACTCCCAAAGACTGTTGTTTGTAGTTTTTCCCGCATTATGGTTGTCACGTGATTTCTAGCGCTATGGTTGTCACGATGTTGATTCCGAATGATACTTTGTGTGTACCAAAGATAAACTTTGGCATCATTTGGTGAATTGTTAAGTATTTTATTTAAAAAAAATATTCGATAAGATGCCCTTTTGTATCCCATCCAGTAAAAGTTCTGAAAATTAATTTTTCACTGAAATGTTCTAAATGGGATGATTTCATCAATTTTAGGCCATTTCATTTGAAATTAAAAAAAACTGAGTGGAAGGTACAAAAGGAAGCTTTTCCCAATGTTCATTTCCTAAAATATAATAGTAATGTTGTCACAACCATTAAATTTAGTAGATGCAATTTTCACCTCAACTGAAGTACCTTACTTATTCAACATGCATTTACTTATTCAACATTGAATAAGTAATTTATTTGAGCATTTAATGATATAGAAGGTTTTTCCAAGAATAGTTTTTGTGTACCGGTTTTCAGAGTAATGACTTAATATTAAAATTTATTTTACAAATACACAACTTGAACCAAAGTTTGTGTGGAAGGTCTCTTTCTAGGTATGGTTTGAACAAGGCAATCCCATCAAATATCAAATACACACACACACACACACACACACACACACACACACACACACACACACACATATATATATATATATATTTATATATATATATGAAACCATTGTTTGGTATGCTTTTCTGATGTAAAATGCCTTTGTACATAACAGTTGCCATAGTTACTAGAATACATAATTAAGTGCAATTTGAGCAGTACAATCTGATTCGGTCTTTTGTTTTCTACTATTAAAGTTCATAAGATAGCTAGGTTATATTTTCTATGTGTGATTTATGAATAAATGTATTGATAAGTTCTAGCAACACAAGCACTTTCCTTTGAAAAGTAACTGGTCTTATATATATTGTAAAAGTACATTGATACAAATGTCAATTACCAGTAATACAATTTTTGACCTTTATTTTAACATAGGGACTAACAACAGAAAAAGTAGAAAGGATATTGGAACGTGATGGTCCTAATTCTTTGACCCCACCACCAACTACGCCCGAGATTGTTAAATTTGCTAAACAACTTTTTGGAGGATTTGCGTTGCTGTTGTGGGTAGGGTCTATACTATGTATCATAGCTTACTCTATCCAGGTTGGAACTACAGAAGATGCAGTAAAAGATAACGTGAGTATGAATATAAGATGTCTGATATAAGTCCACGATGGGGTTCACCAGTGTACAAAATGGTGCCTGAGAAACATTGGAGTTTATTGGATATGAAATTCCATGACCTGATATTTCCTTAAAAATCAGTATTATCTGGAATGTTTTGCACTTGGGATCTTATCCTTTTATGTCAGACTGCACAAAAGTTAGAAGTACAGTCATGTATTGTACACTCGTGAGCTCATTTCTGTCAAAGACTGTACACTGGTGAACATAATATCTCCCAAAAGTGTTTACTGTGACCTAATTTCTGCCTAGACTGTACACTGGTAAACCCAATTACTCCCAAAACTGTACACTGTAACCTCATTTCTCTCAAAAATGCTCACTCTGTAAGTGGGAGGTTGTGGGTTCGAACCCCGACCAGGTCTGACCCGAAAGTGGGTATTGACTGTTTTTTTTGGATTTGAACTTAAAATAATTGAGGTCCCATGTCACGGTAGGCATGGCACAATAAAGAACCTGCTGTATAATGCCATCGAAGCAATGCACGACAAAATTTCTGCATTTGCGCCTATAGCTGGCAACGTCTTGATATAAGTGAAATATTCTTGACTGGGACTTTAAATACCATTACTCAAATCAACTCTCTCGAAGACTGTACAAAACTACACTGTTACCTCATTCTCCGTAGTGAAACCAAGAACTCCTTAAACTGTACCTTGTGACCTGGCTTCTTTCAAGACTGTACACTGGTGAACCCAATAACTCCTAAAACTGTACACTGGTGAACCCAATAACTCCTTAAACTATACACTGTGACCTCATTTCTTTCAAGACTGTACACTGGTGAACCCAATAACTCCTAATACTGTACAATGTGACCTCATTTCTCCCAAGACTGTACATTGTTGAATGGAATTATTTTTAAAACTACACTTTGACCTCATTTCTCCAAAGACTTACACTGATGGACCCAATAACTCCTAAAACTGTACACTGGTGAACCTAAAAACTCTCAAGAATGTACACTGGTGACCTCATTTCTCCCAAGACTGTACACTGACATTATTTATCCCAAGACTGTACACTGATGAACCCAATAACTCCAAGAACTGTGCATTTGCAAATTCAGATTTTCTAGAGATGAGTTAAAATGTTGGTTGAATTTCAAGTGTCTGGAAGTAAGTCAAAATGAATGTTAAAATTGAGTTTCTATGTTATTAGTAAGAATGAAGGTTGAATTTAAAAGATAAGTGCTTTAAAGTTACCACACAACATATATGTATGTGACATCAAGAAAGTAGGTCAAGTTTAGAAGTGTTGGAACTGTATATTGTAAATGTACTAATTTTAGCAGTGTATTAATTTTAGTGATTTTCATGCTAGAACAGTAGCACTAATTTAAATACGCTGCTAAAATAAGTATGTTATGTAGTCTGTTTCTCAAAAGTTGTTTTGCACTAATTTAAGTCCACACAAATTAGTCAAGAATGTAAAGTGTGCTATAGTAAGTACACGCTCAAATTAGTATGTTTACAGTATAAAGTATTAGTGATTACAATGATTCTGAAAGGGATTTCCACTGGTAAAAGTTTTTATGATTGTTGAGAGCTATACTTGTAAGGTTATTTCTTGAAGACAAATTAAGAAAAACAGTGGTATTTCAAATGGTAAAATGTGGAATAAAAATGATTTTCAATTTTTTTAAATGGATATGAATTCACCATAGTACTTTCAGCAATAGAAATTCACCATTGTACTTTCAGTGATAGAAATTTACCATAGTACTTTTAGTCTCAGCTTAGTATCACACTTACTGCTGACTGGTATATTTTTTTTCAATCTTTATATTTCAGCTTTACCTCGGTATTGTACTAGCAGTTGTTGTCATAGCAACTGGCTTTTTCTCTTATTATCAAGAAGCTAAAAGTTCTAAAATTATGGAATCGTTTAAAAATCAAGTTCCCCAGGTAAGTAAACATAAGATGATAATTTGGATGAATTTTAGAGAAGAATTACAAAATTATTTTAAAAAATTTAGTTTTTAAATGAAGTGTCTGGACCAAAGTTTTTGAAAAAAAAAATAAAAAAATTGAAATGAGAGAAACAGATATGGCAATTCTAAATAGAAGACAAATTAAGGTTGAAAAAATTATCTTCCATTCATGTTTCTATCTGGTTAGAATTCTGATTTATTGCTTAAAGCTGCATTAAGTTTATCAATTTTCTGAATTTTTTTTGATTTTCTGAAAATATATTTTTTTAAGAATAGATATCTTCTAACCACGATCCGTGACATTTATTTTCTAAAATTTCATTTCTTTTAACTGTAAATAAACAGAATCCTCTGACCAGTTGGTCAGTGTTTTACGATGGTACTTATGAGCTTGGAGCATGTGCACGGATGTACGGAAAACCCTAGAATCGAAGGTGAAACATGACAGATTGCATTAATTGTCCTTCATTAATATCCAGATGTATTTGAAATGGTGTTATGTATCCCTCACTAAGTCACAAATGACAAATTCAACGGAGTTCTGTGTTTAATTTATCGTATTTCACCATTTTGAAAGTTGTGTTTAAATGTGCTGCATCTCTCTGGGTAAATACTGTAATTTCTGTATTTATTTGAGCTTTTATCGTTTAACTTTTTAACATTGTTCATTAGGAACATCATTTATTAGATTAGCACCATCTTAATTTTTTCTTTGGAAAACTTAATGCAGTTTTAACATTTTAGTCCACTTTGAAAAATTACCAACAGTAATCAGTTGCATTTCAATACTTGTAATACTTCTATCTATTTTAGGTTTTTACAAACCTTGAATTTTTGTTTGGACTGGTATTTTTACAAACCCTTATTTTCAGTTTACCTTGTTTTTAAACCCTGATTTTCAGTTTACCTTTATTGGTATAATTGCAAAGGTGGTATTGTTACAAACCTTGATTTTCAGTTTACCATGGTCTTATTACAAATCTTGATTTTCAGTTTTCCTTGGTATTACATGTATTATAAATCTTGATTTCAATTTACCATGGTATTATTACAAATCTTGATTTTCAATTCACCTTAGTATTACATGTATTATAAATCTTGATTTTCAGTTTACCATGGTATGATTTTCAGTTTAACATGGTATTATTACAAATCTTGTTTTTCAGTATGCACTGGTACTTAGAAATGGAGAGAAACACAGTGTACAGGCTGATGCCTTAGTTGCTGGTGATATCGTTGATGTCAAGTTTGGAGACATTATACCTGCTGATCTGAGAATTATATCTGCTAGTGGTTTTAAGGTTGGTTACATATATATTAGGTAGAAACAATTTAAGATGCAAAAAAATTTTAAATTACATGTTAAACAAATAAAGGTACTACTTGAAATTGTTAAAAAATGGATAATCAATAAAACACAAACATGCCAGTCCTTGTCCAAATCACAATCCCCAAAAACACAAAATGCCAGTCCTGGTCCAAATCACAATCCAAAAAAACACAAACATATGAGTCCTTGTCCAAACCACAATCCCAAAAACACAAACATACGAGTCCTTGTCTAAATCACAATCCCAAAAACACAAACAAGTCCATTTCCTTTCATGTTCTTGCTACTAAAACAAAAATGGTGGACGGCAAGTGGATAGTTTATCCATATCCAGACAATTTTTACCCCAGTTAGATGCTTTGGCCAATTTCACTCTGTCAGTGCAAGGAGCTATCTGGCTTTTAACTTTCAATCACTAAGCAAAAACATTTATCTTTTACAATTATAAAAATACTTATATTCAGCATTTTTTTTACTGATGTAAATCTACTAAATAATTAAGATTATTAATCGATTAATTGATTGATTATGCCTCTCTGATTATCGATTATTAATTTTTGTCCAATTGAACATCTCTAAGGTATGTCCTTGTCCAAATCACAATCCCAAAAACACACATGTACCGGTCCTTGTCCAAATTATAATCCCAAAAACACAAACACACCACTCCTTGTTCAAATCACAATCCCAAAAACACAAACATACCAATCCATGTCCAAATCACAATCCCAAAAACACAAACACAAACATACCAGTCCATGTCCAAATCACAATCTTAAAAACACAAACATAAAGATACCAGTCCATGTCCAAATCACAATCCAAAAAACACAAATGTACCAGTCCATGTCCAAATCACAATCCCAAAAACACAAACATACCAGTCCATGTCCAAATCACAATCTCAAAAACACAAACATACCAGTCCTTGTCCAAATCACAATCCCAAAAAAACATACATACCGGTAGTGATGTCGCAATTATCGCCAGTAATCGATTGTTGGTTGTTGTCAGGGCAGTAATCCTAATAATTGACCACAAGATAAATGATCGATCATTGCTGAAATCGGGGAGTAGTTTCCAGATGCAGTCAAGTCCATTTCCTTTCAGGTTCTTGCTACTAATACAAAAATAATGGATTGCGATTGGATAGTTTATTCTTATCAAGACAATTTTTACCCCAGTGAGATGCTTTGGCCAATGTCACTCTGTCAGTGCAAGGAGCTATCTGGCTTTTAACTTTCAATCACTAAGCAAAAACATTTATCTTTTACAATTATAAAAATACTTATATTCAGCATTTTTTTTACTGATGTAAATTTACTAAATAATTATGATTATTAATCGATTAATTGATTGATTATGTCTCTCCGATTATCGATTATTAATTTTTGTCCGATTGGACATCTCTAAGGTATGTCCTTGTCCAAATCACAATCCCAAAAACACAAATGTACCGGTCTTGTCCAAATCACAATCCCAAAAACACAAACATACCAGTCCTTGTTCAAATCACAATTGCAAAAAACACAAACATACAAGTCCGTGTCCAAATCACAATCCCAAAAACACAAACATACCAGTCCATGTCCAAATCACAATCCCAAAAACACAAACATACCAGACCATGTCCAAATCACAATCCCAAAAACACAAACATACCAGTCCATGTCCAAATCACAATCCCAAAAACACAAACATACCAGTCCATGTCCAAATCACAATCCCAAAAACACAAACATACCAGTCCTTGTCCAAATCACAATCCCCAAAACACAAATGTACCAGTCCTTGTTCAAATCACAATCCCAAAAACACAAACATACCAGTCCATGTCCAAATCACAATCCCAAAAACTCAAACATACCAGTCCTTGTTCAAATCACAATCCCAAAAACACAAACATACCAGTCCTTGTCCAAATCACAATCCAAAAAACACAAATGTACCAGTCCTTGTCCAAATCACAATTCCAAAAACACAAATGTACCAGTCCTTGTTCAAATCACAATCCCAAAAACACAAATGTACCAGTCCTTGTTCAAATCACAATCCCAAAAACACAAACATACCAGTCCATGTCCAAATTACAATCCCAAAAACTCAAACATACCAGTCCTTGTTCAAATCACAATCCCAAAAACTCAAACATACCAGTCCTTGTTCAAATCACAATTGCAAAAACACAAAAATACAAGTCTGTGTCCAACATCACAATCCCAAAAACACAAACATACCAGTCCATGTCCAAATCACAATCCCAAAAACACAAACATACCAGTCCTTGTTCAAATCACAATCCCAAAAACACAAACATACCAGTCCATGTCCAAATCACAATCCCAAAAACACAAACATACCAGTCCTTGTTCAAATCACAATCCCAAAAACACAAACATACCAGTCCATGTCCAAATCACAATCCCAAAAACTCAAACATACCAGTCCTTGTTCAAATCACAATCCCAAAAACACAAACATACCAGTCCTTGTCCAAATCACAATCCAAAAAACACAAATGTACCAGTCCTTGTTCAAATCACAATCCCAAAAACACAAATTTACCAGTCCTTGTTCAAATCACAATCCCAAAAACACAAACATACCAGTCCATGTCCAAATCACAATCCCAAAAACTCAAACATACCAGTCCTTGTTCAAATCACAATCCCAAAAACACAAACATACCAGTCCTTGTCCAAATCACAATCCAAAAAAACACAAATGTACCAGTCCTTGTCCAAATCACAATTCCAAAAACACAAATGTACCAGTCCTTGTTCAAATCACAATCCCAAAAACACAAATGTACCAGTCCTTGTTCAAATCACAATCCCAAAAACACAAACATACCAGTCCATGTCCAAATCACAATCCCAAAAACTCAAACATACCAGTCCTTGTTCAAATCACAATCCCAAAAACACAAACATACCAGTCCTTGTTCAAATCACAATTGCAAAAACACAAAAATACAAGTCTGTGTCCAACATCACAATCCCAAAAACACAAACATACCAGTCCATGTCCAAATCACAATCCCAAAAACACAAACATACCAGTCCTTGTTCAAATCACAATCCCAAAAACACAAATTTACCAGTCCTTGTTCAAATCACAATCCCAAAAACACAAACATACCAGTCCATGTCCAAATCACAATCCCAAAAACTCAAACATACCAGTCCTTGTCCAAATCACAATCCCAAAAACTCAAACATACCAGTCCATGTCCAAATCACCCTAAAAACAAAGTAAACAAAAATGCCTGTACATACAAGAGTTTAAGTGGTGAAGTGAAGTGGAATAAGGGTGTTTTACACCCAATAAGGGTGTTTTACACCCTTAGTTAAAATTCCTCATTTAAATTGAGGCAGTCCTGGGATGGTGGAGAAAACTGGAGTACCTGTATAAAACAACCAACTTTTGGCAAAAAAACTGACAAACTTTTTCACACTAGAATCTGCCTTAGAAGACAAACCTAGACAGTGAGAGTTCTAATCTGTACATGTGCACTCTAGACCACTGGGCCATCAAGGCCTCAGCTGTTAAGTGATTGAAGATGGTGGAACTTCTCTGTAATTAAAGTATCAATGTTGTACGTGTATATTGACTGTCTGTAAGTGATTTCAGTTTTACAAATCAGTCTGTATATACAGTTTTTGAAATTACTACAAGAATTTTATGTTTAAAGAAAACTTAACTATACTATTTTAGGCGGGAAGGAACTACCCTGGAATTCTTTAAGGGTATCTTTGTTGGGTGTCTTTATTTCTTGTCCCAAAATGAAATTGACACATTTGTGTCTTATTTTCACCCTAAATATGTCATTAAACTATAAACATGAAAATTTTGATATTTTATTCCATATTCTCTAATAGAGCTTGACTAAAGTGTGCACTTTAGATGGATCACAGGGCCTCTCACTGAAGAGGTTAAAATCTCACTTCAACAATTCCTAGTGTGAGAAAGTTTGTTGGTTTGCTTGCCGAAGGTTGTTGTTTAACTCTGGGCACTCTGGTTACCTCCATCATCTCAGAACTGACCACTTAGATATAAGTAAAAGAATCTTGACTGAGGTGTAAATCACAATTAATCCACTCCACTCTAATATATACTTCTTTATTTTATTTTAAAGGTAGACAACTCTTCATTGACAGGAGAATCTGAGCCACAATCTCGTTCAGCAGACTTTACAAATGAAAATCCATTAGAAACTAAGAATTTGTGTTTTTTCTCAACTAATGCAGTAGAAGGTATATCATCTTTACATTGAGATTTGCTAGCATACTACAGAATAAACTGCTGTGGTAGCTCAGTTGGTAGAGTGCTCGCTCCTTAAGTAGAGGTCATGGAATCAAACCCTGACCAGGTCTGACCCAAGATATAAAGTGGGTAGTGACTGTTTTTTCATCAAGTATTTGGCATTACAGAATGAAAGTCATGATTCTTTTGGATAGGAACTTAAAATAAATGAGGTCCCGTGTCAAGGTAGGTGTGGCATGACAAAGAACCCTGGTGTATAATGCCATCAGCAAAATGCACAGGCAAAATTTCACTTTCACCTATAGCTGGCAACACCTCGATATAAGTGAAATATTCTTGACTAGGACATTAAGCACCATTACTCAACTCAACTCAACTCATTTACAGAATACCCAATAACTTTGGTGAAAAATAATAATTTCCATTACTGATTAATGTCGTCAATCGGTCTTTTGGGTAAAAATGATAAAAATGTTTTTTTATGATTCTGCACAAACATTAAGTATGTTATTGGCCATGGAAAACACCACTTTTCCTTCAATCTTTACCATCTTTTCCAATATCTTTTGGATAAAAAAATTATGTTCATTCTTTCACACCCTTAGTGACAAAATTTTCCTAAATAGTAAATTGTAAATTGACTCCCACAATTTTGACATTGTGTAGAGGTTTGGTATTGGGCTGAAGAGGACTTTAAGAAAACAAAAACAAGAAAGAAAATTATTTTGAAAGTAGAAAACTGTTGGCATAAATGAAGGGGTATAATAATGAGTTTTTATTTTTATTATTTTTTTTTGCCTTATAATAAGCCATTGTTGTATCAGCAATTTTTTCTAGTGTATTTCTAAATAAAGTAACTACTGTAATGCTTTACCATTATGATCTTTTTTTTAAATTTATCATATGCTTTTTATTAATCTCAAGGTACTTGTAAAGGGATAGTAGTCAGAACAGGAGACCGAACTGTAATGGGTCGTATCGCAATATTGGCCTCTGGACTTGGGGACAGTAAAACACCCATTGCTCGGGAAATAGCTTACTTTATACACATCATTAGTGGTGTAGCCATTTTTCTTGGAGTCACATTTTTTATCATCACGCTATCACTGGGATATGAACTCTTGGATGCTGTTATATTCCTAATAGGAATCATTGTAGCTAATGTCCCTGAAGGATTACTGGCTACTGTGACAGTATGTATATAACAGCATGATGTAGCATGATGATGTCTAAATTATAATCCATTATAGCTGGGATCATACCTTAGGATGCCATATTGATAAAAAAATGATTTTTGTTGTCAAGCCTGGCATTGCCATAAGGTTAGACTTAGGTGTTACTTTTCCAGTGTCCTTGTAGGCAGTGAAGGTGGCGGTGGTGGAGACAGCATGTCAAAATGTGAAAGTTTATGTTTAAGTAATGTATTTTCTACTTGATCAAAAACTAACCAGGCAAGCAATTTAAATCCATGGAATTCTTGTTTTATGTAACTGGGCTTGTTGGCTGCTGTAACAGACTGCATAATACCGCAATGATTTAGCATGGTATGGCAAAGTATGGCCTAATGGAGTCTAAATTACAATTCATTATAGCTGAGATGCATTCCTCTGGATGCTAAATGATATTTCTGATAAAAATTATTTTGCTTATGTAACTAGGGGTTACTGACCATTGTAACAGTATATGTAATACAGCATGATATAGCATGATATGGTAGAATACAATTTTATATAGTCTTAAATTTTGCTCATTCAAATTTCTTTGGGGAGTAAGTCTGTTTCAAGATGTTGGAGGAAATAGGAGTCCCCAAAGAAAACAACACACCTTCCACAGATATACTAACAAACTTTGTCACGAGGACCTACCTGAGTGGGATTTGAAGCGAGGTGGTGACAGGCATTGTGATGTAAACTAGCACTTTAGAGTACCAAGCCCTTCATATAAAAAAGGCTTATAATTCATATACATGTATCAGTAATTTTAACATGAAAATATTTTTTCCTCCATATCAGTACATGTATCATTTAAGACCTAATTTGGTTGGCTAATTTGATGGAAATATCAATGATTGTTGTGTTTTGTGGACTGCATGTCCAGGTCCAAACAGTAGATAAGGCAAGACTAAGGTGTTACTTTTCCCATGTCTTGGCTTCGGCAGATGTTACTTTTCCTGTGTCTTGGCGTCGGCAGCATGTCTTAATGTTAAAGTTTATGTTAAAGTGTAAGTCAGTCAAAAACTAATCTGGCGAGACATTTAAATCTGTGGAATTCTTGTTATTTTAATTATTCAGACTCCCTAATTGGCATATACTATAATTTACATAATCCATTTTGAATCTAACATTTACATTTGCTTTGTTTTTGTTCTGTTTCACTCTGTGTTTGATACTAAATTAAGTCCATTTACATGAGCTGTAATTACCATTGATCACTCAAATTGTTTGTGAGTGTGCTTGTAAAGTCCTTCATTGCCCTTTCTGACAACTGAACCTGCAAGTTCTATGAATCAATGTTTTGAATTTTTCTTATATATACATGTATGAAAAAGATTTTTTTTTTTTTAAAAAATGAGAAATTTTTATATAACCTTTAAATTGGCAACAGGCAAACCATCATAGTCTCCAAGGTGTGATCTTCGACATCATACAAGTACATGTATTAACCTGTGACGGAGATGATAAACTCTCCAAAAACGGGAATAATAGCAAGGATTATTAGATCCTCAAATTGAAAGTGCTAAGGGAATAAATGATGTGCTCTCGACTAGGCAAGAACACTCTATACTTTAATTTACTATAACAATGAATTATCTAAAAATGGTCTTTATAGTGGTAAATTTCCGTTACTGTGAAGGCAAATGAATCAAAACATGCAAGAGCAGGTAATTTGGTTTGCTTAGTTATAGCACTATATAAACAATTTATTGCACTATATGAACAACAGTTCATTGGTTAGTTGATATGTATTTTGGATTTTAACACAAAATCTTGAGTTTGATCTAACAGCTTTGTTATAATAACAGGTGTGTCTAACACTAACAGCAAAAAGAATGGCTGCAAAAAACTGTTTGGTAAAAAATCTGGAAGCCGTAGAAACGCTAGGCTCTACATCCACTATATGTTCCGATAAAACAGGAACACTAACTCAGAACAGAATGACAGTGGCACACATATGGATTGATGGTAAAATTATAGAGACAGACACGAGTGATGACCAATCTGGTAAGATAATTTAAAATGGATAAAATTCGTAACAACTGGATACCATTTTGTCATAATGTCTTTTTGCTATTTGTCTCTTTTCAACAAAAAAGATCAAAAGACAGCAATACATACATGTATATGAATTGATGTTAAAATTAACCATGAACAGAAGTGACAACTAGTGATGTCGCGATTATTGCCAAAGATTGATTTCTGTTGTTGTCAGGGCAGCGATCCTTATAATCCATCACAAGATAAATAATCTATCATTACTGACATCGGCAAGTAGTTTCCAGATGGTGGACGGCGATAGGATAATTTATCTGTTTACACCAGTGATATCCTTTGGCCACTGTCACTCTTTCAGGGCAAGGAGCTATCTGGCTTTTAACTTAAAATCACTAAACAAGAACACTTGACTTTAACAATAAAAGTATTTATATTCAACTTTTTTTGTTACTGAATACTTATGTACAATTACTAAGTTATTCCGATTATTAATCGATTAATTGATCGATTATGCCTCTCTGATTGTCGATTATTGATTAATTTTTGTTCGATTGGACATCACTAGTGACAACCAGTTTGGCAAAATTATTTCATAAATATTATTCTAAAGCTACAATGTCTATATATTTAAGCTACAATATTGATATAGGGTTATCACATGTTTTGTACTGTGTTGTGGGGCATGATTTTGTAATAAGTAGAAAGATTCCCTGTACATATATGTTTGCATTTTTTTCATTGCTGAGCAAAAATGAATCCATCATGGAATTGAATATATATTGTAATTTTGCACAAATATTTTAGAACTTCCTAATTGAATATTCATATAATTTTATTTGCACAAATAATTAAGAACTGCCAAATTGAATATCCATATATCATAATTTGAAGGAATATTTAAGAACTGCAAAGTTGAATATCCATATACATGTACATGTATCATACTTTTTACAAACATTTCAAGGACTGCCTTTTTCTATAGCCATATGTTGTATATCCTGATTTTTTCAAACTTTTTAATCCATTTTTGTTGCAAAAACTTTTTTATTCCAATTATAATTGATGTAATTGATAAGAAGTAATGTTAGAATATTTGGTTGTTTACAGGTGGGGAGTATGGTCCTGAGGTAGAATCTTGGGTTAGTTTATCGCGTATTGCAATGTTATGTAATCGTGCTGAATTTAAAAGTGACCAAGATAATGTACCAGTTTTAAAAAGGTTGTATAATAGATAATTTTTTTAATGTCAAAATATTTTTATATTTGCAATCAGCTTTCATCTATGTTATGATTGGCCAACCAAATATATCTGAAATATCTAGGACTGTCAGATATTGTAGTTTCTCTCTCTCTCTCTCTCTCTCTCTGTCTCTCTCTCTCTCTCTCTCTCTCTCTCTCTCATTCTCTTTTCTCTCTGTCACTCTCTCTGTTCACACATAAATGCCAACACATGTATCCTCACAAGCTTATTTTGGAATCATGTTAACTTGTTCAGCATTTACATTGCCAATGCTAGAGGGCTTGATCAGTAGAATGGCTGGATATATTAACTACTAGCACCCATTATATAATAAGTGATAACTAAGAAAATGCATTTAATGCCACAGTCAAGATTCTTTCACTTGTATATCAAGGCTGTCAGTTTTTTGGATGGTGGAGAATTACTAATGTAATTCATACATGTAGTATCTAGGTGAAATGGAGCAGAATACCTTACTCCCTGACAGTGATATACCATTTAGCTCAGCTCAGCTCAGACCTGGAATCCATGACTTAGACACACATTGCCATGATATACAGCCCAGTTAGGCTTGAAGCAATGCCTCCACCATGTATCTCCACATTTTGGTAAAAGGGGTATTCAAAAAATATAAAATTAATCATATATTATGACAATAATATTTACTTTCAGGGAATGTGCTGGAGATGCTTCAGAGTCAGCTCTGTTGAAGTGTGTAGAGTTATCTTTTGGAAATGTCATGGTTTACAGATCTAGAAACCCAAAAGTTTGTGAAATACCTTTTAATTCTTCCAACAAGTTCCAGGTAATTTATACCTCTGTTTACCCTATATATAATGGGATAGTCATACAAGTATACTATTCTTGTTTTTTATTCATCCATTTTACTATTATCTTCAACTAATTTTTATGATGTTTCAAAAACTGATATATATCTTGATAAAATAAAATTCAAATTGAAATATTATAATTTTTGGTTCAACAGATATAATTTTTCACTTCTTTAGAAATGTCAAGATTATTTTACTTTATTGTGGTCAGATAGCATGATGAAGGAAACCAGAGTACATAAATATTAAGAAAACAATTAATATTTGGCAAGCTTACTACTGAACTGTCTGAATCTGTGATATCACACGTTGGAATTTAAGACCTAAGACGTCAGAATCTGGGTTGAAATACAAATTTTAATTACTCTTGTGTTCAGTAATGTGACATATAAGAAGAAAGATTGTTTTTGTTAATTGGTTTCATTAGACTACAACTTTTTTCCATGACAATTTATTACATAAATTAAAATTAAATTTCAAATTAAATATTCATATATATAAATATTTATATATGATCTGACCTCACAAATTCACATTAATCTCAGACCTGTAAAGTTAAGCAAAACCATTTATATATTTCTTTGCATTTATAGTCGTTTATTTGACATTTATCATTAAGGTGTCTATACATACAACAGAAGATCCAAATGACGCCAGACATTTGTTGGTTATGAAGGGTGCACCAGAAAGAATACTAGATCGTTGTTCAACTTACACAGCTAACGGCAAAGATCTTCCAATTAATGCAGAATTCAAAGAGGCATTTAACAAAGCCTACCTGGATCTCGGAGGATTAGGAGAGCGTGTATTAGGTAATTCAATATGTCAATGTGCAGGTGATTGAGTGAATGTAGTTTTTGTATCAATTAAGATTATTTTATTTATAAATATGAAGAAACCTCATCTACCTACAAAGATGATCTAATCTGCACAGATTAAAGAAGCACTTCAACAGGAGTACCAGGATTTTGGGTACTCTGAGATGTTTTGTGTTTGATTAATTTGATTTAATGGGGTTTTACGTTCAGTCAAGAATATTTCACTTATATCGAGACATCACCACCCATAGGTGAAGTGGCAGAAATGCTGAGTGCTTGGCTATTGAACAGTCATTACTTATTTTCAAGTCGTGATCAGACCCGGCTGGGGTTCCAACCCCTGACCTCCCACATACGAAGTGAGTACTCTAACAACTGAGCTACAATAGTGGTGTTTTGTGTTAGATAATTTAGTGTGTGAATGAGTGAGTAAATGCCTGAAGTTTTATGTTTATCTTATTCCTTTGTTACTGTATAGCAGGTTATTTTCAAGGGATAAAAAGTTTGACATCTTTTGACAGTCGTATTAAAATCACCAAAATAAAAAACCTGAAAATATTTGTTTTCCAGGAGACCATGAGTGGTTTTGTTTAGATTGCAAGATATCTTGTCAAAATCGCCCTAATTAATTCCTGCGAAAATAACCCTATATATGGTACATATGCATCATCTGAGCTACTGCCAGCTTGGTTTAAAATATTTTAATACAGTAAGAAAGTTACTACTAGTTAACTGCAAATAAAATTCTACTTTTATTTATGGATACATTTGATGTGTATTGGACTATAATATTTTGTATTGAGGTAATTGTAAAACATTTTTATCTTGAGCTGTCTCCCTTTTAGCACAAGGGCAAAACCTGTTTGTTTTATTGAATTTAAGAAATTGTATTCAAGTTTTTATTTTTATTCAGTTTAGGGTGGCAAGAACTTACTTTTTCACAGATTTATTTACTTATTTGTTTATTTTTTCATTTGTTTGTTTGGTAGGGTTTTGTGATTATATTTTGCCAGTAGATCAGTTTCCCCCAGGTTATGAGTTTGATACAGATGAACAGAATTTCCCTCTCACTGACCTTCGATTTGTAGGACTAATGTCCATGATTGACCCACCTCGTCCTAATGTACCTGAGGCTGTCAGAAAATGTAGGAGTGCTGGAATAAAGGTAACATCTCTCTCTCTCTCTCTCTCTCTCTCTCTTTCTCTCTCAGATATATTTTGTTAACAAGATAGAGTTTTTGAATTACTGACAAGATTTAGTTCATTAGCATACCAAGTTGCCAATTACACTTAAAATTTGTGGAAAAATGTTTTGAAAAAAGATTATTTGTCACCAGTCATAGCATATGTAAATGATATCAGGATTGTATAATTACTTTTAGGTTATCATGGTAACTGGAGATCATCCAATTACAGCCCAGGCTATAGCTAAAGGTGTTGGTATAATATCAGAGGGCAGTGAAACAATAGAAGATATAGCAGAAAAAAGGGGAATTCCTGTACATGAAGTTAATCCTAGGTATAAAAAATATTCACCCTGACTCTTAATCAAGAAATTGGATGACGGAAAGTTAATTCTTGTTAAAATAAAAATAAAAGTTCTTGGTAAAATATTTTTACCAGACTCTTATTCAAAGAATTGACTTGTCAATGAGTGATGTTACACAAACTCGGTTCTATGTAAAACAAATTCTGGTAGAATATTTCAGAGAAATAGCATGAGGGACTGTAAAAAAGTTCATTCTTGATAAAAATAAAAATAAAAATTCTAGTAAAAATATTTTTGACAGATTCTAAGAATGAACATGAGTAACTGTACACAGACTTTATCTCGGTAAAATAAATTCCACTCTTATCAAGACTTTATCTCGGTAAAATAAATTCCACTCTTATCAAGACTTTATCTCAGTAAAATAAATTCCACTCTTATCAAGACTTTATCTCGGTAAAATAAATTCCACTCTTATCAAGACTTTATCTCGGTAAAATAAATTCCACTCTTATCAAGACTTTATCTCAGTAAAATAATTCCACTCTTGTTAAGGGAATTGCCATGGGTGAATGTATAGAAAATTAATTTAGGTTTAAAAATAAAAATTGAGGATTTGTCACGGGTGACTCTATAAAAAGTTAATTCTGGGTAAAAAAATAAAAATTCAAACAGACTCTAATTCAAGGAAGTGGATCAGGTGACTGTTCAAGAAGTTAGCCCAAGGTAAAAAAAAAATCAGTCAGACTTTAATTCCTGGAATTAAATCGGGCGACTGTTCAAGAAGTTAGCCATAGATAAAAAATAATTCAGTCAGACCGTTATTCAGAGAATTTTTATGAGTGATTATTGTTAAGTACAGAGAATGTAAAAGAATCAATAAATCTGTATCAAGACATATTAAAAAATCCTTCTTTCTTGCATATAAAACTGCATTTATCTAAAAACATCTAACATTAGTTTCACTGCTGAAAACAGAAAGTTTGTAGATTGATTCAGATACATATACTTTCAAAATTGGTCTAATAATACTTAACAAACTACTAGTTGAACAGAATGACAAATGTTGAATTTTAAGTTTATTTGCTTAATGGTTAATTGTAGTTATATTTTTTCTGATGTATTGAAACTCTTTCTCAAGGAAAAACACAATTACTTTTTCTCTATAATTTATGTGTGTGTGTGTGTGTGTGTGTGTGTGTGTGTGTGTGTGTGTGTGTGTGTGTGTGTGGACAAATAGAGATTTCCAAATTTTCACATCTTTATATTTGTATATAATTTGTACATTGTACATTTGGAATTTTTAGCTCACCTATTGCTATTGTGATCCAAAAACTTTTACATTTTCAACTTCTTCTCATGAACCACTGGGCCATTTTTGTATGGTATGGATGTTTCTTATAGCAAGTTCTTTCAGATTTGTAGAACTGGTTGCTATAGCAACCAAAAGTAGGTCACAGTGACCTAGAATGTAAAAAATGTAAAAAAAAAAAAAAAGCTTCTTCTCAGAAACCATAAGTTTAATGCAAAATCTAATGTGACATTTGGTTTCTTGAGGTCCTCAAATGTGATTTGTACATTTCGTGAAATTTCATAAAAAAATAGGTGACACGTTTTTTGGTCATACTTCATAAAAAGTGCAAAAGTGTCTATAATGGGTGCTCATATTCAAAAATCTTCTTCTGTGAAACGGTGAGGCTTAAAGTTTTCATATTTGGTATTTAGCATCAACTTGAGCCTCTTTACCAAGTTTGTACAAATGGTGGTCCCCAGGCCATTTTTGGGTCTACCCAAGGGGGCCTTATACATTGGTTTATATAGGAAACAGCGTTAAATATCTTCTTCTCTAAAATTATTTTATTTTAAAGCTAATTAAATTTTTCCATATTTTACAACCTGTGGACATAGTCTAATAATTATAGCAAATCAGTTTTGAAAATCTTTTATCTATTACTCTAAGACTTTGATATTTGGCATTTCACATCAGCTTCACTTCTTTCAGGTGAGCGTAAAGGCCTCATTGGCCTCTTGTTTACATTTGTTTTACATTTGCTTAAATTCATGATAGTAACACAACTCCAGAATCAAACTTTGCAAAAATTTTATTTTGATACATTTCATTTGCATTTGACCATCATCTGACAATACAAATAAAAAGTACCAGTATGTAAATATGACTTAAAATGATGATTCTCAAGAAAATTAACTGGCATGAAAATTTCCCTATTTACAATTAAATAAACTAGTATTTGTTACTTTTGTCATCACTTCAGAACATGCTGTAGGGAATTTTGAAGATGTTCTTTCTATAAACTTTCAAAATCCCAAGTTTATAGAAATCTGTTCAAGTAAAGAAATTTGTTGCAAAAACACTTTTTTCATTTCAGAAAAGTTAAATTATATAATAGTAAAATACTTGAAATTTGTAAAATCAAACCAGTAATGCTTTGTTAAAAAAATTTTGTATTACAAGTATTTAATTTGCATAAATGTTCAACACTAAGATCTCTCTTAGTTAACAGATGTATTGATTAGTTTTACCAAAAAAGTTAACTGACTAATTACAGCATATAATTTTATTTAATTTGGTTAATCAGCATTCCTGATAGATGTTTTTCTCTCGTTTTATTCAGAGAAGCCAATGCAGCAGTAATACATGGTACAGATCTCCGTGATATGACACCCTCGGACATTGATGATGTGTTGAAATACCATAAGGAGATTGTCTTTGCGAGAACATCGCCACAGCAAAAACTAATAATTGTAGAGGGATGTCAGAGGCAGGGGCAGATTGTTGCAGTCACTGGGGATGGTGTAAATGACTCACCTGCACTTAAAAAAGCTGATATAGGTAACTTGCACTGCTATTTAAATTTTACTAGTTGGAATATAGGACCCTTTGGTGGCTTAATGGTAGATAATTTGCCTCTAGAGCAATAGGTCATGGGTTCAAACCACAGGTGGGTCATACATTAGACTTTTAAACGAGATATTGCTTCTTCATACAGAGTATGGACTTGTTCACTTAGTGACAGAAAAGTAATACACTTGTCTATGGCATACTGACATGGTGTACTGGCACCTTTACAAAAAGTCACCCTCAGTGATCGTTAGTACAAGGCAGACCATGATACACTCCCTCATCTCGTACACAAACTTGTTCTCAGGTTTATTCTTGGAGATTAATAACCTTACTGTCATTGCAAATAGCTGAAAATTACTGATGTGATGTCAAACAACATTACAATCAAAGATTTACATATAAATCATAACACTGATGGAGTTTACCACTGTACAACCTAGCTCCAGTTTCACAATCATTCACTCAGTTGAGTATACACTCAACACAATTTAGGGAATATATTAAAAAACAGAACCAAAAATTGTCTCATTAAACTTAAAATTTGTAAAAAAAAAAAAAAAAAAAAAAAAAAAAAAAAAAACAAAAAAAACAAAAAAAAAAAAAAAAAAAAAAAAACAAAATAAAATAATGAGAGAAAAATGAGAATATTTTAGTTGATTATATACTAAATTGAATGAATGATGGGTAAACTGGGCTTTGAACAATAACAAATAACTATTGTGCTAGACATTTTCTATAACATTTACTTGGTGTTTCCTGAAACATCACCCCTAGAACCATAATTAAAATATCAGGAGTGAGGCAGGACAGATGTTAACCCTGTCCTACAATTCTGACATTACCAGTATATCAAGTGGAATTAAATGGTGTATTGGTGTTTTACATTCTAGTCATCAAGATTCTTTCACTTATATTGATGTGGTTAGTTCTGAAATGGTGTAGGAAACTGGAGTTCCCAGAGAAAAACTTACCTTTGGTAAGTGAACTGATATTTTTTATGGTAGAATTTGCCCAAGCAGGATTCCAACCAGGGTGGTGAGAGGCATTGTAATTCCTAGGTGGAGTATAACTGCTAGTTATTCTTTTTTTAAAATTTCATTTGTTAATAAATCTTATCATGTAGGTGTGGCTATGGGTATAACAGGAAGTGATGTCAGCAAACAAGCAGCAGACATGATTCTATTGGATGACAATTTTGCTTCCATTGTAATAGGTGTAGAAGAAGGTTTGTTATTATTATCTCCCCTTAGAAGATGGTTTGTTATTATCTCCCCTTAGCAGAAGAATTTGTTGTTATTATCTACCCTTAGCACAAGGTTTTGTTGTTATTATCTCCCCTACATTTTATCTGTATTTAACTGTATGTGTGATTCAGTGCTGGAGACGCAGTTTGAGTAATATTTATTGGATCTCTAAATAAATTATCAATAACTTTTCTATTTTTGACACCCAAATTGTTTTATGAATAAAAAGCATGGAATGAGTTTGATTGCATAATAGATCTATGCATGTATAAAATTTAAGTAAGTACTTGCAGCAGTTTTTTATAGTTTGATGCTAAACTAAAACAAAATTGTAAAGAAAGGAAAAAAATATCATAATGGCCCCTCAAACTTGAAATGTTCAATCTGGACATCCATAATACATTGTTATTGTTGATCTGTTTATTAAAAACTATCTCTAACTTTAGCTTGCATCATACATAATAACAATCTTATTTTGACAAGAAATCATAAACATGATGCATACTTTGCAGTTATTGTCATAATAAACATTATGTGACCTTTTTCTCCAACTTTATATTTCTTGGAAGAAACTTTTAGATATAATACAACTTCTTTGGCAATATTTCATTTGAGCTAGAGGAGACCTTTGTATTTCCAGTAAAAAAAAAATGTTTAAAAATGACATATTTTCCATTGAAAACAGCATGCAGCAAAGGCCTTTTTAGACTTTGTCATTATAGTGGCTTAAATGACGCAAACAAACACAGTATCACTATTCTTAGGGTTGATTTTCTATAAATGAAATTTTATCTAATAAATTAATAATCAAAAATTTTAATTTCTGGAGCCAGTTGCACAAAAGATCATAAAAGTTTAACAACTAGAGGATTGGTTATCCTTTTGCTCAAAACATTGTTAGTTTATACGAATAGTTAAAATGACTCAATGCTTCATAAACCTTTGAAACATGATTCAAAATTTAATGATTGATTTAAATCATTCAAAATCACATCTTACCTAAAATTGACATTGTCAAATAATCAGAAGATGTACAGAAATGGAGGTTTTAGAGACATACATCTGTTTTAATAGAGGGAGAACATATTTTGTGCAGCTAGCCCCTGATGGCATTGGAGGCTTCTTATGCACCATACTTACTTTTATTTTAATTTACAAACTATTTACAAACTTTATGAAAATTTTTATTTCCAGGTAGACTAATTTTTGACAATTTGAAGAAATCAATTGCTTACACACTGACTTCAAATATCCCTGAGATCACTCCATTTCTGCTCTTCATAATACTTGACATACCCCTGCCACTAGGAACTATTACCATCCTATTTATTGACCTCGGGACAGACATGTTTCCTGCAATCTCACTTGCATATGAAAAAGCGGAGAGTGACATCATGAAACGCCGGCCAAGAAATCCAAAGAAAGATAAACTTGTTAATGAAAGGTGAGAAGAATTTATATTTGTCTCATAGTTGTTCACCATCCTATGATAAAATTTTTTTTTGGCAAAGTCAGCATATCTTTTCTATTTTTTATGAGGTTCTTAAAATAATTTTAATGTAAAAGTTAAGTCTATTACACTGATAAAGATTCAAAACTTTATCGGCTAGCTGGCATCCCTGTCCAAACATGCTAACCATTATTATTTGAATGAAATAAGAATCCCTTATGTACAGTCAAACCTGTCTTTAAAGGCCACCCATGGAAATCAATCAGTAAAAATTACCTTAATGGACAGGTGGTCTTTATATATGAGTTTAAATAATGTGAATAAAGTGCAACTGGGATAGAATTTTATTGGTCTTCATAAGCAGGTGGCCCTTTTAGAGAGGTTGCCTTTTAAGGCAGGTTTGACAAGAATTTTCTCTGATACTGCCGGGGAACTAAAGACCTGTTTTGATACATCTTGTATCAAACCTATAGGTATTGCATATCATCGGATATCATTGAATTTTGTGTTAATCATGCTCTATGTTCTACATTTGATCTTATTCAGACTTATTAGTATGGCCTATGGACAGGTTGGATTTATACGGACATTAGCAGGATTTTTTGTAAACTTTGTAATACTTGCATTGCATATTGTCAGATATTATTGAATTTTGTGTTTATCGTGCTTTATGTTCTACATTTGATCTTATTCAGACTTATTAGTATGGCCTATGGACAGGTTGGATTTATATGGACGTTAGCAGGATTTTTTGTAAACTTTGTAATACTTGCATTGCATATTGTCAGATATTATTGAATTTTGTGTTTATCGTGCTTTATGTTCTACATTTGATCTTATTCAGACTTATTAGTATGGCCTATGGACAGATTGGATTTATACAGGCATTAGCAGGATTTTTTGTATACTTTGTAATACTTGGTGAGAATGGGTTCTGGGTGACAGATCTGTTGGGTATAAGAAGTAAATGGGACTCCAAGGCTGTAAATGATCTCAAGGACTCCTACGGTCAAGAATGGGTGAGTTCCACTGAAATATTGTTATTATTAGAGATCTGTTCAATAGTGCTTTGCAATTATACTATTCGACAGTGACTGTGCAAACACAAAGATAGGAAAGCAGTCACTATTAAAAGGTTGTTAAGCTTAGATTCAAGATGGCATCCTAGAGACTAAATTTAGAGATGGTTTTTGTCGAGCCTGGCATTGCCATAAGGTGAGACTTCAGTGTTACTTTTCCGGTGTCATCGGTGACGGCGTGTCAAAATGTGAAAGTTTATGTTGAAGTAATGTATTTTTTACTTGATCATAAACTAACCAGGCAAGACTTTTAAATCCATGGAATTCTTGTGAATAACATCTAAACTCAACATTTATTTCTGTTTATTCATCACTGTGAAAACTATATCATTCTGAATGAGGTTTGAATAACAAATTCAGTTGGAATTTTTTACAAATGACTGACATGTGCTATATCTTAACATTTATACTTTAATCTTGAAGGAGTGGAATGGAGTAGATCTAGAGTAATCATGTTTTACACTCCAATCAAGATTCTGTCAGTTATTTCAAGTCTGTCAGATCTCAGATGGTGGAGGAAACCAGAGTGCCCAGAGAAAACCACCAACCCTCAGCAAGCAAACTGACAAACTTTCTCACACTAGGATCTGGCCCTTTTGGGATTCAAACCCAGTTTAGTGTTGAAGGAAGATCACTGATAAGCATTTAAATGTGATTTTCAGTTGCTATTTCAGTAAATCATCTGAATGTGATTTTCTGTTTTTTTTCCAGACATATAGTCAGAGAAAGGTTCTAGAATATACCTGTCATACAGGGTTCTTTGTATCCATTATAATAGTACAATGGGCTGATTTGATTATTTGTAAAACAAGAAGATTGTCTGTATTGCACCAAGGGTTCAAGTAAGTTTTAAATTATTTTGCATTTTCTTAACAAATTACAAATTTTTTTGTTACTTTAGTTTTGGTAAGTCTTAGGCTTGTGTTGGTGCACATTTTAATCTTTGCACAGTGGTACTTGTGTATGATAACTATATATACTTCTAGATGGTTGTTAGAGACTTAGATATCCTGCCTCAGCCTGTGGAACAAGCTACATGCTATATGATTTTTTTTTTTCACAATTAGCTTTTGTTTGGTTATATGCACTTTGCTCAATTTTTTTTGGGATTGAAATGTTTCTGAATCTTTATATTTGTTCTATTCCAGGAATCACACTATGACAGCAGCATTGATATTTGAGACAGTTTTAGCCATATTTTTGTGTTATTGTCCAGGCCTTGATGTGGCTCTTAGATTCCAAAACCTTAGGTAACTTGAGTCATGGATCACTTTTTGGAATCTTACTTTTTAACTTATTTGCCCTCAAATTTGGTATGCAATTGAAATCTGTATGGTAATTTCCAGTGTAGGACCTTCTTCACACACACACACACACACACACACACACACACACACACACACACACACACAGATAAATTCATTACCATTCAGTTACAAAAAAAAATGCATTCTTATTACCAATTATGAGACTGATATTAAGACTAAATCCTGATTTTTATATAAGATATACAGATACATTTTAACCTGTAGATAAAAACTACCAATATAGCCTTAGATATTTTAAACTTTACAGACATGACGTTTTTTGGTTGAAATATATTAAACAAAGAGGGATACATGCATTTATAGGATGGAGTTATTTTTTAGAGAAGATGACTATATCGGGTTTAACTGTATTTTGGTTGAAATATATTAAACAAAGAGGGATACATGCATTTATAGGATGGAGTTATTTTTTAGAGAAGATGACTATATCGGGTTTAACTGTATTTTGGTTGAAATATATTAAACAAAGAGGGATACATGCATTTATAGGATGGAGTTATTTTTTAGAGAAGATGACTATATCTGGTTTAACTGTATTCTTGTTTTTGATGTGATTAAGCCTAGAAATTAATCCATGACTTATCAGATAAAGTATTTAATGATGAGACCTAATGCAAGCAGTCATAGTTAATGTTGCCCATTTTATGTACCACAAAGGGAGATAATTCAGTCGGAAAATTCTGAGTTGTCCATTCCAACATAATAGCCAATTGTTGATATAATTTTTTTTTTCAATTTCAGATTTGTATGGTGGCTTCCAGCAATTCCATTTTCCTTGTTAATATTTGTGTATGATGAATGTCGTAGATTAGTGTTACGAAGAAATCCAGGAGGCTTTGTGGAACGAGAAACATATTACTAATTAGCACACACACACACACACACACACACACACACACACACACACACACACGTAGCTAGGTAAAATGATGTGGATTCATTTGAGAATTAAATGTGGCACCGAAGGCTTGCTGGATGGGAGGGGGTCAAAGGGCATGCTCTCACTGAAAATTTTGAAATATTGATGTCAAATGACATTTTTTAAAAATCTAATTGGCAGAATCTGAAGGCAAGGTTTTGATAGTTCTTTTTTTACTGTTGGTCATTTTTTTTTTTTTTTTTTTTTTTTTTTTTTTTTTTTTTTTTTTTTTTTTTTTGGAAAATTAATTCAAATTCCCTAAAATCTATATTGATATAGTTTTGACTCACTTGAACCAAAATTGTAATTGGAAGTGTCCATCTTATCAGCCTTTAGAATCTTGTTAGACACTTTGTCAACCATACAGCAACTTCGTAAATAAAAACAAATCTTTGATATCATTACCATGTTTTCTCTGTAAAGTAATGCTTACAGCAGAAATGAACAGATACAATTATTATTTTAAAAAGTATTTTTAAAAAATCAAAAATTACATGAATGCCATGGTGTACTAGCATGTAGAAAGCTATGTGCCCGACATTCATACACTGATAATTATTTTTTTTATTACATTCTATCGTGTTTCTGGTTTTTTCATTTTAATTAAAAAAGTATAAAAAAAATAATTAAAATTATGTGAATGCCATGTTGTACTAGCATGTAGAAAGCTACGTGTCTGACATAAATACACACATAGTGTTTGATGTAATATTGGTAACATAAGAACTCTAGTCCAAATCTTTTGACATTTTTAAACAAACCACTGTCGATGATTACATTATCCCTTTACCTGTAGTATTTAACGCGGTGAGGTGCAATCTAATATTTGAATAATATGTGCAATACAGCAGTCATTGTAGATATATTTCTATTAAAGTATTTTGTACATTTTTATAACATTTAATTTTTATTACTTTCTATAATGTTTCCGATTTTTCTTTTTTATTAACTTCAAAGTTAGATCTACAATTATATCATATTAAGGTCAGCATCACAGCTTCATCATAACAAAGGTAAAGGTTACAACAATCATCATAAAGGTCAAGGTTACAACCATATCATTAAGTTTAGGGTACATAGGTCAAGATTACAACTAATGTAATAAGAGATTAAAGTTATTCATTAATCATTTTAAAGGTCAAGGTTTTATCAGAAGTCATTTGATTTTCCTTATCAATTTTTTTTTACTTTTCCCTGGCCAATACAAACTCTTTAAAATGAGAAAAGTTATTACACCGTATATCTGAGAATATTTTATATTTAAAATCAGAATGATTTGTCATGTCCCCAAATTATGGTGGTGACCTAGGGGGCAGAGTGGTCTAAATTGTGTGTTTATGGATCACCACTTAGGTTGAAATCACAATCAGGCAGATCCTAATGAGAGAAATTTTGTCAGTTCATTTCCCGATAGGTCATTGTTTTTCTCTTGGCACTCTGGTTTCCTCCACCATCACAGAACTGACTGCCTTGATGTGAGTGAAAAAAAATCTTAACTTGGGTATAGAACACCATTTATCCATTTGGATCTTAAAATATGGTACCAATTTCAACTCTAGTTGATTGGTTTACAATTTGATATTGAATATTAACCCAATATAGAAAAAAAACTATAAGGTGTAGCTTTATAACTGTGCATTGAAAAACTATGAGGTGTAACTATAACTGTACATTGAAAATACGAGAAGGTGTAGCTTTAAAACTACATTGAAAAGACTAGGAGGTGTAGTTATATAAAATGGTACATTTAAAAAACTAGGAGGTGTAGCTTTATAACTACATTGAAAAAAACTATGAGGAGTAGCTATATAATGGTGCATTGAAAAAAACTATGAGATGTAGCTTTATAACTGTACAGAGAAAAAACTATGAGGTGTAGCTTTATAACTGTGCATTGAAAAACTATGAGGTGTAACTATAACTGTACATTGAAAATACTAGAAGGTGTAGCTTTAAAACTACATTGAAAAGACTAGGAGGTGTAGTTATATATAACGGTACATTGAAAAAACTAGGAGGTGTAGCTTTATAACTACATTGAAACAAGAGGCCCAATAGGGCCTGTATCGCTCACCTGGCACATCCTTATTTGTTCTTTGCTTTTTCTTTTTAAATATATTCAATCAATAAAATGTAAACAAACTCACTAGCAATATCCTTATTTTCTATTATTTCAAGCGCTATGAATCATAAAATTTCTTTCAATTGGCCATGTACTTTCAGAAGATTTAGGCTGAAATAAATCTTATTTGCATGTTACATAATTATTGCAAAAATGGAAAATTGTACAGAAAAACCCATTACATATGTTTTATCCCCAACATCTAGTTTCTATGTTATAAATTTCAACAAAATCAGTATATACATGTAAATAAACCCATAATGGCCATTTTTCGATTTTTGCTACTTTAAAGTAACGGCGGCCATCTTGGATTTCCGACAGAAATGTTGGATACAATTTTGAATCTATACCACCCAATGACCTTCCACACTTCCATATCCTTTCAATTGGCCACGTACTTTAAGAGAAGAAGATTTTCAAAGATTATGGCTAAAAATAAACCTTATTTGCATATTACGTAATTATTACACAAACGAAAAATCGTAAGGAAAAACCTGTTATATATGTTTTATCCCCCGACATCTATTTTCTATGTTTCAAATTTCAACAAAATCAGTACAAAAATCAACCCAAAATGGCCATTTTTTTATTTTTGCTATTTATAGTAATGGCAGCCATCTTGGATTTCTGACAGACATGTCGGATACAATTTTGAATCTATACCACCTAAGGACCTTCCGCACTCAATATTGTTTTCAAGATAATAAGCAATTTAAGTCTTTTTTTTTGCAGCTGTGACCTTGACCTTTCAACATATGATCTTGAACCATATATCAAAATAATTGTCATGTCAATACCTACAATAATCTAATATACATGCCCATACAAAAAGTTTATAGTTTTCAAGATAATTAGCAATTTAAGTCTTCTTTTGCAGCTGTGACCTTGACCTTTCAACATATGACCTTGATCCATATATCAAAATAATCGTCATGTCAATACCTACAACATTCTAATATACATGCCTATACAAAAAGTTCAAAGTTTTCAAGATCATTAGCAATTTAAGTCTTCTTTTGCAGCTGTGACCTTGACCTTTGAACATATGACCTTGTATCATAAATCAAAATGATCTTTGTCACAATACCTACAATATTCTAATATACATGCCTATACAAAAAGTCAATTATTTTCAAGATAATAAGCAATTTAAGTCTTTTTTTTGCAGCTGTGACCTTGACCTTTCAACATATGATCTTGAACCATACATCAAAATGATTGTCATGTCAATACCTACAATATTCTAATATACATGCCCATACAAAAAGTTTATAGTTTTCAAGATAATTAGCAATTTAAGTCTTCTTTTGCAGCTGTGACCTTGACCTTTCAACATATGACCTTGATCCATATATCAAAATGATCGTCATGTCAATACCTACAATATTCTAATATACATGCCTATACAAAAAGTACATAGTTTACAAGATAATTAGCAATTTAAGTCTTCTTTTGCAGCTGTGACCTTGACCTTTCAACATATGACCTTGATCCATATATCAAAATGATCGTCATGTCAATACCTACAATATTCTAATATACATGCCCATACAAAAAGTACATAGTTTACAAGATAATTAGCAATTTAAGTCTTCTTTTGCAGCTGTGACCTTGACCTTTGAACATATGACCTTGAACCATATATCAAAATGATTGTCATGTCAATACCTACAATATTCTAATATACATGCCTATACAAAAAGTCAATTGTTTTCAAGATATAGTGACAAATATATAATTTTAAGCAATTTTCCCACTTAGTACCTTATAATTTCCCCATTTTGAGCCTCATGGCTACCATTTGTGCAAATCTGAAACTAGATGACCTAGGGATGGTATAAATGAAATAACTAAGGTATATCTCTTGTACATTCAGAGGAGAAGATTTTTAAAGTTTTTCACTATATTCCCCCTTATGGGGCCCCAAGGGGACATAACTCCTTCATTTTTGCAAATCTGAAAGGGCTTCACCCAGGCATAATGGTTCCCAAGTTTCATCAAATTTGGCCCAGTGGTTTTGGAGAAGAAGATTAAAATGTAAAGTTTACGGACGCATGCACGCACGCACGCACGCACATACACACGCCGCATCATACCATAAGCTCACGCTGGCTAAAGCCAGGTGAGCTAATTATGAGTAACAACAAGATGTCTGCTGATACGCAGACAAAATAATAAACTGGTAACCGACATTTCTTTTTAAAAAAAATATCATAGGTCACATTAACAAGTCTATCAGAGCTTTTGGTGGTCATCTGACTGCATTCCTAATGAATTAAGACAAAATTTGGCTCAGTAGTTAAATATCAGATTTTTAGACTTGCAAAAACTAGTGCAAGCACCTTTTTTGCACATTTTGGTATTTGATAAGCTTGCAAAATGGCTAGAATAAAGCATGTCATATTTGTTTAACAGCTGTTCATCTTCTTTTTATATAAAAACAAGAGGCCCAATAGGGCCTGTATCGCTCACCAGGCACATCCTTATTTATTATTTGCTTTTTCTTTTTAAATATATTCAATCAGTAAAATGTTAACAAACTCACTAGCAATATCCTTATTTTCTATTATTACAAGCACTATTAATCATAAAATTTTTTTCGATTGGCCATGTACTTTCAGAAGATTTAGGCTAAATAAACCTTATTTGCATGTTACATAATTATTGCAAAAATGGAAAATTGTACAGAAAAACCCATTACATATGTTTTATCCCCAACATCTAGTTTCTATGTTATAAATTTCAACAAAATCCGTACATAAATAAACCCAAAATAGCCATTTTTTTATTTTTGCTATTTATAGTAATGGCAGCTATCTTGGATTTCCAACAGACATGTCGGATAAAATTTTGAATCTATACCACCTAAGGACCTTCCACATTCAATATCCTTTTAATTGGCCATGTACTTTCAGAGAAGAAGATTTTCAAAGATTTTGGCTAAAAATAAAATTTATTTGCATATTGCATAATTATTACACAAACAAAAATCGTACGGAAAAACCCGTTCTATATGTTTTATCCCCAACATTCATTTTCTATGTTTCATCGGTACATAAATAAACCCAAAATGGCCATTTTTTTATTTTTGCTATTTAAAGTAACGGCAGCCATCTTGAATTTCGGAAAGATATGTCGGATACAATTTGAATCTATACCACACAATTTAAGTCTTCTTTTGCAGCTGTGACCTTGACCTTTCAACATATGACCTTGAACCGTATATCAAAATGATTGTCATGTCAATACCTACAATATTCTAATATACATGCCCATACAAAAAGTTTATAGCTCTCAAGATAATTAGCAATTTAAGTCTTCTTTTGCAGCTGTGACCTTGACCTTTCAAAATATGACCTTGAACCATCTATCAAAATGATTGTCATGTCAATACCTACAATATTCTATTATACATGCCTATACAAAAAGTTAGTAGTTTTCAAGATTATAGGCAATTTTAAGTATTCCGTTTGCAGCTATGACCTTGACCTTTCAACAGATGATCTTGAACCATATATCACAATGATCGTCATGTCAATACCTACAATATTCTAATATACATGCCTATACATAAAGGATAATTAGCAATTTAAGTCTTCTTTTGCAGCTGTGACCTTGATCTTTCAACATATGAGCTTGAACCATATATCAAAATGATCGTCATGTCAATACCTACAATATTCTGATATACATGCCTATACAAAAAGGATAATTAGCAATTTAAGTCTTCTTTTGCAGCTGTGACCTTGACCTTTCAACATATGACCTTGTATCATATATCAAAATGATCTTTGTCACAATACCAACAATATTCTAATATACATGCCTATACAAAAAGTCAATTGTTTTCAAGATAATAAGCAATTAAAGTCTTTTTTGCAGCTGTGACCTTGACCTTTCAACATATGACCTTGAACCATATATCAAAATGGTTGCCATGTCAATACCTACAATATTCTAATATACATGCCTATACAAAAAGTTAATATTTTTCAAGATAATTAGCAATTTAAATCTTTTTTTGCAGTTGTGTCCTTGACCTTTGAAACATATAACCTTGAATCATATATCAAAATGATCGTCATGTCAATACCTACAATATTCTAATATACATGCCTATACAAAAAGTTAAGAGTTTTCAAGATAATTAGCAATTTAAGTCTTTTTTTGCGGCTGTGACCTTGACCTTTCAACATATGACCTTGTATCATATATCAAAATGATCTTTGTCACAATACCAATAATATTCTAATATACATGCCTATACAAAAAGTCAATTGTTTTCAAGATAATAAGCAACTTTAAGTCTTTTTTTGCAGCTGTGACCTTGACCTTTCAACATATGACCTTGAACCATATATCAAAATGGTTGTATGTCAATACCTACAATATTCTAATATACATGTCTATACAAAAAGTCAATTGTTTTCAAGATAATTAGCAATTTAAGTCTTCTTTTGCAGCTGTGACCTTGTCTTTACAACATATGACCTTGTACCATATAATAAAATGATCCCCATGTCAATACCTACAATATTCTAATATACATGTCTATACAAAAAGTTGATAGTTTTCAAGATAATTAGCAATTTAAGTCTAATTTTGCAGCTGTGACCTTGACCTTTCAACATATGACCTTGTATCATATATCAAAATGATCTTTGTCACAATGCAACAATATTTTAATATACATGCCTATACAAAAAGTCAATTGTTTTCAAGATAATAAGCAATTAAAGTCTTTTTTTACAGCTGTGACCTTGACCTTTCAACATATGACCTTGAACCATATATCAAAATGGTTGTCATGTCAATACCTACAATATTCTAATATACATGCCTATACAAAAAGTTGATAGTTTTCAAGATATAGTGAAAAAAATATCATTTTAAGCAATTTCCCCGCTTAGTACCTTATAATTTCCCCATTTTGAGCCTCATGGCTACCATTTGTGCAAATCTGAAACTAGATGACCTAAGGATGTTATAAATGAAATAACTAAGGTATATCTCTTGTACATTCAGAGGAGAAGATTTTTAAATTTTTTCACTATTTCCCCCCTTATGGGGCCCCAAGGGGACATAACTCTTTCATTTTTGCAAATCTGAAAGGGCTTCACCCAGGCATAATGGTTACCAAGTTTCATTAAATTTGGCCCAGTGGTTTTGGAGAAGAAGATTAAAATGTAAAGTTTACGGACGCACGCACGCACGCACGCACATACACACGCCGCATCATACCATAAGCTCACGCTAGCTAAAGCTAGGTGAGCTAAAAACTATGAGGAGTAGCTATATAATGGTGCATTGAAAAAAACTATGAGATGTAGCTTTATAACTGTACAGAGAAAAAACTATGAGGTGTAGCTTTATAACTGTACAGAGAAAAAACTATGAGGTGTAGCTTTATAACTGTTCATTGAAAAAACTGAGGTGTAGCTTTATAACTACAGAGAAAAAACTATGAGGTGTAGCTTTATAACTGTTCATTGAAAAAAAACTATGAGGTGTAGCTTTATAACTACAGAGAAAAAACTATGAGGTGTAGCTTTATAACTACAGAGAAAAAACTATGAGGTGTAGCTTTATAACTGTACAGAGAAAAAACTATGAGGAGTAGCTATATAACTGTTCATTGAAAACACTATGAGGTGTAGCTTTATAACTGTTCATTGAAAACACTATGAGGTGTAGCTTTATAACTACAGAGAAAAAACTAAGGTGTAGCTTTATAACTACAGAGAAAAAACTATGAGGTGTAGCTTTATACTTACAGAGAAAAATCTATGAGGTGTAGCTTTATAACTGTTTATTGAAAAAAACCTATGAGGTGTAGCTTTATAACTGTACAGAGAAAAAACTATGAGGTGTAGCTTTATAACTACAGAGAAAAAACTAAGGTGTAGCTTTATAACTACAGAGAAAAAACTATGAGGTGTAGCTTTATACTTACAGAGAAAAATCTATGAGGTGTAGCTTTATAACTGTTTATTGAAAAAAACCTATGAGGTGTAGCTTTATAACTGTACAGAGAAAAAACTATGAGGTGTAGCATTATAACTGTTTATTGAAAAAAACCTATGAGGTGTAGCTTTATAACTGTTTATTGAAAAAAACCTATGAGGTGTAGCTTTATAACTGTTCATTGAAAAAAAACTATGAGGTGTAGCTTTATAACTACAGAGAAAAAACTATGAGGTGTAGCTTTATAACTGTACAGAGAAAAAACTATGAGGAGTAGCTATATAACTGTTCATTGAAAAAACTATGAGGTGTAGCTTTATAACTGTTCATTGAAAACACTATGAGGTGTAGCTTTATAACTACAGAGAAAAAACTAAGGTGTAGCTTTATAACTACAGAGAAAAAACTATGAGGTGTAGCTTTATACTTACAGAGAAAAATCTATGAGGTGTAGCTTTATAACTGTTTATTGAAAAAAACCTATGAGGTGTAGCTTTATAACTGTACAGAGAAAAAACTATGAGGTGTAGCTTTATAACTACAGAGAAAAAACTAAGGTGTAGCTTTATAACTACAGAGAAAAAACTATGAGGTGTAGCTTTATACTTACAGAGAAAAATCTATGAGGTGTAGCTTTATAACTGTTTATTGAAAAAAACCTATGAGGTGTAGCTTTATAACTGTACAGAGAAAAAACTATGAGGTGTAGCATTATAACTGTTTATTGAAAAAAACCTATGAGGTGTAGCTTTATAACTGTTTAATGAAAAAAACCTATGAGGTGTAGCTTTATAACTGTACAGAGAAAAAACTATGAGGTGTAGCTTTATAACTACAGAGAAAAAACTATGAGGTGTAGCTTTATAACTGTACAGAGAAAAAACTATGAGGTGTAGCTTTATAACTACAGAGAAAAAAACTATGAGGTGTAGCTTTATAACTACAGAGAAAAAACTATGAGGTGTAGCTTTATAACTGTACAGAGAAAAAACTGAGGTGTAGCTTTATAACTACAGAGAAAAAACTATTAGGTGTAGCTTTATACATACAGAGAAAAATCTATGAGGTGTAGCTTTATAACTGTTTATTGAAAAAAACTATGAGGTGAAGCTTTATAACTGTTCATTGAAAAAACTATGAGGTGTAGCTTTATAACTGTTCATTGAAAAAACTGAGGTGTAGCTTTATAACTACAGAGAAAAAACTATGAGGTGTAGCTTTATACTTACAGAGAAAAATCTATGAGGTGTAGCTTTATAACTGTTTATTGAAAAAATCTATGAGGTGAAGCTTTATAACTGTACAGAGAAAAAACTATGAGGTGTAGCTTTATAACTGTTCATTGAAAACACTATGAGGTGTAGCTTTATAACTGTACAGAGAAAAAAAACCATGAGGTGTAGCTTTATAACTGTTCATTGAAAACACTATGAGGTGTAGCTTTATAACTGTACAGAGAAAAATCTATGAGGTGTAGCTTTATAACTGTTTATTGAAAAAATCTATGAGGTGAAGCTTTATAACTGTACAGAGAAAAAACTATGAGGTGTAGCTTTATAACTGTTCATTGAAAACACTATGAGGTGTAGCTTTATAACTGTACAGAGAAAAAAAACCATGAGGTGTAGCTTTATAACTGTTCATTGAAAACACTATGAGGTGTAGCTTTATAACTGTACAGAGAAAAAATTATGAGGTGTAGCTTTATAACTGTTCATTGAAAACACTATGAGGTGTAGCTTTATAACTGTACAGAGAAAAAACTATGAGGTGTAGCTTTATAACTGTTCATTGAAAACACTATGAGGTGTAGCTTTATAACTGTACAGAGAAAAAAACTATGAGGTGTAGCTTTATAACTGTTCATTGAAAACACTATGAGGTGTAGCTTTATAACTGTACAGAGAAAAAAACCATGAGGTGTAGCTTTATAACTGTTTATTGAAAACACTGAGTTGTAGCTTTATAACTGTTTATTGAAAAAAACTATGAGGTGAAGCTTTATAACTGTACAGAGAAAAAACTATGAGGTGTAGCTTTATAACTGTTCATTGAAAACACTATGAAGTGTAGCTTTATAACTGTACAGAGAAAAAAACTATGAGGTGTAGCTTTATAACTGTTCATTGAAAACACTATGAGGTGTAGCTTTATAACTGTACAGAGAAAAAACTATGAGGTGTAGCTTTATAACTGTTCATTGAAAACACTATGAGGTGTAGTTTTATAATGGTGCATTGAAATAGTGGCTTAATGACTACATACACTAAAATAAAAATAAAAGAAGAAATTCAAGACAAAAAATACAAATATTAATGTTTGTTTTAAATGAAAGATATTGTAAGTGAAAAGCGTGTACTTGGCAACGGTCATTGCAATGAACAAGAAAAAAGCAAGCAGGACAAGAAAATACATACACTTGTTCAGACCACTGATTATAACTGTGCATTTGATGCTATCGTGATGATGTCCAGTGGTGAGGTTATTTTACTTTTTAAGGACCTAACCATTCCACAACCAGTGAGTGGTCAGAAAATCTATGCATGTAAAAAAGTATGCCTTTTTACTTAAAAAAAAAAAAAAAAAAAAAAAAAAAAAAAAAAAAAAAAACAATGAACAAACAACTGGGATGTACTAGTTATATATAATTTTATCATTGAAAACATGTATTTGGCACCTAAGACTATGTTACAAACACTTGCATGAAGAGAACAAAAGAGGAGGAAGACATGATGGATTATAAAAGTCCAGATTTTGCCACATGACCAATCAGCAAGTTATTCAAGCTTTAGAAGGCTATGTTTAAAACACTAGGCCAACCAATAAGAAAAAAAGTAGAAACCGGTAACCAGGTAAAAAACAAACTTTAACAAAGCCAGTTCTTTAGACGCTCCTGCTACCAAAGTCTCAATATTTTTGTAAACAAAATAATGTAAATAGTAATTTAACGGTTTTCACCCTTTTTATTTAGCCGTCAAAAAAGAAAGAAAGACAGACCTTGGCAAATACTCTGTGTTAAGTAAGGTACTGTCGATTCTTTATTTACGTAGAACTGGTATTACAAGTACTATGTTGATCATACTTATAAGCTATTGTAACCGCTACCATTCATGGGCATGTCGCTGCTGCTCACCATGAACACTTGGGCATACGTAAAATAAACTACCAAAAACGTAATACACAAGTCAACTATATAGACGGGGATTGACCTTGGATGTAAGATTTAGACTGATGATTATCAAACCCCCGACTTTGAAAAAACATTGGAAATAATTGTTTTGCCAAATGATAGTGACAGCCATTAGTGATTATGATGGGACTTAAACCCTCTTGGATAAGGACCTAATTTATGTCATATTATGAATGGTCATTCATATCATTGACGGTATAATTAGGTCATTAATATCATTGGCGGTATAAATAGGCCATTCATATCACTGTCAGTATGAATAGGTCATTCATATCATTGTCGGTATAAATAGGCCATGCATATCATTGGCGGTATAAAAAGGCCATGCATATCATTTGCGGTATAAATTAAAAAGGCCATTCATATCATTGGCGGTATAAATAGGCCGTTCATATTATTGGCGATTTTAATATACTCTATATTTTTAAAACGTTATATATTTATACCACCAACGATATGCAGAATGGCCAGTTTTAAAAGATAAACGCGTTTGTTTTGATTTTTAACGCGTTACTTTTGTTTGTTTTTTAACGCGTTAATTTTTTTACACAGTGTAATTTCAATTTTATGCGTTAAAGTTCAAAATTATCACGTTATTTGCTACGTTACTTGTTACTTTTATCGCGTGAAACTGAATTTTATGTGTTAGTTTTAATATACAGTATATTTGTACCGCCAGTGATATGGATGGGTGATGTGAATGGCCATTCATACATTTGTAGCTTTAAATCATAGCATTTAAATGTCGATGAACAAAGAAAACGCGTGTTAAAAACACATAAGGAGTCATCACAGATATAAGATGTGTAAACAAAACTCAAATATGATCGATTTAATTAAATTGAATTGTGGTTTTATGTCCCAGTCAAGAATTTTCACTTATATCAAGACGTCACCAGCTATAGACGAAGAGCAAGAATTTTAGACCTTTAATTGCAGTGCGCTTATGGCAATATTATGTACAAGGAGGGTTCTTTAACATGCCACGCCTGCCGTAACACGGGACTTCGGTTTTTTAAGGTCTCGTCTGTAGGACTCCGTAACTATCATTTCTACTAATGCCGAGTGCTTTGCGAAAGAAAAGTCACTACCAATTTTCAAGTCTTGGTCAGACCAGACCGGTGTTCGTACCCTCAACCTCCCACATACGAAGCGAGAACACTACCAACTGAACTACCGTAGTGGTGAAATTCAAATATGATGTTTATTAATAAATTCACTGAAAGCGAAGCGGCGATGAAAGTATACTGAAATCTATATATCTCTTGGACAAAATAGAATTAATTTTTCTTCGATATTAAAATATGAAATTTAGATTAGTCCAGTCTTTCTTAATGGCCAACATCGCTATTTTAAATACATATTATTAATATTCACTATTTAAATATAACTATAATAACGTGACTAGATCGTTTAAAACGTGTAAACTTGCGTTAAGGTACCGTGAAGAGTTGACAACTTATCGCTCAACAATCAATGGGACATCTTTGGTGTTACAGGATAAATACACATATAAACGTGCACGTAGGTCAACGGCATGACTCAATACTGTATCTAATTGATCTACCTCCTATACCTCCTATAAGGTGGATTAAAATCTAATAACTAAATATTAAATGTTCTATACAACCGATATTTAAACATAAAAATGCGTGCTGTGAAATCAAAATCATAATTCTGAGGCCCTGTTTATTTTAATTTAAATAAAGTAACGAATCAATCGTTTAGTTCTAAGTTTTTAATTTTTTTAATTTGTCAATACGCTCAATTTTATATGTTTACGTTCGAATCAGAAGTAGATATGTTATTATCTGAATTTTTGTCCCAAAAGCACTTGTATAAGTATCAACTAATCAAATGACTTGACATAAAACACAGTCAGCCAATCAAATAACAGTTTACACTGACGGCCCATAGTTGCAAAAATGTTTGAAAATGGCGGATAAGGTGTCCTTTTGCTCAAGAATCAGACAGTTTTTGTCAAAAATGAGACTTAAAATTTACAGATGTTTGATTTCTAAGTATTTAGACCAGTACGAATACGTATGATAGAAGATGTCATAAATTGGAACACGATGACATGTCATGGTAATTTTTTTATTTACGGTAAATAGTGACTCGCTTCTAAGTTCTTATATGGAGTTCCGCCATTCTATTGAAATTATTGTAAAGTTACCACTGAACTGGGACATGAAAATACCAATTACAAAGTCACAAATTTATTAAATCGTTTAGATTTATCTTCAGTTCGTCCAAATTTATCAATGTGTAAGATGATGAGTACATCTTGGAAATCAGGAATTAAAATCTGAGTTTATAAATGAATATCTAGAAATAAGAAAAACAAGAAATTATCCTTGAGACGACTAAATTCTTAATGGGATCAAATTCTTGACAGTTTGTTTACACTGGATATGATTTATAGGAAGTGCATCACTGCCCACACTCAAAGTCAAATAGTCATTTAACCTAAGGGTTAAATTAACTTCCCATACTTAGAAAAATTTTGAATATGTCTTAAACTGGTAAGAAAATATAAAAATATCAAAAGTTTCATTTTTTGACAGATTTCACTGTTGCCAAATTATTCTCAAAGATATATCTTTATTTTTAATAACATGTAAAATAAATAATGATGTAAACTATGGCGTTTACAAGAAGAGTGTCTGAACTATTTACCCGATCATCATCTGAAACTTTTTGTGCCAAGTAATGCTAGTTTTTAGCGTCATAAAAATCTTGTTTCTCATACGTTGTATTTAGCAAAATTCATGCATTTTTCACTATGTAATATGATGTAAGATGCTGTGAATTCTGCATGTCATACCGGAAATGTAAAATCAATTTTAATCCATGTTATTATTTTTAATTTAAAATTTTAAACAAGACAATTGAAAATATAATTTTTTGAAACAGTCAGTCTTGGAGGCCCTAACCAGGGGAAATCTCATGATTTGGGAGACATCCCAGACTTTGGTCACATTTTTGAAAATGGCATCTGCCACAAGAGTTTTGTTTAAAAACAATGTTTTCCAATAGATTGAAATGAAAACAAGTGAATTTTTCTTTTTTTAAAGTACAAGAAATGTAAAACAAGATTGATTTTTTTTTTACAATTTACTTACGATTAACCATTAAATTTAGCAACTGTTAGTACCACAAATATTGGCAACAGGAGGATACTAAAATTTTCACTTTTTACTTGATTACTATTTCAACCTTTTTTGTTTTTGTTTTTTTTCCAGTTCCAAAGGTTGAGGAAATGAAGTTAAAGTATATATATTATTTTAATTGACATTTTATAAACTATATATAAGAAATTACTTACAACCATGACAGAACAAGGTTTCAACAGCCAGGGTGTGTATATACCCATGCCAATCGACAGAGAAAAGTTGGGTGAGAAGAAAGTAGAAAAAATTCACAGACAGATAGAATCACTAGAAAAAGACATGAAAGAAAGACAAGCACTAATAGATAAACTGACAAAGATGCAAGGTGCTGAGAATAAAGAAAGGGAGAGACAAGATAAATTTCTGGTAAGTTTTGCTAAGTTATCACAAATTACAGTACATTGAATATTTTGCTGGATAGGAATTACTGAATTAATATTTGATAATAATTACAAGGAAAATTGAACTAAGGTGTTGTGCAGAATGAACACATCAGAGGATGTTTACTTATACAAATGAAAAGGACATTTAACTGAAAATCAAATTTAAAAAAAAGAATGGTAGATTTTAGCCAAGAATTTTTGTATCATTGCTGGAGTCAGAATAACAATTTTATTGAGTTTTAAGCTTTGAAACTTTTACCTTTTAGTTTTTTTTGCTTTTGTTTTTCTTATATAAAAATTTATTTTATTTTGTTTTTAATGATATACAGCATTTTTCTGTATACATGTAATTGTTTTACTTATTAAGTCAGATTTTAGACAAGGTCGTTGTGTTTAATTCTGAGATGAATTTTATTTCATAGGAAAAATATAACCAAAAGAATACTCTGAAAAATGAGATGGAGAGATTGTATGGTAGAGATACAACTGTTATGTCATTAGGTGAGCATATAAAATGGATATTTGTTGACTATTTATAAATGAAAAACAATCATACCAACGACATATGTCTACACTTACATAGCGAGGGTAAAAGAGAAATTGATTACATCATGATATAATCATGTTGTACAATTTAACATCAAAGTCTAGGTTACTAATGTAGACCTTTTATATGGTTGCCACATTTTGATATATAAGAGGAACACATTAATTTACCAAGCCCATAGATACTATTTAGTCATTTTATCCAAAGAATGCTGAAAGTTTGGAATTTTATAATGATGCCTGGTGTCAGTATATGTTTATATTTTTCTTTTTCTTACACACATTTCATTTCTTTTGTTCTAGAGCTGTAAATATCTTCTTTTATGTTCATAAGTCTGGGATTTGACTTAAAAGCTGAGGTTTCATGTTGCCAAGTTTGCCTCCATTGATATATGGCCACTACACTAGTGGCCACCATAGTCCAGAGAGTGATTACTAATTGAACTGGACACTGAATAAAATCTAAAAATAAATCTAATATATTTATTGTAAATTGTATTCTGTAGGTATAGATTGAATTGAATTAATGGCCTTTTACATCCCCAGTCAAGATTATTTCACATATATCGAGACAATCAATTCTGGGATAGGATGGTATAGGAAACCAGAGTGCCCTGAAATAAACACCAACCTTCAGCAAGTGAACTGACAAACTTTCTCATTCTAGGATCTACCTGAGTGAGATTCAAACCTAGGCAGTGAGGCATTGTGATCTGTGAATGCGTGCTTTCTGTAGATATGTCTGACCGTATTATCTTTATAAACTTTTTATTCTTTAAACATTAATTTCCAATTTGTTTTATCTGATTCAGGAGGCGAACAAGTGGCTAAAACTAATATGATAGATAACATGATAAAAACTCGCACAAGAGAACATTCTCTAAAACAGAAAGAAGTCAGCATTGAGACAGAGTATGTATAACATATGATACTTACTAAATACATTATACAGTTGTTAAAACTGTGTTTTGTGATTTTAAAAAGGCTATCAATCTGAAAATAGTTTTATGTTTCAGTGTTAGAGTCAGATTAAAAATCATTTATTATACTTCATGTAAAAATTAAGATATTTGATTTTTCAATAGCCATTTGTCAATTTTTCACTAACACATACTTAAACCACACCCATCTTTCAGACAGTAGTTAATCCATAGCAGCATGTTAATTTTTTTTATTATCACTCCCATAGCCAGAACAATGCCGAAGACTCAAAATTATAACATTCTGTCAACGATCAATCCCAGAAATTAATTTGGCCTCATGTTGTCAGCAGCAACAGATGATAAAAATGGCTTTTATGGATGCATTCTGTTGTTTCAGATTTTTCCAAATTCTTGTTGAAAAAGTAGCTGGAAAAGACATTTAGTATGAGAAAAAATATACTGAACTTTGTTGAGTGTGTTATGGTAGATTATTTCCCTCAGCAAAAAAAAAAATTATACGCCCGGGACTTTTTGCTTTGGTTAGTTCGGATTTGACTATTACAGGTTTCGTTGTATAGCTATTTTTATCTAAGCTATCCCTACACCTAACACAAGTATGATCAAGTTTTGATGTCAAAGGTCAAAACGTTTGATCAATTTATTCTTTTTTACTGTGGATTCAGTATGCAGGTCAGCTTCTCTGTTATCACAGTTTTAAGTTTTAAAAGTTATAGTTAATTTACTTGTGTTTTTTTTTTAAAATTAGATTTCTAGTTAAAGAAAGAGAGAGGCTACAAGCTGCCAGAGACAGAGTTAGAGAACAGAGAAGAAATTTATTAAATGCAGCTTCTCCGGCTGGTAAGAAAAAGGCTCCATGGGAGTTTGATACTATTGGGTTCTTAAAAGAACTTGGTCTTTATCATCCGGTACAATCTAGGACTCCGACACCTACCAGATTGTTAAAATCCCGAAAACGAAGGCGGAAAACCAGATTTATGGCTACCCCTCTTTACTCATACTCTAGATTATGATTGCCATGATTTCATAAATTCATTTTATGTCATGTAAAAACTATGGTCCTTTCTGAGCACTGCATGCAATTTAGTCTCAGTTTCCTCTGACCCTTACACACTCTTTACTGTTGGCTGTAAGTAGGGTCAAATAGATTTATATAAAAAACTGTGGATTTTCAAATTCCAACTGGTGCTGGGGCACCAAGTCATTTGGCTATGGACTGAAAATATTAGTGGAACATTATTAACCTTCAGGTGCACATGCAACCACTAGACATAGTTTGTATGGGTCAGAGAAAATTTGAACTATATACAAGTCTACTTTTAACATGTTGATCAAGTTATATGTGTGCTTCTGAGATTATGTAAACTGTCAGGTGCTTGACATGTATTATTAATATGAAAACTAGTACACAATAATTATTAGAATGTTAGTTTTTATACTCATGATAAAAAATTATCTCAGAAATGTTACATCATTTAATTATAGAAATGGGCTTCATATGCTGCATAATATAATACATGTATACATATTTAGTTTATATGTAAAAAACTATACCTGGTTTTCATCCATACCTCCTAGAATCTGAGAATTTAAATCATTTACAAAGTATGAATATTTCATATGTTTTCATTAATGTAATGGTAAGTGAAACATTAAATACAAAGTCAAACTGTCTGTGAAAGTAAGATAATTTTTAAATTGGAATGTTTAATATATATATATATACAATACATGCATATAGTCTAATAGACTCTCATGACCAGTGTTGTATAAGAAAAAGAAATCTGAACCTGAAATCTATTTTTTTTTCTTGTCTTGAATGAGCTTTAATGCTTTAGAACTTAGATACTAGAGGGTTTAAGATTTCTATGCCCCCCCCCCCCAAAAAAAAAAAAAAAAAGACAGTGATAGATATTAGAGGGTCTAAGATTTCTGTGTTCCCCCAAAAGACAGTGATTGATTTATTTTCTTCCATACTAAATGAACACATTACATAAAATTTTAAGAATTATTGATACAAAATAAATAGGATTTAAAAAAAGATAAAATTAAAATATAAAAAACCCCCCAAAACAAAGACCTTTATATGATAGACCATTTTATTTTATTATAATGGTCAGCCATTACAGATATGTTTGACAGTTCTGAAATGCTACTGAAATCAACTTTGTGTGTCAAGTAGAGAACTTTGCCACTATGCTGTGTGTCTAGTAGTGTTAAGTGTGCTTGAATGATTATAATAACTGTGTGCCCTTGGAAATTGTGCATAGTATTGTAATACATGTAATGATAACACATTCACCAATAGTAGTTCACTGTTATTACTATACATTACACATAACCACTGCAACTGAATTCTATTTTTAAGCACAAGATGTTAAATATGTCTTAAATGCCTGTTGATACTCATCCAAACATTTTTGTTCATTGAAGTTGTATTTGGGACTCTTTAATAGATTGTCCATGGCAAGTCCTAATTTTGGTTTGAATATGAGGTCACTCGAAGGTGAAAGGTCAGGGTCATAGAATCAATGTTTTTTATGAACAGGGGTTGCCGTATATGCCAGATGTGATTATTAGTTACCATATTTCATAACTACATTGCCGTTTGTGAAGCTGTATTGGTGATTGCATGAAGTCACTAGATCATGTCCCTTTGTACTCTTTCATTTTCTATTTTAATGGTTTTTAACAGCTTCACATTCACAATGCACAACATCTAGATTGTTTTTGATTTTTCATAAGACAAGTCTATCAAGCCTTACCTACTTAACCAGATCTGAACAAAAATCTTATATATTATGTATTTCAATCCTGATTTAAATTTATCCTTGAAAGTGTTCAGTAACTTTTCCTTCACAAATTTCTCGACTTGTCAATTGCTTTTCATTGTTTAGTTTAATCATGGTTTGAATCTAGTGATAGTAGAAGCAATATGGCATACAGTTGAACCTGCTTTAAAGCTACCTACCACCATGAGAAATTGATTCCATCTTATCTTGTTTTGAAGATATAAAACCTGCACAAAAACCACTTAATAGACCTTAGGAATACATATTTCGTAAATAAAAACAAAGGCTTTAAACCAGAGCTCTCACAGCTCATTTTGGGAATTGGGCCAGGGCCGTTGGAATTGGGAAAACTAGTGTCAATTTGACTGATTTTGGGAAAAATCAAATAGAGTTTAAAAACTATTTAATAGTTGTTTTAAATAATTATATTTATTATATTAAAGATTATTATATATATACATGTAACTATCTTTCTGAAGAAACTTTTTATGTATGAATGTTAACAAATCATTATGATGTCACAACATTTTTTTTGTTTTTTTTGGAAATGTGAAAAATCTAGGTCCCAATTAAAAAAAACCCAGCCCTTTTTGCATTGGGAATAGGGCCCAATTTCGGCCCAAAATCAAGCCCAGCGAGAGCCCTGTAAACACTGGTTTAAATGGTCAAGGGTCTTTATAAAGAGGTTGGCATTAAAGCAGGTTTTACTGTATCATGATAATCTGCATATCAAAAATGTTTAATTATTGCTTAATCTGATGATGTTAAAGACAAGTTTGTTTGTATCATGAACATAAAAATTCCATTTTGCATTTAAAGTGAGGAAGACTTACTTGTTCAGTATAATTTGTAAATGGAAAATATAAAAAATAAAAAAACACATGAATGGAAAATATAAATGAAAACCCCAGAAAACAGTTTGTTAAATCATCATAAATTCAGTTTCATTATGCAAATCAAATATGTAAGCTTTTTATTATTTGTAATATTTGTAATCAATTTTTTTATTTAACTTTTTTTTATGTTATACATATTTCTTGTTATTGTTTTTCAATATTTTTCATATTCTTTTTATTTTGTTTGTTTTTTACTAGAAAAAATAAATAAAATGAAATTTTAAAAAGAATTGAGATTTTGTTGTTTTTAAAATACATAATTGGAGTCAACATTTAAAATTTTTTAAGTTATACTAAAAAGTTATGTCTGCCTCAACAAATGCATGAAGTCAACAAAAATTTTTGGAAAATAACACCTTATTGTTTTTGTCTATCTGGGTTCAAAATTCCTGGGTCCCAGGTCCGGGATATTTTTATTTTATTTTGAACATTTAAATTTATTTACTTTAAAATTCCGATGGACCTGCCTTTTTTTTTTTCAGGACAATTTTTAGAATATACTTCCTTTGTGTATTAAAACATTGTAAAATTACTTAATTTATTGCAATATATCAAAGTTGTTGTCTGATTGTTTCCGAAAATGATATTATAATGCACGTCAGCCTCTTTGACAATAGTATCGCTTGAGTGTTTGTAAGTTGTATATGATATATTTTAAATCAAGAATATAAGAAAAAGTTGATCAACATGAGTTTATTTGATGGACATAGACCTTCCATTGCTGATATGCAACTTCCCTATCTCAATTTGGAACTTACCAAAATTAAGACAAGAAGTCCTGGACCTATCGTTGTGAAATATAATTTTGAACCCCTGTCTATATATAACTACTAAATACATATTTACATTGTATCAGCAAATCACACAAATCATATTTTCTGAGTAAATCCATACAAGTGATAATCACAACTCTGCATTGACAGGTGAAGATCAATGTAGTCTTGTCTACTGATCCACAATAAAGCATAGGTTACCATGGCAAATATAGACACACTATGTACACAAAGCCAACTGGTAAATGATTAGGCCCCCCCCCCCTCCCAATTAATGCGACATCAGAAATTACTTAAAATTAACTGACTTCTGACACAACTTGTACATAACATAAAACAGAGCAACCAAGAACATAACAAAAAACACAAAATAAAAAATATTTATCATGTAAATAAATCAAAATATGTGTTTAAGTGCATATGGGTATTTAGATTTTTATTCACATCCTGTTTATTAGATCTTGTGCTTTGTGACTTTTATTTACTTGCTGTTTGGGCTAGATTTGAACCAACTGGTAGTCTGATATGCTTCAGTAAACTTCATTTCAATCTGTTTCCTGTATTCTTTAAAATCATTTATGAATGGAAATATAAAACGTTTTAATTTAAATATTTCAATACATGTTTACATTTACAGTTTAAAATGATTTCTTTAGACTTCTTTAGTTTAAATATTTTAATATAATTTTACATTTATAAAAATCAATAAGAGGTATTGTAAATAAATCATTTGTGATATTTGTTAAGATCATGATAAGTGATCCACCTGTTATTCAAAGATTTTTTAATATGCATGTTTATCTATTCAGTTTGTAAATTTGTGTCCAATAAAAGTGCACAGGTTTAATGAATCAAGAGGGTTTTGCACCGATCTAGTAAACATGATTTTACTTAAATTTATTAAAGCATCTGCGAGTTTTAGATTGATTAAGAAAATCCAGAATTTCAGGGAAAAATAAATTTAAAAAAAAAAAAAAGAAAGAAAAAATTTCAGCAAAGAAACTGCCAAACATTATTTACCGTAAAATTAGCTTTAGCAACAACCTCTAAGTAAAGATCAGCTATCATTTAAGACAATTGTTTGGAGGTCCTTTGCTTTACCTAAAAGGTCCTCTTTAAAAAAGTCCATAAATTTGTCAATAAAGTCCATATTGTTTATAGATCTTTTGTGTGGACTATGTATACAGATTTTACTGTTTATAAGAATATGAAAAGGTTGCTAAGAAATAGGTAGTATCTCTATCTTAATTCTTCAGAAAATAAATGGTTTAAATTAAAGCCACAATTATTTGTTTAAGTTTTTATTATAAGACTTTTCATGTTCGACAATTAGAGTCTATATGTCAAGAGTGAATGTGTGAAATGTGGTTAAAGTTGTTTCACTGTGGTCAAGTGGATAGTTTTGTCAAGTCTTTAGGAGTGTGGGGTTAGTGAGTGAGTAATGGTGTTTAACGCCACTTATATCGAGACATTTCCTGCTATAGGCAAAAGTGCAGACTTACAAAGGGAGCGCTCTACCAATTGAGCTACTGTAGTGATTCAAGTCTTTAGGAAGGTATAGATATTGTTATTTTAGGGTAAAGATGTAACAATTCTAACATACAAAGTGTGTTTAATTTTATTTGTTACAGTTGTTCACAAACAATATAGTACCAATGATCTTCTCTTTTGGGAACAAACTCTAAATTGTAAATTTCTGTTACAGACAGTATAAGAAGTGAACCAGATGCAATATACAAGTCCGCGCGAGATGTTCACGATCATTCCAGACTCAGTCTACGATCTCCAGATAAAGTATATAATGTTGACGCTTACATCAAGGAGACGATAGATCATCTACCTGAGACGATAGATAGAATACAAAAACTCAGGTGAGTTGTAGAATGGTATCATGATGTAAGGTCCTTATCTTTAAAAGTATCCATTTGATCTGTCATATGTCACTTTAAATATGATCAGCCATCTTTAATTTTGTGACTTTAATTCAGAAAAATTTATAAGTACATGTATATATACATTTATGTGTGTGTGTGTGTGTGTGTGTGTGTGTGTGTGTGTGTGTGTGTGTGGCAAATTACAAGTTGAAAAATGGCATGGAAAAAAATGTTGATGTCTCGCTGGAGTTAACACCATACATTTATTGTTTATTAAACCAATTCAAAACAATGAATATTGATGTTATTTTTAAAAATACAATTAAACCTTAATTAATCACCCCACTTGGACAGATATCCTAGTGTAAAAAAGTCTGTCAGTCTGCCTGTTAAAAGTCTAGTTTTTTCTTGGAGCTCCAGTTTTCTCCACCATCCAAGAACTGACCAAAATGATATTAGAGGAAAAAATCTTACTTGATTGTTAAACATCCTTACTTCATTTCACTTGAATCATCAGTATAATTTTTTTCATTCAGATTTTGGTGTTGGGTTTTAATTAGTAAAAGAAGATTTATGATGGAAGAAAATAGATTTGGCATTAAAAAATTAATGTGCCTGTAGTTATTTTCACATTTGTTTTATTTATGAATACATTTTTCAATACCAATAAAACCTAAAATTGTCAGTCTAAAAACAATTTCCAGTTTGGAATAAGGATATTACATAGAGAATAGAGTGTGGTTTATTCCATATCACATGTCATATCGGCCGAGACTCCAATATCAGACTGAGGGCTTTACCACGAGGTTTGATATTGGTCAAGGGTCAATAAGACATGTGATGTGGAATTAACCATGCTTTGTTCTTTTAATCATATAATTATTTGAATTTTTGCATATATGATATCAATTATTGATGCCAGTTTGTCCAAAATTTTCTCTCCATGACTGGACCAGGACAATATGATGTTTGTTTATGATTGTCTGCATCGAAGCGGAACAATGCAGAGACGTTCCGGATACATACAGCCAAGAGGATCCGAGAAGGGGTGTGATATTGGGGATGTGATATAGTGGGTGTGATATAGAGGTTGCAATATTGATTTGTAGTTTTTGTCAATATCGGATATTTGCAGAAACTATGTATTTTATTACAAATATATGATAAAAGTAAAAAATCTTATTGCTGTTTATTGGAGACTGTGTATTGTTTTCTCATTACAATAAACACTTGTAATCTTTCAAGTTTTTGAAATAGTATATCATCTCTTAATTTGTTGGTGAAGGAAGATGGCAAAGTTATTAAGTGGCCTTATTAGATTTATCTTTATGATCTATAGAACCCCTGTGTGTTACTTGGATCAAGACTTCTTGAATGTTTATCTTTCCTTGATCCACTCTGATAAATACATGTGTTTTATTTTAATCTTGTTTGTTTTCAGGCGTGATCAACAGAGGCATTATGAAAGGTACAAGAGGCCCTACAGAGGGGAAATGGGAATACATTCATATAAACCTGATCAATTAAAAACCTATTTTATGGTAAATTAAACTGTTTATTTTTATAAAAACAAAAATCACTTTTTATCGTCATGTACCTGTAACGTAACATGACAGAATACAAGATATTACAGCCATAACCAAACCAGACAAAACAACGTCCCAGTTTCAGTTTCACAATCATTCACCAATTGAATGTACACTCAACTCAAATTAGGGAATATTTCAGTGTCAGTTTTTAAGACATTATACAGTTAAGAGTGAATATCTCGTGTTATTTTCAAAGTGTTTAGTGTAGGTTTGTTGAACAAAACAAAACATTGTCTCATAAAACCTAAAATGTTTAAAATATTGATGAGAGAAAAATGGGAATATTTGAGTTGAGTGTACACTCAATCAAGTGAATGATTGTGAAACTGGGGCCAGATTGTTAGGTCGAAATATGGTGAAATAGTTGTGTTAAATTGTTGGTTGTGTTTTGTTGTGTTAAATTGTTTGTTGTACAGCTCATGTTTGTATATTTCAGCCACAAATTTCCATTTTCCATTACAAAAAAGAACTTAATTTTGAACCTGGAATTATTGACATTTTTTGTTTAATGAATATGATTTATCATGGACTGGGAAAACCTCATCTCCCAACAACTCTGGTACTACAAAAAACTTGTTACTTATATAATTTCAGTCATTCGAATAAGACTTAAAACTAAGATATAATGGCTGATACAGAAAATGTTTATAACCCTACATATTATTGAATCTGACAGAGTGGGGGAAAAAGGGTATAACTGAAATGAAATATAATAATAACAAAATAAAGACTATCGACAGCATGATTTTTCATATTGCAATATATTTGGAATACTGATAAGGGAATACTGTGTATTTGAGTGGAGTGGAGTAAAGGTGTTTAACACCCCTGTCAAGATTCTTTCACTTAATTTGAGGCGGTCAGTTCTGGGATGGTGGAAGAAACAGGAGTGCCCAGAGAAAACCACCGACCTTCAGCAAGCGAACTGACAAACTTTCTCACACTAGGTTCTGTCCTGAGTGGGACTCGAACCGCAGCCTTGAGAGGCGCAGTGATCTGTAAGCGCGTGCTTTTAGACCACTCGGCCACCGAGGCCCCTACTGTGTATTTGAAATATTTTTCAATATGAAAATAAAATATAATAAACTATAATGTTTCGATATTGTATGAGTTTAAATACCTAGATATTTTTAAAATAAGTTGTAGACACTGCATTGACACTGAAAGCTTCATTGACAACTAAAATACAAAAAAGTCTGGTGACGTCATGTAAGATGGAAGACATGTTTATCTTGTTGCATTTGGGTAAACATGTGCCTCTATTGATAGCACCACTTCATATATACATGTTATACAGATATTTTTGATTGTCCAATTTTAATTTTAATGTGTTGTAGGTTAGAAGTATACTTGATGATGTTGTGAATGGATTTATGGACTCCTATATCAGCCCGGCCATGGCTAAAGTTGAAAAAGAGACATATTTGTAAGTATCCTAAATGATAAATATGAAGATATATTTTATTGCTATGGTTGCCATAGTTACACATGCACAATGGCTTTTCTCTCCTGTGTTTTATTTGCCAATGCATGTACCTGTTTCATTGGAGATTAAGCAACTGAGAGAACTACACTCTGGTTGGTGCAAGGTCAATTCAAGTTTTGTCTTAAAGCATTCACATTATTTATAAAAACCTGCAGAATATTGACAGGACATTCTGATTATGAACAGTTTTTCTTTCATATAAATATTTATTAAATTTATTGAGCCTTGGTGGCCAAGTGATCTAAAATGCAAACTTATAGAACACAGTACCTCTCACAATCACCGCCTAGGTTTTAATAAAGCATTGAATATGATTTTCATTTGTGTCATTGAGAAATAACCTGAATGGATGCTGTGTACACTGTGTAATTTGTGGAGCCAATTACGCAAAAGTGTGCACAGCATCCAGTTAAGGTTATTTTTCAATGACCCAAATGAAAATCAGATTCAATGCTTATAATTAATTTAATAGACACTTTAATCAAATGAGAGAATCACTTTATGCAATGTTCACTTTTAATAACTTCAAAACAAGGTAATATGACATGCATTAAAAGTAGTTCTAGATTATGACGCAGACACATCAGCATGTGAGTGGGCACAGCTAATTTACATTTGAGTCATTGAGAAATGACCTGAACTTATTTTGGCTTTTCAACCGATGAAATTGTTAGAAATTTGTCAAATTTAATTATTCCTACTCGTACAGACCCTATTGGGTGAAAGTTTTTTTTTCAGTTTGCTTGATGAAGGTTAGTGGTATTCTATGAGGCAGTTTAATACTTCATATCAGAACTAACCTCTTCAATATTTAATGAAATTTAGTGGAAGAATTGTAACTGGTCACTCCATTCACTTCTCCTTTTATTTTAGTGCAATGATGGAGAATGCGAAGAAACAAAGAGGATTAAAATTAGATCATTTATCAGAAAGAAAAATTGTACAACTGTTGATGGAAGAAATAGTTTTAGATGTAAGTATATAATCATTATATCCCTCTCCTTCCCTTCACCCCATCATGTTCTACAGTCCATACTCTTAAGTAAGTAGTATACTGGATTGAATTCTGAGTTTCTGCTCAGTTGTTGGCTATTAGTAAATACATCTTATTTTATAGAACTTGGTTGCTTTCAAACTGGATATGCAAATTTTCTGCACATGTGACATATTTCCTATTGTCAAACACTCATCTAATGTCACCCTGTGATGTAAAATTTTCTTCTTATCTTTGTTGAAATCACAGGGTGACATTAATTTTACACCAATTCTTATTAACCAATCAAATTTCCAAAATTTCACAAAAGGCAGAATAATATCATTTGTCAGAGAGAAAGGAGATGGAGAAAAAAGTTGTACGTCATTAAGTAAATAATCATCAGTCCTTCCAGTCCCCCATCCTTGTGTCTCATTGACAGATAAAAGTAGAATTATTTGTCAGAGAAAATGGTTGTACATACACTGGTAGAGAAAAAAAGTTGAATATGTGAATGTCATAACCCCTCCATTCTTCTTGACACTCTCTAACATTTGAGGAATAAAAATTATCGTAGATCATTTCTCTGAGAGAAAAGATGTACACCATCTGAAGGAGGAAATAGTTTCAGAGTACAAACATTAATATGATAATATTCCATCCTTTCTAAAAACTGCACTTCTTTCTATATTTAACCATAATACCCCCTCCCTGCCTGACATCCCACACTCTAGTCCAAATTTCCTCTGACCCAAACACACTTTATGCCTAGTAGCTATGTTTAGGGTCAGAACAATTTCTATATATAAAAATCCTGAGATTTTCTGATACCAACTGTTGTCAAAAGGGGCCCCCGCCTCATTTCACTTCAGACTAAAATTATAGTGGAACTGTTGAAAAATGATTATTCTCAATCAAAGGTGAATGATTTGATTTCGAAAATATTTAAATGTGAGAGTTTTGCAAGATCAGGTATTCTTTTTTTTTTGAGAATGGATCAAGAGCTTGGGAATCATGAACACCCAAGAAATTGGTCCAAATTCTCAACCCAGCGGTGATGACAGCATGAAATATATTAATATTTCAGAAAACAAATCATTCACATATTGATCAAGGTAAGTAATTTTTCTAGTAGTTTCTCTTACATTTCAGATTGAAGCAAATTAAGGTGGCACCCTTTTCAAGACCAGTTAGTATCACAAAATTCCTGGTTTTTGATATAGAAATTGTTCTAATCCTACACACATCTGTTAGGCATAAAGTTTGTTAGAGTCAGAAAAAATTTGGACAACCCACACCCATCTGTGATCAGAGGATCAAAAGTTAGATCCTTTGTTAGAAAGACATCTACATTGCATTTAGCTTAAAATAGATAAAATAGCTAAAAAAAATTGAACAAGATTACAATTAGTGAATTTACAGTGTTCAAAATTTTTATATACATGTAACTGAAATTGCTATGCAGAAATAAATTTCATGTGAAATAGTTGTCATGTTTGATATTTAAAAATAAAATACATATCTTTTTTTTCTCTATAAGCATGTCCTGATTTCTTGCTAAACCCTAAATTGAGTAAAATGCTGATTAAAAACAATTGTATTATAATAGACTTTTTGTAGATTTACTTTTTTTTCTCATCAACAAATCAATTACCAAGGTTTTTTTTTAAATTATGTTAACAGGTAACCGGAGAAATGTTAGAGGAAGTTGGGAAGGAAGCTTACCATAGTTATGGTACAGCTAAAAACATGATAGATCCTACATTCCTTGGAACTGTTGAGGTACGTATAAATCATTTAATTGCTTCAAGTCAGTTATTGATATAACAGTACTAATTCACTGATGAATGATAACATTTGTTAAAAACTTTTCTCTTTAGTTAATGTGTTTGTCGACTTATAAAGAGTATTTTTTAAAATTTATTTATAGAAGAAAGACCCCTCTCTAACTCTCTCTCTCTTTCTTTCTCTGTTATTGCATGTGAGAGAGTGGGAGAAAATGAGAGAGAGAGAGAGAGAGAGGGTATTCACAGGCTTTAGAGTGATTTTAATGTCTATGGTGACTTTTATTTATGCTTATTATCATTTTTCTTAGTAACAAGTTAGTTACTGACTAATAGATTTCATGTATAACAAACATACATTTTTTGCAGGCTTCAGTTACATTTTTGACAGATCCTCGTTCTTCAAGGTCATATGCCGCAGGTCATTGTTTTCTCTTAACACTGATTTCTCCCACTAATTCTCAACTAACTACCTAAAAATAAGTGAAAAATTTGACTTTGTTGTAAAAACTATTACTTCACTCTACTCCACCCTAACCAGTTTTCTGTTATTTCATTTTGTTGACTGATTTCAGGCAATCGCTTTGACTCAGGACGAAGGAAGGACACCAGAAGATCCACTTTATGATATGATCACAAGGACCTACAATAGCTTAAAGAAACAGAGAACTGATAACAAGTAACTCCACATATATAGTATATGTATCAAATGTATTCTTCTTCATCAGTATGGCAGTGTTAAGTGTTCTTGCTCATACTACACTAGTGGAACATTGTCATCCCTCTATAATAAATTAAATATAGTGCTCAGGACTTAGATCTAATATTGACGGTCACATTATTATACTTTTATCCATCAGTGACAATGTTTTAAGTTTTGGATGGACCAAGTGTCCTAACACATCATACTGTTTTTTAAAAAAGGATCTTGTTAAACAATATTATTGTATGCTTAAAAAGCATACAAGATTTTATATAATAATTTAGATTTTCAAGCAAAGAAATGCTGATTTTTGTAATTACAAAACATACAAAATATTAGATTAGTATTTCTCACATACTTCATAATGCTAGGGGCTGAGATCTCTTGTCTCAACTTGTTTCGTACAATTAAGTGCTATACATGCTGTGAAAACGTGACACTTAAAAAGTTTTTGATTAGCACAAATGCATTGTATGACATGATATGACAAATTAATTTAATTCTGATTTCAATTATTATGAAGGAAGTTTTTCATAAGAATACATTTGTTGTGAAACGTAAAATTTTCCAAATTCAGTATTTGAGAAAAAAATGATTAAAATTGATGTTTAATCATCTTTTGTCAAGACAAAGCTTTAGATTGTCAAGATTCCTTAAACAGGAAGTGATGACTTATTCTATTTATAGTAAATCTGTTTTTTATTCATAAAAAGTTAATGCTTATTTAATAAAATGTACACGTTTATAAATGTTGATAAGACAGGTGCTTGTTATAGCAAGGTTTGATTGCTTTAGTAATAATATAGATAGTTACTTGAGTAAAGTTTTAACACACTTAATGCATTAATGAAATGTATATTTGTATATGAAAATACAGAAAAAATAAACCTTTATGTAAATTAAACCTGCTTTGAATTTTCAGTTTAAAGTTTTAATTAATACCTTTTGTTTTATAGAGAAGAGTTTTGGACTCATTCACAGTCTGTACAGTTTAAAGAAGATGCTAAGATTGTACCCCCACCTCGACCCCCTCCCCCACCCCAGCCACCACCTACTAAGGGTAAAAAGAAGAAGAAAGAAAAAAAAGTTGAACAGGAACCACTGCCTACACCTGTCAGGTAAAACTGATTATTGTAAATTATAGTAGACTAATGCCTTTGACAATAGTTTTATTGCCGACTTTACTAACACATTTACTTCGAGTTAATTCACTCTAGAGTTATAAACATGTTGATATTTGATTTTTGATTTGAAGAAGTTAGTAGATGTATGTTTTGACACAGAACTATCTGATTTAACACAGATTATTGCTTATTTGAAGCAAAAAAAAGCCTGCCTTTGCTTTTAGTATTTAGGTATCAAAAATACTCAAATAACAAAGTCTAAATTTAAAAACAACTTTGAAAGAATTTTAATATTTCAATTTGCAAATTATACTTCTATTTACAATTGTGCCTATTTTCACTCTTCAAATAGTTCATTTCAGCATTTATCACCACAGCCTTTTATGATCTAATATGGCTGCCTGCATCATCTGTTTATAATCTTGATAATGTTTGACAGTAATGTAATGCTCCATGCTTTGCCTGATGATAAATTAAGCAGAGTTCGATGTCAGCACTGATATGTTATCGGATGAATTGGGTGTTTTTTGGATCTCTGTATATTACTGTCTAATTATGTGAAATGAAGAACATTGGCCATTTCATTTGAAATACAATTTCTTCAGTAGTTATACTTGTCAGAAATTGAGTTTTATTTGGTATAGATATTCCTAAATGTCATAATTTTCCATTCTTAATTCAGCTTATAAAACAAGAGTAGATATACATATAACAGCTTTAGAATGGAACTCATTGCTGTATAGAATTTACAGGAATCCGTAATTTTTTTTTTTACCTTCCCAATAGAGCTAATAAAATATGTGAAGACATTATAGCTTTAGTTGTAGAAATGTTATAAAATTGATACAAGATGGACAAGTTTCCGTTTCTAACAGATATTACATTAGAGTTTAGATATTTGATTTATTTTTGTTCTATATATAAATACAGCAGTCTGGGGTACTTGTGACACAAAGGTAAGATAAAGAGTAGGATTAGTTATATCCAATAACCTTGTCAACCCTGAAATTAAATATGGGATAGCCTAGAAGCAGTATTTTGGAGATAGGACATACCTTAAAGGGTTGACAAGGTTGTTTGTAAGCATTAGTCTATAATGCACCTGTCCCTATTTTTAGAGTAGGCTAAGTCACACCTGTAGGACTGTTTTGTATCTTTTGAAATTTGTAATCATTTTTTTTCAATATGAAGCAGAAAACTGTGTAGTTTAAAGTTTTAAAAAAGTAACTACAAAATTTTAAAAAATTAAAAAAAAAAAAAAAAAAAACAAAAAAAAAAAAAAAAACAAAAAAAAACCCTGAAATTTCTGAAAAATTACGATTTTTTTGCATTTTGGCTAGCAGAGCTACTAACTGACAAAAAAGCATGTAACATCTAGACATTTTGATTAAACAAATCACCTGTTACATTTTTAGCTAGTTGTTTTTCCTTTTTAAAAAGACATTGTATTTATATTTTGTATTTTGTACTAGTATTTGCTTATAAGAAATTAAAAAAAAAATTCTAAGTTTGATATTTTTATTTTTTGAATTATTTGTTTCCCTGCCAGGTTGTGGGTATAAAATTTACCATATTAGTTTGCTAGTTACAAAACCTCCACATTTTTATGTTTTAGATAGAATGGTACATATAGTATTTAGTTATTTATTTGTAGTGGTGGTATTTGCTAGTCCATTTGTTATTATATTTTGTCTTCCAAACAAGTAAACACATTTAATTTAAGGATCTGATTCAACAAAAAAATGAAGAAATAAGTATTTATAGGTTTTTTCCTGATCTGTTTGAGACAAGGATATTTTTCGGGTTTTTTAAAAAATAGATTGGTGAAAAAAAAACTGACATTTTATTTTAGATTTTATGTAACTCTAAGATATATTTAGGACAGAGTTATCTCCCCTTTTCAGTTTCAAATAGCCTTATTAAACTGTGGAAGTCCATGTTAATTTAATTTTTTTAGTCACCTTCAGGCGAAAGCTGAAGGGGACTTTAGGTTTGCGCTCTGTCCATCTGTCCGTCCATCGGTTTGTCCGTCATGCCTCAGTTTTTCACTCTTATTTTCTAAAATCTTTAGATAATGAACTGATTTTTAATATGTGAGTCTACCATGATGAGTTGCAGATCAAGTTTATGTTTCGTTTCCATCTGCTTATTTTTACGGGAGTATTTTTGTTAGTCACCTTCAGGCGAAAGCTGAAGGGGACTTTAGGTTTGCGCTCTGTCCGTCTGTCTGTCCATCGGTTTGTCCGTCATGCCTCAGTTTTTCACTCTTATTTTCTAAAATCTTTTAGATAATGAACTGATTTTTAATATGTGAGTCTACCATGATGAGTTGCAGATCAAGTTTATGTTTCGTTTCCATCTGCTTATTTTTACGGGAGTTATGGCCCTTTGAACTTTGAAAATTCACTTCATTTGCTTTACATCTTGAACAACATGTATAATTTATAACTATAAATCTTTGTACCATATAATAAGGTACATTTTACCTAAAACTTTGGGATTAGTGAAATATGCGACTGGAAGGGGACTATGTATTGTTTTGCAATACTCTCAGAATGCTTCTTCTATATGTAGTATATTACCATGATACAAAAAATGCCCTGATATAGTAGTGTGTATTAAATTATGTAAAATAAGAAATATCTTCCTTTGTTGACTCACAAGATTTTATTAAACTTTGGAAAATCAGTAAATTAAATATTTATTCTATTTTTGAGTATCATGCTATACAAAGAAGGCCCTGATATAGCAATATTAGAATATCACCAATCTTGATTGGGAAAAAAAGTTATCTACCTTTGTTTTTTTTAAATGTGAGACAGAGTTATCTACCTTTGTTGTTTTAAATGTGAGGCAGAGTTATCTACCTTTTTTGCCTTAAATGTGAAATCAGGTGAGCTACCTTTCTTGTCTTAAATGTAAAACAGAGCCATCAACCTTTGTTGATTATTAAACTGTATAATTTATTTTTTTCTTTTTTTACAGTATCATACCAGACAAAGAAGATCCCGATGTTGTAGTTTTAGAATATCATCTCATCACACCCATAGATCTAAAAAATTATGAACCAATTAAATCTGATTTACCTGAAGCTAGATTAGAAAAACAAAAATATAAAAGATTTATGAAGAGAGAAGTTGAGTACTGGAAGGTAGGATTTTGTTTGTTTGTTTTTATTGCAGTTTTAAAAAACTTTTTTCTTGTCATTTCCAAGATTTTTATGGTATACAATACTGTACACGTTGTTTAAACTAATTTTGAGTAAATAAAAGACCTGTAAAAACTGAACCAGTATAAATCAAAAACCTGTCTAATTTGGTAAATTAATCCTTTTGAACTGAAAGCTGCATTAAGTTTTTCCAAAGAAAAAATCAAAACAATGTTACATTTGGTTCAATGTTAAAAGCTCCTGTAAATACAGAAATTACAGTAATTACCCAGCGAGATGCAGCATTTGGGATCTAATATTAGAACATGTTTACGTCATCAAAACCCGGGTCATTTAAACACAATTTTCAAAAGGATGAAATATGATAAACTTAACACAGAACTTCATTGAATTTGTCATTTGTGACTTAGTAAGGGATACATAACACCATTTCAAATACATCTGGATATTAATTAAGGGCAATTAATGCAATTTGTCATGTTTCACCTTCGATTCACAGGTTTTTCTGTACATCCATGCGCATGCTCCAAGCTCATAATTATCATGGTTTAACATTGACCAACCAGTCAGAGGATTCTGTTTATTTACAGCTAAAAGAAATGATATTTTAGAAAATGAATGTCACAGATTGTAGTTAGAAGATATCTATTTATAAAAATATATATATATTTTTAGAAAATCAAAAAAAAAAAAAAAAAAAAAAAAAAAAAAATTCAGAAAATTGAAAAACTTGATGCATCTTGAATACCTTTTTAATCTGAACAAATTGTTGAAAGCCCCAAAAAGAGAATTTTTAGGCAGGTTTTATTTTATAAAGACAGTTTTACCCAAAAATATGTGTTGGGCAGACTGCTATTTTTCAGGATAATAGTGCCTTACCTCCAAAAAAAAAAACAATGATTGTCTTCTTGGCACAAAAAACTGCTATTTAAATTATATTGTAATTTTTATTGAATTGCAGGACATTAGTACAACAATAACAGAAAAAATAATGCCAAAAAGTTTTAATGGATTACAGTGTGTTGTACCTTCACCTAATGGTCGATTCCTGGCATTAGGATCTGTTCATGGTAATGTTTACACTTTGGCTTTGTTTGAATGTTTTTGGGTGTATCCACTTACTTGCCTCAAAAGTTGCCTCCTGGCATTAGATCTAATCATTATAGTGTTTATACATATACTTAAAAGTAGAACCTCTGCCTTTGTTAGAATGCTTTAGGGAAATAGGGGTTAGCTTCTAGCAGGAAATAAAAAAAAATAGTAGTACCCCACTTCCCACAAAAGTCAATTCCTGCTACTTGGAAATGTTCATGGTAATGTTTAGGCATGGAAAAGACTGTGATTTTCTAAGCTGGCACTTTTCAAAACTCAAGTCAACTACAACTACATTTATTTTAGTATTTGGATAAAGCATTTAGCACTAATTATCTAGTAATGTTTTAATCAAATAATTTAACAATCAAAAGACATCATTCTTTCTGATTAGTGGGTTACATTTAAATTTAGATATTCCATTGTACCTGATTAATCACAAAATAGAACTGTATTAATCAAGTGATTTAACATTTTTAAATTTCTTTTTTCATGTTCAAAATTTTTTACTCTGGAAAATAGACATAATTTCTTTTTTAATACATTTCAGGTGATTGTTTAATTTATGATACTTGGATGTCTCCATGGCGACCAGTGAAGGTTGTTGTCAATGATGGTAATAAAGATGACACTATCTTAAACATTATCTGGAGTTTAGATTCATCAAGACTTATAACTATTAATCAATCAGTATGTATAATCCAACAGCTCAGTATAAGTCTGAATTTCCTCTAACCCTTACACTTTTTAGCTCACCTGACCGAAAGGTCATGTGAGCTTATGGCATGGCGAGGCGTGTGTATGTGCGTGCGTGCATGCGTGCGTGCATGTGTGCGTGCGTGTGTGCGTCGTTAACACCTATTTTCGACTTCTCCTCCAAAACTGCTAGACAGATTTCAATGATACTTGGTCAGAAGCATGTATGGGCCGGTGCAATTCAGATTTGTTCATGGCTTTGCCATGGCTATAAAAACTAGGTCAAGGTGACCTAGGGGTCCAAAAATCTTAAAAAATCTTCTTCTCCGAAACCGATGATGGGAGAAAAAATCTGATGTGATATTTGGCTTTTCTAGGGTCTTAAGCCTTTAGTTTGTTCATTTCGTAAAATTTGGTCGAAAAATGTGTTACGCGTTTTTGCGTTTAATTTTAAAAATTTTGTAAAATGGCTTCAAATTGTTATAACTTGACTATTTGAACAGATAATGACATGAGGTTTTCAGTTTTGACTTTTTCTTGAAATGACCTTTAAATTAGGGTCAAGGTCACAAATCAAGGTCATGACCTAATTTGTGATTTATGCAGTTTTAGGCAATTTTCTTGCAAATATTAAGAGATATATGAAATCAAAACATTGGTAAAATGTTCAGCATGACAAAATTAAAAAAAGCTCCAAGTTTCCTAACTATATGATAATCCATGTAGGAGTTGTTGCCCCTGAAATGTTATTTTTGGCTTATAAATACTAAAATCGTGCATAGCTTGAAAACTTTAATCTTTTTGTATAGGCATGTATATTAGAATATTGTAGGTATTGTGACAACAATTATTTCGATATATGATTCAAGGTCATATGATCAAAGGTCAAGGTTATAGCTGCAAAAGAAGACATAAATTGCTAATTATTTTTAAAAATATTAACTTTTTGTATAGGCATGTATATTAGAATATTGTAGGTATTGTGACAACAATTATTTCGATATATGATTCAAGGTCATATGATCAAAGGTCAAGGTTACAGCTGCAAAAGAAGACTCAAATTGCTAATTATTTTTAAAAATATTAACTTTTTGTATAGGCATGTATACAGAATATTGTAGGCATTTTGACAACGATCATTTTGATATATGGTTCAAGGTCATATGTTCAAAGGTCAAGGTCGCAGCTGCAAAAGAAGACTCAAATTGCTAATTATCTTGAAAACTGTTAACTTTTTGTATAGGCATGTAATTATAATATTGTAGGTATTGACATGACGATCATTATGATATATGGTTCAAGGTCATATGTTCAAAGGTCAAGGTCGCAGCTGCAAAAGAAGACTTAAATTGCTAATTATCTTGAAAACTATTAACTTTTTGTATAGGCATGTATATTAGAATATTGTAGGTATTGACATGACAGTCATTTTGATTTATGGTTCAAGGTCATGTGTTCAAAGGTTAAGGTCACAGCTGCAAAAGAAGTCATAAATTTCTTATTATCTTGAAAACTTGAACTTTTTGTATAGGCATGGATATTAAAATATTGTAGGTATTGACGTGACGATCATATATGGTTCAAGGTCATATATGTTCCAAGGTCAAGGACATAGCTGCATAAGTATACTGAAATTTGTTAATGATTTGGAAATTATTTTCTTTGAATTACAGTTACTTCATGCATATTATATAAGCTATTTACAAATAAAATGTAAGTGGATATATTTCTGATTAAGTTTAGTGGCAGTTTTTAACTTGAGAAAACTTGTAAATGTTTCAAGACCAATTATATTGTCTTTTGCGCTTTGCAAACAATTTTGGACATATTCTCAGGTGAGCGTTAAGGCCCATGGGCCTCTTGTTATGTCTTTTTAAAAATTTGAAAAAAAATTTTGAAAATGTTTTGTTTTCTTCAACAAACTTACACTAAACAATTTAAATGCAACATTAGATATTCAATTTTATTTGTGTAATGTCTTAGAAATTGATATTAAAATATTCCCAAATCTGAGTTGAGTGTACACTAAGCTGAGTGAATCATTGTGAAACTGGGACCAGAATACTGTAAATCACTTTTATTTCATGGCATTTTTTTATGTGAATCCATACCAAAACTTATTTCTCAACATGAAATTTTTCGCGAATTTCCCAAAAGTAACCCATTATAAAATATGTTTATATTTGTATATATTATGTTATGTTATGGTAGGTTTATTTTTAAACTCATATATGATATACTTATATAAAAATAGAATGAAAAAAAAATGATATGTAAAAAATGTATTATCCATGTAAGGGTCCAGTTTCTTTGGAAAAATGCACAGAAAACTTAGATTTAACTTGACCAAAAATCACTTTAATATCATGACACTTAATTTTTGTGAAGTGTTACCATGTTGCGAATATCGCGAAAATGAAGAGCTCTCAAAAATAAGTGATTTACAGTAATTTATGTAACTATTAATCAATTAGTATGTATAAAATTTTACCACCAAATATACAAAATAATGTTAGAAAACAACTATTATGCACCAATCACTAAACAACTACTTAAAGGATTAAGAATTGACAGTAGTTAGAATAAGAAAAAAGACTCCTTTAGGGATCATTTCGGATTTGTTTTGCTTACTGGAGGAAAGTCTTGAGTGTTGTTGCTGTCTCACCAATGTTCTGTCCTTTACATTTTATAGAGCACCTGCCACATTGGTTTAGGCTGCTGTTCTTTGCAACTGTCATCAGAGTATCTTTCTGACTGGGTTCATTAGTCACAACATTGATGGTACTTGCAGCCAAACATGTCAGATTATAGATTGATTGGATCATTTTTGCACCAAAATTTATCCTGTATATCTTTATAGAGCACCTGTCACATTACTTTTGGCTACCATTCATTTTATCCTGTCCCATACATACAGTGTTAATTATTTGTTTGTTATGCTGGAATGACATACTTAGGAGGATTTTGATTAACTCTTGAATGTTGTATTGTTTAGTTGGTATGCCATAATTCTTTAAATTCTAAGTGTGCAATGCAGATCAGAAACAATAACACACATAAATGGCACCACATGAACTTGTGTTTAGATTAATCCTGAAGATTTATGAAATGAAAATTTTCTGACCATGAATAGCTGAAAAATTGCAGATTTGACATTAACGGCATTCAACCAACCAAAAAATCCCTTTCCTTCCAATAATCTGATCCTGTTCATCTACCTGTTTGTCTAGTTTATTCATCCATACAGATAGGGGTAAATGGCTTATCAGCTATCTTATTCTCTAATTTAAGAGAGCTATAGCATTCTAATTTGGTAGAATGTAATGGAGATCTACAAGTTTATCTTTGTGTAATATTTTTAAAGTAAGAGATAGTTAAAATTGGCTAGTTTGTCGGACCAAGCCTGAGTTTCACAATCATTTACTCATCGGGTGTACTCTCAACTCAAATTAGGGTATAATTCAGTGTCACTTTTTAAGACATTACACAGTAAAAATTAATTATCTAATATTATTTTTAAATTTTTTAGTGTATAAAGGTTTGTTGAACAAAACAAAACATTGTGTCATAAAACTTAAATTTATTTTAAATATTGATGACAGAAAATAGGAATATTTGAGTTGTATGTACACCTAATTGAGTGAATGATTGTGAAACTGGGGTCAGATATGGATACATTAATTATCTGGCTATCTTCTACATTTTTTGAGAATTTAAACATGGTGGAGGTTTTAAGTCTGCAAAGGCTTGGTATTATTTTAAAAAATTTTTTTTGATGCAGTTTGTTTTGCCTGTTTTATGAAAAAGTGTTGTTTCATCATTATTTTTCTTTTTAATTATCCTTAGCATCTTATCAGCCTCATATATGATATCAAAATGTTTTACCTAATGATTTTGATATCAGCTTATCTCCCTTAATTACGGTAGAATTGCTTGTTTGTAGGGTGTTATGTATGTGTGGCTTTTAAGCAACTATAGTTATCTACCTTTTATATGGGGTCAGATATTAAATTACTGGTACCTGATGATTTTGACATTTACTCGTATGAATTATTTCCCTTACTTATAAACTAATATATTGTGTTCATTTTTATGTGTGATGAAAATTATTTGTTTATAGGGTGTTATGTATGTATGGAGTTTCCTTGGAGGAGGTGTACAGAAATCTGACATGAAGAAACTCGGAATACCCGCTGATATTGACGGGAATTATCCACACCAATTGCTACTGCTTATCTCCCTTGAAAAAGAAGAGACAAATTTTGATGTTCGCTCAGATTTTAAATTTATTGATGGTAAAAAAAATTATTGTGAATAATAAAAATTATTATTTTTTATTATAGTATATGATTTTTACAGAAGTACATTTTTAAACAAAATATAATCTGTCATCCATGTAAAAAGTTAAATGTAGTTGGTGCTAGGTGATATGGAGTACTTTAAATCATTATATTTAGTTTATTTCCAATCAGAGAAGTTCACATATAGATTGAATCCTACTCTGGCAGATATAGGCTAGTATGAGAATGTTAGTTAGTTTGATTGCTAAAGTCTGGTAGTTTTTTTTCTATATACTACATCTTCCTCCACCTTCCTGGCACCCCAGAACTGACTGATTTTATATAAGTAAAAAAATCTTGACTGGAATGTACAGATGGCTACAAAAATACCATTTTTAGCTCACCTGAGCACTTTGTGCCCAAGTGAGCTATTGTGATGGGTCTTTGTCCGTTGTGTGTTGTGCTCCATGCCCTGTCTGTTGTGTGTCAACTTTTGATTGTTAACATTCCAGAGGCCACAATTTTAGTCCAAATTTCATCAAACTTGCTCAGAATGATCCTCTTGACAAATGCTAGCTCAAGTGTTTATATGGGCCATTTGAAATCAATAAGTAGGGCACTAGGTCAAATTATGGATTAACTTTGTTAACACTCTGGAAGCCTTAATTTTAGTCAAATTGTCATCAACTTGCTCAGAATAATCCACCTGACAAAAGCTAGCACAAGTTCATATATGGGCCTTCTTGGGTCAATAAATAAGTCACTAGGTCAAACTATAGGAAAAACTTGTTAACACTCTGAAGGCTCAGAATGATCTTCTGGAAAAACACTAGCTCAAGTTTGTTTATGGGCCATTTTGGGTCACTAAGTAGGTTACTAGGTCGAATTATAGAAAAAAACTTGTTAACACTCTGGAGGCCCCAATTTTAGTCCAATCTTCATCAAACTTGCTCAGAATGATCCTCTTGACAAAAGCTAGCTAAAGCTTATACAATGGCCATGTTTGGTTAATAAGTAGGTCACTCGGTCAAATTATAGGTAAAATCTATTTTAATAATTTAATTAATAATTAATAATAATATTTTTTAATATTATTAAAAATTTAATAATTTTTTTTTTATTAAAAATAATAATTTTTGAAGCTCTAGTTGGCCAAAATTCAGCTGAATGTACATCATTTTCTTCTCTTGTTATTTTATTAGTCACTTTCTGGTTATATAATTTTTTAAGAAAAAATGGGCTATGCCTCACAGTCACATAAAGTTATAGGATCATGCAAATGACATTTCACTATACAAACCACTAAACAAACCAGAGTTTAAATAGAAAAAACCTTTGTAAATGGGATACTCAAATTTGTCTTCATGTTGTTTACTTGAATTTGTAGGACCATTAGCAGACCAGTCTGCTATAGAGGGTAATTATGGACCAACATCAGCAGCATTTTATCCCAGTCTCAGTATTGGTGGTATACAGGTTAGATCCATTATTAACAAATTACATGATAAAAAAGAAATAAAAATAAAATTAATACATGTAATACATGTACATGGATTTCTGTGGAACCAAAGTATTTTTTTAGAGGATGAATTAAAAACTTAATTAGTAGCTTGCTCTCTCTGTTTGGGGGTTGGGTGCTCAAACCCTGGCCATTCTGATCAAAACTTGATAATTGGTAGTGTTCTTTTGCTTAATAATTTGCATTTAGAAAAGTATGTAACAGGACCTTCAAAAGATGCCTTATGTTACAATAGGCATAGCATGCTAAGATACCTTTTCTGCACATTGCCCAGAGCACACTGCAAAGTTAAATTTCTGGCATCTGCAACCTCTGATGTCCCATAATAAGTGAAATATTTTTGACTGGGACATGAAGCCATATTTAATCTATCAATTGGTCAGTTAAGCAATCAGTCAATCAAGTAATTAGACTTTGATAGATCTCTAATTTGCTGAGTTTTTGTTGTAGAATACAGTTTGTGTTGGTCTTGAGAGTGGTGATATACTGAAGTGTGACCTTGAATATACACTAAATGCTGGAGAAAAAGACCAGGAATATAATGATGTACCAAAGATACTGGGTGCTAAGGTAAGTGGACTACAGAAGGTTGTAATTCTGATAGAAAACATTTTCAATTCGAAAATTATTAAAATAATTAATCTGTATCACCTTAATACCTGTATTACGAGATAGGCATAGATAAATAATTGAAATCATGAATGATTGAAGGATCGTGAGTTCTATCCAAAGATAGACTGAATGTTACATTTTTGATCCAGACATATACATGTAATTGCTTATTATCAAAGATCCAGATTAGTAGGTACAAGCATGGGAAAGATTGTGATGGACCAGCTTCCAATTCATCAAGAGGCTTGTATTTAGTGATTTTATGCCAATGAGAGAAGGTTAAAAACTTGGCTTAGTGAACTCTTATCCTCAGGAAAACCTTTATACTTTTTATGAGTAACCTGAAAACATTCATTTAAGTTATCAATTACTGTAAAATTGTATATTTTTTAAAAACCTTTCTACCTTAAATTTGCATTAAGTTTTCATAGGAAGAAAATTAAAACTCTGATGATCTAATTAATGATGTTTTACATGAACAATATTACATTTGATTCATTGATAAAAGCTTGAATAAATACAGAAGTACAGTAACAATAATTACCCAGCGAGATGTAGTCTGTGGATCTAATTTTAGAACATGGCTACGTCATAAAAAACAAGGTCATTTAAACACAATAAACTAAACACAGAACTTCAATGAATTTGTCATTTGTGACTTTGTAAGGATTACATAACACCATTGCCAATACATTTCGATATTAATGACGGACACTTAATACAATTTTCCAGGTTTCATCTTCAATTCATTGGAATCCCCTTACATCGGCGCGCATGTTCCAAGCTAATAATAATTTTCATTTAACATTGACCAACCCGTTAGAGGATTCTGTTTATTTCACTGCTAATAGGAATGGAATTTTAGAAAATGTATCTCACGGATAGTGATTAGAAGTTATCTAGTTTAAAAAAATAAAAAATTAAAAAAAAAAAAAAAAAATGAAAAAATAAAAAAAAATTCAGAAAATTGAAAAACTTAATGCAGCTTTAAAATTTATGGATTTTTTTTTTACTTTTTAGCCTTCAAACGTCGAAATAAGTGCAATAAGTAAAGGTGTAGAAGCTGACCTTCTGAGATCTCACAGGGCACCACTTATACATATAGGTTATATAGACAATATAAACAGTATGGTTACAGTAGATGAACAAGGTTATATCAACATATGGAGACATAGCAAGTTAGTAGAATGTTCAAATAATCATTTTAGCAGATCTAGTGCTGTTCTGTAATGAACTCTAGTGTCAAGAGTCCAGTTTTGAATTTTTCTGATTTAGTGTATTTTTGATTGATTTATTTGTTTGTGGTTCATGTGTTTATATAGACCAATTGGGAAATGAAAAACTTTCCAAGGCTGAAAGATGTCAAGATAAAATGTATACATTTATTTTGATGAATAAGTTTAACAGCTAGAATAAAAAAATTCCCTTTTTCTGTGAAAGTCTTATTAAGAAATATAGATGTTGAAATGTTTACAGTAATCTAGTATAACCATCCTCTTTAATTCATTAGTGTAAAAACAAAACAGAACGAAATTCAATTGGATAAAAAATATATAAAACAGAACTTTTTTTGTTAATTGCTTTTTACCTGTTCTCAGAGGGTTTTCAGATCTTTTAGATATAAATGGATCAATGTAGCTATTTTATTTACTAAGTACTTGTTATGTTTACCATTATAAAATATCGTATCTCTATTTTAGAAGTAATCGTGTACCAAGTGGCTGGTATGTTCCGACTAAGAGATTTAAATTATCTGATTCAAAAGGCCATGTATAATCCTTCTACAAGTGAAAAACCAAAGGTACATGCATCAAAATCATTCATCATCATCATCATCCTGTTTAGATTATGCATGCAGGCCTTTGATTATTCCTTTTACAAGGGTGAGGCCTTGCTGTCCAGTCGAGAACTAAGTGTTCCCTTCCATGCTTTGCAATCCAGTGGGTTTGTATCACCAATTCTTAGAGACTTATTGTCCTGTTTCACTAGGCTATCCAGGTCAATTTTGGTTTACCTGGGGCCTGATGAGTAGTGACATTCAGTGTACAGATCCCAGATATTGATCCTGTACTGTGCTCTACATGGTCAAACCATCTCAGCCTGCTTGTCTGGAGAATTTCTGTGATATCTTTGATGTTTAGCTGAGAGAAGAGACTCTATGGAGACATCTTCCCCAGGCTTGACATGGCAAATCCATCATATCATGGCTCTATCATTGAGTCGCAGCTTCCTAAGAGTGGCAGCTGTTAATGCCCATGTTTCAGAGGCATAAATAAATTAATTAATTAACATTTTGATTAGTTGAAAGGTTTTTGAACTTTGAAACATCATCAATAGTGAGATAGGGATTTACTCAGTCATATTATTACAAGAAATTGTTGTTTTTTATTATGATGGCATATGTTGAAATGTTGTTTTAATTTTTTGAATTTCAAAAATTGGTTTATGCATATGTTTTTTTAAAAATATTTTTGTAATCAGTTAGAGGGTTATCAATATTTTGTGTTTAACTGTCATTGAATGTATGTTTCAAACCTAAATGAGGCTATGTAATTTTGTAGGATGATGTTTATACTTAAGAACAGTCACTACCTATTTTTAAGTCCTTGTCAGACCCATCAGGGGTTTGAACCCTGACCTCCCACGTATGAAGCGAGCACTTTACCGACTGACTACTGTAGTGGCTACAATTTAAATTTTAAGAACCTAATTTATACACTTATCATCTTCAATGTGGTTATCACATAATTACTATTAATTCTTCTTTTAGATAATATTTACTGACAGAGGAGGCCCAGCGGAACAAGGAAAGCGACCAAAAACAAGACAGGAAGTAGCTAGAGAAAGAGAAATAGGTCTGCTTTTTTCACTGTATTATATCATTCTTAAATATATTGATCCTAATATTATCTTGAAAACAAAAGAGAACTTAAAATCATTTTTTTCTATTTATGGTTTATTTTGTATTTTTTAAATTCAATACCCCCACATGCTTCTTAAGAATTTTGAAGTAAAAAAAATCCTTTTGCATTATCTAAATGTTAGTTTAAAAATCTTAATTAAAACAGAAATTTTAAATACACAGTATTAATACTGATGATATATCGTTAAATTTTTGTGCTAAACTGCTTAGTTAAGAATCTGTTTCAGGCAAATCTTGTGTAAGAATATTTATCTACTTGCTTGCCAAAGGTTGGTGGTTTTCTTGGGACACTTTGGTTTGGTCTACCATCTCAGATACTGAGATACTTTTAATGATTGAATAATTCACCAGTAAAATTTGCACTTGCTTGCCAAAGGTTGGTAGTTTTCTTGGGACACTTTGGTTTGGTCTACCATCTCAGATACTGAGATACTTTTAATGATTGAATAATTCACCGGTAAAATTTGCACTTGCTTGCCAAAGGTTGGTAGTTTTTTGGGACACTTTGGTTTGGTCTACCATCTCAGATACTGAGATACTTTTAATGATTGAACAATTCACCAGTAAAATTTGCATTTGCTTGCCAAAGGTTGGTGGTTTTCTTGGGACACTTTGGTTTGGTCTACCATCTCAGATACTGAGATACTTTTAATGATTGAACAATTCACCATTAAAATTTGCATTTGCTTGCCAAAGGTTGGTAGTTTTCTTGGGACACTTTGGTTTGGTCTACCATCTCAGATACTGGGATACTTTTAATGATGGAATAATTCACCAGTAAAATTTGCATTTGCTTGCCAAAGGTTGGTGGTTTTCTTGGGACACTTTGGTTTGGTCTACCATCTCAAATACTGAGATACTTTCAATGATTGAACAATTCACCAGTAAAATTTGCATTTGCTTGCCAAAGGTTGGTAGTTTTCTTGGGACACTTTGGTTTGGTCTACCATCTCAGATACTGAGATACTTTCAATGATTGAACAATTCACCATTAAAATTTATAAACACATATAGTATTTGACAGTTTATGCAAGGATAATATGTTAGTATATATGATGACTGCATGTAATTTACCCTGACATCCACTGATTTGACAGTTTTAGGAATGTATACCTTGATTTTTACAGCTACAAATACTATTTCAAATATGATGTTAGGAGATCCATGGCATGAAGAATATACAGAAAATAAATTACTTAAGGTAAAGTACAATCCCACAATTATAGGTGTACCTGAGGTAGTAATTCTTTATCGTTAAAAAACACTTACAAAGTAAGGCAGATTCTTGTCCAAACGACAAAAATCTGAAACAAGTTGCTATAAGTCATTATTTAGTATTTTTAAAAATTCTGGACTGATATTTAAGACAGTCTAACATCACAGAAATATTTTAGTATCAAAAGGATAGAATTTTAAAATTTGACAATTAACATTAATATTAATCAGGCATAAACATTACAGTCCTCATTAAAATTACAATCCAGTGTTATGAAAACTGTGCATAATTAAGTTGAACATATGAACTGGAAAGTGAGGCCAGGTGTTCAGGAAGAGCAAGCACCTTCTGTCCAGCTAACTATAGCTACACCCATAATTTGGGAATTCAAAATTAAGAATAAGTGAACATGGAACTATGAGATGTCAAAAATTTTCAGGATAATTTTGGATACATTGTATATTATGCTTTTCTTCGATATTGTGATGACAGGCATAAAACTTTTTAGGGCCATGGTAAGCCTAGGTTTGCAATATTTTAAATCTTTTATATAATCTTGATTGGTAGTTTTACATTTTTTCATCTTTTGTTTAGACTTCTGTGTATGTACCTAAAGGAGGAGTTAAAGACAGTGGATCAATGTTTCACATAGTTATAAAACATGTAAAGACTGACCAGTTATCATCTTACCTCACCAGGCTATATAAACCCTTTAGAGTAAGTATCAGCACTCAGTTATCATCCTACCTCACCAGGCTATATAAACCCTTCAGAGTATGTATCAGCACTCAGTTATCGTCCTACCTTACCAGGCTATATAAACCCTTCAGAGTAAGTATCAACACTTAGTTATCATCCTACCTCACAAGGCTATATAAACCCTTCAGAGTAAGTATCAACACTCAGTTATTGTCCTACCTCACCAGGCTATATATAGCCTTCAGAGTAAGTATCAGCACTCAGTTATCGTCCTACCTCACCAGGCTATATAAAGCCTTCAGAGTTAGTATCAACACTCAGTTATTGTCCTACCTCACCAGGCTATATATAGCCTTTAGAGTAAGTATCAACACTCAGTTTTCTGTCCTACCTCACCAGGCTATATATAGCCTTCAGAGTAAGTATCAACACTCAGTTTTCGTCCTACCTCACCAGGCTATATAAGCCTTCAGAGTAAGTTATCAACACTCAGTTATCGTCCTACCTCACCAGGCTATATATACCCTTCAGAGTACAGTATCAACACTCAGTTTTCGTCCTACTCACAAGGCTATATAAACCTTCAGAGTAAGTATCAACACTCAGTTAACGTCCTACCTCACCAGGCTATATAAACCCTTCAGAGTAAGTATCAACACTCAGTTTATCATCCTACCTCAACAGGCTATATAAAGCCTTCAGAGTAAGTATCACATCAGTTATCATCAGGCTATATAAACCCTTCAGAGTAAGTATCAACACTCAGTTATCGTCCTACCTCACCAGGCTATATAAACCCTTCAGAGTAAGTATCAACACTCAGTTATCGTCCTACCTCACCAGGCTATATAAACCCTTTAGAGTAAGTATCAACACTCAGTTACCATCCTACCTCACCAGGCTATATAAACCCTTCAGAGTAAGTATCAACACTCAGTTATCATCCTACCTCACCAGGCTATATAAACCCTTTAGAGTAAGTATCAACACTCAGTTACCATCCCACCTCACCAGGCTATATAAACCCTTCAGAGTAAGTATCAACACTCAGTTAACGCCCTACCTCACCAGGCTATATAAAGCCTTCAGAGTAAGTATCAACACTCGGTTATCATCCTACCTCACCAGGCTATATAAAGCCTTCAGAGTAAGTATCAACACTCAGTTATCATCTTACCTCACCAGGCTATATAAAGCCTTCAGAGTAAGTATCAACACTCAGTTATCATCCTACCTCACCAGGCTATATAAACCATTTAGAGTAAGTATCAACACTCAGTTATCATCCCCTCGCTCTCTCTTTCTCTTTGTCTGTCTGTCTGTCTGTCTCTCTCTCTCTCTCTTCTCTTGTCTGTCTGTCTGTCTCTCTCTCTCTCTCCTGTGGACTCAAGCTGACAGAACAAGTCATGAAAGTCATGGAGAGAATCTTGGACAGCCATATAAGGCACCTAGTTTCAATTGACTCCCAATTTGGTTTTGTCCTGGGCAGAGTTTCATCTGTCACATTATTTGTTGTTTGTCAGCTAAAAGAAAAATACCTGGCAGTAAACAAACAGTTTTATATGGCATTTGTGGACCTCAAGAAAGCCTTTGACTTGTGTTCCTAGGAAGGTGATCTGATGGGCATTGTGGAAGCTCCACATGGATGAGTGGATTGTACGCCTGGTACAGGGTATGTATGCAAATGCTTGTAGCTGTGTACATGTTGATAACTTGCCACAGCAAAGAATTTGCCATGAAAGTTGGACAAATCAAGGGTCAGTGCTTAGGCCCCCTACTCTTCATCATCATGCTTAAGGCTATGTCATGAGAGTTCCATGCCAGTATGCCTTGGGTAGGATCTGTATACAGATGACCTGGTTATAATTGCTGATTCTCTGGATAAATGTCTCTAGAGACTTCTGACTTGAAAAAAAGGTATGGAAGAAAAAGGTCTGAGCGTGAATGCAAGAAAAACCAAAACCATGATTTGCAGCACAGGTCTAGACCAACTACATGATGTGGGCAGCTTCCAGTGTGCTGTCCGTTGTACAGGTGAAAGCAGCAACAGAATATACTGCAATGGATGCCAGAACTGGGTGCACAAGAAATGTAGTGGGCTCAAGCCGCTGACCGTGGACCGTGACTTCCACTTGATGTCAGACCACAAAGTGATGTCCAGGTAGGAATGGAGAAGCTGGAAATTGTACCTTCATTCTGTTGTCTGGGAGTTATTGAAGAGGATATTTGTTTATTTGTTGCTATCATTTTAGCACCAACTGACCAATTTCAGTCTGATTTTGAATTTCCAGTATTCAGAATTGTACTTTATTTGTGTTTAATCTCTGCTTTTTAAAATTTTTCAATTATCATTCTTTTAACAATGACAAAATGTCTAAAACTTAATCAATGCCATAACTAATGGATTGTAGTTAAAATGAATGCATTAAGTTAATATTAGTAGCATTTGATTGTCCAATCAAAAAACTTGTTTAATTTATGATGATTTAAAAGTTTATCAACTTTATATACATGTACCGGTGTCAATCTGGCCCTAGTTTCCCAATCATTCACACAATTGAGATAGACTCAACTCAAATTGGGGAAGATTCCGATGTCAATTTTTAAGACATGACACAGTTTAAAATAAATATCAAATGTTATATTTAAATTGTACTGTAAGTTTGTTAAACATAACATAACACTGTCTCGTAAAACTTAAAATTTTTAAAATTATTGATGAAAGAAAAATGGGAATATTTGAGTTGAGTGTACACAGTTCATTGAATGATTGTGAAACTGGGGCCTAGTCTATTAAAAGCTATTTTTTTGTCAAGCCTGGCATTGCCCTATGATGAGACTTAGGTGTTACTTTTCAGGTGTTGTAGTAGGTGGCATTGGTGGTGGTGGCGGCAACAGTGTATCAAAATGTGAAAGTTTATTTTAAAGTAATGTATTTTCTACTTGATGAAAAACTAACCAGGTGAGACATTTAAATCTAGACTTCATGTGTTAAAACTAAATTAATTCATTGATTAAGATAAATTTTAATTTGTATATTAACATTCCTTTTTTACAGATAAAATACACCAAAATGATCAATGTTATGCAATCAGCTGATGGAAATGAATTAATATTTGTATTGTTATTTCCAGCTTATCCCCCGAAAGGTAGGTAACTAACTTAATAATATTACATACAGTCAAACCTGTCTATAGTGGTCAGCTGCCGGACCAGGCCAAAATGGCCACTATAGACAGGTGACCACTATGGACAGGTTTGCAATATTTTGGCAAATTATCTCCCCTTGCATGACAGATTGACTGATTTAAAAACAAGTGTGTGTGTGTGTGTTTTCAAAAAATTTGAAAATTTTAGAGGTAGAAAATAAATTGCATTTAAAAAAAATATTTTAAATGAATTTATTTATAAGTGAAAAAAAAAAGAAAAATGAGAGAGAGAGAGAAAGAAAGAGAGAGAGATTTTATTCTATATATTTTATTCTATATATTTCAGTATATCACTGCCAAATTAAAATAAAAACTTCCATTTCATCGACTCATAAATTGCCGAATTTCGGGTATTATTAACACGTTTATTTTCTTATCTAATGACCTCTACCCTGTTTTTCAAAGTTAATGCTTTTCTCTTCGGTGCTGACATGATGAAAGTAATAAAATCTACCATCGTTAGTCTTATTTTAAAAAACTTTACTACTCCTGTGTGGCTCCCACGTGTCATGGATAATTACCAGCAATTAACTAGCGGTAATGTTTAATGTGGAGAATTTGACTTATACTCCTTTGTCGGTACTGTTGACAAGCTGTCCACCATTGTTTTGATTAAATTAATCAACGGATTAAACCTGTCACCGAGAAGCCATGCCTTGGCTTAGATATATATCGCATGTAAACAATTCTTCATGACCAGGAAGTGAAATAACACGTTTCCAAAGGGAAATAACTCTACTTCCGGTTTTACATTACTGGCCGTTATAGACAGAAATTGAGTTTAAACAGGACAGAAAATAGTGGCCGCTAACCACATTAGACAGGTGACCGCTATGGAAAGGTGTTTTATATAATAAAATGACATGGGACCGACGAAAACTGGCCGCTATACGGAGGTAACCGTTATGGACAGGTGACCGTTAACTCAGATTAGACTGTAATTGAAAAGAAAATAATGGTCCAGGTCTATCACATCAAGTGCTCAAAATGGTGTCTAAAATTTGTCAATTAATTGCCAAAATTGCTAAACTGGCTAAAATACTTCCTTTGAAATGGTGTCTTAAATTTTTCAATTGATTGCCAAAATTGCCAAACTGGCTGAAATACTTCCTTTGAAATGGTGTCTTTAATTTTTCAATTGATTGCCAAAATTGCCAAACTGGCTGAAATACTTCCTTTGAAATGGTGTCCTAAATATTTCAATTGATTGCCAAATTTGCTAAACTGGCTAAAACACTTCCTTTGAAATGGTGTCTTAAATTTTTCAATTGATTGCCTAAATTGCCAAACTGGCTTAAATACTTCCTTTGAATTATAAATGTATAAAAATTGGACTGTCTAGAAATGGTGTGTATAGTGCTATAACTTCTATTGCTTTGCAAAACAAACAAAATAACCATGTTAGCATGTTGTGATTGGATTTGCTCTGCATACCAATGGAAGTTAAAGCACTATACACACCATTTCTAGACAGTTTTTTCTGGTTTTTTTATCATTAAGAATTTAAAATATTATTCTTATGGCATGTCAAGTAATTGGAACAGCCAATAAATAATGTCACACATTTATATGTGCATCATTGAAAAATTGCAAATCATGTGATCAATGGTAATTATAGTGAATATAATTACATTTGGTCTCAAACAGAGTTTTATATAACAAAAACAAAGCAAATTCAAATATTTAAGCATTGAATCTGATTTTGTTTAGTTCATTGAGAAATAACCTGAATGGATGCTGTGCACGCAAAATTGTGTTATTTCTCAATGACCCAAATGAAAATCAGATTCAATACTTGCAATTAAATTTTAAAGGCAACTCAATCAAATGAGAGAATAATTTATGCAATTTTTGCTTTTGATAACATAAAAACAAGGTTAAATGACACACATTAAAAGTATTTCATTCTAGATAATGTCACAAACACTTTGGCTGATGAGTGGTCATAGCTAATTTACATTTGAGTCATTGAGAAATGACCTGAACTTATTTTTGCTTTTCAACGAATGAAATCATTAAAATTTTGTCAAATATAGGAATATTTAAGGAATATCTATCTATAACTTCAGCTGTTGGTGATGATATCTTGATATAAATCAATGAATCAGCTACAAGTATAGTAATGTTAATATGTATAAATTAAAACATACTGACTGGGATTTATATTATCAAAAAAGTTTTTTAACCTGCTCTGACATCTGGCATGAAAGGACAATATTTGCTGATTTCACATTAAAATAGAGTTTTTTTTTGTCCCTTACTCAGATAATTCAGTTTTATATTTATCAGATTTGACAGGAAAAAGTAGTCATTTGCAGTTTGTCAGATCATTCAGTTTTATATTTATCAGATTTGGACAGTAAAGTAGTCATTTGCAGTTTGTCAGATCATTCAGTTTTATATTTATCCGATTTGACAGTAAAAGTAGTCATTTGCAGTTTGTCAGATCATTCAGTTTTATATTTATCCGATTTGACAGTAAAAGTAGTCATTTGCAGTTTGTCAGATCATTCAGTTTTATATTTATCCGATTTGACAGTAAAAGTAGTCATTTGCAGTTTGTCAGATCATTCAGTTTTATATTTATCCGATTTGACAGTAAAAGTAGTCATTTGCAGTTTGTCAGATCATTCAGTTTTATATTTATCGATTTGACAGTAAAAGTAGTCATTTGCAGTTTGTCAAATCATTCAGTTTATATTTATCCGATTTGACAGTAAAAGTAGTCATTTGCAGTTTTTCAAATCATTCAGTTTTATATTTATCCGATTTGACGGTAAAAGTAGTCATTTGCAGTTTGTCAAATCATTCAGTTTTATATTTATCCGGTTTTCGTGATGATAAATAGGTAAAATATAAACTCCTAACATATATAAATTGTTTGGACTTTGTTTTATACATTATAGATAAAACAAGATCACCCTGATGTCATTATCATGTGTTTATTTGTCAAATTGATCTTATTTGTTTTTTAACCTTTTGAACATAGCCCTAGTCCCGACATAAGTGATAAACACTGTAAATTATAACAAGTGTACTTATTTATAAATATGAAATCAATATTCACATAACAGATAAAACACATACAGTTAAGAACCCACAAACTGATTGTTTGTTTTCCATGCAATCACTATATGAACAAAAATATGAGGAACACATGCAAATCAGTATATGAACAAAAATATGAGGAACACATGCAGTACTGTAATTTACCCATAATTTATACCCCAATAGATCTTAAATGCTGGCCAAAAAAATCTCAGCATCTCTCATCACCATCCACATGATCCAGGTTCAATTTCAACCTGAGGCAGATCCCTTTTGGAGAAAGTTCTTACTAATCGAATAAGCACTAAAGTAGCTCAGTTGGTAGAGTGCTCGCTTCATATGTGGGAGGTCGGGGTTCAAACCCTAGCTGGGTCTGCCAAATACTTTAAAATAGATAGTGGCTGTTCTTTTGCCATGCACTTGGCATAAAGAAATGAAAGTCACAGGGCCCTTCAGATGAAACCTTAAAAACTGATTCCCTATGTCATGGCAGGCTTAGTATGTAAAAGAACCCTCCCTGCACATTGCCCTAAGAGCACAGCAAAGGTTAAAAACCCCATTCAATCAATAAATCAATCAATACTAATCAAAAGTCCTTAGTTTGCCATCCTATAACTAATGGCGTTAACATAAGTATCTGGAGCTTTATACTTCACTCCAACCCATGACCTAAATTACGACCAAAATTTGTTTATTCAAACTTTAGGGTATGACAGTGTGTAATGAGTGAGACTTAAAAATAGGGATGGTGGAAGTAATTTTTCTGTGGCCTGAAACAGGTTGATTGTATTACCTAACAATAGCACATCTGTTTCACTGACTAATTATTGAATATATGTTGATGTTTAGAAAATAATTAATACATAAAAGATTAGTTTTGTGTTTATTATAGCTTCACATCAGCATGTACAGTAATTTGTCATTAAAAGTTTATTTATATTTAAAAATAGCACCAAATCAGAGTTCTCTGTTACTGTCAGAATTTCTCTGGTTTACTTATACCTATTCAGCCTGTAGAGAGAAATTTTGTTCTCACTCTGAATATAACCAGAGAAACCAAGAACAAAACATAACAAAACACAAATAATCAGCCTTGATCAGGAGATATTTATACATAAAAGTCATACAGTGATACCATTATAAGTCTTAATTATTTTAATTCCGTTAATATCACTATGCTGTTAATGGTGAAATCATAAGTTTTTGCTGATGAGATGAACAATTCCAATCAAACACTACTATTTTGTTAACAAATTAAAATACAATTTTTATATAGGTAAAAATAAATCAAAAATATTTAATTGTAATCTGTTAGACTACACATGTTAATTTTCTCATCAGAGGGTGAGACTACAATCTAGAGTTAAAAAACCACAAAAAGGAAAAAAAAAATTGGTAGGTGGAAAAGCTACCAGGTATATTTCATCCTCTAAATTGGGAGATAGATATTCATTGATGTTACTGTTTTTCTATTAACTTAAAGAGTCATTTTTTAAAGACTCAACAATTTATCTTTGGTCTTTTTATTGTTAGAATTTCATGATTGATACTTGGGTTTTTAATGTATCTCTGTCGTCATAACAGTTACATGTCCAAAGTAATCCTGTCTGATCCAGGGAGATTCCTGTGGTCACTTTGTTTTTACAAGTTTTATCAGAACGAAGTTTTAACAGAACATATCGAAGTGATTTTCTTTCCACATCATACAGATATAACCTTGATTTATCATAATTACTAATTAAAACATTTTCATATTTATCAATTGCTAAATCATATGTAAACAAACTAGGACTTTTATGTCTGCCAATAGCTTTTTGGACATGTATCACATGTCCATTGGTATCCATAACAACCAAGTCCAATGCCTTCTGGGTATAGTTTTGTTGCAGTATGAACATGTGTCCATTTTTACTCACCTTGATTTTCATTGGTCTGGTTAGCATTGAACCAGCAAATGAAATTGTTTGTATTATATCACCATTAAGAGAGATCCTGTTTATTTGATGTTTACTTTTTAAGTTTAAACAAATAAAAATATCACAGGAAGTTAAATCTGTACATATTCCCTGAGTGCAAGAATGGATGGAAATTTTTCACCAATTCAAATCTCCCAGAATCTGAAGGTCCTTTCCATAATTGAGTTCCCTGGAATTCAGATATCAGAATAATTTTATCAGATGTCACAGCGATATCACCAACACTAATATCCTTCATGAGAAACATTGAATGTACTGACATGGTTTTTATTCTTTTAACAACTGTGTCATCTTTTGTAATTTTATAAATACCAGTTTTTCCATGGCTGGCAAATAAGGCTTCATTAGAGTTTAATGTTGTTACAATGTTTAGGTGAGTTTGTGGGTAAAATGTCATGATTGGAAAAGCTGACAAAAATCCGACATGGCTCTGTAGATATAGCTTATGTGGTATTTTACAAGAAAAAGGAGGTATAAAAATATCATTATATGGAGGTGCATGGTTTATCTCTGGAACAATCACTGTAAGGTCCACTTCATTTTTACTCAATATCTGTTTCTCACAGCATGTAATAGACTCACTAATCTCTCGTAATTTTGATTCAAAATATTTTTTATGCCGATTCAGATTTTCCAAATCAATTTTTTCCCGATTTTTTAAGTAACATATGAGGTCATCTGTCACACGATCTATATCAGACTTAAGTTTGACACGATTTTCATTAAAGGCCGATATAAGCTTTACAACCTCACCACAATAAAAATCTTTCTGGTTGTCTAAATTTTTAATTTCTTTCTGACATAATCTAAATTGAGTCACTAATTTATCTAAACATTTTGCTGTGTTAGACTGGTTTACATCCACGTGATTTTCCACTTTGTCTAGGTTGTGTTTTGGATGATTTTCAATGATACAGTTTCTACATACAGGCACTTTACATTCCACACAAAACATACAAAGAATTTCCTCCTCATGTTCCACACAAATGGCTGATCATGTTCCTTATTTTGAAGCATGTTTAGATTTGTGTAAATTTTGCTTGTTCGTAATGATGATACAGATTCATTAGATGTCACATGATGTTGATGATCACCTTTAGAAAAATCAGAAACAAATTTGATTTGAACAGTCTCTGAATCTGGAAATGTTCCATCTTGAGAGTGAGCATCATTAGTGGAATAATACTGAATAGATAAAGGCATCTCTTCACGAGAATTTCCTTTAAGTCGTTGTTCTTTAGAATTGTCTATAGACCTCCATTCCTGAGGATTAACTGTAGTTTTCTGTTCTTGAAGATGGCTTGTACACATTTGGTCCTCATGATTACATTTAGACCTCCTCTCTACCTCGAACTGGTCTGTAGATTTTTGATCATAAAGACTGCCCATTGATTTCTGACCCCCTACATTTTCGCATCCAGATGTAGCTGGTGAGATTACTTCCTCCTGGTTGCGGACATTCGTCATAAACTCCATTCACCTATGCATTTTAAAACTTCTCACTTTTTCTTTACCCTTATTTAGCTTTAAAATTTTCTTTCTGAAATTTAAATTAAATCAATGTAATTTTTTATCATGAGAAATGATTTGCCAACCTGAGCCAAAGCTTTAGATGAGCTTTAGATTAGAATGGTCAACCATCCACAAATCTACTGTCTGTAAACATTTTACATTTGAATAATCTCCTCAACTCTCTGGGCCAAATTTGGAGATATTTTGCATTATGAGAAATGTTTTGCCAACCTGATCCAAAGCTTCAGATAAGCTTTAGATGAGAATGGTCAGCCATCCATACATCTTCTTTCTGTGAACTTTTTACATTTTAATTATCTCCTCAACTCTTTGGGCTAAATTTTGAGATATTTTGCAAAAATCTTTTCAAGGTAAAGTATTTTTTTATTTGTAAAAGGGGATATTTCCCTATGAGTAACATAAGAGGGGTATTTAATTTCCAGTATCCCAAAATTGAAGTGTAGAAAAAATATAAAATTGTTTAAAAACCATTTCTCTTACAAATTGATATACAGTGGCTAGGTCTTAGACATTTTGAATTTTGTTTCTTAGAACAAGTAATATTAAAATATTCTCAGTTGATTAATAATTCTAACTGTGATTCTCTTGTTTTATATTATGTAAATAATAAAAAATTCATACATAAGATATTCTTCAGAAATTTGGTTGAGAGAGTTTTCTTTACTTCAAGTGATTTCAAAATCCCTTTTATAGTACATCAATGACACATTCTTTCTCAGACACTGACTGCATTACCTTGGTTTCATTGTTTTACTACCTATATAAACATCATACATATTTTCTCTCCTTTTGACATAACTCTCCCTCACACACAGATGCATGCAGACATGCACATATGCACACACACACACACACACAAACACACACACACCTCACCTTATAAAACATGGCTTACCTTCTGTCATAGTTACAGGTGAAAAAATTGATCACATTTTGTCCCATTTATCATATGTCCCAGTATATTTTATAAATACACATTATAAATGTATAATGAAAACAGTCAGTCAGTTGTATTATTATATCAATGTATAGACACTTTATATCCAGCTGTTGATAAAAGTTCAATTAATTTTATACTCAGATGAACTCAAAAGGCTCATAAACTCATGATTGAAAACTTTTGATCATGAACCTTTGATTAGGCAGAAAATTATCTGTAAATGCTCAAACTTTGATTATAGACAGATCTATTTGTAAATACTGTGATATTTGCACCAGCTAAAATGTCCAATGTTTATTTTTGATTTTATGAATTATAGTGTTTTTAAATCCTTGACCTTAAGTCCTTTCTTGTGTTATATTCTTTTGAACAGCAGAAACCTCCACTAGACTCCTAAACAGAGAGCTTCGATCAGGCAGAACTATATATTTATATTACTATCCAGCTTGATCTTAAATAATGCACTTAAAATGGCTGTTTATATTTGAATTTGTGCGTTATATATTAAATCCTTGATCTATCAGCTATTTTCGTAGCAAGATAAAGGTTCATTTTAAGATAAGATAAAAATTATAAAGGCATGTTACACAATTTATACAGGTGAATCATTATATAGTTTTACCTGTTGTACCTGTTAATTTAACTGTTCCCAGCTTCAGTCTGTAAATATATCACAAGTTTCACTGCTAGTTCTTCTATCAGGTTGAACACCTTGATTATAAATAGTTTATTTTTATTTATTGGCATGTTTGCATGGTTGTACTATCTTGTGAGATAATTAAACTTGCATGCACAGTGAATTCTAAAGTGTCTCTTTAAAAGAAATTCTAAATGAAAAGTCAAGTAGTGGAGTAGTAGTGTTTTATGGCCCAGGTAAGATTTTTCACTTGAATCAAGTCAGTTCAGGGATGGTAGAGGAAACGGGAGTGCCCAGAAAAAAAACGCACTGATCTTCAGCAAGTGAACTGACAAAATTTCTCACACTAGGATCTTTCCTACAGAATTTGAACTTAGGTGGTAAAAGGAACTGTAATCATTAAGCATGCTCATGACCATATGGACAATGACTTCCATCATGTCAGTTGGTTGAATCTTGTATAATTTGACAAATTCAATTACATTTTTTTGGGCTGCAGGCTTTAAAACTAATTTACAGAATTTCTAATTCTACATTTAAATTACCTCCAAGTCAATACATGTATTTGTAATATATTGACTTATATTGCAATGTCACCAGCTAAAGAAAGTTGCAAAAAAATTATACTGGTGCATTATGCTTATAGGCAAAAGAGTAGTACTTGTTAGCAAACCATATATTATAATTTCTAGTTATTCCATTAACAAAAGTGAGAATTATGTTGATGACAATGTAATTAAAATTCAGTGATAAGCTGTATGTCGCAAATCTAAGGTAGAATCATGAGTGATACATTAATTATCACACCTGTTTATATCCATTTTACATAAGTAACTACAACCTTGATTATGTTTTAAATATTTTCATTATTTTCTTTTTTTTTTTTAAATCTAAATGCAAAAGTTTCAAAAAATAGTGGATTTGAGCATTCCAGAATTTTATAGTTATATGCATGTGCCAGTTGGGATTCCCTTTTATTTTTACCTGGGGCCTATGTGGCCAAGTGGTTTAAAGCACATGCCTTACAATTCACAGTGCCTGTCATAATCTGGGTTCGAATCCCACTCCTTCTGATCCTAGTGTGAGAAATGTTATTTCTCTTGACAAAGGTTGGTTGTTTTTTTTGGGGCACTGCAGTTTCCTTCCACCGTCCCAGAACTGACTGTTTTGACTGACGTGGAAGATTCTTGACTAATTTGTAAAACACTATTACTCACTCACTTACTTACTTTCCCCAAACTTAATGTGAATACTCAGCTTCAAATTATAAAAATATGTGAAAAAATATATCAAGAATATTAAAGTTTACCTGTGAGTTGTGAAATGTATGCATGGGAATATCCATCAATCTTTACTGACTGGCTTTTAACACTGTTCTGTATAGAAATAAATTCAGAATTGTTTACATCTAGATGAAAATTAGAAAAATCATTCACATTTAATATCATATTTTTATATAGTTATTGACTTGGGTATGTCTGTGATCCCACAGTACTTGTTATATAAAATTTAATTCTATTCATGACTCATGCATATTTTCTGAAGCATACTCATAAATTGAGGATGCTTAAATGATAAAAAATTATTTAAATGTATTCAGAGAAGGTATTGATGATTTGAGTAAATGCATGATCAAACAGATTAAATATGTCTGTTCAGAACACAAAGCATCTCAATACTGAAAATATAGGTAAATAGTCTGATAAATAATTGAACATATCTGATTTTTGTGTTTGATGTCTGTATATTTATGTATGATAATGGACCTATATGTAACATGTATGTGTTATAACCTCCTTTTATTTTGATTACTAAGCTGAAAAAAATTGTGAAAAATTTTTAATGACTTTTGGGTGATATATATATTTATATATATATATATATATATATATATATATATATATATATATATATATATATATATATATATTTGATACAGTTACCTAAAATTTTGGCATAAATTTGAGCTTCCAAAAATCAAATGAAACCAGAAATGTGTCTAAACTGAACTACAGTGGAACATGTAAAAACTAAACACTAAATAAACCAAACACCTGCCTAATCACAACTACAGTGGAACATGTATATACCAAACCTTGAGTAAACCAAAGATTTGTCTAAACTGAACTACAGTGGAACATGTATATACCAAACCTTGAGTAAACCAAAGTTTTGTCTAAAAAGAACTACAGTGGAACATGTATATACCAAACCCTGAATAAACAAAAAACCTGTCTAAACAGAACTACAGTGGAACATGTAAAAACCAAACACTAAATAAACCAAACACCTGCCTAATCACAACTACAGTGGAACATGTATATACCAAACCTGAGTAAACCAAAGATTTGTCTAAAAAGAACTACAGTGGAACATGTATATACCAAACCCTGAGTAAACCAAATTTTTGTCTAAACAGAACTACAGTGGAACATGTATATACCAAACCCTGAGTAAACCCAAAATGTATCTAAACTGAACTACAGTGGAACATGTAAAAACCAAACCCTGAGTAAACCAAAAACTTGTCAAAACTGAACTATAGTGGAACATGTAAAACCAAAACTTAGATAAACCCAAAAAACTGTCAAAACTGAACTACAGTGGAACCTTAAAAACCCAACTCTGAGGAAAATAAAAACCTGTCTAAACTGAACTACAGTGGAACATGTAAATACCAACCCCTGAGCAAACCAAAAACTTGTTAAAACTGAACTACAGTGGAACATGTAAAAACTAAACACTAAATAAACCAAACACCTGCCTAATCACAACTACAGTGGAACATGTATATACCAAACCTTGATTAAACAAAAGATTTGTCTAAACTGAACTACAGTGGAACATGTATATACCAAACCTTGAGTAAACCAAAGATTTGTCTAAAAAGAACTACAGTGGAACATGTATATACCAAACCCTGAATAAACAAAAAACCTGTCTAAACAGAACTACAGTGGAACATGTAAAAACCAAACACTAAATAAACCAAACACCTGCCTAATCACAACTACAGTGGAACATGTATATACCAAACCTGAGTAAACCAAAGATTTGTCTAAAAAGAACTACAGTGGAACATGTATATACCAAACCCTGAGTAAACCAAATTTTTGTCTAAACAGAACTACAGTGGAACATGTATATACCAAACCCTGAGTAAACCCAAAATGTATCTAAACTGAACTACAGTGGAACATGTAAAAACCAAACCCTGAGTAAACCAAAAACTTGTCAAAACTGAACTATAGTGGAACATGTAAAACCAAAACTTAGATAAACCCAAAAAACTGTCAAAACTGAACTACAGTGGAACCTTAAAAACCCAACCCTGAGGAAAATAAAAACCTGTCTAAACTGAACTACAGTGGAACATGTAAATACCAACCCCTGAGCAAACCAAAAACTTGTTAAAACTGAACTTCAGTGAAACATGTATTAACCAAACCCTGAGTAAACCAAAAATGTGTCTTAACTGAACTACAGTGGAACATGTATAAACCAAACCCTGGGTAAACCGAAAACTTGTCTAAACTGAACTACAGACTGGAACATGTAAATACCAAACCCTGAGTAAACCAAAAACTTGTTAAAACTGAACTTCAGTGAAACATGTATTAACCAAACCCTGAGTAAACCAAAAATGTGTCTTAACTGAACTACAGTGGAACATGTAAAAACTAAACCCTGAGTAAACCAAAGATTTGTCTAAACAGAACTACAGTGGAACATGTAGAAACCAAACCCTGGGTAAACCAAAGATTTGTCTAAACAGAACTACAGTGAAACATGTAGAAACCAAACCCTGAGTAAACAAAAAAACTTGTCTAAACTGAACTACTGTGAAACATGTAGAAACCAAACCCTGGGTAAACCAAAAACTTGTCTAAACTGAACTACAGTGGAACATGTATAAACCAAACCCTGGGTAAACCAAAAACTTGTCTAAACTGAACTACAGACTGGAACATGTACAATTAAAACACTAAATAAACCAAATACCTGTCTAAAGGAACTACAGTGGAACATGTATAAACCAAACCCTGGGTAAACCAAAAACTTGTCTAAACTGAACTACAGTGGAACATGTATAAACCAAACCCTGGGTAAACCAAAAACTTGTCTAAACTGAACTACAGTGGAACATGTAAAATTAAAACACTAAATAAACCAAATACCTGTCTAAAGGAACTACAGTGGAGCCTGTAAAAATAAACCAAAAACTTGTCTAAACTAAAGACATTCTCTTTATATTATTAGTTTAATTGACCCAATACTAAAAGCCTATGTCATCCAAGCTCATTATTTTGGTTCATAGGAATGCAGTTTTAGACAGTTTTAACTGGAAATGGATCTATAATTCACTAAAATATTGCAGTGCTTAATTAGATACTTAGCTTACACTTTTGTGTATTTGATATGTAAAGTAGACAAGAGACTGATGAATTGTAATTTTCTCCACAATGTATGTATAAGTATACATAATAATTGTATACATGTTTTAATGTAACATCTGTCGTTAAGTCTGAGATGAATGAGTATCATTTATATTGTGTAATATGATATATAACTAAAATATGGATTTTGACTTTTTTGTAAGCATTTTGAAAGAATTCACATGCCTTTATGACACTAGATGTTGAAATGGAAGATAAATAATTCAAACTAAAATATTTGTTAAAGATTTAAGTAAAAAAAATGAGGAGGACACTACATTGCACAAGTATTTATTTTGTGAATATAAATAATTTCAACAAGAATATTTGTAAAAAATAAAGAAATTATTCTTATTTTGCCCCCAATATGTCATATACATAAGAAGAAAACAAATAAAGTAAGACTGTTTATTACTATGTAGGTATTTGATAAGTATAGAGTAAAATCAACATTGAGTCAAAGTAAGTATAAATTAGGTTTAAATAAAAATCAACTAAAAGTAGGTTTTATACCTCTATATAAAGTACATTATTGGACCTCCCACACCCACATAGGTATTTGATACACAGAAAAATCTGGATTCAACGCTGCCATTTGTTAAGTTAAATTTTGGCATTATCAGGGGGCGTGGTGATAATTTTTTAGTGAAATTTGTAAAGAAAAGCATTAAAGAAATTAATTTGGGACTCAAAATTGTGTGGCTTTTTTAGCCAGGTGGTAAAGTTATCAAGAATAGTTAAGGTTTAAATAAATATATAATGTTTAATTTTTTTTAAAATCAAGTTGTATGATTTGCAGCTTCTACTAGAAACTTACTTACTTGGTACATGTAGATATCCATACTGGTATATCAGTAAAATATAAAGATAAAAATACAAATAATATATTGAATTTAACAATCATACAAATAAATAATTAAGCAAATAAATAAATAAATAAATAAATAATAATAAAATAAAATTAATAAATAATAAATTCACTAAGAAAAAATGTATTTGTTGTTAAATGTAAGGAAAAATAAAATAACATAAAATAAATAAATAAAAAAATAAATAAATAAATAAACAAAAAGAAGACAAAGGAAGATTAAACAAAAACTTAAGTTTCTTCTTTTGAATCATTACTGTACAGTTTTAGTAGCAAGAGCCTTTATATACAGAACTTATATCTGCAGAGAAATGTTTTTACATAATCGTTATGATGTAGTTGTGTCTGAAGTGACCACAGTAAAATCAATCCCTGATCACCAGAATAAATTACCTTATTTTAATTTTCATTAATATTGAGACATCACCAGCTGTAGATGAAGTTGAAGAAGTTTGAACCTCTGTTTCTTGAGATATTTTTTTCAATGTCTATTTTGAGAGAATGCTCACTACTTTAAGGTTCCTTATATGTTTACATTAGCAACCAAACCATATATTTACCTAGTATGTCCATGTTCAAGATGTTGTTTTCTTTATTTTTCAGGTGCTCACTTATCAATAATTATATTTGATCTCAAGTCAGAACAGCTAAGAGATATGAGACGAGACATTAATCTCACAAAAGCCACTTATAAATTACTAGAAGAAAAAGATGTAACACACTGTGCTGTAAGTATAGTTATGGGGCATGGGTGGGTCAATAATTTTTCAGAATTTTTTGGAGTTAGACCTTATTTGAACATAGAAATTATACTGCAGTCCTAGGTACAAGCCTTAAAATCTTATCTTTCTGAGCAAGAGTCTTATGTCACCTTAAAAACTTAAAAGATACAATGGTATTGGTCATTTATAAATAAATGAAAACCACAAATGTTTATGTCCGATTTCAAGTCTCATTTACTTTGGATGACCATTCAACATCAAAAGACATGCTGTCAATTCTTTAAAGGATTGTTTTAAAAATTGATTCAAAATTTGAAATTAAAGTTGAAATTACATTCCCACAAGTGAAGATTAAGATTTTTAATGATCATTTAATTAATGGGCTGTACAACTCAATAGTTATTTTTCTGATCAGAATCACTATAGTCTTATAGCATTAATCAGGCAAGCTTTTTGTGTCACCTGAAAAGGTGACATATAGGGGTTACTTTCAGCAGCAGTGTTGGCAGCAGCATTCCATTTGCTTGTCCGGAGCATAACTGTCATCTTTAGTTCAATCGACAGCAAACTTGGTTTGCATGTTTTTTGCAATTAGATAAAGTGCAGAGTTAAAGAACCATAACTCTGTGTTGGGTATTTTTAGAGTTATTCCTCTTATATTATTTTTGCTTGTAAGAGGCATAACTCCTTAATTTTTTTTAGTAATTTCCACCAAATTTTGACGTGATAAACATCTTTTAATACTTTAACACATATAACACAGGTTTTTGTATATGGTCATTTTTGAGAGTTATTGCCCTTCACATAAAGTTTTGTTTGAAATTTTTGCACAGTTCTCTGATTGCTTGTCTGGAGCATACCTTTGTCGTCTTAAGTTCAATTGACACCAAACTTGGTATGCATGTTTCTTGCAGTGAAACTATTTTTGTGTGTAAAACAGTGCTTATGAATGTGAAACAAAGAACTAATTAACAGTTTTACTGTTGACTCCAATCTTTTGTCAGGCGACATCCGATTCACGGAGTTCTAGTTATATTTCTTCACCTGTAATTCTCTTAAAAAAAAATCTAAGGTAATTTATTAAGTGCCTTCAATTAGTGTATTTATCTGGTAATTCTACTCAAAAATCTTAGTTACCTAATGCATGATAAAAAAGACCTATGAACTATGAATTATGAGACTTGGATATTTAACTTATTGAAGGTCTCCAAAGTGTTTGTAATTATGAGACTTGGATATTTAACTTATTGAAGGTCTCCAAAGTGTTTGCAATTATGAGACTTGGATATTTAACTTATTTAAGTTCTCCAAAGTGTTTGTAATTATGAGACTTGGATATTTAACTAATTGAAGGTCTCCAAAGTGTTTGTAATTATGAGACTTGGATATTTAACTTATTGAAGGTCTCCAAAGTGTTTGTTATTATGAGACTTGGATATTTAACTAATTGAAGGTCTCCAAAGTGTTTGTAATTATGAGACTTGGATATTTAACTAATTGAAGGTCTCCAAAGTGTTTGTAATTATGAGACTTGGATATTTAACTTATTGAAGGTCTCCAAAGTCTTTGTAATTATGAGACTTGGATATTTAACTTTTTGAAGGTCTCCAAAGTGTTTGTAATTATGAGGCTTGGATATTTAACTTATTGAAGGTCTCCAAAGTGTTTGTTATTATGAGACTTGAATATTTAACTTATTGAAGGTCTCCAAAGTGTTTGTAATTATGAGGCTTGAATATTTAACTAATTGAAGGTCTCCAAAGTGTTTGTAATTATGAGACTTGGATATTTAACTTATTGAAGGTCTCCAAAGTGTTTGTAATTATGAGGCTTGGATATTTAACTTATTGAAGGTCTCCAAAGTGTTTGTTATTATGAGACTTGAATATTTAACTTATTGAAGGTCTCCAAAGTGTTAGTAATTATGAGGCTTGGATATTTAACTTATTGAAGGTCTCCAAAGTGTTTGTAATTATGAGACTTGGATATATAACTTATTGAAGGTCTCCAAAGTGTTTGTAATTATGAGACTTGGATATTAAACTTATTGAAGGTCTCCAAAGTGTTTGTAATTATGAGACTTGGAAATTTAACTGATTGAAGGTCTCCAAAGTGTTTGTAATTATGAGACTTGGATATATAACTAATAGAAGGTCTCCAAAGTGTTTGTAATTATGAGGCTTGGATATTTAACTTATTGAAGGTCTCCAAAGTGTTTGTAATTATGAGACTTGGATATATAACTTATTGAAGGTCTCCAAAGTGTTTGTAATTATGAGACTTGGATATTTAACTTATTTAAGGTCTCCAAAGTGTTTGTAATTATGAGACTTGGATATTTAACTGATTGAAGGTCTCCAAAGTGTTTGTTATTATGAGACTTGGATATTTAACTGATTGAAGGTCTCCAAAGTGTTTGTTATTATGAGACTTGGATATATAACTTATTGAAGGTCTCCAAAGTGTTTGTAATTATGAGACTTGGATATTTAACTTATTGAAGGTCTCCAAAGTGTTTGTAATTATGAGACTTGGATATATAACTAATTGAAGGTCTCCAAAGTCTTTGTAATTATGAGGCTTGGATATTTAACTTATTGAAGATCTCCAAAGTGTTTGTAATTATGAGACTTGGATATTAAACTTTTTGAAGGTCTCCAAAGTGTTTGCAATTATGAGACTTCGATATTTAACTTATTTAAGGTCTCCAAAGTGTTTGTAATTATGAGACTTGGATATTTAACTAAATGAAGGTCTCCAAAGTGTTTGTAATTATGAGACTTGGATATTTAACTTATTGAAGGTCTCCAAAGTGTTTGTAATTATGAGACTTGGATATTTAACTTTTTGAAGGTCTCCAAAGTGTTTGTAATTATGAGGCTTGGATATTTAACTTATTGAAGGTCTCCAAAGTGTTTGTAATTATAAGGCTTGGATATTTAACTTATTGAAGGTCTCCAAAGTGTTTGTAATTATGAGACTTGGATATTTAACTTACTGAAGGTCTCCAAAGTGTTTGTAATTATGAGGCTTGGAAATTTAACTTATTGAAGGTCTCCAAAGTGTTTGTTATTATGAGACTTGGATATTTAACTAATTGAAGGTCTCCAAAGTGTTTGCAATTATGAGACTTCGATATTTAACTTTTTTAAGGTCTCCAAAGTGTTTGTAATTATAAAACTTGGATATTTAACTTATTTAAGGTCTCCAAAGTGTTTGGACCTACCGGAACAGAATATTTGTTCCTTGCTATAAATGGTAGCCTGAAAGCATACTCCTTAACTACGGGTAAACAAGTTCTAGAGGCTGAAGATCCTGCTGGACGATTTTCAGGTAATTTATTTATCATAGAAACTTTTCATTATTTTGGTGTGCTAGTATTGATACTAATTGGTGTTTCTCATTGACAAGTTATTTCCATAAAACTTTTTCGATCAATTCCAATTTTGCTTATATATCTTGTAATAACCTAAACTGGTTGTTTTGAACAATTATTTCCATTGGAAATAGAAATGCACGTTTTCCTGGAAATTAACATTACTCCGGGAAATTGTGATACATGTACATGTATAATCATTTTTTTTATATCATTCAGAAATCGATAATTAATTTTTTTTTTTTGGGGGGGGGGGGGGGGGAGGTAGAAGTGGCAGTTTCAAAGGTCAATCGCATAAGTAAACAGATCCAGACTCACCTTTGTGTCTAATAAAGAATAGAATAGAATAATCAGATCATTTGAAAATTATTTGAATAAACTTGATCCTAACTGTCCAAAAATATAGCAACATATGGCTGTGCCTCAGGAAATAAGAAAATCAGTAAAGTTGAAAAATTCTGTATCACCTGCTAAAAAAACCAGATAACTTATAATATAACAGTACTGTCCAAAAGGAAATAAGGGTAGGAGGAGTAAATTGTAGAAGTTTTTAGTTTAAAATAGCTAATAAAAAAAGGAATGATGGGTAAAATAAACCTTTTAACCAATGAAAACTTGCAATGTTTCTTACATCATAAATATGATTTTGTTTATGTTACTTATATTTTCATTCATCATTTTAGCAAATGGTAAATATTAGTAGATGAATACTGACACTTCAATATGTTGTATATATGTATAATTTAACATTAAAAAAATATATATGTAATTATTTTTTCTTTTAACACAAGAACTCTTAATGTTAACTAAATGAAATTAAAATCTCTAGAAAAATTTGGACAAAATTCGAAACAAAATTTACACTTCATAAATGTTTCAAACTGACAATATGTATAGTCTTAATATTTAATAACTTTAATTATTATTATTTTTCCTTACATTTTAACTGCTTATTCTTATCATATTTTTGATTTTTTGACTGCCATTAATTTGTGTTATCAATACTACCGATACTTTCTTAAAATTATGGGACAATAATGACGCACTAAAATATTCTCTTTTATATGAAAGCTTTTTTACCTCTACATATGAATAGCTTAAAAAAAATGCCAGACTGAGTGCAGATTTAAACAAATTTATTAAGTCTTCACCTGATCTATACATGGAGCAGTGAATATATAGTTACATAAGGGTGATATTTAGGATTATTGTGGGCATCCATTATCAAGCTTCAAAAATGCTAATGCAGATTTATACATATTTTTACTCTTTCCAGCTGATCTACACATGACACAGTGAACATATACACAAGGGTAATAGTTAGGTTTATTGTGGGCATCCATTGTTAAAGTTTCTGCTAGCAGTTTTAAGACCATAACCAATCTACTTCACATCTTTACAAACCCATATACTTTCTAGAGACATGGAGCACATTGGTTATTGCTGTGGATGTATTGTTCAGGGTTTTTATTTAAGCAGCCATTCAACAGCCATGTGATTGTTAAATGTAGCATTTAATATTTCCTCAAAGAAATTAACATTCCTTATGATTCATAAATATCAATTCATATTTAAAATCTTGTAACATCCCATCTATTATATTTCTTAAATTTAATTTTTAATATTTACAATCCAAATCAAATTCTCTGTTATAAACTATTTGACGAGTGATTCGATCTATCACAGCATAGACTGAAAGCTTCACGTGCGACCTTTTGTATTCTGACGTCATGGTTTGACAGTTTTATCTGTTGTTGTCATTTTTTTAAAATGAGTACGGGTGGGCAGAGCTAACCCAGTTTGATGCAGTTGAAACCTGTTCGGTATTCACAAGGAATTTCCATGAACATCATGAATAAATTAATCAAATTTCAAACATTTGTAAGTTGTAAGCTACAGATTGTAAATATAATCATTAAACTTTGTTTGTAATCGATCTATGATGGTTTAGATTGAATGGCTCTCGCCTTAATTTGTCATAAACCGCTTAAACCGAATTAGTGCGAGAGCCATTCAATCTAAACCATCAGAGATCGATTACAAACAAAGTTTAATGCTTAAGTAATGTTTATATATTCCAATTTTATTTTGTTGGTAAATGTCATATCATATCAGTTATTGGAGTTAACAAATTATAATCTCTTTATTTTTACCATTTCTGTTAATGTATATACGTTGTATCTTAACACAATTGCTTCTTGTCATTAATATCACATCTGTTATATACATTGTGTCAATCTGTACCAACAAAGGGGAATAACCACAGAATTATTTTGAATCATGGATGCAAAGATGATAAAGATGTATATAAACATGATAAACATATAATTGAATTAAGAAAAAATATCTCCTAATAAGTTTGGTTAGGAAACCAGTTGCATCAGTTCAGATCTATTCTGTGTGGTGTTCCAGTAACTACATTGTTCAGAGTATGTCATCTTTGCAGGCCTTCCGAAAATAGACCTGGGATAAAGATAATGCTCCATCTGATTAAAGCTTGGATTTCATGTTCTGGTGTCACCTATTATTTAAAGGTCAAACTCTCCCTCTCTCTCCCCCACCCCCCACCCCCCTGAATATCAAATTTTTCAAAATGCAATATTTTCATAACGAAAAAACTTATCTCTCTACATGCTATAATTGAAGCTATACGCTTTAATATTTATTAATAGTATGTATTATTTTGTTTTGCAGGTTTTCCTGGTCTCATTGTAGATTCAACTGAACTAAAGCTACCTCAAAATGCTCAAATCACCATCCTTGGTTCAAAAGGGAAAATATATGCACTGCTTTATGCACCGGTAAATTATATGTTAAGTTTATTGAAAAATATTACTTTAGGTATATGTCAAAAATAAATATATATTATAGAGAAATAAATGATCATGGGTGAAAGTTGAGTTTCAGTTGTTAGGATAGGTTTAAAACTATTATATAACTCAACTGTGTTTTAATGATGTTAAATGTTACATCAGCAATTTCTTCAGCTATTTGAGACAAGAGAAAGGTTATTCATATCTTTGGTTTAAGAACTAAGGACAAGTTTGCATATTAGTGAGATGAGTTTGTCATGCATTCAAGTGACTTTTTGGTAAGTTGCTAGCTCACCATGCAGTTTGTTGCAGACAAACATACAGCTACCCCAGTCCATTACCCTGGCACTGGGCGAACTGATTGTTAGTCTGTCCTTTCGATCCCACACCCCAGGCAGTGAAGCAATATTTTAAAGAACTCAGCTTGTTAGCTTGGCACTCATATAATCAGCTAAATTGGTTGTCTACTACCTTGTCAGACATAATCCTTCAGTTTCTACAAAATCTATAAAATAGTAAAAAAAAAAAAATAATAATAATAATAACGTATGTATTATGAACTAGAAACATGAGCCTTGTTGTGAAAAGCCAAAAATTGCTGATGCAAAGGAAAACATTATCTGTCTATCAAACCATAATTAACAGACAGTGTAGATATAGTTATTGAATACAGGCTGGTTGGTTTCTTTTTCAAATGATGACATATGTACATCTTTGTCTTAAGTAGAAGGAATTTGTTTACATAATTCTTTAAGGTAGGACCAATAGTTAGATATCTGTAGCAGTTTTGGTAGCTCAGTTGGTAGAGCACTTGTTTTGTTCTCAGTCTGATCTGGCCCTTTTCTCTTTCCTGTCACAGTTTGGGTGCCATTGTGGTCCTTGGAATTGCCAAAAAGACAATTTTAAACCTTATAAATTTCATTCAAGGGAATTGATGTTAGATTTCTCATTGGAGCATGTAGAACACAAAGTTAGCACAGGGAGGAATGTAGTGCTCTTTGCTCAGTTGGTAGAGCACAAGCAGTGAGTGTGGGAGGTACTGGGTTCAATTCCCTGTCTAACCCTGCATTTTCACCTTATTGTTACATAACTAAATTTTTGGTCCTTATCACACATATCTATTAGTAAATTTATTTAGGTCAGTTCCTATTGTAAGATGCCATTGATGCACCCAAAAATGAAAGTACATATTTAATTTCTAATCAACTCATTTGTTAAAATGGACATAGAGTTATTAATTGTTTCCCCAGAAAAGTAATTGTAACATTAATTTGAATCAGTTGTGACATTAAAACCACCTTTGTGGCTCATTTGAATATTTATATTGCAAATTTCGACTTTTTCACACAGATTTTGACAGCAAAAACTATCTACACCTTTTGGCTCCAGCTAGAAAATTTTACAGGCATTATATATACCAAAATGTTTCTTTTGTAAAAATATTTGTTTGGAGCCATAGGTTGTGTGAGGGTTTTGTTCAGGAAAAAACTACATAAAACTTGCAAGATTTTGCTGTTTTCCTTCTAAATAGTATGGTTCAATCTATGTCATTATAAAAATGTATATCCTGCTAGCTGACTTAGAAGACAATATTCTGAAGCAAGTCGACTACAGTCATTTATTATACGATTGTGTAATTTCCATAGTTAAGAAATTCAATTAAAATTTTTGGATGCATATAGCACTTATCATATTCATGTTCATACCTCAAAACTTGAGATATTTAATTAGTACTTTGAATGAGTGCCTTAGTGGCTTAGTAGTATAGCATCTACTTCAAGAGAGGGATGTCAAACACTAGCTGGATCAAACATGAGAAATTTAAATTTGAGTTATTGTTTCTTTGCCTGATACTACACAATAGGAGGATAGAGTATTGACTGGTTCAACCAGTGCCAGAATAATGGACTGGGGCAATGGTATGTTTGTCTGCTACATACAGTGTTTACAAGCTAACACCTAAGCAAAAAGTCACCCTTAATGTGTGCTAGTACACAGCAGGCCATTTATGATACACAGTTGCACATAACATTCATACACAAGCTTATTCTTGGTTTAATCCATAGAGATTAATAACCCTGCTCTTGTCGCAAATAGCTGAAAAATTGCTGAAGTGATGTTAAACAAAATAACAACAACATGTTGTTTGAATATTTTGCCTACACACAGATACAATTGAAGACTGGCTGTATTCATGATTGAGCTTGATTTTTAATTTGTTTGTCATTTGATCAGACATCAGTACTTTCAGTATTTTGATTATTATTTATTACAGAATTTTAACTGATTGGCACTTTGTTTTATATAAGATATGCATATTGTTTAGTATGTCATTTGATCAGCTATCATTACATTAGCACTTTGATGATTACCCATTCCAGAGAGATAACTGATTGGCTATCATTTACTGTTGGTACTTTGATTATTTTGTAATTACAAAATTAAACTGACTGTTTATACCAGATAATGTAAATTGATTTGTTCACCATGTGAACAGCTGTCATTACTGTCAGTACTTTGATTATTACAGAAAGTAAACAGACTGGCTATACTTGTGTTACAAGATGATAATCCTGATGTGACAAGGAGAGCTGTATGGAAAGCATATGAGTGTTGGTAAGGATTTACATATAATTATGTTTCATTATAAATACTCATCTCAAGCACTTGGTCTCACATTTGGTTATTTGGTAGATGTATGTTGTTTTTTGAGGAACTAACAGGGGAGTACCTGTTCAGAGTTTGAAAGTTCACTTGTACTGAAGTTGAATTGGTGTGTTCTGCATCAATTTCAGCTTGAAGCTTACAAAAATAAAACTAAATAAATTAAAACCATTTATGTAAGACTTCATTTCATAGTTACAATCTAGAATAAACTTTATATGTTTCACAATAATTTACAAACAAATTTCATCTTTATGTCAATGAAGCTAGTCTGGATTTAAGAACATTTGAGGTCCTAATGTGAGGAGAAACCAGTTGGAATAATACCCTTGTGCTAAATCTGTTGACCTTTGTGTTCCAGTAAGTGACCCCATATTTGTTTACATGTATAACCAGAGAGTTGAACCTTGGCATTTGTGATGAGTAATAGCAGGTACTACTGTTCTTATTAATACCATAGACTAGACTACTAACATTATTTTCTGTGTAGATACAATTTGTTACCTGTACTCATTTGTGTGTTTTTCCCAAAGCACTCGACATTTAGAAATAAGTCACTGGACTCTTTGTTGCAGATCTTTAAAACTGATGCTCTTTGTCATAGCAGGCATTGCATGCTAAAGAACTGGCTTCCATGCACATTACCTTTAGCACACTGCAAAGGTCAAAATTCTGCCACACTCACTTATAACTGGTGACATCTCAATATTATTGAAAAATTCTTGAATGGTACATAAAACCCCATTAAATCAATTGTACCTGTTTGTGGTATTCTAATATGATAGCACTGTTTATTACAGGGAAGGTCATCGTGTTGTTCCTGCAGAATTACGTGTAAATCCTGTTACATATCACCTGACAAAACCAAACCATCCGACTGTAGCCATGCGCTCTATTGTGTTAGAATGCGTAAATAAGGCCATTGAACAATCAACTAAAGAAAAAATTACAGAAGAAGATAGAATAAAACTGGAATACAGAGACAAAGTCATCAATTACAAAGCTTTTGAAGATTTGGTATGTATATATCTATTGACCTTAAGCTAATAATCAACATGTCTAGCAGGGCAATTATCACCCAGCAGTCACTTTGCACAACCAGGAGTACTTGTTTATGCCACTTTATTTTGAATTCTTTGAAGTAAAAGCATTTTTTTTTCAGAAAAAAAATTATATGTCCTTATCTGTCTGAAAAAAAGTAAAAGAATCTTGAATAGGTCATTAAACCCCATTCAGTTCCAATTTACAACTAAAACATTAGTGTGAGGCTTTATTTAAATGGTCAACATGGTTAATCATCTTCTTTTTATACCAAATTTAATTTTATGAGCCTGACAATTTATAAATTTGATTTATGCACTGATGTATGAAATATACCCATCTGTTACATAAATTTAATTGACATACTATCAATGAATAGCAATAAATCATTAAAAAGACACATTTCTTAAAAGTTACAGTGATGTATACAAGAATATATATATCTAATTATATATATATATATATATTGATCATTTGTTAACATAAGATCTTGTTAGTATTAGTTCCAAAATTTCCAAGAATTCAGTTGTAGAACTTTTAAGTGGAAAATTATTATTATAGATTCACTTTGTAATTCTTTGTAAATATTTTGTATGTAGACTTTACTTTTTGTGCCCCGCTTTCACTCAAAGATTAGGATGGGTTTGTCCATCTGTCCATCTGTCCATCCATCATGTTTGGTTTCTGTGCAATAACTTTAGTTATAATTAAAGGTATTTAATGAAACTTGGCACAGAGGTAGCTTATGACAAAAGCTGACTTGGGATTGATTTTTGAATTACTAGGCCGAAGGTCAAGGTCACTGTGACTATAAATAGAAAATTGGTTTCTGGTCATTTAAAGGTTAACCATTCAAGATTTTTAATGAAACTTGGCACAGAGGTAACTTATGACAAGAGCTGGCTTGGGATTTTTTTTTGGTCACTAGGCCAAAGGTCAAGGTCACTGTGACTATAAATAAAAAATCAGTTTCCGGTCATTTAAAGGTTAACCGTTCAAGATTTCTTAATGAAACTTGGCGCAGAGGTAGCTTATGACAAGAGCATGCTTTGGATTGATTTTTGGTTCAATAGTCCAAAGGTCAAGGTCACTGTGACTATAAATAGAAAATAGGTTTCTGGTCATTTAAAAGTTAAACGTTCAAGATATTTGTCCTCTGCTTTCACCAAAAGGGAGACAAACAATCCATATACCATAGTTTCAATTTCCCTCTTTGCATTTTATGCTAGGACTGTCCATATTACCCCTCATATATCATTACAATTACAGAAGTCTATTTCATTTGAAAGCAGGGGACATAAATAAATTCCATGAATTTGCTTGTTAATTAATGAAATCATTTTCTATTCAATTTAGCTTTTTAATTGCTGTATCTTGATTTTGTATAATAATTTTGACATAAAAATTACACTTTGAAATTTTCTTGCAGTGCCCCTTATATTTGAGTAAGAACCATAGCTCAAGTTCATGAACTAGCTTTTATTCTTGTACTTTTGCTACTGTTTAAGTCATTTATGGATATTGTAACAACAGATGTTAATTGATGTAAACTGTTTCAGTTTGATGAATTAGATGTTCTAATTAGATGTTCTCCTTTTTGTCTTGAATATCTTGAAGAAGCACTTTTTACATAATATCCATTAATTATATTAATTTGTTTCTCTTTGAATAAGACTTTTGGATGAATTTTGTTTTGTTACACATTTTCAATATTCAGTGATTTTGTTTTTTTTTTTGGTTTTTTTTAACCAATAAAGTATTTAGATTTAATTCTATTTTAAATTTGTATTTTTGAACTGTAACATTTTAGCTAGCCATTTTATCAGATGAGCGTGTCAGGCCCATTGAGCCTGTTGTTTGTTTTTATTGTAGGTGAGAACTGGTGGTATACTGGATGAAGACAGTGCAGACTGATATTCCAAATGATCGCTTTTTAGCAACTAGACTCCAATAGAACAAGTCATATCATTAGATGTATCGTGTTCACTAAGATAGCACAGACTGCTATAAGAGTTGTGCTCTGCAAAAGATGCTTCATTACAGTACAGTAGTTACCAGGCATTTATAAAGAAACAGTATTTAGTAGATACACATGTTGCCACACAATTTTCAGAGGAACTTGTTTTATAAAGAGCTTGTAACCAGATATATTATGTTCACAAAAAAGAACAGCTTGATGTGTTAATCAGAGTTAAAACAGGCATGTACTCCCTAGATTTCTGAGTTTCTACAACTGGTCTTTCTTAGAAAACACTTCTAGAGTAACTTAAATGATTGAAACAGTGTTTGAAAATTAGATAGATTTTGTAGCCAACCAAAATCTCAAATTTCAAAAGATCATAAGGAAACATCACTCTGACATGAAAACTGGCCTTTTTTGGAACTGTCTTTTATTTTTATCCTATAGCTGCAAAAGCATTTACAACTTTATTGTAAGGAAAATTGTTTACTTTTTATGGGGTATGCTTAAACAAACTCACATAGTGTTTAAGAAAATTGTTAAATCTTGAACTGTAAACAATAAAAAACTATCATTTAGTCTTTGTTCAGTTGAGGTTTCAAATGTGTTGAGTTTATGGATTATGGATGTTGGAAAGAAGTGTAAGAAATTCATTTACTACAAAGTAAAAAAAAAATCTGTCATTAAAAAATCCAATGTTTTTGGTTTTTTAACATGTCTTAAGTCCTCCAATGATAAATGGTATACACAGAACTGACAGCAATTTATAACATTAAGGTTTTTTTTTGTTTTTGTTTTTTTTCTGTAGTCTAGTCTATGATATTATTTTCATATTTTTGTTTTGTTTTAATTTTTTATCTTCAGGTAAATCAGTTTCATTGAGTGCTTTACAGATGATGATAAATTCATATTATAATAATTTATGTTGCATGCAATACACATGCATATAGAAGCAATATAAATGTAGTTGACACATTTATATGCAGCTGTGTCTTATTGTTTGTCCCATTAAATTTATTTAAATCATGTACACAATTATTCTGAAACATTACTTTGTATGTCTGTTTATTAATCAATATTTGCACTTGAAATTATTTGACTTGATAATTTATGTCAAAAAAGAGTTGCATCCATTTTATCAATAAAACTCTTGCAACACTTTGATGGGGGTGAACAATCATCAAAATATATGATTATCAATAACAAATTATAGAATAACTTGTTATGTCAGGCATTTTTTGTAATAAAAATAAAACAAACGTACCAGTCCGTGTCCACATCACAATCCCAAAAACAAAGTAAAAACTATGCAAACTGGCAAAATATGTTATACACCTTAACTTCCATCAAGGAAGTGAGGCCAGGTGCTCCGGAAGGGTAAGCACCTCCTGTCTAGCTAGCTACACCCATCATGTGCAAGTCAATTTTGAGAATGAAAGGAACAAAAAACTATGGTAAGTCAAATATATCCAGTATAAGTTGGGATATAGTGACTACATACTTATCAACAATATTGTGATGACAGCCATAAAACTTTTTAAGGGCCCTGATTAGCAATGTTATTAACTTAGGAAAACAGAAATTTATAGTTGTCAATGGATAATTCATGAGTAACTTGTTATGTCAGTCATTTCATGTAACTTAGGAAATCAGAAATTCATGATTGTCAGTGGACAATTCATGAGTAACTTGTTATGTCAGTCATTTCATGTAACTAAGAAATCAGAAATTCTTGATTGTCAATGGAAAATTCATGAGTAACTTGTTATGTCAGTCATTTCATGTAACTTAGGAAATCAGAAATTCATGATTGTCAATGGACAATTCATGAGTAACTTGTTATGTCAGTCATTTCATGTAACTTAGGAAATCAGAAATTCATGATTGTCAGTTGACGATTCATGTGTAACTTGTTATGTCAGTCATTTCATGTAGCTTAGGAAATCATAAATTCATGATTGTCAGTGGACAATTCATGAGTAACTTGTTATGTCAGTCATTTCATGTAATGTTGGAAACCAGAAAATCATGATTGTCAGTGGACAATTCATGAGTTACTTGTTATGTCAGTTGTTATGTCAGTCATTTCACATAACTTTGGAAAACAGAAATTCATGGTTGTCAGTCATTTCATGTAATTTTAGAAACCAGAAATTTATGATTGTCAGTCATTTCATGCAACTTTGAAAACTTAAATTCATGTTTGTCAATAATCCATTTATGGGTGACTTATGTCAAATATGTTTGGTCAAAGCCAATATTGATAATTTAGTGACATACCATAACACAGCTATGGTTTGATTTTTGAATTTGATTGTTAACAAGTCTATTGCACTATCCATGCCTATGCAAAAGTAATGCTGGCAATCTTATTTTTTTTAGAAATATCATTCTTGTCTGCTGTGAAAATTGATTTTAATAGGTATTTCTTTCATTTTTGTAATCTTGTTTTGTTAGTAATTTTGTTTGTCATAACTGAAATGAAAATAAGGGCAATTAATATACTTTTTTATTTCATGTATATCTTCATTTGTTATTCAATATTATTATTTCCATACATTTGTTAATTCAGTTATTTTACACTTTATTTCAATAAAGATGCTGAATATCTGTATTATTTTGTACATTGTTTGAAGACATTGATATACATACAGTCTTCCCAAATATATCTAGTACTACATACATAGATTTTATATTTCTAGTTGTGGCTGAATTCATGTGAATTATATCGCCATCTGCACATGCCCAGTCAGTATTCCATATCATTTAAGTCTGATAATGATTTCAGACCAGTTTCTGAAATTTTAGTACCATAATATATTAAAGAAAAAAAAACATGCTGAAATCCATGTTGTTTCAGACCTTGATAAACAGAAGTCACTGTCTAAAGCTTTCTATCTAATATTTGTATCTCCATCAGATGAGAAGTTTAATGTTCGCTAAGGTCTAAATTGCCGTACAACATAAATTTCATCATGTCATCATGTATTAAAATCTTTTGCAAGGTATTTTCTACAATCACAGAAGGTAAAGTAAATATATGAAGTGAGTAAAATATAAAAACATTATAGATTCTTCCAAAAATTTTTATAGGGATGTAAATATATATGAAAATGTAGTGAAGATTATTAAATCAAATTTTTCCACAAGTGTTGAACACATGTCATTTGTAATGTTTATTGGAAATTATTTGGTGTCTGCTGGTCGGATAAGGAAAAATAAATTAAGGGAGATAACTTGTTGAGATATAGTTTTATTTTGTAATATCTTCATAACGTATAATGCAAACAAATTATTGTTTAACATATTCTCCTTATATAAGTTAATTATGTTACTGGTGTGAAAATAGATAAAAAAAAGTGAATAATAATCTTAATTTATACGTCAAACATTGCATTTGTCTTAGAAATAGGCTACAGAAATTTTGTTTGCTAAATTTTGTAATTGAAATCCAACTTTGTTTTAGCAAAGGGTATAGAGATAGGATGCATATTTGCTTTTTCTGTACTTCCATTTTATTAAAAGAAATTGTTACTAAGGTGCTATGCAGATTTTACATGTACTTTCATCAATCAATGCATTTATCAGTACTGTGCTGCATACATTTTAGTTACTTGGTTAGAATGATGAAGCTCATGTCTTTGTGACAGGTTTACAAATTGTATCAATAAATTTACCCTATTTTTTATACTTCATGAAATTGTTTAAAATAATTAATAATGTCAGTATCTTTGGCATCACATATACAACAAGTGCAAACATATATACGACAACGCCTTTTGTTATTATGCTGTTCAATCAAAGTTACATATTTGTTTATAATCATAGTGCTTTTAATAAAATGCTAGAGATATTACAGTAACTCAAGTAAAGTTGTGGCAAACAATGGAATTATATATGTTTTATTTTGTTTCTATACATGTATATCACATGTTTAAAGTTGCACTTCCAGACGTTAAAAAGTGTCACTATATTTTTATAATTTTATATAAAATAAAATATTCTTATTGAACTTAATTTAAGTCTTTTTGTTATTCATTCTTAGAAACAGTATCAACGTTTATATAATTTTAGCTCAATTGTCTATTATCAGTCAAATGGGCTGCAGTGACTGAGTGGTGAAGAATTAAGTCTTCAAACTTACGAAGTCTCACTACAGTGCATTTTTACCCACATTGAGCACAAAAATGATTTTTTTGCAGGGCTTTCAATAAAGTTTATAGAATTTTAGCTCAACTGTCTATAAACAACCAAAAGGCTGCAGTGACTGAGTGGTGAAGAATTTAGTCTTCGAGCAAAAGAAGTCTCACTACATTGCATTTTAGATATGTTGAGCACAAATTAAAAATGATTTTTTGTAGGGCTTTACTGGTTGGCTCATTACCAGGGAAATGGACAATGTAGTCTGCTATGTTTATCTGCTTTTTTTGGGAGTGTACTAGCACTCTTAAGATCCATATAAGTTAGTGTTAGTTTGTGTGATGCAAGTATTTCGGATCTGCATTGTATAAGTGGCCTTTATGGAAACCTTTAAATTGCTAGTACACTTATCTGCAATTTGCAGATACACAGGCAGTTCACTTGTAATATTGGTATCAAGCCAACCAGTAAACAAGCCTGCAACAAGAAAAACCCTTTCTCACTTTTTATTGACTTGGATCAACCCACAGTTGTGAGACAATTTAAATGTTTCACACCATGGCATGTAAGCGAAAAGCATGTAGTACGTTTAGTATTTTGATAAATTTACACATGAACAAAACATATAAAACGAATACCTGCTCAATTTTGATGTGCCATATTTGCACATTTCGGAAAATCATTCCTCATCAGTGACCCTGGGGGCCGAAAAGTTTGATAGATAAAAAACTGAAGCCAAAAAGTTGAAAAATAATGAATCTAAAGTTCTAAAATTATATGAAACCAAATCCAGCTAAGAAATGCTTTGCATGAGGGAACATACCTTAGTTTTAAATTAATTTCAAAAATAAAGACGGCTGAAAATTTTGCTTAATGGTATATTTTCTGACAGCACAAAGTACTGCCTACTGAGTTATGGATACCCTTGGGGAGTTTTACTCCACCAGAAGCTGTACCCACTCATAACGTACATAACATAATAATCTAAGACATGTAGCCTTGCACCAAAAATGTTATACAATAATTAAGATACACATATGTAAAGTACCACTTCTGTGGCTCAGTAGTAGTGCGTCTGTCTTGAGAGCGGGAGATAGCGGTTCGAACCCCAGTTGGGTCATACACAAGACGTTAAAATTTAAGATATCGTTTCCCCCACCTGGCACTCGGCCTTAAAGGGATAGAGTATCAACTGGCCACGATTCCCCCGGTGGCAAGATAATGGACTGTGGGAGTGGTACGTTGCCTTACTGATTTATTAAGCTAGCACCTGAAAAAGTCGCCTTGGGTACGTGCTAGTACATGACAGAGGATAATACCCGCTCACACATCACACACAAACTTGCTGTTGTCACATTTAGCTGAAAAATTGCTAATGCAACATAAAATAACAACAAAATAACAGCAACATATTATATATACCTTTATATATGCAAAAAATATTAACATTTATGTATTTTAACGTATATAATACTTTTTGTGTCTCATTCCTTACTGAAAAAACTTTGGGAATAAAAAAAATTATATGAAGTTAAAACAAAGATCTAAAAAAAAAGTAAAAAAAATATAATATACATTCTTTCTAAACGTTGTATGTTTAATTTGTTTATAAATCTTTCTCATACATTTTTTGGTAGATTTCTCCTCGTTTTCCATACTTTTTTGCCAGATATTTTAGGAATCCTTCTTTAAATATCTTAACACAGCTGTCAATGAAAAATACACAATTTTAACTATGGTACGACAGTAATATTATGATGGAACATTTTTTTATGAATTAGCTATTGGAGAAAGAAATACATGTACTAAATAAAATTACTTTATCTAATATTTTTTAGAAACAAAAGCGTTATTTTAAATGTTAACAGCAAAAATTTCACCACTTTGGTTCGTTTAAAGAGCGAAACCAGAATTTTATTAAAGAAGTTCACAATAGCCTATAGACATAGCAAATTGAATTTGATTTATGTGCAAGTTTACAGTCTTTTCAAACAGAACATTTGCGTATGATACTTGCACTTGTATCATTTCTGTATCGAACTTTTTTAGACAGTTTTATTTCAATATTGTCGGAAATGCTTTCGACATTTTTTCTTAAAAAGTAACAAAATGTTAATATGATAAGTTTTATGTACTTTAAAGTATATTTTTATAACAGACAGAATAGTAACCAAACGTTTTCTGTACATTCTCATCTTTTTTTAAAACTCGAATTATTAAAATCTTTAAAAGGCAATCGCCAGAACTGCTGTCATCATCATCATTATCATTATCTTAGATTATTAGCATCATCTTTAAAAGCTAAAGCAACTCAAAATATGTTTTATGTTTTATAGTCAATGATTTTCAAGGAGGAATAACTAATTGTTTATAAACCTTTTATATCTTTTGCTGGTAAAAAACATTGTTCTGTGATAGGTTCTTGCATGTAGTTTATGAATGATGAAAAGATCAGGTAATACTATAAATTCATACCTTTCAAAAAAAAAAAATGAGAATAAAATTATAGATAAAATTAATTAAACAAAAATATTACTTGCATTTGAAATATATTTGCATTTATTTGTCAATTACATAGAGTGAAGTAGAGTAATTGTGTTTTTTATGCAGTCAAGATTTTTTTCTTAAGCCGTTAAGTTAACTAAGCATTTTAGACTACTGAATTAGGTAAGACAAAGTCCGTAAACATTGTAACTGAAAATTCCTCATTTTTAATGCTAAATGAACATCTCAAAACAAAAATGTTTTGATTTGCTTTTTGTTATCTTGGGTTTTGAAAACATTTTCTCAGAAATATTTTAATTACATACTTGTATCAGCTGTAAGATAATTGTACGTACTTTGTGCTGAATAAGTCTTAAGGTTGTTTTTGTGTGTGTACCTTAGAGGCCCAAGTTTAGATATAAATAACGAAGATTTGTTTTTAGTTAATATTTTATATTTCGACTTATTATGTACATAAAAACTACAAATTTGGTAAACGAATTAAAAGTCAACATACTTTGAAGTTCAATGTTGTCTTATTTCTTAAAGATACAAAAGAGTCGAAAATTTTGGGTTTTACTTATATAGAAATTCCTCTCTAATCTGTTCTACCAAGTTTGTAATTTTCGAAGTTTCAGTGATAAAAACACATGAAAACAAATCTGGAGCCATTGAAGAGGGAAAACGTCTAAATAGGATTCTAACGGCTTTCGATTTTGCAATGAAAGTAGAGGTTGAATACCCGACTACAGTTATTCACAAAAATTACTGATAATTACGTATTTAGACAAAAGACAATATACAAGTGTTAGGTTGAAAATACAATAAATGAATAAATGAAAAAAACATTTATTGAAATTTAAAACTTCTATTGTAAAATGTGTTTGATTCAAATTATTGTGACTGAACAAAGCACATTGGCAAAAAATAAATAGTAAGTTACCCATCGGCGTCAAGTTCCATTGTGTGTGATGATTTATCCCATCTCCATCCAACAAAACGTGTATCATACTTTGGTACATCTTTTGGTAAAATCATATATGGTTCATAATATGCTTTGTATTTTACCTGAAGTATTATATATATATATATATATATATCGATAAAGCGTCAACAATGTTGATTGTGCTTTTTAAATGAAAAAAGATTGATAAATAAATGAATAAATAAATAAAAATTAAATAAATACTTCCGACATATGAATATTTTAGAAGACAACATTATTAATTATGAAAACCGCAAACAAATTTTCTATTTAAATTTGGCACATTTAAAACTATAGACGATTACTTGCATTTTCAAGATGCAAATTGCATAATCCATACCTCAGTAGGCAGTACTTTGTGCTGTCAGAAAATATACCATTTAGCAAAATTTTCAACCGTCTTAATTTTTGAAATTTATTTAAAACTAAGATCTGTTCCCTCATGCAAAGCATTTCTTAGCTGGATTTGGATACAAATAATTTTAGAACTTTAGAATAATTATTTTTCAACTTTTTGGCTTATGTTTTTTATCGAGGAATGATTTTCCGAAATGTGCACATATGGCACATCAAAATTTAGCAGGTATTTGTTATATATAACAGGTCCAACAAAAAAGTTAATGCACTTTATAAATTACGTTCAGATATGAGTTTTTCGACTATAAACATATAAGACATGTTTAGCCAAAGGGTTTGTTTAAGTTAGTTACAAACTAATAACTTTAGTAGACGAAAATTTTTGCCAACGAGAAATAGAATAACAAGATCATCTCACTTTTTACAATAAAGACGTACAAAATTCTGTTCCAATGCAACAAATGCTATCAAAGACTTAAAAAAGAAATGCTCAAAACATATAAATAAATGTGACAAACCTAGCAGTCCATGTCAAAAAATCTAAGAAAACTGGCAATTTAGTTATATGTGAACTTCCATCAAGGAACTGAGGGCGGTTGATCCGGAAGGGTAAGCACCTCCTGTCTAGCTAGCAAACACGCCATACTTATTCAGTAATTTTAAAAATTTTTAAATTCTAGTTATTTAGTTCATTAAACAAATTACATTTTGCACATTTTTGCAGTATTAATCCTATGTTATATTGTCTTACTTTTACGACATAAAAAGTATCAAGATTTCAGCCATGACATATAACAATGTTCTTAAATGGGGGCTTAATTACATTTGGAGTGAACCTGTTCTTATATAAAGTACATATAGTGTCGATCGTTGATTATGCTGTTAAATGACTTTAACATACATAAATTTTATAATTAGTGTTTCAGTGACATTAAAGGAGGAATAATAAAGCGCTATAATGAGTTCAATAAGACATCAAACATAAATTTATCAAAACTTCGTAATTATTATCGTGAAAACTTTGTACCCTGTCATATCACCATTGTCCCATTGTTTATTTTTATCTCTTTCCGAAATGTGAAAATGGCAAATCTAAATTAAACAGGTACTTTTATTAAAAATTTTATACTTTTCTTTATGAGTAATACAAAATGTATTGCTAAACCCTTCTTTAAAACTGCGATGTAACTAAAATAGTGGTAATGAAACACATTTGATTGTTTTCAACAACATCAATGAGGTCTAAAAAGTTTATAAAATATATTTGGTATTAAAAATCTTAAGTTAAAAACACACAGTCATTAATAATTAATTAATTTTAAATACAACCTTGTATGGAGCTGTTGCTTGTATCCATTTTGGGTAATCAGTTGCCTGATGTCCATATGTGAATGAATCGAATCTGTTAAAATAATAAAAATTAGTATCATTCCATTTAGTTAAATTTAATACCAATGACATTATACATACGTAATATCAAAGCATTCATTATGACATCGTTCATGCTTGGCATAAAAGAGTCGATAATTTTGGTAAGATTTCACAAGTTTCTAGGATATGTCAACAAACATAATGTCTAGATACTTTCAAGTATGGTAAGCGTTAAGTTAAACGGAAAACAATATCTTTCACTTTTTTCCTTTCATACTTGAAAAAATTCATAAAGGCTAATACTTCATACCGTCCAATCATAGCAAAAACATTATAAAATTATTTGTATTATAAAGCAAGAAAAAATAGAATAGATATTAAAATATAATGAAAGTAAATACAAGAGTTTTTTTTACATTATGAATCATAGCTCTGGTTCCTTAAAATTTATAACAATATTCTACTGAAGTTAATTAATTTGTTATTTCAGATACAAAGAGTATGTACCTGTATTTTTTGTTCGACTTTGTTAAGTTCGCTGCGGACGAATGTATATTTTATTGAACTAATTATGGTTTAAACAATGTAAACTTGGGTATTTTTTATCTGCCAAGAGCTTTAATATAAAATTCACACCTGAATGGGATTATTTGTCTTTCTTTCATTTGTGTTATCAATTCCTGTTTATTCTTTGGAAAATCAAATATAAATTGAGTTTTTTCTTCGAATGCAGGAACAATTAGCGCCTTTAAGAATGCAAACATATAACAAAATAAAACATATTAGGTATTCAATTTGTATGATTCTTCTTAACCATAATAGTTGAAAATAGAAGTCATATCATAAAATACAGTTTTTAATAAAAATTAAAACAGTATAGACGTCCACACACCAAAACTCAGTAGGAACAATTTATCAATACAAACCCGATATTTGAACACGTACAAAACTAAATTTTAATAATAAAAACTGTCTGCAAGTGTTCCGTGCGTGAAAGATCTAATTTCTAAATTTGCTTAAAAACCTACGAGCTGCTACTTTATTTTCATTAATTTTTTTAAAGCTAACAAAAATACTCAAAACGCTATTTGCAGGGTAGGTAGTTTCTGAAGCAACATAATCACTCCATTCGAACATCGGACAATTGAAACAAGTAGACGTTTTATGCATTGGGCAAAAAAAAGGATCGATATAAAATTTATTTTTGGTATATATATATATATATATATATATATATATATATATATATATATATATATATATATATATATATGCTTTAACTAACAGGTAGCAAATTTCTAATAAATATTATATTATTGAAATATATTATTATTTAAATTTACAATATTTATATACCAAAATGTAAAAAAATCTATTTTACAAAATTAAACTAAGTCATATTTAACAAAAATACCTATCTAATTTTGATGTGCTATATGTGCATTTCGAAAATTTATTTTTAACTTTTGGAATTCTTATAAGGAAGACAAAAATCACAATGTTAACATTGTATTAAAAAAAGGATAAGTAGAATTTATGTACTGATAAGAAACATTGTTATATTTTACCTTTTTGTGTTGTTTATTCATATTTAGTAAAATATCTGTTTGAAGTCGTTGATACATCCCAAACACAGGTAAAAAATCTATATCACATAAAAACACATATGGTGTCTGGACGTTATCCAAAGCAACATTGCGCAAGTAATTAAAAGGATAAAGGCCCTTAAAATATATATTATTATAAATTTTGAGTGTGAAATTGTGAGTTAAACTAATATTAAAGAATGGCTTGTTTTATGAAATAATTAAGATTGGTAATGCTTAATGTAGATGTTTGCCTTAGCGCGTTTTATGACGCCACGTTATCATTTGTCTTTGTAGTTACTAGTGGTAACATAAATCGCCCAACAACAACAACAACAAAAAAAAAAAAAAAAAAAAAAAAAAAAAAAGCAATTATAATCAAAAAGGCAATTTGGTTGTTGCTGGTTGTTATGATGTTTAACTTCCCGTCACCAATTTTGTAGCTATTTTGCAAGAGCAAGATTCATTAATAATTTCTAAGAATTAAAGAGAACCTATGCGCTTTGCGTGAAATGCGCAAGGGTGTATTACTGTCTGTCATGTACTATCCCGCACTTAAGGCGACTTTTTTAAAAGCTGTTTGCTCACTGAATGAATTTATTGCACAACAACACACCACTCCCCATTCATATTTTCCTGGTTACTGGTGAACAAGTTGATATTCTGTCATCTTAATGAAGAGCCCCGGGCAAAGAAATCGTATCGCAAATTTAAGATACTTATGTATCATGCCGGGGTTCGAACACTGACCTCCTGCTCTCGTGGCGGACCATCTCTGAGCCAACTATGCGGTATTTAAAAATCCACACTTCAGTCACAATGACAAATAGTATCTTTTTTAATTATAACCTTTCTACCTTTAATATATTACAACCAATTGCATTATTTATATTTTTACTTACAGTTGATCCTTCCTTATACACAATATGATATCCAATGTTTTTTCGCATCTTAAGATTGGAGTCTTTAACAAAGTTTAAAATTTCATAAGCTTCTATCTCTGTTAAATGAAGTGCTATGCTGATTGGACCATCCCAGTGTTTACGCATTTGATCAAACATTGCTAATCGCTCCATTGTCATTTGTGTAACAATTGTAACATCGTTAGGTTTTGGTTTGTAGTCATATTCTATATAGTACAGATGTGTTCGGAAAATGGAGTTCTGTTGAAACCGAAAGTCTATGCAAGCATCACTTATATTAATAAGAGAACCTAACTGAAATTGTAATCATAAAAAACAAATAACATAAAAATTATATATATATATATATATATATATATATATATATATATATATATATATATATATATATATATATAATATTATGTTTTTGTAAATTTAAAAGTTACACATTAAATAATTAATTATTTGGTTATTATTTATTTCTTCACTAGAAGTATATTGTATATTTATATTAACACGAACAAAAATCCTGACTTCCTGCTGTTCTAGTTCCAGAGATATTGCAATTTTTTTAATATCATTTTGTCGATTAAACTCTGGTGTCAGGGCCTACAATTGAAACTAGGGGTGAATGTTTTCCCTTGTATGAAGTGTACCGGTACCATTGTGTCGAAAGAGCAAGTAAACATAGTAAACTTAAATAAACATCGGAAATGTGATCTTTTTGTTCTGTGAAAACAAACGAAATCAAACAACTTTACACTTTACACAATTCAAACAAAATATACTAAAAACGTTTGATTATCTTTTCTTGCAAATTACTTACAATTAAATTGTTGACACAAGGATATTGCAAGACTAGGCTAATCAGGGCCCTTGAAAATTTTTATGGCCGTCATCACAATATTGTTGATAAGTATGTAGTCACTAAATCCCAACTTATACTGGATATATTTGACTTACCATAGTTTTTTGTTTTTCATTCTCAAAATTGACTTGCATGCGACGGGTGTAGCTAGCTAGACAGGAGGTGCTTACCCTTCCGGAGCACCCGGTATCACTTCCTTGATGGAAGTCCATGTGTATAACATATTTTGCCAGCTTGCAAAGTTTTTACTTTGTTTTTTGGATTGTGATATGGACAAGGACTGGTATGTTTGTTTTATTATTATTATTATAGACAATGACATCAAAGTTGTAAAGAAACGTAAACAATAACACTAGTTGTTTTCAAGTAAACGTATAAATTAAAATATTTATTTCAAAGAAATGTGTCTACCTTTTTGGTAAATGAGGAACCTGTTTTACATGCAGACAATTCTCGTGTAAAAGAATTCCCATTCAATTCTGAAAAATATTTCTGCAGTGTTCTAAAAAGAACCATATAGTTTTCATTCGTGGTCAAATTATTGTGTGAATACCCCTGTAATATCTGCAAAAAAGACAAAAACATAAAACACTTTGATATTTTCTATGAGTTACATTTCAGCAAAACAATTAAAATGTAATCGACAAAATTTAAGAACATGACGATATCTTGTAAATTTTTAAAGCAAAACTAATTGGATAAAATTTATATAAACCCGTAAAAAACCCACTAATTTTAAAACTAGATATTTGACGGACATTATTCATTTAAGCACTATAATATCCAGTACCAAATATAATTAGCATTTGTTTTATTACTTTTATCTAATAAAATGAATTGTATGTAAGCCTAAAGGATGCTGTATTCATCACCACACACACACACACACACACACACATACACACACACTTTGTAGTGTTGATTGTTGAAAAGTTGTTACTTAGACTAAGGTAAGAACACATAGAAAAACTATATGGTGCAAAAAGAAAAAAAGGAATACGTATAAATATAATTTGATTCACATTTTAATAATTAATTTGTACGAGAATATATTTCCTTTTTTCGTGAATGGGAATTAAGATAATGATGCAAATATTTAAATCGCCTTTTAAAAGAATAACAATATATACTTACCATTAGTATGGTTTTGACAATATAACGATTAGTCCCAACAAGATATATATTAGAAACAAATTTTTAAAAATACCGAATTTTGCATAATATCAGACAATTATTGAACTTTTTATGGAAGTAAAAATCGTAAAGTATGAAGAAAATTCCATTCACTTTTCATATTCATTTAAACCCATATAGAACTTTTATTAAAATGCGACATTTTATGTTTTTTTTTGAATAAAGAAACAGTTTTATTTACTTTTAAATCGGAATAAACACAACGGCTGCAAATATCCGTGGTTGAATTCCCATTGAGCTGAAAATTCCACGTTTCTGGGAGATAGTACAGTAAACTAATATTTTTCTTTAATGATACATTGAATATATCCTGAAAGTAAGGACAAAAGTTCAAAATAAGCCAAGAATCAAGTATCAATAATATGATTTAACTCAAGATCATAAAAATCAAGCAATTCTATTTATATCAACAGCACTTAAGTCTAGCATTACACTCTTTCAAATGACAATCACAATGTTTATAAAATACGATACAAAAATGCCTTTTGTTAAAAAAGTGCAAAGTTTTTATGATATTTTCTGGAAAGGTAAAAGTATATTTGACAATCATTATTTTACAATTTTTTTTTGAAAATGGGTTGTATACTGGAATTTGTTTTGTTTTCTTTCTTTTTTTTATATAAAAAACGCCCCTGAAAACTTTGGTATTTTCGTTTTAAACAATTTTTCTTTGCAAATATTAACAGGTTATAATTTAAAACAAGAAAAAAAACCCCGACATTTGTTAGAAAAAAATGACATCTGAAAAAAATGCTGTCCTGATTTTGCGATGAGTAGGTAATAAGAAAAGATTTAAGACATCCTTCAAGACATTCCTTTATCGTTTTCGTACAATGAAGGTGCTTAATTAGGTTTGTACTTTTGTGCATAAGGGCTTACTGCAGCCAAAAAAGACAAATGTAATTTACAGAAAAAAATTTATTTATTTTTTAAAATCTATATTTTGTATTATTATTGTTCATTAAACATTTTCAGATATATTTTAAAATCACATATATATATATAATTGAAGTTAAAAAAGTAGAAATTTGTCCGAACAAAATATATATCAACTTACCTTATAAGAAAATGCTGTTTCCAAATTTCTACCCTTAATTAACGTAATTACTTTGTCTGTAAAGCCTTTCTTTCGCAATACTCTCAAGTTCAACAATACAACACTTGTATTTATGTCTGGATCCTTGTAAAATATTATAAAGATGCATCATAAATACGTTATCGTAAAGTTCAATAAATTTCTAATAAATGTAGGGAATGACTATGACAGTTTAGTTTTGTACAATTTGGTACATTTATTAAAATATTCTAAAAATATTTTAACGTTTAATTACTAATAGCAAAACAGACTAATTATTCCATATGAGGCTGCAACTCAAAAAATAAAGGTTAAAACGATATTTTGTTACTCAAATAGTGTCATTTGGATTTAGCTTTGGTGCAGCTTTTTTTTTTACTTCTGTAACATGCTGTTTTCTCCGTAACACTTACAAGATACATTTATCAGAAATCTGGTACCAGAGGGATTGTTATCTAAAGTTAATAGATTAGTAATAAAAGAAATAAGTATTTAATATATAAAAAATACCTGCTAAATTTTGATGTGCCATATGTGCACATTTCGGAAAATCATTCCTCATCAGTGAAACTAGAGGCCAAAAAGATTAATAGATAAAAAAACTTAGCTAAACAGTTGAAAAATAATGAATCTTAAGTTCCAAAATTATATGAATGCAAATCCAGCTAAGGAATGCTTTGCATGATGGAACAGACCTTAGTTTTAAATCTAAATTTACGAAGGAACACAACAAAACAAATATTGAAAAACAAAACGATTAAATTACAATTAATTGTTGAATTCAGTAAAACGTGAAAAGTAAAATTTAAGTTTAAGTTTCAATGATGATAATAGTGTCACTTTTTTAAATATTGTTTCATTTGTTAAATAAGAAATAATAAATGCATACTTAATGTTTTACGTAATATTACCAAAACTGTAAAGTTGTTCTTGTCCCCTTTAAATGTCTCTAAATTAAAAGAATGTTGATTTTCAAGTACTCCTATAGCCTAAAATAAGATATACAGGTTTTAATTTTAACATTTACGTTGTCCGGATTTTGTAGATTCGGTTATCGTATCCAAGTTAAATATCATTAATTCTTGATATTAAAACGGCATATTAAATATTATTATTTAATATATTAAAGATTGATTTTAAAAAAGTAAAAAAACCTCATTAACAATAAATATGTCGTGCAGTTTGACATTCGTAACTAAATGCAAAAAAATATGTAAATGAATCCTTGTAACACCAAGAGCAAAAATTAAAACAATAAAGAAATTTTAACCGAATATCATAAATATCGTTAAAGCAACTGTTTAAAAAGTCAAAATTTTGTCTGACTCTTAAAATTTATGTCTGATAGCTCTGTGTAGTGTCCGAACAATTTTTATAACACTTGGATTTTCTATAATATCTGGTGTTGGAAAGGGCGCAAGCTCATTTCCCTTAGAACAAAAATAACTATAGAAAAATTATCAACTTCAGTGGCATGTCAAATATTGGCTGTAGAATATGTGAATGTGAGAATTTTCCTACGACACGTCGTCTTTTTTGAAAATGGAAGATACAGCCGGTAATCATCAACAACGAATTCATTCATCCGTATTTTAAAACCATTTGAAATGACATCTTGAAATATACAAATATTATGGAAGACAAATTATCCACTTATCGATCGAGTTTAGTCATTTTTCTAGTTTCACTGACATTTTTAGTCTAAAGCGAAATGAGGCGGTACCCTTTCCGACACCAGTTGGTATAGGAAATTCCGGGTTTTTTATATATAAATTGTTTGATCTCCAGTTCAACAATTTAGGAAAGAAGAATGAATAAAAGAAAATAAAGTCAAGAAGGGAACGTGTTAAAACTGAATTGATCATTAATCTAATAATGTAATTTAATACAAGAAATTTGCATTTATTATTTTAAAATATAAAAACAACAGATAATTATTACCTGTTCATCGCTAAACATGTAAAATATTATCCACAATTCCATCATGTCGATGTTGAAAATTATATCTTGATCTAACAGAATCACCTTTAATAACAGAATTTAAAAAGTTGCTTGAATAAGTAACTTATCAAAACGTGTGAAAAAGTGTTTTAAATCATTAGCATGATAAATTCATTAAAAATTGATTATGTTACTCGTTAACGTAGGACATACAGTCCCGGGTGTGATAGATTGATATAGCATGTGATAACGTTTAAATATATAACACAAATAACGATTAAACTTTATTTTTCTATCTTTTATACTTAAATAAATTAAATTTGTCTTGAATAGTCACTAACAACAGCTCCTGATGTCTAGACCACTGATCGCATGACATTGTAACTTTAACTTTCACAGATGCTGAGTAATATTAAAACGAAAACTAGTCAAGATACACCTAAAATAGAGAGTTTTACAGTTGTCCTTCAAACTGAAGTTTTTAAAGAAAAAAATTATTATATATATTTATTGATTTTTTTATATATATTTTTGTTCAATTTACCTTCTCAATGTTATCTGGAAGTATTGATGGCAAAAATAATTTGTAAAAATTGTCTTCATCGATATTATTTTTCTGGTGGAAGTTCTTTTGATTCTGAAATTAGTTAATGGAAATGTTTTTACCTAAAAGAAATGATATTCAGTTGTTGTCCATTTTAGAGGTTTATAAACTGTTTTATGTATATGTTTATTATTTCATATCATGTTTTTGGTTAAAATTAGTTATAAATAAACAGTGAAAGTAAAAAACCCCGTTAAATATCAATTGTCTAGATAAATATTTTTAATCAAGAATGATATGATCGTGTAAAAAGTACATGTCGTTTATTGGGAACTTTTCGATTGGGTTTTTTTGAGATTTATATGTAAAAAAGTGGATGTTTTTTTTGCTGTGTGTGTAATATTGACGATAAAAGTCTAGCGTGAAGTTTCACTTTTATACTAAGCTAATTAAACGACAAACAATAATAAAAATAAAGTCTACAAACACTAAATAAACTGTTTTTACTTTAAAAATTAAATCCCTCGTAAGTTTACATATACAGAGGTTAAAAGAACGGTTGCCAATTGACACGACTAATGAGGACAAGTATAGAAGTAGACAAAACTATACAACTACGCGAATTAAATTTTTGGAAGGGGAAACTATTTTCACGATTTTTTTTCATCGCGAATATAGCGAAAATTAGCCACACGCGAAGAATTCCCGATATACGGTACATTGGCATTAAATCTGAATAATTTAAAATTAATATAACAAACCATGTATTGCCGCACCACTTGCTTTATTATTTAATTTTGAGTCCATCTCAAGTAAGAAATGTTTAAATCGGAGACCAGAACATATTTGTATTTTCTGTTTTTTTTAATGTTTATAAAGCTTGTTCTTTTTGTCATTTAGTTGTATTATTTCGCATTTTAAGTTGCGCTTCTATTATTAATGAACATGTTTTACAACAAAATTACCTCTTCTACAAAATGTCCTTTCTGATTTTGACAAATGAAAAATAATCTTGTAGTTTAATTTAACCCCTACCTTGATTTCTTCTGTCGAATAATAACTAATTGTTACTGTAAAATAAGCAAAAAATGTCTCATTAGACATGTTAATTAGTTTAAATTAGAAAATTGTACAGTAATAAAATCAGTTAAATAAAAATGTCCAAAAAGAAATGCTTTTTACAGTTGTGATTTGAAAATTTAATATGTTTTGGTTGTCTATAAATGAACAAAACTGATGATATTCCAAAACTTATAAATAGAAACATCTTAATTGTTCAGTTATACATTTTTATTGCAAGGTTTAATCTAAAAACAAGTTCGTAAATGCCTTTTATTTGCCTTTTGCGTTTTACTATTATCTACTCAAAGGAACCATAACGTGCTTGTTTTTAGTGATTGATGACAAGCATACAGCTCCCACAGTCATATCTCTCTGGAGTAAACCAGTCGATACTTTGCCCGCTAAATGCCGTACGTTAAGCAAGAAAATCAGCAACTCAAATTGTTATGACTTGTATATAACTCGGCCAGGGTTCGAGCCTACAGACTTCTACCGTCAAAAGGGTGCCACAGAGACCGTCAAACTTGCATAGGTAACAACAACTGAACTATTATCTAAATAAAACACAAGAATTGATTCCAAGGTCGAAATTGATATGTATTTTATTTGCATTTTGTTGTGAACTTTATGTATAAAACATTTCTAAAACTCGTTTGTTTCTTGCAATGATTATTTCCATTTTACTACTTTCACTAGTTTGAATCACAAATGGTTACAAATGCTTAACATGAGTTTTGTGTGGGTTAAGAAATCGGTTTTTCTATTTTATGCTTTTCCGATAATTAATCATATGCCGTATTTCACAGTAAATGTTCTTTTCATTAAACTAGATTGTAAAAGTAAAAGAATAACCAGCCAGGTTAATTTAATATTAAACATACTTTGTTATTAATAATATTATAATTTTATTATGTATTGCGCATTATATTTTTATTTATGTTAATTTTTTTCATATATTTAATCACTGTTCACGTAAGTAAACGAAATAAAAGATTTACTTAAATTGAAAATGCAATTTTATAATTAACACACTTGATTTTTTTAAAAAAAAAAAAAAAAGGAAAATTAGAAATTTAAACCTGAAATATTGCATTGGGTGCTATTCTGAGTATGTTGGTGAAATAATTGAGATTTGCTATATATATACATTATTTGAGAAAAAACAAATTAAGTTATGAGGTCAAATTAAAATTACTGCAGGTTAGTTAGAATTATAGAGAAAATTTATTGAGTACCATATAAGGCATCTTTTGTTTTATTTTGGAAATTCAAAAAATTATTTTTATAGGGAACTTTAAAAATTATTTATATATATCTTGGGTTTATTATAAATTGTTTTGTTTCTATTAATTTTCAGTTTTGCTTGAAAGTGTATACAGAGACATAAGCATGTTTTAAACCACTTTTATGTAAAATGTGCCAAGTATATTTAATGTAGAAGTTAATTATAATCACATCCGTATATCATAAGAAACAATGATAGTGTGTGGAAATGTTAAATTATCAAAGATTTGTTTTATTATTCGATAAACTTTAAATTTTGGATAAACTATATTATAATTACATAGGGAAATGTATATTAATGATTTTTACAGAGATTTATGTTAAAGAGAACTATTTATAGATAGACTAGTTGTAAATTTGTTTTTGAATATTGATGACTTTGACAAATAATTAATTGATAATATAAAAATTATTGTTATGTTGTTATTTAATATCTCGTAGTTGTTATCAAATTTCGAGCCATTGGTAACACTTATGCTTTAAATAATATAAATCATACCTGAGGGGATTTCCCATGTCTTAAACATATAATTCAGAATATAATGTGCAGTACTGTCTGATATAAAATGAAAATGCAATGGATGTTTTCTGCTTAACAGAATACTTTTGATGAGTACAACTACATCTCGTGTTGCTGCTTGGCCTTTACATATGACGACAACGTGTATTACCTGAAGTGAACATATAGTATTTAAAAAAGGGACAATAGGTTTCTTTCTCGCTCAACTGGCATGTAATTTGCAATTTCAGTGTCAAGTTTTGTTATCGATCCTTCTTATTTGGTCCAGTTGCTTTTGTGAAAAGATTTTTCAGGGTTTGGACAAATATGACACCTACCTAGCAAACCAAAAATTGGTCGGGGAAACATTTCTATAAATATATATTTTTTAAAGGATATTATCGTACATTATTATTATAAAGCAACCGAATGGCAAAACTTTACTTTTAAAATGAAAAAAATCAAGGCAATCACTTACACATTAACTCTGCATTTATAAACTTTTTAAGATTTATAATTATAAAAAAATCCAATTCTTACCTCACATTCAGGCAACTTTTTTGTATTCTCTATGAATCTACGCATATTCTTAATTTGTCTTTGAGCTATTCTAGAATATAAAAAGAAAGAAAATTCTAAAACTGGCCAATTCTGTTATACAAGGGAATTTCCATCAAGACAGAGAGACTAGGAGCTCAAGAACGGTAAGCACTTCCTGTATAGCTAGCCACACTTGTCACGTGAAAATAAAATTTGAGAATTAAAGGAAGATGTAACTAGGAAAGTCTAAAATATCCAGTATAAGTTCGGATACAGCGACTTTACACTTTAATAAAATATTGTGATGACAGCCAAAAGACTTTTTAAGGGTATTGATTAACCTAACCTTGCAATATCAAGAATTGTATTGTAAGCAGCTAGCTTCCTTGTAAAAAGCCATCAACAAAAATAGCGAATAAAAAATTATCTTTAGTGATATATGTTGTTCCTTTTTTACAAACTTAAACACGTGTTTCAGGTCACTCATTGCTACAGTATTGCTCTAGGGGAAGACATTTTCCATTTGGAGCAAAATTGCTCTGAATATTTTTAAGTGATAAAAAAATAGTTAATAGTTGATAATGGTAGAAAAATTAATCATCTCTCCATTAACATAAATGCCCGGGAAGTTTTCCAGTAAAGAGGTTTTTTTTTCCAATTACCGCTCACTTAAATTAATATTAGCCATGTTTAAATTTATTCAAAATATATTTATAACCTTTGAGTAATTTTTAATATGATAAATCTGAAAAAAAAACCAATAGAAGAAAGTAACGTAATTTATCTTAGTGCTTTGCTGTATTCATGTTTGCCTGCACAAACCTTCAATTCTTTTTTTCGTGGGTTCTACACCCGTAAGCTGAAAATATTAAAAGAAAAATCCTTTATTTCAAAATTACATGTCTGAGTTGAGAGTCGTCATTTTATTAGTTTGTAGTTTACCTTAATTGGTCTTTCATTGAGGCTTTGTTCTCACGGCTGTCAACATCGAAACCTTTAATTTCATTATCTAAATTAAGATACATGAAAATTAAAAAAGAAACCAAACTTAGTTATACCATACTGTAAAACGAAAAGTTGTAGTTTGAAAAAAATTTAAAAAGTTAATTTATCTAAAAAAGAAAAAAAAAAAAAAACATGAAAAACTAAAAACTAATACAATGAAGTTGGGTATACAGTGGGTAGAAAACACTGTAGTGGGACCTTTCCAAAAGTAAGAAAATTATACAACTATATAAACAAGAAAAAATTGTTTTTATATAAAAAATTGAATGTAATATTATCAAATTTGGATAGGCCTTAGAAAGATTAGGATATACCACGACCAGTGGTGTGGTTTAAATTTAAAATATATGCATTAAAACTGAGTAAATTTGTATTTAAAAAAACTCATTGTTACAAAATAAATATCACATATATGCTTACTTGTATTGTATTTACATGAAGAATGTCGTGTGTTAAACAGGTAAATAATCAACCACAGAGCAAAAATGGCTAGTAATATCAGGTTTCTTTGTTTCAGCATCTAAATAAATATGACTTTACAAGTAATATTTTAATCTAAAAGTATCGTTTTGCACACACACACACACACACACACACACACACACACACACGTATGTATATATGTAATTATGTATGTATGTATGTATGTATGTATGTATGTATGTATGTATGTATGTATGTATGTAGAGGCAAACTGTCCAAAAAGATAAGAAATATAGATTTTTGCGTATCTTATGCTGTTGAATATAAATTATAAATCAAGTATATTTATTGTAGAAGGCGTAAAAATGTGTAAAACATTTTATGTAGGCGAAACTGCTGAATGTTTTTAGCAGAGATATTTGCAATATCTTTCGATAAAGAAAAACAGTAAATCGAACAAATTTGCGGCACAATTCACACTTTTATATCGGATATATTTGTAAAAGATATTCAAAAGCTATACAGTGATGAAACAATTATATAACGATCAGAGACATCTATAAAGATTTTTATAAATTTTGGTATTCGAACCCAGACAGTGACAGGCGCTTTACACCACTCGGCCACCGAGACCCCGTGTAGAGTGGAGAAGTTTTGTGTAAAAGAATAACTTACATTAGAGCTTTTCGTCCAAGTTGTTTGTAGGTTGTTTTCTATTTAAATATTTTCTTCCAACTACGAATAAAAATTAAAGAAATTACACCATCTGGCATACATATTAAATTACAAATATTACATTTTAAATAAGTTACATATAATGACAAGAAACTATGGTTGCTCTGAAGGGACAAACGCAGTGATATCATTTGATGTGTGTTGGTATAAATGAATAATGGATCAAAGTATTATTTATTTTTGATGACAAACATAAATGGTTCCCTAACAAAAACATTACAATACAATAAAGTTTTTAATATTATATAGAAGAATTTCGGCTAGTGTATTGTGAAGTATCTTTCAATACTCTATGCGCTTCAAATATAAGCATTCATTAGAAGGTTGTTTAGGTATTAAATCGCCGTGTAAAAGCAAAACCAAATTGCTTGTTGCTAACTAAGGTGATAATTTTTAATTATGTCCAACAGATTGTTAGTCCAGTTTTCATATGTCTAACAGAAGAATGTAAAGCATGTGAATATTGAAAATGTAAGCACAATTCTTTAACAAGATAAAAAATTGAATTATATTAGAAAAAAATTGTTACATACTAGCATCGAGAGTTTTTTGAGCAATAGTGTTTAAATTATGAAATTGATAATTTTGTGTGTAATACATTTTAAATTTACGTATTATAAAGGCAAGTTTAAAAACCACTTGTTTTATTTCATTATTTGTTTAAATAAAACTCATGATAGAATTACGAAAAATAAATAGCACTGAGTTTACATTGTGCATTTTTCAATGGTATTGCTAACGGGAAAAAAATTATAGTGTTTTTTTTCAATGGGCGATATATAACAACCGTATGTAAACAATGTTTTGTGATGTTTCACACTGCTTTAACGGTGATTATATTGTATTTTGTTATTCAACAACATTTTGTGCTTTTAAAGAGTGCCGAAAAGGACAGCATTTACAACCGGTTATTACTTTTTTTTTTTTTTAAATGTTTTTATTTTGTGACATAAATACATTCAAATACAATTACAATCACCAAACTTTATGTATTAACTAATACATGTACTTTAATTACATAATAACAATTACTTAAATACTAAACTAAAAGTTGTGTATATACTTATAAAGACATACTAAAGACACACTAAGTATAAGACAGAGAGTTATTGATTATAAAGAAAAATTTTCCGTAAATTTCAGCCAGTATTTTTTAAAAAGTTCATGTTTTTGATTTTTTAACATTATGTCTTTTTCTAAAAGCAAATTGTACCTTATATAGGCTTTGAGACTACAAAAATTGAGTTTCATGTTATTCAATTTTGCCTGATAAATGTAAAATCTAGTTATTAATATTATGAAATTTACCAATGTTTGCAAATTATTTCATATCAATATGTATCTTATTTATACGTTAAACATACATGTTTTTAACAAGTATTTCCAGAAGACAGGTTTTTAGATTAATCCTGTAATGCATATATGTTTAAGTCGAAAACATTTGCCAGTTGTACGCTGTTGAGTTCCAATAGCAAATCTTTATAAAAAAAATGTTTATGAACATTTAACATTCTTATATTATCTTTTTCTAGTATTATATTGGTACAGAAGAAAGATATAAAAGTAAAATAAAGAAAAACTTTTGTAAAAAATATCATACATTTAATAAAATTAAAATAAGAATAAATTGTACGTAAAGCCAAAGGTTCAATATATTTTTTCTTAGTTTTTATTGAATATTAAAAAAAAATGAAAATCAGTATTTTCTATATTTTTAATTGTTAACCACACAAAGGATATATTAAGATAAACTGTTCTTTGCAAATGTTGATTTGAAAAACGCCAAGAATAAAATGACATGAGCTTTGGAATATGAAAGATAACATTGCATTATGACAACATTAAAAACTTGTTTCTTTCGGAAACTATCCCAGGGAAAATCAACATAACAAGTATCCAACATTTAATATCACACAATTTTATATAGACAACAAAAACATAAAGCTTTTGAAATGTTTTAATTTTGCTTGTAAGAGACAAGAAGATATCTTAAAGTATTGATTTTCTGCCTAGTATATTAAAAGCTGATTTTACTGCTGTTACTATATATGCTTACATACAGCTGTTCACAATTTAATTGTTTGTTTAATATATAGCACAAATACCAGTTGAATTTAGATGTGCCAGATGTGCACATTTCGGAAATTCATTCCTCATCAGTGACACTAAGACCGAAAAGTTTGATAATAAAAAGCATAAGCCAAACAGTTGTAAATGTCTTAATCTAAAGTTCCAAAATTTTGTAAATCCAAATCCAGCTAAGGAATGCTTTGCATGAGGGAACAAACCTTAGTTTTAAACAAATTTTAGAAATTTAGGCAGCTGAAAATTTGGTTAAATCGTACATTTTCTGACAGCAAAAAGTACTGCCTACTAAGTTATGGATACCCACGGGGAGTTTTACTTCACCAGCAGCGGTACCCGCTCAGGGGTAGTAAATATATAACACAAATACCAGTTCAATTTAAATGTGCCAGATGTGCACATTTCGGAAATTTATTCCTCATCAGTGACACTAAGACCGAAAAGTTTGATAATTAAAAGCATAAGCCAAACAGTAGCAAATGTATGAATCTAAAGTTCCAAAATTTTATAAATCCAAATCCAGCTAAGGAATGCTTTAAACAATAAAATGTTAACACTTAACACAAAATCAAAACTGTTTAGAAACACCAAGGCAACGGTTTAATATTAAGATAATTATTTTTTGTTTAGTTAACATCCGCTTTAAATGACTGTAGATGATGATTGAATTATTTACTGTTCTATTTAAACGTTAATGCGAATGCTTTAATAAATTAACTCAACAAAATTTATAAAAAATATTGAAAAAAGACATCAATAAACTTTTTTTTATGTATTTTCATCCATGTTGGTTATGTTTTGCTTATAAAAATATCACCAATATTCATACCGTGTAATGTAGCAAACTTGATCTGTAACCTTATATAATACAATTACTATGAATTTATACCGCTGCTGGTTGAGTAAACTCCCCGAGGGTATCCATATCTCGGTAGACAGTGTTGTGTGCTGTTGGAAAATATACTCTTTAGAAAAATTTTCAGCCGTCTTAATTTTTGACATTTATTCAAAACTTAGGTTTGTTCCCTAAGGCAAAGCATTCCATAGTTGGATTTGGATTCATTTAGTTTTTAAACTTTACATTCATTAATTTTGAACTGTTTTGAACATATTTTTTATCTACTGTAAATCACTTAATTTTTGCGAGCACTTTATTTTCGCGATATTTGAGACACAGTAACTATTCGCGAAAATTAAGTGTCGTGAATGAAAGTGATTTTTGATAAAGTTAAATCTAAGTTTTCTATGCATTTTTACCAAAGAAACTGGACGCTAATATGGTTAATTCATTATTTATATATCATTTTATTTTTTCTATTGGTACTTACTTTATTGCTACATAAGTCCACATATTGAGAAACTATGTAAAACTACTATTTATTAAAACTGATTGAAAGCATCATAAATTTAGTCATGTGAAAAAATCATAATCTACGAAATAAATCCGTTATAGGAGTTATAGCAGTCCCAAATTTCCAGATTTACTCCAGCCTGTTAACTACACCTCCGATTCACATTTCAATTTATCATAGCTTGTAAACATCCAAAGTGCATGAAGCGGTTTGATTGTTGCTAATTTTAAGTCAATTTTGATGTCTACTGGTGACGTTCCGGAATTGACGGCTGCAGCAACTTTATCGGCGTAATATTCAACAAAACAGTTTTGGACGCAGTCCTTAAACTCCTGATTACCACTTAGATTAAGCGGTTGCAGTTCTCCGGTGCAGAAGGCTGGTACAAAAATAGTTCTAATACCCACAGTATTTTCACCTGAGTACTAGTTAGATCACGTGACTAGATAATCTCATGAAGGTGTATATAAATAAGTAATTCATATATAAGTTTAAAGATAAACCGACCGTAACATAATATATGGCAAATATATTTTATGAGATGTAACCTTTGGGAAAATCCAAAAATTTCGAAAAAAAAATCGAAATAGGTTTTGCTATAAATTCGCGAAAAAAGTGCCGCAAAATTAAAGTGATTTACAGTATCAATTTTTCGGTCCCTAGTGTCACTGATGAGGAATGATTTTTCGAAAGGTGAACATATGGCATATCAAAACTAATTAGGTATTTGTGTTATATATTTAGCTATAAGCGGACGTATATAATGTATAACAAATACCTGCTTTGCATGAGGGAACAGACCTTAGTTTTAAATAAATTTCAAAAATTAAGACGGCTGAAAATCTTGCTAAATAATATTTTTTCTGACAGCACAAAAGTACTGCCTTCTGAGTTATGGATACCCTCGGGGAGTTTTACTCCACCAGAAGCGGTACCCGCTCAGGGGTGGTAAATATATAAAAAATACCTGCTTAATTTTGATGTGCCATATGTGCACATTTCGAAAAAAACATTCCTCATCAGTGTATCAAAGTAAGAAATAAATTACAAACAAGGAAAGGAAAGAAATGCAAATATGTTTAAACACCGAAACTACTAATTTTTAAACATTTGACTACAGACATTTTTTTTAACAAAATTATTGAAATATGTTTTGCATACTTTACGTAATTTTTAGACAGAAATAATTTCACTGTGTAAGAAGTAATTTCGCTGGCATAATTGAAAGATTTATTTATCGATGAGTAAAATACATTGCCGGCCTATCTTTATTTACAAACATTACAAATAATTTTTAACAGTTAACGGGCGGACCATTAACTGATTCTATTATTATCAAAAACAATTTACACAGACAGGCGATTCTGTTTATTTTTAATTATAAGAAGTTTTGGATAAATTTAAGCAATAGACAGTAAGAATAAAAAGGTAGGACTAATCAAACTTGCTTCAGGTAGGCCCCAGTTTTCTTTACTTCTTTGCCTTTATTTTTATTTGTTTTATTTGATGTTTCAATCTTTTACATGCTTAAATATAAAGCGTTTACAAACAGATAAAAATGCAGAAAATAAAAAAATCAATTTCTTATTAGAAGATAAATTAGTACTTAGAGGTTTTTATAGAATAAGCAAACTTGTCACACTGCTAAACTACAAAAACAAGGTTTTGAAAATGACCAAAATAAACCTTAAAACCACTTAGCAAAAGTTTCAGCCGTCTAAAATTTTGAAATTTTTTTAAACCTAAGGTTTGTTCCCTCATGCAAAGCATTGCCTTAGCTTGATTTGGGTTTAAATATATTTTTGGAACTTTAGTACATTAATATTCAACTATTTGGCTTATGTTTTTTTATTTATCAAACCTCCCGATTTTAGTGTCACTGATGAGGAATGAATTTCCGAAATGTGCACATCTGACATATCAAAATTTAACTGGTATTTGTGGTTTATAGTTACATTATTAATGTAATGCATTGCAGCCCTATCAGTACAAATACTTATAAGTAAACATAAAAAATAAATTTTACAAAAGAACATTTTACAATATTTCTGATAGATCATTATTAAAAAGAAAATAAATCATTTGCGTTAAGTTTACCCATTATTACAAAAAATAGTTTTCTAATGTATTTTTGTTAATGTAAATTGGTTGTTATTGTGTCACTGATGAGGAATGAATTTCCGAAATTTGCACATCTGGCTCAACAAAATTTAACTGGTATTTGTGTTATACATTTAATAAGTTTGCCTAATTTTAACAAGAGACATGTTTTTACTAGTAAGGGAAAATATGATTTTTATTGTAGTTATCAATATCTACTTGAAACAAATAAAAAGGGGGTTCACTCTTCGTTAGGTTATTTTTCAACACTAATTGTTATTTCATATATAAAGACAAAATAATTCTCATAAACAGTGTTCACAAAAATCGTAGTGATTTCATACCAGTATATTTTTACGAGACGCAAAAGAATGTGAATTAAAAACGATGTTTTGTTTTTTCATTTACATTCTGCAAAAAATAATTGTTGAAATAAGTAATTACACTTTTTAAAAACTACAATGCAACAACTAAAAGTATATATTTTCTCCAATGTAAATTTTCATGTAAATACTCTTTCTTTCGATTTCTTTACATAAAGAGATATTTTTGTTTTACAATATTATCAAAATATGATAAAACATGTATACTTCCAAAGTAGGTAAGGTGTGTATAAAATAATACAATTATAGTTTTTCAAATCCGAAAAATTAAGGAGACTCGGTTTTTTATTGAAGATTTCAACTATTGAATTTTATTGTAAATATTTATATTGATTGAAGTCATAAAAATGAACCTAATCACGAGTACCTTAAGGAATATTCCAACTCAATTTATTTAGGTCTTTTTAGAGAACTTACCTTTACGTTAATGATACGAAACTGATATTTTACCTTTGTTTTATTTCAATTTTAGAAGAAAAACAGTCAACAGTCTATACTTATCAAATGAATCTGTTACTTTTCGTTTTTAGATCTCTAGTTAAGTTGAAAAAGGAAGCAGGAATTGATCTTTTGTATAATTTATTCCATGTTTTTTTTTTGGTTTGCTATTAAAATACCTTTATAATACCCAATAGTAGATAGTAATAGGCTTTAAATTATTTACTTTTAATTTACTGAACAGAATAAATATCATTTACAATTTAGTTTTTCTAGTTATAAAAAATAACAAGATTATTCTATGCATTCACTCACATGTACAACATTAAATCAAATTACTACTTTCCTTCAAAAATGAAAATATTTATAGGTATTAAATTTTAGAATGAATTGTTTCATTGTGAGGATAATAATTGCTATTGATCTACTAAACGTTATAAATTGTGGTGTATTTAATAAATCTTTTTACTACTACATGAAGAGATTTATTTTTCTAGCCGTTTGTCTGGCTTCATCGCAATTTAAAACAACATGAGTTTATGATTAAACTATACTTTAATAAGTATTCATTTGTTAAGTCTTCCACCAATGGGCACAAACTGTGCACCTTTACTTGCTGATTTGTTTCTTTATTCATATGAATCAGAATTTTTACAGAACCTTGTCAAATCTGGAAAAAAGACTGTCGCTAAATCATTCAACTACACATACAGATATATAGATGACGTTCTTTCTCTAAATAATCACAAATTTGGAGAATATGTGAATGTCATCTATCCAAGTGAGCTTGAAATAAAAGACACGACAGATTCTCCATGTTCTGCTTCATATTTGGACTTATACCTCAATTATGACACCCATGAAAGGTTACATCTGAAGCTATACGACAAACGTGATGACTTCAATTTTTCTATTGTCAACTTTCCGTTTCTTTGCAGTAATATCCCTGCTTCTCCTGCGTATGGTGTATATGTTTCACAGTTAATACGGTACGGTAGAGCTTGTTCTCGCTATGGGAACTTTCTGCAACGAAGCAAATTACTTACAATTAAATTGTTGACACAAGGATATTGCAAGCCTAGGCTAATCAGGGCCCTTAAAAAGTTTTATGGCCGTCATCACAATATTGTTGATAAGTATGTAGTCACTGTATCCCAACTTATACTGGATATATTTGACTTACCATAGGTCTTTGTTCCTTTCATTCTCAAAATTGACTTACACGTGACGGGTGTAGCTAGCTAAACAGGAGGTGCTTACCCTTCCGGAGCACCCGGCCTCACTTCCTTGATGGAAGTTCACGTGTATCACCTATTTTGCCAGTATGCAAAGTTTTTACTTTGTTTTTGGGATTGTGATATGGACAAGGACTGGTATGTTTGTTTTATTTATACCTAACTATTTGGAAAACATTGTTTTTCTTCTGTTTTCGGTTCTCCATTTTTTTCACCTGATCACTTTTTGACCGCAGGATTTCTCCTAGACGGATTGTTCAAGTAATTAACATCTCGATGTTTGTCAATTTATATAAAACATTTTCCCCAGGCTTTCAACTGAGAGGTAATGTAAGGTGGGGCTTTGTAGAAAACTTTTAATGATAAAAATTGATACTATTTGAAAAACACCTTAGCTCCTTCCCAACTGTGGTTCGGGGCTTGGTTATACTATGTATATGTATAACTTTAAATTGGTTGAAATCCCTACCCCTTATTTATGTATTTTCTGGTTCCTTATAACAAGTTGAAGAGAGTGATAATAAAGGACTTAAGGTCATTCCTCACTGTGGGATGTGTGTGGGTGGCGATATGTATACATTTTCAATAGTTGAGATTTCTACCCCTTAAATGTATATTATAAGGTTCAATATTTAAATAGATTGATTAAAAACTCTTGGAAATAATTTTCAAAAAAGGGGATAATTGGTGGTGCCAGAATTCTTAACCCCTAACCTCTGTCAAGAACCTCTATCCTGAAAAAAATTGATTTCATTCCTTAAGGCAAGCTTAGGACTGAAGTCCTATTCAAAGAACTTATAACATCTTCAATAGAATAATTATATGTTTTTCATAGTTATAATTGTTTTAATCCCTTGGTTATTTTATCGATTATAAATGTGGCTTCTGCCTGCATTGAAGTCAGCATACGTCAATCAACTGGTTGGTTACACCCTTCAAGGTTCATGGTGAACTTACTATAAATCAAGGTTGAATACTTGACCAATCAAAATACTCAAGCTAATTGTAGCTGTCAAATTTGTTTCATATCAAACCAGAAAATCATGATAAGATGTGTTAGAATAGCAAGTTTTGTTTGAAGACTTAGTTTCAATTTAAAAAAAGTTCACCAAGCTCATTATAATGATGTATCATGGTTTCAGGCGTGATTTTTATGATTTAAATAAAACTCAAATAGCAATTTTTTAATGCTTTGAACTGCTTGAATATAAAATGAACTTTCATAAAGGTAATTAAGAACTTTTAAAAAATTTGAGAAATAGTGTTTTAAACCCCAGTTACAATTCTTCAACTTATATTGATGTATTGAGTGCTGGGATGCTGGAGAAAACTGGAGTTCCCCCTCCCCCAAAGAAAACCAAAAAAAAAAAAAAAAAAAAAAAAAAAAAAAAAAAAAAAAAAAAAAAAAAAAATCCACATATGTAAAGGAAACTCACATACTTTAATACACTGGCATCTTCCAAATTGGAAAAGAATGTTGGCTTGGGAAAAAACAGTGCAGAACGAGTGTACACTTTAAGCCACCGAATACTCCAATAAAGAGGACAAATTGATAAATTGTGATACAGTTTAAAATATTTTTGGATAATTTGACATTTCCTAAAACCTGATTTCTCAAGTGAATAAGACTATAACATTCGTTGTTACTCTCTTGGGTGTTTGTGGTAGAGAGTCTGACTCAAGAGCGAGAGGTAATTCATACCAACCCTAGCCAGATCATACCTCAGACTTAACAACGCTGCTTTCTTATAAAAGGATAGAGTGTAAACAGGTTTATCCAGTTTGAAGATAATGTGACTCATGGAATGATACTTTGTTTGTAGGATACTGTAGAATAGTGAGCTAGCACCTTAACAAAAAGTCAGAGAGATAGTACAAGAAGGACCAAATGACATACTCATACTCGTGCTAAAACAAATTGTTCTAAGAATATTCCTTTATTAGTAATAAAACCCACATATAGCTGCAAAAATTACTGCTGACATTTACACATTTTCAGAACCAATGATGCAAACTAAAGTGGGGATGGGTTTAAATGTTTGGGGGAGGCTTGAAGACTTTAGTGTTTGTGCTTGTGGCAATTAACTTATAGTTTTTCATTTTCCAGGTAACTCATGTGTTATATTAAAGTTGCATTATTTATCGATAATTCCGAACCGTTTCGTTTTTGCTTTTGAAATTTCCTGTTCCGTGACATAGCTTCAAAAGTCTCCAATATGTAATACATACGGCTGTCGTCAGGTGTTAATTTATATAAGTAACGTTAAATTCATAAAATAAGAGAAAGAACTAGAAACAAAGCACGCAGTTACAGGTATATTTTATTATTGCTATCAAATTGACACATTTTCAAGTTTTGAAGATAAAATAAAAACACAGATTAAGTCTCAAATAATTACTTTTGTTAAACAATCTATATTTTTGATTGTTGTGTCTTACTATTTTTTCTACAGTTTCAAAAAAGAAACCATCTAAAAAATCCTTCAACTTGGCGTAAATTACATTTAGTTTAAAATCCATATCTTCCACTTGACAAGATTAAAGAAAAAAGTTATTCTGAAGAAGTGTATACTGTTAAAATTGTTTTTTAAAAAAAATATTTTACGGATTTAAAAGATTTTTAAACATCTTTTGATACTTCTGTCCACGTTGTCCATATTTTTCAGCTACATAAATTAGAAATTCTTTTTTAATAGTTTTAACACAGCTGTAAATAAAATAATAAAGTATATAAAACTATAACATACAGTATGAATGTTTATAGATAAATTGTATTATTTCGATTTCCAATCTACATTTAAAATTATAACTTCTACAAGTTATCATAATCAAATTGTTATAAAATAAAATGAAATAAAATAAAATAAAATAAATAGTTAATTAAATAAATAAAATAGATTATAAAAAAGTAATTAAAATTAAACGTGTTATGATTTTCAACAAAAACAAAAAGCTTCTAGTAAAAATTTCATATTGCACATGAAATTTTGACACCCTTTTTGATGGTCTTTATTCATGTCCAGTGTCCATGGTTCTGAAGGAGCACTATCAAAACTAAATACATCTTCATAGACAATTAGAAAGTTACATTACAAACTTTACACATGGTAACAAAATTTTGTTCTAAGTAATATATATATAAGTTTTACACCGAAAACCCACAACGGGGTTTAAATGATGGAACAACTGCGTTGAGATAAATTGGTCTTTATGACTTCACCGTTTTATCTTAGTCTAAATTGGTTTGGACAAGGACTGGTATGTTTATTTTATTCAATTATTTTTCCTAAACTAGCTTTTTGAAAGCAAATTCTTTTCTGCAAATTCTTTTTTTTACTAAATATTTTTTCAAAACCAATAATAATAAATTAAAAATATATGAAAATTTTTTATGTAATTAAAGACGACTGGTTGCAAAAAAAGAAGGATAATTTTTGGACATTCAAATAGTATGACATCAAAGCAACTTGACTTTAACTGTCTAATATATTTAGCGGTTTATTTTGTAGCAGACTTTGCTACATTAGCTGTTGTCATGTATAACAATAAGCTACAAAAATCTAAATCGATTTATTAAAAGGCTTGTTCGTAAACAAAGAACACGGACGTCAACGCAACAATGATTTAATCTGACCCTGAACTTTAAAGTATTTAAAATCGACTTTATGCATTATTACAAATGATGAAGAGTTTTTAGGGTATAATTGAACAAAAAAAAAACGTCAAGTAATTTATAAAAAATATACATAGTTATAAATAATTGAAAACAGGTAAGCCGTTTATAAAACCTGGAAGATTTTCTAAAAATTCAAAATCCGCATAAAAAATTACAGAATTCCATCTTTTTCGATAAATTTACTATCATCAATACTATCACTTCAGAATAAAGTTTCCGAGTTATCGATCAAACTGATTATTAAAATACTTCTTTAATAATACTGCATTGTTTATTGGTAATGCAACATATAAAAACTACAGATTTTCAACAATTTATTTAATAAAATATAAACGCATTTGTCTAATACTTTCCCCTTCGTATTAAATTAATTCAAACTCTGTTCCCGCGAATCTCACTTTAAGTGTTAACTTTTGGATCAAACTTTAAATTTGATTTTTACTAGAAGTTAAAAAATTGTTTCTATTAACACTCATGTAGGATTGCTAAGATCTTTATTATTTATTTGACCTTTTGAAAAACCTGTTGTGAACCAAATACATATAAAGAATCATATTTCAGTATTGAATGACTGTTTTCATAGATCACTGAAAAATAAGACTGTGGGTAAAGATAACTTAGTTATTATAATCAAGGGGGATAGGGTGTCGATGTCCAAAATACAATCCCAAAAGAAAAGTAATAGACCTTATGGAAACAAACTCATTTATTTCTAAATGTGTAGTAAGGGAGGGAACCCCGAAAGGGTAATTGCGTCCTGTATAACCATGCTTGTGACGATTTCTTCAGTGCTTTCCAAAAATGAAAAATTTCAAAACATCCAAAACTCCATTGAACATTTCTGTTTTTATTACTTGATCTTATCGAATAGATATTACTCAGTCCAAATTCAACTGGTATTTGTTTTATATATTTACTTCCCCTGAGCGGGTACCGATGCTGGTGGAGTAGCACTCCCCGAGGGTATCCATAACTCAGTAGGCAGTACTTTGTGCTGTCAGAAAATGTACCATTTAACAAAATTTTCAGCTGCCTTAAATTCTAAAATTTGTTTAAAACTAAGGTTTGTTCCCTCATGCAAAGCATTCCTTAGCTGGATTTGGATTTATCTGGCACATCTAAATTCAACTGGTATTTGTGTTATATATTTACAAATGTCAGTTTTTATTTTTTATATTGTTTTGATAAAATCTTGAAATGCTAATCTTTTAAAGTAAAATGTACAGTTGTGCCAAACTTATGCACAATTATACAAAACCACAGAATATTTTAAAACTGATAATTAATTCTACAATCCAATTTATTAAATAGATAGAGTTATCTTTTACTTTTGAAAGATGGTAAAATAATTAGTCATTTCTTCATTTTCGAATGTCTAATATATAACACAAATACCAGTTAAATTTTAATGTGCCAGATGTGCACATTTCGGAAATTCATTACTCATCAGTGACACTAAGACCGAAAAGTTTGATAGATAAAAAACATAAGCCAAATAGTTGAAAATAATGAACCTAAAGTTTCAAAATTATATAAATCCAAATCCAGCTAAGGAATGCTTTGCATGAGGGAACAAACCTTAGTTTTAAATAAATTTCAAATTTTAGACGGATGTAAATTTTGCTAAATGGTACATTTTCTGACAGCAGAAAGTACTACCTACTGAGTTATGGATACCCTCGGGGAGTTTAACTCCACCAGCAGCGGTACCCACTCAATGAACTGAGAAAAGAAATATTCTGATAATTTAGCAAGAAAATTGAAAAAGTTGTTGTTTATTGGCATTCTTTTCTTAAACACTTGTATTGAATATAAGCGGTTAACCACCATTGCAAATTGATAGAAATTTCAAGGATACAGCATCATCATATATTTCGGATATGAAAGATAAATTAAAAAATATAGTAATTTGACTCGAAGGAAATGCAAAACGATATAAAATATACTCACTTGATTTGCTTATAATCACCCGAATATTTTAGTCTGTGATAAGTTTTAGCATGGGGTATATGAACGATAAAAAGGTCTGGTAATACAACAAATTCGTACCTAACAAAAGGAAAAAAAGATTTTAAAAAATCAGTCTAATACAATGTTTGAAAAAGGTTACTTAGAACTTGTTTGAAATCTAAGGAACTTCAAAGAATCACTGCAATAGTTTAAGAGCATTTATTTCTTTCAAATTCTGCCATTATGAGTTTTTCGTTTTATTAAATTTTTTTGGTGTTTTCGTTCCAACGTACCATTACAAAGAACGTGTGTAAGCTAGAAACTAACATTCAATCTTTTCCATAAAGTTAACAAAGTTACCGGTCAATACAAGACATCCATTCCTCTCCTATTTAGTATACTTTAATGAAACCGACGTTCAAGATTATTCAGTTGCAATTTACTAGATACTAAGTAGGTCAAATTAAAAATACTGTATGAATGAAGAAAAAAGGTCAAAGTTTATTCATTTGCAGGTTTATGAATAGTAAGTGGTAATGTTCAAATCTCATTCCGTTGAAATCCTATGCTTGCCTTGCTATTGTCGACGATTGATCAACGAAATGCATTTTTCTAACAATCTAGAAAGAGCCAAACATTATTTTATTATTCATTAAGTTTCAATTAGAGTATACTGTATACTGCGAGCCTTTTTTATAACGGTTTTTATAACTAGAAGCAACTGAGAGTACAACATTCAAACTGAATAAAAGCCGATATATAAAAATATATATATGGCAATAAAGGAATATCAGTCGCCAAAATTATATAAATGTAGCAATTTACTAAATCAAAATTTCCTGCTGTCATTGATACATTTGCTTACAATTCTAATCAGCGCGTAACCCCCCCCCTTCCAATATACATTGTTATATAGTGACCGATTTGAATAGCAATAGCTTGTTAAACTAAGAATTACATGCTTTTTATCAAGGTTTTAGTGGTCTTGTTAATCGAGCCAATTAAACATTTATTATTAAACAAAATATTAACCTTATAAGACCATAATGTGTCTAACATTACAAAATTAAATTATCAGAAACTAGTGAAAAGGTAGAATATGACCATGTAGAGGTAGCATGATAATTTGTTTACGTACCCATCCGCGTCTAACTCAATGGTGTGCGATGCTTTATCCCAACCAAATCCAACAAAGCGTGTATCATACTTTGGAATATCTTTAGGTAGCACCATGTATGGTTCATAATTCGGTTTATAACTGATCTAAATTAAACAATGTTAATTGTTATAAAAAAAGTATATAGACTGTGCACAGCTTATTTAACCTGAATTTCATATCAATTGTAAATGAAAACGTTTCATGAAAAAGTAAATAAATAAAGAAGATTCAATACCATAAGAGATGAAAGAAATACTTTCAAACACAAACCAAAGCAATTAACATAGTTCCGATTTTGAAAAAGACTAAGTTTATCAATATCCATGGTGTTTAGGTTATACGAAGATTTTTTATATATTAAATCAAAATGTAACCTTGTAAGGATCTTTTGCCAGAATCCATTTAGGATAATCTGTTGCCTTATGTCCAGGCGCATATACATCAGCCCTAAAATCATACGTAAAAAGTTAGGTTAGATAATTTTCATGTGAAATTAAATCAATAAATAAGGTATGATTCATCAATTGAGATATTGATTAACCATAGTGCAAACTTTTACAAACGCTTTTGCAATATATACACATCATATATACCTGAAATCTTTATTGGTAGTCCTGAATTATGTTTAAAAGCAACAATTAAAACAACAAAGAATGTAATTAAAAACAAGAGAATAATTTTCATAAAAATGGAAACATTCTTTTGAATAACATTTGATAGACAAAAACACAGGAAATAGAAATATATAAATAAGTTACAATCTCCGATTTGAACTAAATTGTTTATACTTCAACATTCATGATTTGTACAGCTTTACAGAGAAAGACATATGTTAAAGGCGCATGCATTTTAACCAAAAAGAAAATGACAGAAAAGCTGTCAATGAACCTACACAACATCAATAAATGATATTTATCATATAAAAAAATCCAGTTTGATTGATAACATTCTTGTATTATGTAATACCTTATTGGAATAAGTTCCTTTCTCTCCAACTGTAGTAATAATTCTTGTTTTTTCTCTGGAAAATCCAGTTTTAATCCAGTTTGTTCGAAAGCAGGTATCACAAGAGCCTATGATATTAATATTACATACTAGTAACATAAATGCCTTAAACATAATTTCACCTATATCATACAAGTACTTCAGTCAGAATTTGTACGGTCTTTAATAATAATAATAATAATAATAATAATAATAATAATAATAATAATAATAATAATAATAATAAAAGAGCACATTTTGACATTTTGGACTACATGATGATTAAAATTCGTTGTTTGGACATTTTCATTGATAGATAATATTCGGTAGAGTTTGGTAATAAAAAACGTCGTTTTTATTCTTACTACCTCGTATCGAATGCAATGGACCCTATCATTAATTTCATTAACTTTGAATACTGCTCAATCTTGACGAATCAGCCACGTTAACACAAATACATTAAACTATAAGATTGTTACACGAAAACAAGAAAGAAAATTAAGAAAACTAAAACTTTAAAATCCTACCATTGCTGAAATAAACATTGACAGTGAAGAACATAACATTCACGTACATGCGGCTTAACCTTATTTTTTATCCAACGAACATAAGTTGCGATTGCTAAACGCTGCATTATATATGACAAAGGTATATTTTATAGCCAAGTTGTATGACTTGGCAAGTAATATTTCACCTTTTTCTGTTTGTTATCCATTTTGTTTAGATAATTATTCTGAAGATTTTTGTACATTCCAATCAAAGGTAAAAAATCAACATCGGACAAAAAGACAAATGGCGTGTTGACGTTTTCCAAGGCAATATTGCGCAAGTAATTATATGGATAAAGGCCCTGTAAATTAGACACAAACATTGAAATACGTAAGTATTCTATACATTTATAAAAGTAAAAACCGTAAACTATTAAATCTAAAAAATGTATTTTAGGCATGTTTTAATGTCCAAATCTAACATGTTCGATTTATTATATTGAACTAAGCAGCTTTTACCAAGTAAGAAACACATAATTTTGAACCAAAAGCTTATATTTTTTACTTTTTCGTTATATTCTTTATCGATTTTTTAAATTAATGCAATCAATATGAAAAAATTGATGGAATTACCTTACAAAATACGTAGTATTTAATAAAACAAAATTTTTAGAAAATAATAACTGACAAAAAGTCTGAAAAATCACATACCCTGGACTTATTTATTAGTCCTATGTTTCTTTCATTCTCAAATTTGTTTTTATGCACGTGAAGCCAGCTAGACTGATGGTGCTCACTCTTCCAAAGGAAATTGCTTGGTAAATGTGTATGTGTTTAACTGATGTAGCCAATATTCGTCAGTTTTGACTTTGGTTTATGGATGGCTAAATACAATATACAAATAATATATTACTTACATTTGAGCCTTCTTTGAAAACAATGTGAAATCCAATGTTTTTTCTAGTCTTAAGAAACGACCCTTTAACAAAGTTCAAGATTTCATAAGCTTCTATCTCTGTTAAATGAAGTGCTATGCTGATAGGACCATCCCAGTGTTTACACATTTGATCAAACATAACTAGCCGCTCCATTGTCATTTGTGTAACAATTGTAACATCGTTAGGTTTTGGTTTGTAGTCATATTCTATGAAGTACAGATGTGTTCGGAATATTGTGTTTTGTTGTATTCGGTAGTCTATGCAAACGTCAATTTCATTCACTGGAGAACTTGACTGAAATTTAAACAGAGGTTTTAACAAACGTGTTTTTTAAAAAATAAAATATGACGAGAAGTAACGTATGAAAAACCAAAATAAATAAATAAAAATATTAATCAAAACTAGCGCTTGTAGACAACAGGAGAAACACCTCATAGCTTGGTACTTTAGTAGTAAATATACGAAATACCAAGTGTTAAAGACTAACAAAACTTATTCGGATAGCCACTACTCATAAGTTGAGGATTAATAAAAAGTATCGAAATAGCTACTATTCATAAGCTGAGGACTAATAAAAGTATTTTCAAAGCTACTAGTTCATAAGTTCAGCACAAATAAAATGAATCAGACAACAGGAGAAACACCTCATAGCTCGTAGTTTAGAAGCGTATATACGAAATACCAAGTCATAAGTGTTAAAGACTTATATAAAGTATCGAAATAGCTACCAGCCATAAGCTGAGGACTAATAAAAAGTATCGAAATAGCAACTAGTCATAATTAAAGGACTAATAAAAGAATTCGAATAGCTACAAGTCAAAAGTTTAGGACTAATACATACTTGTCATAAGTTGAAAACTTATAAAAAAGTATTCGAATAGCTGCCAGTTTTAAGTAGAGAACAAAATATAAGTATCCGAATAGCTCCTAGTCATAAGTTGAAAATAAATAAAAAGTAACCTAAATTGCTACTGGTTTCAATGCTTTACATAAATAAAAATTAAAATATCATTATGATCCTTATGTTTTAAAATTTCAAAACAAGTAACGAGTAAATTACTACCAATCTGTATTATTTATTTAAAACAATTATATGCAAGCTTTGATACAACCAAACAAAAAAATTCGCAAGAGGATAAATATTTTGATACTACACATTTATTAACAACTCTTGTTGGTTATTTAAAAAAAAGATTCACCTTTATATTTCTTCATTTTTATAATTTGTTTTAAAAAATTGAAACTTAATTTTGACGATGAATAGTTAGATGTAAATTGTTAATAACAGTCACAGAATGAAAATTTAAATATATTATCTCAGCATGCAATTAATCAAATAAGGAATTATGTATGCAATGTATTTATTCTTCTTTGTATGATTTTTAAATTAACTTATAAATATGTATAACACAAATACCAGTGAAATTTTGATGTGCCAGATGTGCACAAGTATAGGTTCGTAAATAATTACAGGGCCATAACCTTCACGATTGAAGATTCAAAGTGTAGGCGTATAATTATTGTCAAAAATAGCATACGGGGTCCAATCGATATAACCGTTACTCAGTAGGCAGTACTTTGAGCTGTCAGAAAATATATACCATTTAGCAAAATTTTCAGCCGTCTTAATTTTTGAAATTTATTTAAAAATAATGTCTGTTCCCTCATGCAAAGCATTCCTAAGCTGGATTTGGATTCATATATTTTTGGAACTTTAGATTAATTATTTTTCAACTGTTTGGCGTATGTTTTTTAATCTATCAAACTTTTAGGCCCCTAGTGTCAATGATGAGGAATGTGCACATTTGGCACACAAAAATTTAGCAGGTATTTGTTATATATTTACTCAGGTAACTTAAATCAAACAACTACTTTTTACTTATGTTGAGTTTCTGAACAATGATAAATTAGCGATTATCTGTAGTTAAAAGAGCGCATTTTGTCATTTTAAACCAAAATATCTTGAATTAGTTTGTTTTCTCTCCGCGAAAACATTTCAGTAATGTTTGCTGCTTTCACAATTGTTTTCAGTATTTATTTTTTCCGAAAAAATCATATAATTTGCATAGCTAGTGTAAATCAGTTGCTTTCTTTATAGTTGTTGGTGTGCACTGAAACTTGACCAGTCATAAAAACAGACGAAAGCCTATTTATCATAAAATTTTATTTGGTTTTCATATTCTTCACTTGCTTTAATTTTAATAAACAATATGGATGTTATTGCTAGTGGTTTGAAATCAAGAATACTAAAAGGCAAGTTATGATATTAATATTAAAGCAAACAAAACAAAGAAGAGCAAACAAAATGGTTCCGTTGATAAAAAATAATACATATGTTTAAAAATATGAAAGACATGATTAAAAAAATAGAGATTAAATCGCACAACTTTATTAATTTTCAAAGATTAATTCTTGTGTTTCATGAAATATTTTTATCAGTGTCTAAATAAATATATTCGAATTCATTCTGTAAGCCGAATAAGATAAAATTATTTATTGCCCTGTAGATTTCAAAACTAAAATGAATCACAAAAATAAAAACGGTTTCAAAAAGACTGCTTTACTTGCTATAAAAACAATGAAAACAAAAGGCTACCTACCTTTTGTTTATCATCTAAAGATGATGTGCATGCTTGTAGTTCTCGTTTTAAAAGATTACCACTAAGTTCTAAATATGTATATTGAAACTTTCTTAAATAAACCATACAACTACTTTCCAATTCTGAACTGTCAAATAAAAAACCTTGTACTATCTGCAACCAAATCAATTAAAAATGCATTACATTAGGATTTATTGTAAAAGCGTCTTAAATGGAGTAAAGTGGAGTAATGGACTTTTACGCCCCAGTCAAGATTCTTTCACTTATTTCGAGGTTGTCAGTTCTGGGATGGTGGAGGAAACCGGAGTGCCTGGAGAAAACCACCGACCTTCGGCATGCGAAGTGATAAACGTTCTCACACTAGGATCTGTCCCGAGTGGGATTCGAACTCAGGCGGTGAGAGGCGCTGTGATCCTTAAGCCTGTCTTAAACAGATATATATTCCGTAAAACCATTTAAAATCCTTTCTAGGTCGTAATCTTGAAGACTATATGCACCTCAAAATCACATCTTTAATATCTTTCTCAAAATAAATAAATAGATAAATAAAAAATAAAATTAATAAAATTAAAAAAATTAATAAAAAAAATAAAAATGAGAAAAAAGTCATGTATAAGAAGATTTTGGATCGTTTTTTTCAAAATCTGATCAGTAAGTCGTTTTATATTATGAAGATTTCAAAAAGAATCTCAAGTATAAAAATGTCCTTGTTCAAACACATTAACTTCTGTTGAACTTGTTTGATAACAGCGTATTTTGAAACAACTAGCAGTCAGCAATCAAAAAAAAAAAAAAAAAAAAAAAAAAAAAAAAAAAAAAAAAAAAACTAAGTGTAAAGATATATTAATAAAACACAAACAAACCATTTCATGTCCAAATCAAAATCCCCAACAAAAGAACTTAAAATCTTGAAAACGGGCACATTTAATTATACACGTGAACTTCCTCCGGGAGCTGTTAATATTTTACATATATTATATTTCATTCAATTTGACCTTTATTCAAGTTCATAGAAAATATGTCTTCAGTTAAAAAAACAATACAAAATTTTATTTATTAAGTATAAAAGCCGTCATACATCAACCTGTCACTGCGTTAAATAGGCATTGTTTCAAAGTTTTGTAATTCATGAATACCAAAAATGTCAGTTTTAGAACAATGCTTATAGTTAGTTTTCGATTATATATTATTCAATGTGTAATTATTAAAAGTATTATCAGACCGTACTTGTTAAAAGCTTTTTACTTACTTTTAATTCAGATATTAAATTACTTAAACAATAATCTACAATTGACGTCGATCTAAGATGTAAAATCCATTTATCAGACAGGTAATGTAGCATAGTAGGGTTTCCCATCAATACTTCATTGAATATCTCCTAAAATGAAAAGTAATGGCACTGTTGGTTGATCTCACCGTAAAACATCGACTCAGTGCTGTTCCAAATCATGAAATCTTAAAATATCACGCTCCCCTATAAAGATTTGTTTCACAAATACCAAGGAGGTCATTTCTAAAATGTTGAAGTAAATCACAGTGCCCGAAGAAAAATTAAGTGCAATAAAAAATGATCTTACTCACATCGATTGGCTGTTTTTTTAAAAAGAAAACATGACATTTAGAGGCTCCGTGATTTGTTAGTGTTCACTTCTTAACTATGTCATCAAGAAATCATGCACGATTGTGCAAAAAAATAATCATCATTGTACTATTAACATGATAATTTTGAAGAAAATTGTTCTAGTTTGTTTATGATTTTAAATGCAAAAATAGATTTATTTTCTTTATTAAACATTGTGTTTTTTATACAGATGGATCTAAATTGGAAAAAAAATGTTAATAGAGTCAATAAATATGGTAATAAATGTCCATTAAAATATTTATTGTTAATGCTTAATAAGTACAATAAATTACCTTGTAGGTTTTATTTGTTACAAGAGTACTAAACTGCTTAATCTGTATTGCTTTATCTATTAAACCTATGTTTCTCAATCCTGCTAGGTCATATAGTATCACTCCTGTGTTTATACCTTTATGCTGAAAACATTTGTAAGGGAAACTGTGAGTAAATTATATTCATTTGAGCAAAGGAATATCACTTCAACATACAACTAAAAACAAGGTAAAAAATGAAACAAAACATTCAATAGAAAGTTGAATCGATGACACTAGTTGATTCACATAAATTCACATATAACTGTGTTGAGAAATAGTTATAAAATAGAGTTTCGTTACCTGAACGTGCAGGTTTCTTTCTTCTCTTCTCAAAGTCAACAAATTCTGATTTTTGACTGCTCCTATAACCTAAAAGATCATATTTGTTTTTCATTTATAGCGTATTATTAACATGTTATTAACATAGTTTGAATTTAACGTGCTCTCCATTTTATTTAAAACATTATTTCTGAAATCAAATGGTTTAACAATTTTAAGTGATCAATACAACTAAGTAAAGTATTGTATTAAAATTTAAACACTCTTCTGATTTATTCAAAATATTTAATCTGTCGATTTCTTTAAACAACAAATGTATGCTTCTTCATATATTTACTAAAAAAACTTAAAAAGTACATATATGAACAAGAACGATTGACGAAAGATTAAACTTTACCCAAATTTCTGATTAATTATGTTTAAATAATCAATAAAAATAAAATTTTCTAAGAATGAGTTTACGTATTACAATATATTTGATCAAGACTTCCCTAAAGTTGTTAGGCAAGTTAACATATATATATATAATATATATATATATATATATATATATATATATATATATATATATATATATATATATATATATATATATATAATTTCTTAACACACTGAGTAGAAATGACTGTAAATTCATAATTTCATTAAAATAAAAACATTGTACTGGTATTTAAAAAATTAAAACTCGGATAAGATCAACACACTCTAAAATAAAAACATCACATTGTGTAAAAAGGTAATGAGTGTTATTCGTCTTTCACAGCCTAATGATTACATTATGTACAAAGTATATCACAAATATCTTGCCTGGCATATCGACCAATCTCAATAGTTAACTGGAGTGTACCGTTTCTAAAATTTAATAAAATGCGTCTATGATATCGATCACGATACTGCATTTGATACACGTAACTACTGGTTTTTAACGTTCGTTTATACAACCTGTATGTGCCCAGTTCATTTACATTTAGTTTGATGTTGTTCCATAATTCGTTTTTTCAAGTTTAAGTTTCAGTAACTTTTAATTTGCCATTGAAAATTCTAAGTTTTTTTTATTTGTATTTAGTTGACTAAAATCTGGATTTTTCTAAGTTTAAAATAAGTTTAGAAACTCATTTTCCCACTATCATGGAGTATTAGACCGTCTGTGTAGTTTGTATACCATCCTATTTTCATCCATTCCCGAAAATTTTCACCCAATCCTCCAAACTTTATTTTTGTGTTCAACGCCACATAAACTCCATCCCTTGTCTCCTTATTGGGTGCATTTTTCGACAAACCCAGAAATTATCTGCTGAGGTTTACCATTTTAAAAACAATAAGAGCATATATTTTAAAAATCTATAATAGAATTCACTCCAAACGCTTTCTTCTATTTGGATCGATTTTATTGCCTCACTAGCCTTCTAAGTATTTTGTTTTTAAAAGCAATGAAATGTTGGCAAGAAGCAAGCCGTTTTTTTTGTTTTAATAGGGACTGCATCTAAATCATCGTTTATACGTTATAATAATTTGCGATTTTTAACATTGAGTAGCGTATAAAAAAATTAAAAAAGAATTGAAATTAAAAGTTTACAGATCAAATGTTATAACCTTGCAGAGTATACTTTTCCGAGGTATTTAGTTGCTGGCAATCAAGCAATTTTTTAAAGTAAAAATGAGATACTTAAAACAATACCGATAGAACATATCACTCTAAAATTAAACAAAATTTTTAAGTAAATTGATTTCATATACTGGAGTACTACGTTTCTGAAACTTTAGTGTTGAACAGTGAACAGAACCACAACTGTAATAAAGAATCTATATATTTTCAAAATATTGATATACATCAAGCAGAAATTATGCTTATCAGTGCAAGACCAGCATCCATATTTCAAGGTGCAACTTCCCACAAATTAAAAACTAACTTCAAAATAATCATAACAACTATTAATACGGTTACATGAATGATTACCTCATGATTAACGAAAGTTTTGAACAACTCCCATAACTCAGCTATGTCAACATTTACTATTGTATCAGGGTCAAGCCAAATAATCTACAAAATAAATTTTCAATTAAAAAGTGCAGAACTGAAAAAAAAAAATTTAAAAGAAATTGTTTATTTGATTTACAACAAATCGAATTGACAACATCAGTCAATTTCTTTTTTTTAAAACGATAGCGGAAGCTTGTATATTTTCTAATATACCCGTGTGATGTTTACCTTTGACTGTGAATACGCATTGCTTTCGAATTTCGAAATGGAAAGAAACTCTGATAAACGTTATATCGATTATAAGAATAAAAAACGGAATTAGATTTTTGACTTTAAGATGCAATGCATAGCCTTGTAATGAGGGTAATGAGGTAAGCAAAAACAGTCCGTTTAAAGCTACTGCGATCAAGAATTTTACACAGTCTTCTTGTAAATTTAATTCTGTATGATGTTTCCATATCATCCAACTTTAAACGGAAATAGTTTAAAATACGTCTTGTGCAATCGTAATTTATACCTGGTCTCGTTAATCAGAGGTTGAATAGGTGTTCAGAAGCGTAGTAAAAGAAAGGTTTTTACCAAAAACTTGATTTGACAAAATAAAAAATTTTATCGAACACGTTTGATACAGGTATGTATCAAAGTGTGGTAATACAACACCAGCGCCAATGTATACGTGTACGTACTACTTTTTGTGACACTATGGAATAGCACACTGAATTTGCATCACATTAATCTGAAGTATTTGTAGAAAAGATAAAAAGTTCTACGTTGAGTAGCCACATCATTACTCGTCGCGCAAGCGCAATTGGTAGTGATACCGGCTGTCAAAGAGACCTGATTAGAAGGATTGTCTCTATACACTGTGTATACATGTTTTTGTCCTTAAACAATAAGATCTAAAAATGTTTTTCAATTTGTTGAAATTCTGTCCCCTTTTTATATTTTCTACAAAATATTTCAAAATGTGGGATACAAATTCTTAATATATAATCGATAAAACATTTCAAGCTTCGAACATTTTGCTCTGAAGGTTTTATATTTTTTTACGCATTACAGAGCTTAAAGGTTGATAAAAAGTTTAAATGAGGAATATGTTTGCAAATGCATACGATATTTTGTTAACTCTTCTTACCTTATTAAATGTACTAGACAAAATCATTGGTAGAGTTAATTTGTAAAGGTTGTCTATATCATTTATACTCTTTTCATATAAACCGGTTACATTCTGAAACAGGTTTAACAAAAACCTTAATTTTACCCATATGAATAAAAAAAATCCAAAAAATCGTAAAAACAATATATGAAAACAAACGCTTTTCTTTTAGGAATACTAGGAAAATGCGACTGATATAATAGAAAATATTCACATAACAAGAATACTTAACAGATAAAAGACTGAAAGTGTAAATAAAAGTTCTGAATTTACATGAAATGATATGAAAATCGTCTCAAATTACTTTGTATCCATTATATCGGGGTTTTTCATAAAAAATCTTGTTTCTGAAAAACAAAAAACATTCCTTAGCTTGATTTTGATTCACATATTTTTGGAACTTTAGATTCATTAATTTGCAACTGTTTGGCGTATGTTTTTTAATCTATCAACTTTTTCGGCCCCTAGTGTCACTGATGAGGAATGATTTTTTGAAATGTGCACATCTGGCACATCAAAATTTAGCAGGTATTTGTTATATATTAAATGGTTGTAATAAATTCCTATGTTGATTATTGCGTTAAAGATTCTACAAATTTAAAAGCATTTTAAACATTTGATGTGGTAAGTGGATTGGAGTAATAATGATTTACGACCCAGTCTTTCACTTAACACGTGGAGGCCAGTTTTAGGAAAATGGAGAAAACTGTAGTGCACGGAGAAAACAACCAATCTTCGGCAAGCGAACTGACAAACATTCTCACACCAGGATCTGTCCCGAATGGGATTAAAACCCAGGCGTGATAGGCGCTGTGATCGGTAAGCGCGTGTTTTAGACCACTCGGGCACCGATGGTTCCATTTGATGTAGTGAATGGTTCTATGATATAAATATGGTACTGGCAATTCAACAGCTTGACTTTGACGTTTTTAGGGACAGCTCTATCATTTTAGCTAGCATATGTCATAACTTTTATCTACGTTACAACGCACTGTCTTTTGACCTCTGAAACCTTTAAAATTACGACAACAAAATAAAAGAAATACCCTGAGTTTTATATATTTTCTTTTTTATAAAGAAGGATATATCAAGGTATTCTGTCACTTTACCTTTGCAAAACTATAATAAGCAAGTTAGCAAACTTTGTCAACGATTTCAAATTTTTTAACATAAAGTAGCGTCATCGACTTTAGGAGTTAGACAGGATTCAAAGAAAGGCATTGATCGTCACCTACCTGATATCTGTCTGTAGAATAAAAACTGATTGTAACTGTAAATAATATAGAAAATAAACCATATAATCGAACATATTAGTTTCATTTTGAAAGCACACACACACACACACATACACACACACACACACATGATGTTTAGCTTTCTAATGAACCGGTTAAAGATAACTATGTAGATTCATGGAGTAAACAAATAATTAACTTTGTATAAATATGATTGTTTTATAGGGAGAATATAATTATAAAACTTAAAATGTTCAAAGATTACCTTATTACAAGACTTGTTTTAATTAATAAATCAATTAACTATTAAATTATATAGATAATCAATCAGATAGAACACATATGCTTTTTCAATTCGTAAATGTATATTAAAAAAGTATTTCGTGATAAACTCCCTAAATATTTAACAATTGAACTGTTTTAAAATGATGTTCATTGTCAACATGAATGCAAAAACTTCAAGCAAACTGAATAAAGTGCGTTTTAAAACAGTTCAACTGTCATATTTTAGTTAAATATTAAAAAAAAACTAATCTCAAAAATTCCCATCTATAACACATGCACGTCGTGGGGAACCCAGTGTCACAACAGCCACGAAAAGCGAGCATTATAGACCGAGGACGACACATTTTAATCCATACTATTTTTGGTGTGGAGTAACAATGGGAGGGTTTGTTTTGAACAATTATAGTGGTATCAGGTATTTTGATGGTATTTTCACGGTTTTTCATTAGCATAATGTATTTTTGAGAATATTGGATATAAAATACTATAAATAGAAATTTGAATATCAACAATAAATGTGTTGTTTTTTTTTTTTTTTTTTTTTTGTTTTTTTTTATATTAGACACAAGTACATATCATATATATATTACATATACATATCACCAATAAGAATATAGTTCATTATAAAAAACTGTATATATACAGTCAGACCTGTTCATGAAGGGAACTAGCAAAAAGTGACCTGACCCACAGGAGACCCCCATATATGGGCACAAATAGGATAAATTATAATATTGGTTTTATTTGGTTTTAACCACATGTACAGATTCCACTATATATCTTAAAGTATCCTCCAGGACAGGTCCAAATGTATACCTACTGTACATATATACTTTTGTTGAGGAAGGAGTATAAAAAAATTCTATATAAGCTTTTTCACACTGTCTCTTAACACATAAACATATAATAACATTGAAAAGAGTAGAAACAGGGTTAATCTAATCACAAACCTTCTCATACAGCAAGGAATAATAATAATAATTATAATAATAATAATAATAATAATAATAATAATTATTATTATATTTTACAGCAACTTGTATGTGATAATAAAACACGGCTTAGTTATCATTAAACAGATTCATCCGGGATTTCCAATATTTATCAAAAAAATTACATTTACATTTTTTGAACATGAGATACTTTTCAATATAAAACTGTTCTTTCAAATAGTTTTGCAAGTTTAAATTGTTGACTTCTTTATACTGGGTTTTCATTTTGAAAATGAAATATTTGGTGTGGAGTATTACAAAGTTTGTTACTCTGTTTACATTAGGGAGTTTGGTTTTACCAAATAAAATAGAGGAAAAATCAAGATCAAGGTTGTAGTTTATTTTGTTTTTTATCCAATTTTGTAAGTCGTGCCATAAAGTTTGTATAGATGGACAGTAGAAAAACATATGCTCAATAGATTCTTTAACATTATCACAATTTCTACAATTAGCATTGGATATTAAATTTCTTTTTGTAAGGTATGAATTTGTTTCAATAATCCTATGGAGAGTTTTAAATTGAAACCAGCGTAGCATAGTATTTTGTGAAATGTTGAAGGGTAATTTATAAATATTTGACCATTGGTGTTTTGAAAAGAAAATACCTTGGTCTTTCCATCTTAACTGACTAGTGGGTGTAATGGCCTTATTTGTTGTAAAGACTTGATAAATATCACTGCACCCTTTTGGAGACCTTAGTAAAATACTTATATATTTAGGAATATGACAAAATGAATGTCTTGTTTGAGTATTATGATAGTTAAATTGATAATTTCTTAGGTAACTTTTTATTGAAGCTATTAAACCATTAAACTCTAGAAAATTTGTATTTTTATTAAATCTTTTTAAGGATGATTCATAATTATAAAGTACTCCTTCAGTATTAAACAGATCAGCTATAATTCTAATGCCATTTTTATAATATATATTGTAGAAAATAGTGTGGTTTTTCACTTTTATGTCTTTGTTGTACCAAATCTCTGTAGATAAAATATCATTTGCACTTTTTGGAGAAAAGTTATTACAATAATCATAGAATGCATTAAAAACATCTCTCCAGAAATTATTTTTTATAATTTCTGTTAATTTCTTAATATATTCAGATCCCAATTTAAATAGATTTTTCAGTTTAAAATTACATGTATGCATTAAAAGCTTATACCATTTTGAATTTGTAACAGAAAGTCTTCTGATCCAGGATACCTTCAAAAATTTCATAAATAAAAAGACATTTGTCATTTTCACCCCACCATTTTCATAATTCTGAATCATGATATCCCTTTTTACCCTGTCAGTGTTTGACTGCCATATAAATTCAAAAAATATGGTGTTAAGAGTGTTAATAAATGTTTCTGGAGGATTAGGCAGACACAGGAGTAAATATGTTAATTTTGATATAATTAAAGATTTGAGAATTGTAATTCTTCCCAAGACTGTAAGATTTCTTCTACACCAAGATTATATCATTTTTTTTATTTCTGTGATCTGCTTATTGAAATTTAATGATTCAATTTCATTGATACTGACTGAAAAAGTAATACCTAAGAGTGTAAACTTATGTTCACCCCAATTTAACTTCCATCTTGAATGATGATAGACGTCTTTTGAGAACTTCTTACTACCAATCCAAATTACATGTGTTTTTGAAAAATTAATTTTTAGTCCCGATATCTTTGCATAATATTCCAGAACATCAAGAGCTGCATGTAGTGATTTGGCAGATCCATCAAGAATAAGTGAAGTATCATCAGCATATTGTGATATATTGTACATTTCATTATCAATACAAATGCCTTTTTATATTCCTATTGTTTCTAATATAAATACCTAATATTTCTGCACATAGAAGAAAGATGTAAGGACTCAGAGGATCACCTTGTCTACAACCTCTATTTAGAGTAAAGAACTTTGATAGAAAACAACTTTGAGTGACTGACGATGTGATGTTATTATAGAAAGTACTTATCCAGTGTTTTATGGAGTTGCCAAAGTTAAAAAAATCTAATACTTGTGCGATAAATTTCCAAGAGATTGAGTCAAATGCTTTTTCAAAGTCGATAAGAAGAAGCATGCCTGGTATATTATTATTATCTGTATAATTCATTATATCATAGATCAGGCGAATATTTTCCCCAATATATCTACCTTTTATAAACAATGTTTGATCAGGATGGATGAGAGTATCTAAAACTGTTTTTATTCTCTCTGCTATACAGCCTGATGCAATTTTATATGAAGTATTTAAGAGACTTATTTGTCGCCAATTTTTCAAGTATTGCTTGGGTTTATCTCCTTTTGGAATACAGTTTATAATACCCCTTTTTTGTGTAACTGATAATTCACCATGTGTGTAACCATAGTTTATCGATCTAACTAAAACATTATCTAAATCTTTCCAAAAAAATTTGTAAAATTCTGTAGTGAAGCCATCTGATCCAGGACTTTTGTTATTTTTCATTTTTTTAAGTATGACAAAGCTTCTTCGTAGGTTAATTCCCCATTTAAACTTTCTGACTGTTCATTATTCAGTTTTGTGACATTATATTGGTCAATACTACTTATCCAATCATTACATGAATCTTCTGAATTGCAAGAATATAAATTATGGTAAAAATTTTCAATCTCAGATAGGATTTTAAATTGTTCAACAATAATGTTGCCATTCCCCTTTTCAATTTTTGGAATTGTTTTATTTGTGAAATTTCTATTCACTAAATTGCAAAAATATCTGGATTGTTTTTCTCCCTCTTCAACCCATTTTGCTTTAGATCGCAGTATATGACCTCTCATTTTTTCTTCTATTAGTTTTTTTAGTTCATTTATTTTGCTTTCCAATAGCTCAGGGTTCGGTAAGATATCTTGTTTTTCTAAGTAATCAATTTCTTTTATCAAAAGATCAATTGATGAGTTAGTATTTTTTTTAATAAAGGAAGAGTAAGAAATAGTTTTTCCTCTTATCTCCATGAGTAGTGTTTCAAAAAACAGCTGATCACTTATTGAAAATTTTAAGTCGGAGTTGGAGATTTGTTCAATGTTGTCTAAATTATATACAGGCAGAGCATATTGTTTTTTACCTTTCTAATGACAGTTTTTATAGTTTCAACATAGACTTTATCTTTGAGTAGAGAGTTATTCATTTTCCAAATACCTTTTCCGCGAACAAAGTCATTTAGTTTTATTGATAAAACAACTGTAGAATGATCTGTCCTATACCCTAATTCAATATTACATTGCTTAATACTAGGCATAAGATTTGTAGAAACTAAAAAGAAATCAAGACGGGATTGTTTAATTGGGGTCTTTTTCCTCCAAGTATAACGCTTAAGATTGGGATAAAACTCTCTGAATGGATCAGTTAGTGAGAAGTCCTCTATTATATCTTTATCTTTTATAGTAGCCTTAGGATTATTTTGATGCTTATAATTAAAAGTGTCAAGTTCTTGATTGAGTACTAGATTAAAGTCACCACAAATAATGTATGCTTGGTCTTCAGATGTGTCAAGTATATTATGTATTTTATCATAAAATTTAGGGTTATCCTCATTTGGACCATATATATTGATCAGGGTCAAAGGCTTATCATTAATTGTTAGTTTTAAAGCTAACATATTTCCAGAGTTATCTGTTTTTGTTTCTAAAATTTTATAAGCAAAGTCATTTCTGAATAGGATGGCTACACCACGTGAATTTGATTTAAATGAATTAAAATAGCAGTCGAAACCCCACTGAGTCCTTACATAGTTCTCTATTTCAGGTACAAAGTGTGTATCTTGTAGACAACATATGTTGTATTTTTTGTAATGTAAATGATTTAAAACGTCCCTGCGTTTGTGACTTTCACCCAAGCCTTGACAATTGATAGTGGCAATTGTTTATTCACCCATGTTTTTTAGTAAACGCTGATATATACATTAATATGACTGTGTCAAATTTATTTACATTATACACACAACACAAAAACATTTGGGAACAAAACATGTAGAACATATATACAATGGACCAACGTTGCCGACATGACTGGTTTGTGGGGTAATATTTACCTGACCACATTACAGACTAATAACTCTTGATGTTTTTACTATTTTGGACAAAATCTATAGAAAAATACTAACATGACTGTCGCACAAACCTTAGCTTTTTAAACAGCCGGAAGAAAGTCTTCGCATATAAAAGACAAAAAAGGAAACGAAACAATCCGGAAGAAAGTCCGGTAGCGTCTAACCGAACACTTGTTGTGTTGTTTTTTGTTGACTGTATTTCGGTCGAAAATCAGGTACAGTTATGGGACGCCTTTTCAGTTATTGAAGTTAAAAGTGCAAGACTGAAGCGAGAATTTGAAAAGAAGTTTGGAGAAAAAGTGTTATTTGCATTGTAAGATTGCTGGCTATATGTTGGAAGTGAAATTTGTGAATTGTGAATCTGAAAGGGAGGAAACTGCAGCAGGAAGGTAATTTTCACTGGCCAAGCATGTGGGTTACGAATCTGCGCCGGGATATGTGAGCGTAGACATTGATTAACTGAGAGAATTTTTCGACATTGTGAGGTTGAGATTCACAAATGTGGTTAGATATGAACATTATGTACCCAGCTCCATATGTTACACAGCAAAACACTAATGCGGTGCAAATATCTCTCAAAGTTTAGAAAATTATCTCTTTAAGTTTTACAAGAGGCTTATGGGCCTTAACGCTCACCTGAAGATATGTCTTATATTGTTTGCAAAGTTCAATAGATAATATATTGAGTACAGAAACTTTAAAAGGTTTTCTCAAGTTCAGAACTCCCATAAAACTTTATCTGAAATATATTCACTCACATTTCATTTATAAGTAGCTTATATAATATGGATGAAGTAACTGTAGTGCAATGAATAATTTCCAAATCATTAATCAATTTACGTATAATTATGCAGCTATGTCCTTGACCTTTGAACATAATATGACCTCAAACCATATATGATTGTCATGTCAATACCTACAATATTCGAATATACATGCCTAGCATGAAATTAATAGCTTTCAAAATAATTTATAATTTAAGTATTCCTATGTTGATATGACGTTGACTTTTATACATATTACCTTGAACCATATATCAAAATGATCGTCATGTCAATACCTACAATATTCTAATATACATGCCTATACAAAAAGTTAATAGTTTTCAAGATAATAAGCAATTTAAGTCTACTTCTGTAGCTGTGACCTTGACCTTTCAACATATGACCTTGTACCATATATCAAAATGATCGCTGTCGCAATGACTACATTATTCTAATATACATGCCTATAATAAAAGTTGATAGTTTTCAAGATTATTAGCAATTTAGGTCTTCTTCTGCAGCTGTGACCTTGACCTTTCAACACATGACCTTGAACCATATATCAAAATGATCGTTGTCGCAAGGCCTACAATATTCTAATATATATGTCTATACAAAAAGTTGATAGTTTTCAAGATTATAAGCAATTTAAGTCTTCTTCTGCAGCTGTGACCTTGACCATTCAACACATGACCTTGAACCATATATCAAAATGATCGTTGTCGCAAGGCCTACAATATTCTAATATACATGTCTATACAAAAAGTTGATAGTTTTCAAGATTAATAGCAATTTAAGACTTCTTTTGAAGCTGTGACCATGACCTTTCAACACATGACCTTGAACCATATATCAAAATGATCGTCATGTCAATACCTACAATATTCTTATATAGAGGCCTATACAAAAAGGTAATAGTTTTCAAGATAATAAGCAATTTAAGTCTTCTTTTGCAGCTGTGACCTTGAACTTTCAACACATGACCTTGAACCATATATCAAAATGATCGTTGTCGCAAGGCCTACAATATTCTAATATACATGTCTATACAAAAAGTTGATAGTTTTCAAGATTAATAGCAATTTAAGACTTCTTTTGAAGCTGTGACCCTGACCTTTCAACACATGGCCTTGAACCATATATTAAAATGATCGTCATGTCAATACCTACAATATTCTTATATACATGCCTATACAAAAAGTTAATAGTTTTTAAGATAATAAGCAATTTAAGTCTTCTTTTGCAGCTGTGACCTTGAACTTACAACACATGACCTTGAACCATATATCAAAATGATCGTCATGTCAATACCTACAATATTCTTATATACATGCCTATGCAAAAAGTTAATAGTTTTCAAGATAATAAGCAATTTAAGTCTTCTTTTGCAGCTGTGACCTTAAACTTTCAACAAATAACCTTGAACCATATATCAAAATGATTGTCATTTCAACACCTACAATATTCTTATATACATGCCTATACAAAAAGTTAATAGTTTTCAAGATAATTCACAATTTCAGAATTCATATACCGAAACATATATCAAAATGATTATCATATCAACTTACAATAATCTCATAAACATGCCTTTATAAAAAGTTTATAGTTTTCAAGCTTATGCACATTTTTAGTATTTATAAGCCAAAAATAACATTTCAGGGGCAACAACTTCTACATGGATTATCTTAGTCTTCTTTTGCAGCTGTAACCTTGAATTTTCAACATATGACCTTGAACCATATATCAAAATGATTGTCATGTCAATACCTACAATATTCAAATTACATATCTATACAAAAAGTTAATAGTTTGCAAGATATAGTGACAAATATATAAATTTTAGCTATTTCCCCAATCAAATTCCCTTACAAATTCCCCATTTTGAGCCACATGGCTACCATTTGTGCAAAGCTAAAAATAGATGACCTAAGGATGTAATAAATGAAATAACTAAGGTATAACTCTTGTAGATTCAGAGGAGAAAATTTTTAAAGTTTTTCAGTATTTCCCCCTTTATGGGTTCCAAGGGGACATAACTCCTTCATTTGTGCAAATCCGAAAGGGCTTCACCCAGGCATGATGGTTACCAAGTTTTATTAAATTTGACCCAGTAGTTTTGGAGGGGAAGATTAAAATGTGAAAAGTTTACGGACGAGAGACGACGGACAAATTACCATCACAAAAGCTCACCTTGAGCATTTGGTAAGGTGAGCTAACAAGGAGTTTAGTAGTACTTAAACCATGTATTATAGTTTTGAGGTAGTATGTCCCTGTTATATTGATTAAAAAGCATGTAGCTGATTTTTAGTTTTTCCGATCAATAAACGGAGCATGTGAAACGAACAATTTTCACTGGCATGTGGCATACATACGTTTCTGGGACATATTTTAAATGGGTGCCAAATCCACACTGATTTTTCTGTGTTTTGTAAATCTAATTTCAATTGAAATTAACATCCGCAATAAAAATTAATTGACAAATTGTACCATATCACACTGTCTCAAAATGATTGGGCATTTAGAAGCTTTGCCAGGGTAGAAAGATTTTTTTTTTTATAAAATCTGATTGTTAAAGAATTTTTTTGTGGTTTGTTGGTTTTGACAGACCATTTCTTGTCTGTTCATTCAATAGGCCATCAAAACACCATTTTATTTTTTAATTCTGTCTCTTTCAATTTCAATAGTACGGTGAATATCAGCCAGGTGTCTATTTATGTTCTTAAAAATTAAATTTGATTTATTTCCTTGATTTTATTTCGTTCATTTTAACCAAATGTTCTGTGATAATTTCGTAAATGCGTTTTTAAACCATGTCTTGAATATCAACTAAAGTAACGTGGCAGCCATGTTTATTTACCTATGGAATGTATTTACGGATTATGGATTATGTATTGCATTTTATATGTATTCATACACGTAGTGACAAGGTTTTTGTCGTTTATAGTCATTATGAACGGAAAGACCCTCACGTTTGCAGCAATGAGAGTTTCAGAAGGCAAATGAGATATAGCAATTTGTTGAGAACAAATTCCAGTTTGAAATTAAACCATAGAATGATGTTTGCCAGGATAGACAATACATTATATACCATTTACACTAATCTAAATTTTATTGATTTCTGTACTTACTTTAACTTTTGTCTACTATAGAGTATATTGCAAAAAAACTATTTCGATCTTTTCACAAGATTTTCCTTTTGCCTTAATTTGCCAAATGACCAAGTTTGATCTGTAATAATTTACATTGTTCATATGTATACCTGAAGGAACTTCCCAAGTTTTAAAAAGGTATTTTAGAATGTCATGCGCAGTACTGTCAGATATGAAATGAAAATGTAACGGACGTTTTCTGTTAAAAAGAATGCTTTTAATAAGAATAACCACATCCCTTGTTGCTGCATGACCTCTGCAAACTACTGCTACGTGTATTATCTGAAACATAAATAAACGTAGCAAACATTTACCCGTATAAACATCATATAACTGATTAACTATAACAATATGGCATTTGCCAACAGTCATATTTAATAACTGAAGGAAAAAGTGATCAAGATTGATTAATGTCAACGATTGGTAAATGAAAGCAAAGGTTTGTTTACTCCTGCAAGGCATTTTTTAGTTGAATTTAAAAAGTCATATACTTTTTAAAATTAAGATTCTTTTGTTTTCAAGTGTTTAGTTTAACTTGTTTTTATCCATCAAATATTTCGGCCACTAGTGTCACTGATAAGGAATAAGTTTCCAAAATTTGCACGTATGACACATAGAATAAAACAGGTATTTCTGTTAAAAAATTCATTCATTTTTGCAAAATAATATATTTCTTTTAAAAGCATATCTCAGTATTACGAATTACCTTAACACATTGACCCCAAACCACTTAACCGGATCAATCAGAATTGTATCAACAGCTAAAACAGCCGAGGGAAACGAATGTAGATATTTGTTAAATATAATGCTTGAAAATATTCATTTAATCAGTATTGTTATTATGTCATTATTTATAAAATCTTAAATGTTACAATAGAAATTAAAAATGAACAAACCAGTTCATTTATAAATAACAATACCAAAAGCAAAATAAAAATATTAAAAAATGACTAATTTCTTAGCGGGATTGAGATTCATATTGCAGCTTTGGATCCATTTACTTTCAAATGTTTGAATTATCGTTTTATATATCAACTTTTTCGGCCACCAGTTTCACTGATGAGGAAAAATAAAACAAAATACCTGCTAAATGTTGATGTGCCATATGTGCACATTTCGGAAAATCATTCCTCATCAGTGACACTAGGTACCGAGAAGTTCGTTCGATAGATTGAAACATAAGCCAAACAAATGAAAATTAATAAATTCAAAGTTCCAAAATATATAAAATCCAAATCAACTAATGCTTTACATGAGGGAACAAACTTAGTTTTAGCAGGTATTTTATTATATATTTACTAACCCTGAGGGGGTACAGCTGCTGGTGGAGTTAAATTTCCCGAGGGTATCCATAAATAAGTAGGCAGTACATTGTGCTGTCAGAAAAAGTACCAATTAAGCGAAATTTTCAGCAGTCTTAATTTTGAAATTTATTTAAAACTAATGATTGTTCCCTCATGCAAAGCATTCCGTAGCTGGATTTGGAATAATATAATTTTTGAACATTGGGTTTATTAATTTTCAACAGTTTGGCTTATGTTTCTTATTTATCCAATCTTTTTGCCCCTAGTGTCACTGATGAGAAATGATCGTCCGAAATGTGCAGATATAGCACAACTAAATATAGGTGGTATTTTGTTATATATTTAATAAATTTTGTTAAATGGTACATTGCTTTCTCAGTTATACTCTCGGGGAGTTTAATTCCACCAGCAGCGCATCCGCTCATGGGTAGTTAATATAAAACAAAATACCTGCTAAATTTTGCTGTGTCATATGTGCACATATATCCAAACTTTGCACATATGACACATCAAAATTAAACAGGAATTATTGTTAAATATTAAACATGTTAACTTTCACTAGGGAAGTGAGGCTAAGTGCTCCGAGAGACTAAGTACATCCTGTCTAGATAACTATACCTGCCACGTGCAAAATCAAATTTGAGAATAATAGGAACTAATTTTTTTAAATTTTAAATTAAATGCAAATATTTAACATTATAAAATCATCTGAGATAAATCCTACGACAAAGATTGTATATTCTTTCTTGTTCTTTTAATTTTAGCTCGTTAGCTAAACAACAGATATTACGGTTTAAAAATCTATTAAGATTAAAAGATTTAAAATATTTTTTAAGTATCACCAGTTTTTGTCTTATAACGTATTTAATGCAAAAACTTTTAAAAGCAAGAAAATAGTTTCTTTGACTTTCATTTAATATTATTTAACATTTATATGATATTTACATTTGCATTTAACAATAACTATTGAATTGTCTAGAGATGACGTTTATGGTGCAAAGACTTCCATTATCATTTGAGGCAAAGTAATCAAAACGCGCTAGTTCGTTATTAAACCTAAATACACTGAACTGAATTATTAAGTGTCCTTCAATGTTTCTTCATTTAATATCTTAATTTGCATTTATTGAAATTTTTGTTATTAAGTTTATCATTATAGTGTGTGGGATTTCTATGGCAATTTTTGATCGATAAATACCTCACAATCAGGAACCTGTTGCAAACTCTTTATTTGTACTTGTGCTTTTCTATAACACAAAATAAAGAAATGCAATTATTAAATTGTTAATGATTACAAAGTCTTCATAAAAAATATAATTTTAAGATTGTTATTTGTAACACTTTGATGGTAAAAACTCTCCATTTTAATTTGTTACCCAAATATATATATATATATATATATATATATATATATATATATATATATATATATATAGAGAGAGAGAGAGAGAGAGAGAGAGAGAGAGAGAGAGAGAGAGAGAGAGAGAGAGAGAGAGACTTTTTAAAAGAATATTAATTAATATAATTATCCCCACATAAATCAAATTAATGATATGAAAATGAAATGGATATTTCGTTTCAGATAAAAATTGCAATAATTTTTTATATATCTTGGAATTAAAAGAGAGGCGTCTATCATCCCAAAATAACTCAGAAAGATCTCATTCAATTTTCAATTAAAAGAATGCGTGAAGTCTCATAAGCTCGTTATGCCGATGATTAAAACGATATCAAGTTAAAAAGTAAACAAGAGATGTTTGTGAAACATTATGCCCCCCTTCTTGGACAGGCATTATAGGGTCACAAGCTTTTATTACGGGCAGTATACATTATGGGCAGTGTTCATGGAAATGAAATTGACCTTTTGAAATCAATAGCGGCCATCCACCAGTACTATCTGAGATGCATAAATCTATCAAGTTTGATGTGTCTAAGCTAAAAAATTGAATTATAGGATGTACAAACATATAAACCTTCAGACAGGTTTGACTTTACTTCTAAATTATCAATTATTATCAATATCACCATATATCAGTAATTAATTTGATCAACCTTTGTAGAGATAATGAACGTAAAGCAAATAATTGGAATTTTTCTTCTTTGAAGGGGGCATAAAAACTTTTTTGAATCGGGCCCAAATAATTTACAGCTGCTCTTAGCAAGTTTCCAATGTGTGTGTGTGTGTGTGTGTGTGTGTGTGTGTGTGTGCGTGTGTGATATGGATTGGTAAATATTTTCTGTGAAATCAAATGCTCTGGTCGACGGTGTATTTTACTTTCAAAGGGTCTGAAAGTTTCTTCAAGTGACTCGCGTTATTTTGCAAAATTTTGTATAATCATCAGGGTTTGTTTGGTCATTTTGACGTAATAATTCAAGTAACATTTGCATATTTGGTAAAAAAAAATTAAAGAAGGCTTATAAGTCTATAAGTTTAAATCAACAGTGCATAATTTACCATATGCTATGAGTCTGCTACCTTAATCTAATAACAAAAATATTAACCTTAATTGTGTTTTCAGCAAGTGTACATTTTCTACACTATCATCTACAGATCTTTCCTTTTTTATATCTACAATAAAGACAATAATAATTGAAATTTCCTATGATCTGTAAAATGATTGTTGATCATGAGGTTATAAACAGCAAATTAGTTTTACACAAAGAAATAAATAATGAACTTTGACATCGGTGGTTACAAAAAAAAAAAAAAAAAAAAAAAAAAAAAAAAAAAAAAAAAAAAAAAAAAAAAAATTGTATATAAACACAACACATGACCGGAGTCACTCAGTTGTAAAATAAATCATACAAAAACAATTTCGAAATATGCAAATTAGTTTGCATGAAATACATGTTTTTCTAATACACTTACCAGAATTATTAACACAGTTTCTAATAAACATTCTAATAATCGAAAGCAGAATTACAGTTGAAAGCAAAACTGATATCCAATTGCAAAATATCCGTTTCTTTTGCTGCATCTGAATAAAACAAATTAATACAATTAACATCTCTGCATGAACTACTCATACTAAGAACTACACCTATCCCAACACACAAATTTTTGTTAAAGTAAAATTAAATGTTATGGAGAGTGAGAGAGAGAGAGAGAGAGAGAGAGAGAGAGAGAGAGAGAGAGTTATTAACAAGCCAATTTTTTTCGACATTGAAGCTTGAATGTATATATATAATTTTCATTTTCCAACCTCCCTGGCAATAAATGTTTTTATTAAAAAGATCTTAATACTGTACATCTGAATAAAAATGTTAAGTAATTTAATAATAATAATAATAATAAGAAGAAGAATAGTAAGAAAAAAGCTTTAACAAATTAAGATACAAAAAGCAATATTTCAAAGATTTTTTTTTTTTTTTCTCTTCTAAAATCATAGTAAACAATAATCTGTATTTAATATTTAATGTAAAATAGGCGTTGTCTCTGAAAAAACTGTATGAAGTTTTTACTAGTTTGGGTGTCAAGTTAGCTAATTCCGAAATTTGAAGACCAGGAAAACAAGTCAGAAGCCATTTTGCAAAAATTAGAAATACAACTATGATCATGTTTGACACCACAGGAAATTGTGATTTCGGATGGAAAATTGTCAGAGTTACATAGTTTTTAAGCAAGATGTATTAGGATAGCCTCTGATAGGATAGAAAATTCCAAACATCCTGCTTAAAAACTATTTACTATTATTATCTGTGTTAAGGGAATCTTGGTCAAAAGAACTTTTTTCAATCAATCTCTTGTATCGGTTAATTATGTACATGTATTTTTATCAATAAATTTCAACTTAAAATGCAACATTCGTAATTGGATATTGTTCTCTTGTTAATCGATAAAACAACATAAGTAAACAATATATATAAATAAAAAAAACCAAACTCTCATAATATGTCATTTCAAATTTTATACATAAATAACACGCAATAATGAGCAAAAAAAGGAAAAGTTAATAATATCAATTTTAGAAACAACTTTAATGCTTTTATATTCTTAAACTTGTATTCCATTCTTTTGTTTTTAACGTTATTCTCAAATTGTATTATATTTTAAATGGTTTTCGTAGTTGTTATAAGAGGCCTCGGTGGTCGAGTGGTCTAAAGCGCGCGCTTACGGATCACAGCGCCTCTCACCGCCTGGGTTCGAATCCCACTCGGGACAGATCCTAGTGTGAGAAATTTTGTCAGTTCGCTTGCCGAAGGTAGGTGGTTTTCTCCGGACACTCCGGTATCCTCCACCATCCCAGAACTGACCGTCTCGAAATAAGTGAAAGATTCTTGACTTGGGCGTAAAACACCATTACTCAACCCTACTCGTTTTTTTATATATATTATTTTATGTAACAGAAACGAAATTTATTACTTATTAAGAAATGTGAAAAAAATTGACTCTTTCCTGTTCACTTAAGCTTTTAATTTTTGCTTTATTTTCCTAAATAAAGTGCACTTACATGCAATGTTGTTCAGTTGCAATTAAAGATGACAGGCAAAAAAAGTTATCGAATATAATAGTTGACTAAGCTTGATTAAGTATCAATAATTACAAACTGCGCGTGATGTCCGATTTTATTGTGTTTTGATTGGTCGATGTATTCTGTATGACGTCATTTTTGACAATTTATTTTCGTATAACTTTGCACGTTTGCTGAAGTTTTCCGCTGTTTACAATGTTTACAATGGCAACACACAAACAGCAAAGCAGGTCAACACTCGCAGCATTTTAAAAAAGACTTGAAATGATTAAACAATTAAAGAACTGAACAAATATTATCCGTATTTCACAAAAATATGTAGTTAATAATGTCATGTGCTGATTTCGAATTTCTATTAAAATAATGCATTAAAAATCAGTTGTCTGTCATACGCTGATTTTGAATGCATTATTTTAATAGAAATTCAAAATCAGCACATAACAATAATAATAATGTGCAACTAGTAAAATTAAATGGACCTTTGCTGAAAAACAAAATCCGTCTGCAACTTACTGCTGGCTAGCATAGCTGCTTACGGCGAACAAATTCGACAAATTTTGTTAGATGCTTCGCCATTCATCCAAGCAATAAATGTGTCATCCGATGATGCCCTTCTACGGTGTAAAATCTCAACGCTACGCGGTTTTATACAATTTGTTATCCGTCATCGTCGGGTTATTTAACAATTGAACTGTTTTAAAATGGTATCCATTGTCAGTATGAAGGCAATAACTTTGCAAGCAATCGGAATAACGCGCGTTAGCGCGTTATGACAAGTTTGTTTGCAAAGTAACAACGGGGAGTTTTGGTTTGAAAAATTATAGTGTTATCAGGTATTTTGATGGTATTTTCTCGATTTTTCATTAACATAATAAATTTTTTAGAATATTGGATATAAATAATATATATATATAAAAATGAATATCAACGATAAATGTGTTGTTTTATGTGGACTATATTTCAGTCGAAAATCAGGTGTACCTGTGTGGCCCCATTTCAATTTGCAAAAAAGTTTGGAGTAAAAAAATGCTGGCTAAATGTTGGATGTGAAATTTGTGAATCTGAAACGGGAAGGGGGGATCTGTAGTTGAGGGATAATTTACAATGGCCAAGCATGTGGGTTTCGAATCTGTGATATGCGAGTAGACAGGGATTTACCGAGAGATTTCTTCTGGAATGTCGACATTGTTAGGTTGAGATTCACTCTAACATTATGTGCCGAGCTTCACACTCGGTATCATTCAAATGTAGACAGCAAAGCAGTGAGAAGTATACTTATTCTTTACGCCTGGTGTTGTGCAAATATCTCTCAAAGTTTAGAAAATTATCGTTTTAAGGTTAGCAAGGAGCTGTGAAGTACTTAAACCATGAATTGTACTTTTGAAGAGTTCCTATTGTATCCTTTGTAAATTGATTAAAAGCATGTAGATAATTTTTCAGTTTTTCCGATCAACAAACACAGCATGTGAAACGGACAATTTTCACTGGATGTGGCATACATGTGTGAATCTAATTCCAATTGAAATTTACATCACTTGAAATTTACATCCCGCGAGACACAAAATTGATTGACAGGTTGTACCATTACACATTGTATCAAAATAATAGGGTATATAGCAGCTTTGTCAAGGTAGGAACAATTTTTTAAAGATCCGATTGATCAAAATTTTTTTGTGGTTTGATGGTTTTGATAAAAATAAAACAAACATACCAGTCCTTGTCCATATCACAATCCCAAAAACAAAGTAAAAACTTTGCAAACTGGCAAAATAGGTGATATACGTGAACTTCCATCAAGGAAGTGAGGCCGGGTGCTCCGGAAGGGTAAGCACCTCCTGTTTAGCTAGCTACACCCGTCACGTGTAAGTCAATTTTGAGAATGAAAGGAACAAAGACCTATGGTAAGTCAAATATATCCAGTATAAGTTTGGATACAGTGACTACATACTTATCAACAATATTGTGATGACGGCCATAAAACTTTTTAAGGGCCCTGATTAGCCTAGGCTTGCAATATCCTTGTGTCAACAATTTAATTGTAAGTAATTTGCTTCGTTGCAGAAAGTTCCCATAGTGGGAACAAGCTCTACCGTACCGTATTAACTGTGAAACATATACACCATACGCAGGAGAAGCAGGGATATTACTGCAAAGAAACGGAAAGTTGACAATAGAAAAATTGAAGTCATCACGTTTGTCGTATAACTTCAGATGTAACCTTTCATGGGTGTCATAATTGAGGTATAAGTCCAAATATGAAGCAGAACATGGAGAATCTGTCGTGTCTTTTATTTCAAGCTCACTTGGATAGATGACATTCACATATTCTCCAAATTTGTGATTATTTAGAGAAAGAACGTCATCTATATATCTGTATGTGTAGTTGAATGATTTAGCGACAGTCTTTTTTCCAGATTTGACAAGGTTCTGTAAAAATTTTGACTGATCTGTTGTTGTCTGTTCTTTCAACAGGCCATCAAAAACACCACTCTGTCTCTCACAATGTCAATATTACGGTGAATATCAGCCAGGTGCCTATATATGTTAACAAATTATTATTTTATTAATTTCTTTGTTTTACTTTGTTATATCTCGTAAATGTGTTTTTCAGTCTCGTCTCGAATGTAAACAAATGTGACGTGACAGTCATGTTTGGTTACCTTCGATAATGTAGTTCCGGATTGTGTATTGCATTTTATATGTATTCATACACGGAGTGACAAAATTTTTTGGCATTCATTGTCAGAAATAATTACAACGGCTCTCAAGCTTGCAGCTATGGGAATTTTACAAGGCAAATGAAAATATACTTCAATAACTTTGCAAAAATTGACAACCAATCCTTAATAGTTTTTTTTAAAATTTTTTTTAACCGTCTTACTCATTAATTTTGTCAACTACCACAAAAAAATTAAAAAGAAAAATAATAATAAATAAATATAAACAAATAAAAAAATAAAAAAAATAAATAGAGATAATTAAAAATCTAAACCTTACCTTTGAAGATGCAGTTGAAATAAGATTTAACAAAATTTGTTTTCGTATATTAACTTTTTAGTTAAAAATTGAAGCGTCTTGGCGCATGGATGAATCAAGATAACATTAAAACTGTCTGAAAGAAACAAATATCTATTTTTTGCTTTTTTTACCCTAGAAATTTTATATTAAAAAATCAATAATAACATTCGATTTTTTATATTTATATATGAAAAATTGATATAGTATTGATATAGCAACATATGGACGATCATGATTTACATTTCTAAATCAGCAGTAGTTTTTTGATGTTTGATATCCATCAATCATTATAACTCGAAAGTATGATATAATGAAATATTCATTGATTTTCGACTGTTTGGCTTATGTATTTTATTATCAAACTTTTCGGTCTTAGTGTCACTGATGAGAAAAGGATTTTCTGAAATTTACATCTGCCGCATTAAAATTCAACTGGTATTTGTGTTATATAATATATATATATATATATATATATATATATATATATATATATATATATATATATATATATATATATATATATATATCTATATCAAACGAATTGTTTTTGCTTCAAAATGCAACTCTTTGTCGATCTGTCTGGATAATTGTAATTCATTAAAGTTGAATTTATTAAAAGACGGTAGCAATTTAACAATATAAACAACGATTAAATGCGGGGGTCTCGCCTAAAATCGAAAATCAAATTTTCGTAAAATGAAATCCTATTCGTTTAATCGCTGATGCACCAGAAATGTTTTCATACGAATGGAAAAAGCCTTTTCTTGTGTTTATTTCAATGTATAATCTGTCAAATAAATTTTCTGGTACAAAAACGTACAAGTTTTAAAGTCGAAAAAATCTGTTACAGTGTCGGATACGTGATCATGGGTCGGTCCCTTTTCCGGCTAATTTGACCCACAAATAATGCATCGAAGGATTCTTTGCCATATGCAATGTGTAAATTGGATTATCAGGAGACGCTATTTTGGTAACACAGATTTAATAAAGTAAGTTGTTTTCAATAAAATAGTAAATTTATCCTGCTTCTAGTCGAAATTGGCGAATTTTTTGGTTTTCTTTCAGACAGCCATCTTGAAAAACTGCCATCGCCGGCTCAAAGTTATTTTTTGACATTCCTTAATTATCAGTTAGGTGCTTACCATTCCGGAGCACCCGGCCTCACTTCCTTGATGGAAGTTCACGTGTATAACATATTTTACCAGTTTGCAAAGTTTTTAATTTGTTTTTGGGATTGTGATATGGACAAGGACTGGTATGTTTGTTTTATTTTTATTACTTTTTGCACATTACAGTCATGACTTTTACATCATATGACATGTAGGATCGCTTTGTTGGACCACCGATGCTTGGAGTAGACCCGGGTACCGATCTAGTTTAGATGTATTTGATACATCCATTTCTATCGATTTTTAAATTTACTGAAATAAATATAAACTTGGTTGCTGTCCTTAATATTATTTTTAATAATAACTTGATGGTGTGGATTTACTTGAAACATTAACCAGTTCAGTAATATTTATGAAAATATCTTTCTTCATGGTTTATTGCTATATGTGTACAATTTGACTTTCAGAACAAGACTGGTACTGTTCTCAGTTGTTGAATTTCTTCCTATTTCAATGTATTGTTAACCCCGGCCTTCTTATTTTGATATTGAACAAACATGCGTGGTCTCTTATATAGTATCATTTTAAGTGTTTAATCATTTTTAACAGAAAAAAATGAAATTAGAATGCTGTCAAAACTAAAAATTTGAATACTGGATTTGTATGATACTTAAAAATCTATTTTCTTAACACAGATGGTAGTTATATTATTGTTATTATTATTATTATTATCATGTTTATTATTTATGTTACTGATTTTGTATTTTTGCATTACTCAAGTGATAACAAAACATTATTTTTTCAACATAAAGCACTCCAAACAGCCCATTATGATCTTGATACACATAGTATTTCAACACTCACAAATGAGCCAAGCCAGTGAGGTCACTTTTCTCAGTTTAACTGTAATAAACCAAACCAGGTATCCCTGGAAAACATGTAAGCTATATAAACTAGTCACACCTACAACAGCACAGGCCATTCAGGTGATGTCCACATTAGCCAGAACATCACAGTTTTCAACAAACATGGTGGCCTATTTTAACAAACAGGTGTTATTTAATTGAGCTGATGATTTACAAGTATGGATTCAAAAAATATTCTCCAGGCTGTTTCTCTGAAAATTAAAATTATTTGATTTTCATGGGAAGTGGGACCAAAATTAAATCAGGATGCATCATCAGTTTACTATCTCATTTATAACATAAATTCTCTTTAAAGCTGCATTAAGTTTGTCAATTTTCTGAATTTTGTTTGATTTTTTACCCAAAAATACATTAAAAAAAGAAGATATCTTCTAACCACGATCCGTGGCATTTATTTTCTAAAATTTCATTTCTTTTAGCTGTAAATATACGGAATCCTCTGACCGGTTGGTCAGTGTTTTAAAATGGTAGTTATGAGCTTGGAGCATGCGCACGGATGTACGGAAAACCCTAGAATCGAAGGTGAAACATGACAGATTGCATTGTTTGTCCTTCAATAATATCCAGATGTATTTGAAATAGTGTTATGTATCCCTTACTAAGTCACAAATATCAAATTCAACGAAGTTCTGTGTTTAATTTATCGTATTTCACTGTTTTGAAAGTTGTGTTTAAATGACCCGGGTTTTGATGACGTAACCGTGTTCTAATATGCTGCATCTCGCTGGGTAAATACTGTAATTTCTGTATTTATTAGAGCTTTTGTCGTTGAGCCAAATGTAACATTGTTCATTAGGAACATCATTAATTAGATTAGCACCGTTTAATTTTTTCTTTGGAAAACGTAATGCAGCTTTAACTTTGCATATGCTTCTTTCGTTTTCAAATGCAACAATACAATTCAAAAACAGCAAATGGAATTTTGTCATATATGCTACTTCTGAATCATATTCATAAAAGATAGTACCTGGCACTAGTTAATTCAAAATAACCTTTTAAAGTTTAAAATTACTTGAAATTATAAAATTCATTACTTATTTCTGAAGCTATAATTTTATTAAAAACTATAGAACATGTATTTATATTATGTAATTGAAAATCAAAAGTTAAAAAAAACAACTACCATTACTTATTGTAAAAATAACTTCAGCTGAATGACACATTAGAGCAAATATTTTAATACTTTTAAACTTTAAGTATCAAATAAATAAATAAATATATATATATATATATATATATATATATATATATATATATATGTGTATGTATGTAAAGAAAGAAAATTCTAGTTCATGCCTTCTAGTAAATTAAGTATGTTTTCAAATAAAATAAATAAAATTTATGGTCTGTCTTGGGTCAGTTTTGGACTTTATAAAACATCAGGAATATGCTAGTTTTTTAATGTCTAAATTTTCTTTAAAAATTCCAAAATTATCCCATTGCAACTTTTGCAACTTACTGTACCCTGTAACAAAGATGAATAAAAATGCAAGATCCTACTTGTTAAACTTGTATCAGAAAATAAATAAATAAATTAATAAATAAATAAATAAATAAATAAATAAATAAATAAATTTCAGCTTTCTAGAACTTACTACACACTGTTTTATAGCATTTGTTTTTTTTTAAAAAATAATTTACTTTATTTCATAAAAATTAAAAAAAAGTGTGTGTTTGTGTGTGTGTGTGTGTTGCCATTCTTGCATCACAGTGACGTACACTGTTACAAGGTTGACTGAAAATACAAGGCCCAGATTTTTTCATTCATCTGTTGGCTTGATATCAGTTAAATATTGTTTTATTTTATTTTTATTATTGTTATATTATGACGAATGAATTTTCGAAATGTGCACATCAAAATTCAACTGGTATTTGTGTAATATATTTATAGGTAATTACTAATGAAAACTGTAAAATAAAAAATCAAGCAAGACCATGCTATTTTATTCTCCTTATACCCTACTCTCTCCCTCTTTCTCTCTCTTACCGTGGGACACACATACACACACAAACACACACACACACACAACCCTATTTTTTTTTAATAGTGTCATATTTTTGAGTAGGGAACAATATGTACATGTGTTACTGCGGTCATAAGAAGTTTCTACAGTGGAAACACAATGGGTACTTTAGATTCATTAATTTCCAACTGATTGGCTTATGTTTTTTATTATCAAACTTTTAGGTCTTAGTGTCACTGATGAGGAATGAATTTCCAAAATGTGCACATCTGGCACATCAAAATTCAATTGGTATTTGTGTTATATATTTGGAGACAAGTCACCTCATTTTAATAGCTGTCGACACACCATGTATCAGAATGAAGGCTCAGTTTGGTAGAAATCTCTGCAACTGCTGTCTCGTTGATCTAGCTAGTACATATGAGGGCACACTTAATGCACACTGATTTCCATGGTCACATAGAGGTGGCCTAAAGTGAGCTAGCTGACAATTGTGCTAGAGTGCAATGATTTAAATAAAAAAGGATAAAAAATGTCCAATCAAGCCTAAAACTGTCAATATAGAATTTAATTTTTTCTTGGAAACGATAAATCAATCAATTTCGTGAATCTAATTTTTATTATCTATTTATAAATCATAAAGTCATCTTTTTATTTAAAAAATCTCAACACGTTTAGAGAGAGAGAGAGAGAGAGAGAGAGAGAGAGAGAGAGAGAGAGAGAGAGAGAGAGAGAGAGAGAGAGAGATGTCTTATCGGTTAAATACATGTGTATGAAGGAATCCTCTTTCTATGAATTGAGTGAAATGTCATAAGGACACATCAACAGTCAACAAGAGGCCCATGAGCCTTAACGCTCACCTGAGGATATGGCCAAAATTATTTGCAAGAATACATACAATTTTCCTATATTCATACCAATACTAAAAGCTCATAGTTTCCAAGATAATAAACAATTTCAGTCTTTTAATGCACCTATGACCTTGACCTGTGAACGTATGACCTTGAGCCACATATCAAAATGATCGTGATTTCAATACTTACAATATTCTATACATATGTCTATGCAAAATGTTTATAGTTTTCAAAATTATTAACAATATATGTCTTCTTGTGCATCTATGACTTTGACTTTTGAACGAAAGACCTTGAATCATACATCAGAATGATTGTCATTTCAATTCCTACAATATCCTGATATACATGCCTATACAAAAGTTAATAGTTTCCAAAATAATTAAAAATTTCAGTCTTATTATGCACATATGATCTTGACCTTTGAATGCATGACCTTGAGCCATATATCAAAGTGATTGTCACATCAATACCTACAAGATTCTAAAATGTATGCCTATGCAAAAAGTGCTAATGCACAATTTTAGTTTTTATAAGCAAAAAATAAATTTCAGGGGCAAAAACACCTACGTGCATTATCATATAGTTAGGAAACTTTGTACTTTTTTAAATTTTGCAATGCTGAACATTTTAACATATTATAAATCTTTTAAAAATTTGAAGAAAACAGCATAAAACTGCAAAATTAAAAACTAGGTCTTGACTTTGAGCTTTAAGCTTGACCCATTTTGAAAGATATTTTCAAGAAAAAATCAAAACTGAAAACCCCGTGTCAATATCTGTTCAAATTGTCAAGTTATAACAATTTTAAGCCATTTTACAATTTTTTTAAATTAAACACAAAAATGAGTAACCCATTTTTCGACCAAATTTCATAAAATGAACAAACTATAGACCTTGAGACTCCAGAGAATCTTAATATCACATCAAATGTTTTCTTCCATCGGATTCGGAGACGAAGATTTTTTAATCTTTTTGGACCCATATGTTGCTTTGACCTAGTTTTGGGAGCCATGACAATGTCTCGAACAAATCTGAATTGCACCGGCCCATATATGTATCTGACCAAGTTTCATTGAAATCTACACTGTAGTTTCAAAGAAGAAGTCGAAAATGTAAAAGTTTACAGACGGACGGACAGACACACGGACGGGCAGACGGACGGACGACGGACAATTTCGGATTGCAATAGCTCTATAGCTAAAGGCTCAGGTGATATTAAATATATTAAAAATATTGAATAACATATGCAATAGAGCTTTGAACAAGTTTGATATGATCGTAAGTTAAGCTCAGTTAAAATTACAATTGTTGGAAAATGTTTTGTAAAAGAATGAAAAAAAAAAAAAAAACAAAAAAAACTAACCATCAATGCAACAAAGAGCAGGGAACAATACAGTATTATAAAAGAGCCAAAGAAGATAAGTCAAACTAATACTTGGACCAATAACATCAAAGTTCTCGAAACATGAATAATTCTGTGGCAACAATGTATTGTTTTAACTAAAATAGTATTCCTGATAATCATCAAAGAATGTCAGATTCACAAAAAAATATATATTTCAACGATTGCCTGGATTATAATATAGTTTTAAAAATTGCTAGATTTTATCATGTTGATCATTTTTGCAATTTATCATCTTCCAATAATTGTTTACAAGAAAATAGTCAAAAACAGCAAAATCTGAAAAAAATTAGTATTTTAGGGGCAACTTGGATTACTTTATTGATACAAAACTTGCAACCATGTAAGATGCTGAATATTTTTGCAATTTATTGTTATTATATATCTCTTAAAGTTTTTAAGAAAATGGTCAAAAACGTCAAAATTGGCAAAAAGCTGAATATTATAGGGACAACAACTCTTACATGGATTAACATTTAGATACGAAACTAGCTACATTGTTAGATTCTGTTGTGCTGAAAATTTTTGCAATTTATTGTTAATATCAATCTGTAATAGTTTTCAAGTAAATAGTAAAAAACAGCGAAATTTCTGAAAAAATCATTTCAGGGACAACAATTCTTACATGGATTAACATATAGATATGAAATTTGCTACCTAGCTAGATCTTGTCATCCTGAACAATTTCACAATTTATTTTTATTATCAACTTATAACAGTTTTTTAAAAAAATGTCAAAAACAACAAAATTTGCAAAAATTACCATATTCTGGGAAAAAACTTCAAAACTTATTTTCTGATTACTTAAAAATCTAACAAATCATTAGATCTTACCATCTTTCATCAATTTTTAAAACATAATAAGCATGATATATCTGCCAAAAAAAAAACCCCAGCTTATTTGGTACTAAAACCTCAAAGGTAATAAAATAGGTAGTGACCTTGACCACATTTTTAAAATACATTTCAAGTTATCATCAAACTGTAGACTTCAAGTCATTATCTTTGCAAATAATCGAGATATAACATTTTTAAGATAATTTCGAAATTCTAAAAACTTTAACACAAAAACGCGTAACCCATTTTCGACCGAATTTCACCAAATGAAAAATATCACATCAGATTTTATCTCCCAACTGATTTCAGAGAAGAAGATTTTTTAAGATTTTTGGACCCCTAGGTCACCTTGACCTAGTTTTGGTAGCCTTGACAACACCACGAACAAATCTGTAATTGCACTGACATACTTCTGACCAAGTTTCATTGAAATCTGTCTAGTGCTTTCAGAGGAGAAGTCAAAAATGTGTGTTAACGATGCACACATGCACGCACGTACACACGCACATACACACGCTTTGCTATGCCATAAGCTTATTTGACCTTTGGTCAGGTGAGCTAAAAAAAAGAAAAAAAAAACTTCAGAAAACTACTGACATTTCGCAAGCAAACCGATAAACTTTCTCAAACCAGGATCTAATACTTGAAATTAGGATTTGATCTTTAGTAACAATAGACTTTTTTGATCTTGTAAGCTAGCACTTAGATGACTCAGCCTCAATGCGATCCCCAATCCTAAGCAGCCGTTAAAATATTTTTAAATTATTCAAGATTATGATTGATACTAATAGCAAGAACTTGTTGTTTTGTACCAAACTCAAAACTGAGTCATACAAATTAAAAATTTGCTGATACAACAAGAATCAAATTCTAAAAATCTTGATATCAATGACTGAAAATTGGTTGATACATCTGAAAACAATATGCACACGAAATAAATCAATGTAAAATATAATGTTAAAGACAAATAAAAATATAAAGTATATGATGTTAACAGATTGCTGTAATGAAGGCAAATAAAAATATAAAGTATATGATGGTAACAGATTGCTGTAATGAAGGCAAATAAAAATATAAAGTATATCATGGTAACAGATTGCTGTAATGAAGGCAAATAAAAATATAAAGTTGATGATGTTAACAGATTGCTGTAATGAACACAAATAAAAATATAAAGTATATGATGTTAACAGATTGCTGTAATGAACACAAATAAAAATATAAAGTATATGATGTTAACAGATTGCTGTAATGAAGGCAAATAAAAATATAAAGTATTTGATGTAAACAGATTGCTGTAATGAACACAAATAAAAATATAAAGTTTATGATGTTAACAGATTGCTGTAATGAAGACAAATAAAAATATAAAGTTTATGATGTTAACAGATTGCTGTAATGAACACAAATAAAAATATAAAGTATATGATGTTAACAGATTGCTGTAATGAACACAAATAAAAATATAAAGTATATGATGGTAACAGATTGCTGTAATGAACACAAATAAAAATATAAAGTATATGATGTTAACAGATTGCTGTAATGAACACAAATAAAAATATAAAGTATATGATGTTCACAGATTGCTGTAATGAAAACAAATAAAAATATAAAGTATTTGATGTTAACAGATTGCTGTAATGAACACAAATAAAAATATAAAGTTTATGATGTTAACAGATTGCTGTAATGAAAACAAATAAAAATATAAAGTTTATGATGTTAACAGATTGCTGTAATGAACACAAATAAAAATATAAAGTATATGATGTTAACAGACTGCTGTAATGAACACAAATAAAAATATAAAGTATATGATGGTAACAGATTGCTGTAATGAACACAAATAAAAATATAAAGTATATGATGTTAACAGATTGCTGTAATGAAGGCAAAATAAAAATATAAAGTATATGATGGTAACAGATTGCTGTAATGAAGACAAATAAAAATATAAAGTATATGATGTTAACAGATTGCTGTAATGAAGACAAATGAAAATATAAAGTATATGATGATAACAGATTGCTGTAATGAAGACAAATAAAAATATAAAGTATATCATGGTAACAGATTGCTGTATGAAGGCAAATAAAAATATAAAGTTTATGATGGTTACAGATTGCTGTATGAGGCAATAAAAATATAAAGTTTATGATGGTAACAGATTGCTGTAATGAAGACAAATAAAATATAAAGTTTATGATGTACAGATTGCTGTAATGAACACAAATAAAATATAAAGTAAATGATGGTAACAGATTGCTGTAATGAAGACAAATAAAATATAAAGTTTATGATGTAACAGATTGCTAGATTGCTGTAATGAAGACAAATAAAAATATAAAGTATATGATGGTAACAGATTGCTGTAATGAAGACAAAAAAATATAAAGTATATGATGGTAACAGATTGCTGTATGAAGACAAATAAAAATATAAAGTTTATGATGGTATGAAGGCAAATAAAAATATAAAGTATATGATGGTAACAGATTGCTGTAATGAACACAAATAAAAATATAAAGTATATGATGGTAACAGATTGCTATAATGAACACAAATAAAAATATAAAGTATATGATGGTAACAGATTGCTGTATGAAGGCAAATAAAATATAAAGTATATGATGGTTACAGATTGCTGTAATGTACTCAAATAAAATTTAAAGTTTATGATGGTAACAGATTGCTGTAATGAACACAAATAAAAATATAAAGTTTATGATGGTTACAGATTGCTGTATGAAGACAAATAAAAATATAAAGTATATGATGGTTACAGATTGCTGTAATATTCCTATACTGATTTAAATGTAATACAAAAATTAAAATTTGCAAGATTTAATTGGTTAATAAGAAACAGACCGAAAATAATTTGGTTGATACTGAAGTAGAAATAATTAATTGGTAAAAAAAATAATTGAATAGTAATTGGTTGAGAAAGATTATTGGCTAATGATTGATTGGTTGTTACTTTGGCGAGGGATTAATTTGTGGATGATTCATTGTTAAGAAGAAATAACTGAACAGATTCTACATGAATCATTATTCTGATACAAAAAATCTCTAAGTCTAATGTCAAAATGCATTGATCAAAAAGACAGGGCCTTAAAAATGATCTGTGTCTTTTCAGTCAGAAATATTTTGTAAATTCTGTTATAATTTCTTGAAGAAAACTTCTGGATAAAACTTCAATTGAAATTTGGGCACTATGAAAACATACATTTTTAGTGCTGCCTATAGCCTGTAAGTGAAATAATCTTGAATGGGAAGAAAAGCTTTGTTAAATTGATAAATATGAAGCATACATACACACACATCAGCTATGGCATGTAGAGAATATCCAGTGTATAGGTTTTTTAGTTAACAATCTCTCTCTCTCTCTCTCTCTCTCTCTCTCTCTCTCTCTCTCTCTCTCTCTCTCTCTCTCTCTCTCTCAAATGTAATGCAACATAGCGTTCACTATAGGTCGTGCATATGAAAATATTAATTATGAAAAAATATTATTTACTCGTTATATCTTGAAGAGTTTTCGGTCCAACTGTAAAGTGTATTAAAAGCTGTAGTGGTTTTAAATACGAACTGTCTATGGTTTATACATAGTAATAATAATATTTATAATAAAAATAATTGATAAAAAAATAATAACATAAAAACTACGTTTTGTGTGATTTGTCAAAAATTTTAATGTGGTCTCTATTTTCTTGAAAATAGGGTTTAATTGCTAAATTTCACCTGATTATGTGAATATATTTAGGTCTTTTATTGAATATATTGGATGTTTTTCGAAATTTCACTTTTTAGCGACACACCTTCAAGAGGTTTTAATCGAAATTTTCTAGAACGATTACAATTATAAATTGTCCTTGATTTCTAAGCCACAGCTTTTGTCCTTGACGAAGTGTTGATTCCAAACCTGTAATATTTTGGATGCTAGCTCAACTAGACGACCGTTACTGATGTTGCTGCCAAACCAGTGCATTATCACCACGTAATTAGATATTAAGCTTGTTTCAATGGAAACAGATGTGATGTGAGGTTGGTCGCAACACTTTGGCACTGTGTTAGGTAAACCGTGTATTTAGACCACTCTACAACAAGGGTATTTTTCACAGTTCTAAAGGACCAAAGCACTTAACCCTTGCAAAGGGAACAAAATTTCACAACATAAGCAATTGATTTAATTCCATCCGAATGCTTTAAATCGGCGAGGTAAGTAGGGTATACAAGCAGATATGGTCTGGAAGTCCCAAGTTATGAGGATATCCAAATTGTAAGTGTCTTAGACCGTTGCTGTACTATTCTACTAAAATTGACAATGCGGTCAGAATCACTATAGTCTAAAGCTATAGTCAAACAAATAAGCCTTATAGCTATGAATATCACGCGAAAATTTCTGCGGGCTTCACTGTCGTTTATCACCTCAAACATGACATAAATTACCAAGTCAATTGTTATATTTGTTTTTAACAAACATTAGTACTATATACATTAATAAAGTTCTATTGTGTCCTAATAAGTCGTGTTGTTTGAGGGCCTGCAATTGTTCAAACAAACAAAATACATTTAGTTCTGAAATTTAAAAGTACTTTATTTATATTCTTTAAGAACATGTTTACAGTCTGAATGTTAAGGAAAATACCTGATTGAATTTTGATGTGCAATATTCACACATTTGGGATAATAATTAATGAATTAGTCAATATTCCTCACTGAATAGAAGACACGAGCAAATTAGAAGCCGCAACTGGTGGAATGACAATAGGATGTTGGGTGCTTAGACCTGACCGTAGGAAATTAAACTGACTTGCAATCTCAATAAAGGCCATCATTGTTATTGAATTGGGGTCTTTGCCAGATACTACAGACGATAAGACTTGACTGATAGACTCTGATTAGATGAACAATCCCGATTGTAAACTGCAGTTTAGAAGCTTCATTCCGGTGGCGCGAAATGTAGGCCTACATAATTTGTCTTTTTTTCAACACCCGCGTCAGTGTCGGTTGCAGGCAAGCAGTGTGGAGTTTATCTCTTCGAGAAACCAGAATGTTCACAGATACCAGGAAGGAAATGTTTGAACGTGGTTACGCCGAGAGATTTGAATAAATACCAAGTGCTGTGTAATCTAGGAATAATAATTGGTTCTTTGACACAAATGTTTAAATACCCGGGATGCTGCATTGTTAGTTTTGCAAAGGAAGGTCTTAGGATAATCACAGAACACGAATTTGTTCCCTTTGCATACATGTGATTGCCAGAATTGATTTTTTTCATTTGAAAGAGAGCCTGTATGTGATTCATGGTTCAAGCACACTTCTTTACGGCCATTTTTATCATGTTTAAATTTTAAGTAGAAAGTAGTCCTTATTTAACTGAATTCTAACCCCTTTGTTACAGTGCACCGGTGTATTGTACCATGCACATACAGTAATCAGTGTTTAATTGGATTAATAACAGCATTTTCAAGACAAGTTGCAATTTTTTAAAGGTCAGTATCATTAATAATATCCTTATATTGTGTGAGTTTCGATAATTTAAATGTCATTCTTTAAGTAACCCATTTGAGTCTTCATTTGTTTATTTAAATCCCTTATCGCTTACCTCTGTCTTATTGCTCCTTAATGTTTTAATGAGTTCTTGTGGTTCTCCTGGTCCTGGTTAATTTTAATACTGCTTCCAGGTGGTTCCTGTTGGTCCTTCCTAAGTCTTGACTTCACAGCAAAAGCCGCAAAGTGTACTTGACAACTCATCGACCGTGATATTTCTTTATGTCAATTTCTATCCAAATGTCTCAGTTAATGTTGGCAAAAAAGCACAATCAATTATGACATCATCATTTTTATTAATTTATTTTGCATTTTAATGCCAACATTGTAATTGTCGCTTATATTCAACTAATTTTTCGGCGATATTTCTTGGGTTTTTTGTCATTTGTTTCTTACGCGTATATTTTTGTTACGATTTAAAACGTCTAGTTGTTGGTTTAAAAAGTTTGCAATTTAACTGTAATAATTCAATCACAAGAAAAAACATGTTCTAATTTATAAGTTTATTAATTTGGCCCAGGTGTCCAATGATACACATAACTAGAAAGTTGGTAGATTAACATCTCTATTCACAAAGGTGGTTCTGGTCAGTTATACACTTTTACAAACATTTTTGTATACATTATTAAATAAAGATTATAAATACTATGTTTTATTTATTTTACCACTGAAGAGTCATTTACAGTATGTAAATATTGCGTTCTCGAGATATAAAATATGGCCAATTCGAGGGACACGTGTTCTAATGTAAATATAAAGAGCTAGAGGTCAAAAGCCATCTCATTTTCTATCTGATGTATTCCAACGCTATGTATGTTCTTGACATTACGTTTCTGCTCGTTCTGTACTGACTTTATGGGATAATAGGCGTTTGTTTGCATAGAACAATGTACACTGTAGTTGCAATAGTAAATATTTGGAAATATTTCGAGTCAAACAAGATCAATTTATTGGGGATCAATACGGATTTTCTCGCTCTTTTTGATAGATATTACAAATACGGTAGCTAAGTTGGTTAAGTGCTGTTTTCCTATGTGGAAGGTCGGAGTGACCAAAAAATAAAAATAGGTAGCGACCGTTGTTCGCTAAGCACTTGGCACTAAGAAATAAAAATCCTGAGATTCTTCGGATGAGACCTTAAAACCGATACTCCAAAGGTAAAAATTGTGACGACTCGTTATAAGTGAGATATTTTTTAGACTGGGATGTAAAACTCTATTATATTTTGTCAAATCAAATCGTTATATATTTCTGTAAAACATATTGTCCTTTTTGATACTATATTTAAATTTTACCTCTCTTTTTCAATTTCTATATATGATATTTTGTAAAAAAAATATTGTAGGAATTTATTTAAATTTTCATACCGTTTTAGAACTAAAAGAGTTGTTATCAGTTTTTAATATATTACTTGTATAAAATACAATAAAAATGGTCCTAGGTAAATATTTAACAGAATGTGTGTAATGCCAATGAAAACAGATCCATCTTGCTTCTACAAACTCTTACAAAGCAGAACTTATAATGTACATGACCAAAAGTTCTGAACACTTGTATGACTCCTTTACATGAAATTATTATTTCTTTGTTTCGGGAGTAAGGCAAAAATTTTATAAGTTGACGACATTTTTTCCCTTTTATACAGGTTCCCTGTTACGATGTTAACTGTCTGTATCTCGCAAGGAAATTTGAACTTCTAATCTTTTTTTTTAAAAAAAAAAGAAAGAAAAAAATACTTCATGAATATGTTTCGTGTTAATTACTTGTCACA
>CM056602.1:33403525-33414874 GCA_029721355.1 Tegillarca granosa | reverse complement strand
TGTTTATTTTAATAATGTCTACCGAAAGTTTGTTTATAACATGTTTATAAATAAAGGACGGCATAATATAATAATATCTAAGTCCATAATTTGATGTTTGTAATTGTAAGAAAAAAATAGGTAATAATTTTAAAAATTGAAATTTAAAAAATCGCATTAAGTTCAATACGCATTTTACTTCAAAATCGGCAAATCGCATTAATTTCATGATTTACATCTATCTATCTATCTATCTATCTATCTATCTATCTATCTATCTATCTATCTATCTATCTATATATATATATATATATATATATATATATATATATATATATATATATATATATATATATATATATAGAGAGAGAGAGAGAGAGAGAGAGAGAGAGAGAGAGAGAGTTAAATTTACAGTTAAAACATTTTGGCAGAAACATTTCAATTTTTTTATTTTGCTAGTATTTTTATGCTTTTTTAAACATTATTCAGGCGATAATGTAATATTTGCCTTAATAATAGTACGAAGGATAATATTTCATAATCGCTTGGAGATTTCTTCAAAAATTATAAAAGTACTAGCAAAATATAATTTTTGAACAGTTTTTGCCATTATGTTTTTACTCTTTATATTTCAACTGTATCTGTAACTGTGCTGGAATGATCCAGTTATACTTGTTATTGGATACTTTTAGAAAAGATTGTCTAAAATATAATTTTTATATAAACTGCACTTTTATTGATTATAACTGTTAAGTGATGTTTGTGTTAAGCACGATTAACAGGCCAGTTAATATAAGAATGATGTCTTGGAGGAATATAAACCTTTTTTTATCTCTGGGTTTGTTTTTATTAATGGAAATTTTAACTCTCAATCTTTATTTTATCGGGGCTTCTCATTCTTTATTATAAGAAGGTGTAATGCCTTTTTCTGATCAGACTTTTACTGGAAGAACAGTTTTATAACAGGTTGTGGGATAAGGGTTTAATTTTTGTCCCTCTGCATGATAACCACTTGAAGTCTTGAAATTACTGGACCTACTGGACCTAAAGTCGCAGGCGTTTAAACTTCACTTCCATGTGGGAGAATTCCCTTGTTACTTGGCAACGATTTAGCTGTCAACATAGTCGTGTGGAATTCTTTTGTTTCTGACAAACAAGCTTTGAATGGTATAAAATTTAAGACGGATTTCTTGCCTGTTGTTACTTGGGCTGCTATAAACAAGAAAGCAAAGCAAAGCAATGGTGGTGATGATAATGTCTTGAATAATAAAATGTTAAGTAGTGTGGTTGGTAAGAGTTCCATCTCATTCATCAAAAGTAAAGTTTGTGAAATGACTGTGGTGGCCTAGGAATGGCATGTGCCGAAAGACCAGTTAGTTAATTGCCAGAGGACCCTGAGAATCAACAGTAAGGGAAGAGAACACTTGAATTTGTTAAATCTGAAAAGCTTTCATAATGTTTTTATTTCCAGGAAGTGGAGATCTCCTGATGCCACACCAGAGTTGTTCGACAGATTCGACTAGATTCCTAGTTTGTTTAGAAAGACACGACACTGCCACGGATGGACATTTGAGTGTAACAAAGACATTCAGTGAGAGTCTTGGCAATTTTATTTGCCTAAATCAAGAAGTTATTTGGTGGAATATTGCAGATCTTGTCATGTGTCTTTAAACGACAAACCTCATAATCCCACATCCTATTTATACCATTCCAGCTTCTGAAGAACAATTGAGCAGACTTTTTATAGACTGCGTTAGACCCTCGCCTAAAACGAGGAACTATTTGCTGTAAATTTTGTGTCTTCAACGTTTTTCAGAGGCAGTTTTTTGTGAAAAATAAGACTAAACCATAATAAATGCACTTACCAACTTTTTACTTTTGTTTTGTTTTCTAAAACTATTTAGTCGGACAAAGGTTTTAACCAATTTCTTTTTTTCATGTAAATTTGCATAAGTCTAATGCCTACATTTCGAAGTCACAATACTATAAAATGTTGTTCGAAGTTTTTGTTTCCAGTATGTAAAGAAAGAGACCAATGTGTTGTTGTGCTGCTAGAGAATATTCACTTTGCTTTCGTCTGTCTAAAATAGTTTTGACCAAACGTTGAGAAGTCAATGAAAACTTAAAGAGAAATCGTTGTCTGAAACCAATAATTTGAATCTACTAAATTATGTTTCTAATTTTAAAAACAAAAGATAGTTTTGCTTTGTTGTCAGCTTTGCAACAATTTTAGATTATTTAAATACTGTAAACCAACTTTGAATTATACCGATAACCATTTCTAATTTATATGCTTGAAATGAAAAATAAAAATCAAAGTGTAACAAGATGGATGTTGATGTTACAAGAGTATACTTAAATCATTTTACATGTAAAAGGGAAACATAATGTTATTATTGATGTGTTGTCAACATTAGGTTGAATTTTTTATGATTATTTTTGTGATTATTATTTTAGATAATTTTTGTGTCTAACTTTTTAAATTATTTTTATATAGGTTTTTATTTTTAATAAATTTTCATTGCGGTTCTATCCAATTTATTTTTTAATGAGGGAGCTGTTATTTATATAATTACACTTTATTGTTAATATTTTCTTTTAAATAGTATTTTGGAGTGTCCTTTAGATAAGTTAAAAAATTTAATAATTTACTTTGGTTTTCTTCAGGATTTTAGAATTTACGTTACACTTTTGATTCTAGTATAAGAAACATATTAAAATACTGAAATTATACATTTTACAGCTGCAATATGTGATATGTTTTCCTTTTTTTAAAAAAAACCAACGTGATATGTGCATGTATTTTAAATTTTGCTTATTACAGAAGTGATTTAAAAAACACACCGTGCACGCATTTTGTGATATTTTGCTATTCTATGGTCTTTAGCTTCATTTGTGTTCATTTTTTATACATTTTCTATTGAAATACGCAAAAGATTTAATCTTTTTGTTATAATAAAAGATAAATTGTGCGATATGTGAGTTGAATGAAATAATGAATATTAAAAAATAAATAACATAAATACCAGTGAAATTTTGATGTGCCAGATGTGCACATTTCGGAAATTCATTCCTCATCAGTGACAATCAGACCGAAAAGTTTGATAGATAAAAAACATAAGCCAAACAATTCAAAATTATAGAATCTAAAGTTCCAAAATTATATAAATCTAAATCCAGCTAAGTAATGCTTTGCAAGAGGGAACAAACCTTGGTTTTAAATAAATTTCAAAATTGAAGACGGCTAAAAATTTTGCTAAATGGTACATTTTCTGACAACACAAAGTGCTGTCCACTAATTTATGGATACCTTCGGAGAGTTTTACTCCACCAGCAGCGGTACCCACTCTGGGGTAGTAAATAAATAACACAAATACCAGTGAAATTTTGATGTGCCAAATGTGCACATTTCGGAAAAAAGTATAATAAATATCAATGTAGGTCAAATTGTTCAATTTATCAAACAGGTATAATATTTATCATAATCATGATGATTTTTGTTTTTTACCTTGCAGAGGTCGTGGTGTAATAAACAATTGATTTCAAAATAATAATAATAATAATAATAATAATAATAATAATAATAATAATAATAATAATAATAATAATAATAATAATTATAATAATAATAATAATAATAATAATAATAATAATAATAATAATAATAATAATAATAATAATAATAATGATAATAATAATTTTTCTTTAAGGCAGATATCAGAGGCAGAAAGTAAATGTATTAAATTAATTGATTCTTACAAATATTATTATTACAGTGTAACTTCCCAAAACCGACACCTCTAAATACCGACAACCTCCATAAACCGACATTGTCTGCCCGGGACGGATTTATTCTTATATAAATCATGTAATAAAAACTTCCGAAAACCGACACCTCCGTATTCCGAACAACGACATAATTTATCAGCCCAAATCGGCTTCTTAAACAGTAAATAAACTTCCGAATACCGACATTACCTGTGGAACAAATAATGTTTGAATGGTCACGAATGACTGCACGTGATGAGAACTCATATTACCGCGGGCTATGTATAACACCTGTTTACCTACGGTCGAGGTTTTCAAATACATTAACTTATTAATTATAATTATTATTATTATGTATCTGTATCGTATGTAATTTAAAATAAACAAACGTGTTTAAAACGTTTTATTAAAATGTGCGTTGTTTATATTTAAAAAAACAGAAGCCGGATGCCAAAAAGCTGCGTGATGTTTTTAGATGCAAGTCAAAGTATTTTCTCAAAACAATACAGCTTTGAACTTAAATAAATCACGTTCTATTTTCTTTTTTTTTTCTTTTCCTTGTTTTTTTTAATCTGAATGATTGATATGACCTCTTCTTCTCGGGCGAGAAAAATAAAATAAAGTAACACAAACTTGAATACTGTTAGCAGGGCCCGATCTTGGTAGACGATAAGAACTATGTATTACAACTACGATGACAATTTTTGCACATTTTTTATTGTTCAATTTGTTTAAGATAAAAATAAAATATAAATAACATTTAAAATATCACTTTACACGATATAAGTGTTAACAAACACGATCGAATGCACACACATGAATACATTATAATAGCATATCCGGTAACTGACTAAATTCTGACCTGGTAACGAACCGGATTCGAATCCGTTTTTTCAAACTTCTGAAAACCGACACCTCTGTAAATCGACCAAAATGACTGGTCCTGTGGAATGTCGGTTTACGGAAGTTTCACTGTAATTTATCATTCCAAATGCTGGATCATAAACGGGCGACGGTTGTGTATTATCCTAAATTTATTTATTTTTCTGTCAATGTGTCTTGATGTGTTTGTTTTTGACTGTGTCTTGATGATGTTTTTCAAAACATTTTTCGTTGAACTGGGATGTGTTGAAATTCCATTCTCCCCGTCACAGAGTGATTATTGAAATTTGGTTACAGTAAGTGTTCACAAAATTGAATCACTAAAAACCTGATTACCTGCAGAAAATAGCAACTTTTGAACTTTGAAATGAAGCCACGAAGAAGCAGGACATGATAGACTTGAAATAAAATTTTACTTTTTTAATGATACAAAGTATTTGCAATTTACTAGTATGCAAAAACTGTAGCTTTAAATACATCAGATAATATTGAAAAATTTTCAGTTTCTTAGTAATAACTTTTTAAGGGTAATGAAAGTAGCTTCCTACAACAGAGGTTAAAAATTTTCCCGCATTGAAATTTTCTGAAAATTTGCACACACATTTATAAGGATGTGCTTTGTTGAATAAAATAATAAAATACATATGCTTGGGTTTTCGTTTTTTCACTAGAGTGTGCTAAATCTTTTCAACAATGTAATGCTAATTTCTAAAAATCCATGCATGTTAATTTTATATTTGTTTTCAAAGCATTAATGACTTGATGTAATGAAAACAAATTTTATTTTTTGGGTTTTAATCAATATTTCAATAAAGGACTCGCATTAAGTGATCTCTATATGGCATTTAAATGATAAAAGCGTAATTTATTATAACAGGGTGTTCAAAAAGTGTCTTCATTTTATTTGACAGTTTTCCACTAAAATCCAATATTCTACAAAATGAAATTGGAAATATTACATGCTTGGGTTCTTGTTTTCGAGATATAGGATGATTATTTCCCCTACCCCTTTTTTTAAAATTTCCTATTGAAAAATTCAAACTATTGAGATGACATGTTTGAAGTATAAGTAGAACTTTACAAAGACTAGCATTTACATAGTTCAAAACCCAAATATTTTATATGTTTGGAGAAACATATGTTGGGGTATTCTATTCCTTAAACGCGAATTACGATTTCCGGAATTTGTTTCAACCGTTTTCCGGTTTTGAAATCCTATTTTTTGACACATAACATTCTTCCTGAAAGATAGATTTTTAAGAAAATGAAATTGATCCATTCGATAATTTTACAAGCTTATTCTGGTATAATTATACATATTTCATCATTGAAATTTGTCGCTTTCCTCTGTCAGTTACACTGGAGAACCGTTTGTGCATCCTGTACTGGCCAGTTGAATCAGAGGTAAATCACATGCCTATTTTTCGTTTTTTTTTTTGCACAAAAGCAATATAAATTTATTAATGGTTTGGTTTAGAATACATGCAGTTATTTTATGAAAGACCCAGAAACTCATACAATGATCTAATCCTATGTATGAGGCCCCAAAATGTAGCGAAGATCGTGATCATATTATTTGCCAAACTAAAACAGATTGTATATCTCTATAAAAATATATTATGTCGACTGTAGAATTGACGGGAAAATTTTGTAAATTTTTTATACAATTATCATTACAGATCGGTTATTTTGTCCTGTAAAATAGACTTACTTCCCTTGGTGTCGGCACTTACCTTAAATTTTTAAATATTACTATAACGTTATAAGTCATACAAGATACAAAGGCTTGAACTGCAATGTGGTCTTAAGAACCTCTCTTTAGATCAAAGTGCTCTCAAAACTGGCTTTCTCTACAAGCTAAATTAAAGACTCTTGATCCAGGCATAAAACACCATTTCTATTCTCCACCATCTCAAAGCTTACTATCGTTTAAAATCAAGAGATAATACTTGACTTGCTATTCAATTATTATCTTGATACAAATGAAATAATCTTGGCTGATGTGTAAAAAACATTAACTTCACTCCACTACCTCTGAATAGAAAGTCACGATACAAGTGAAAGAATTTTGTCTGGCATGAAACATCATTATTTCAACCTGCCATTTTAGAACATACCATCTAGAGATAAGTGAAAGAATCGTGAATGGGAAATACATATAAAGGCTTCATTCCACCATTTCATTTCAAAGCTGACTGTCTCATTATACTACAAAATTAAAAACAAAATCATGACTGGAAACCCGAGTGCAAAACATCATTACTTTACTAAAGCTTCCAAGCACTGCCTGTTATGCTTTTAAAGAATTGAGTTTTGAAAACATTGTGGAGTAAAACACAATTAATTAACACCACTCTTTAAGAAATGAACATCTCAACCAAAGTTAAAGTCTTGCTTTTCTGTTGAGTAAAACTTGATTCATGTGATTTGGGAATTGACTGTCTCTTTACGATGAAACAAAAGTGTGATGTAAAACATCATTACTTCATCCCACATTCCCATCATTGACATCGTAATTAATATAAGACAATGTATCTTGCTGGGGCATAAAACACATTTCTTTCACTCCACCATCCAAGAACTGGCTGTCTTGAGATAAATAAAAAATTGTTATTGTTTTCAAAAGTTTATTGAAAGATAACATTAGATGAATATATCAAAAGGTTTAAAGAAAATGACAGACTTCAATCTATAGACAGGAAAGAATAATTCTGCATTATAATCTAGACCAATTAGGCTATAGTTACTTCAAAACTACTGGAAGATTTTAATATTTGTTTTAATTTTTCACGTACGACTGATTTGAAAAAATCACTGAAATATGAATTTCCACCAAAAAGAATGCATTTATTACCTATGAGTCTTTTAGTAATCACTACTAGTTTTACATTCCTGCCATACCGAAGAAGAGTTAACAAAAACAAAGTTTTATTTTCTTAAAATCTTTTTAGTTACAATAAAAGTATATGAAAAACTTAACTGAAATTAAAAAAACTTATGATGTTGTTCTTTCGATACACATGTAGTTTATATTATAAATAATTAAAACACATAAATTATGCTATGAATGAAATAAATAATCTAGCATTCATCATTATTCTATTGGTATCAATGGTGAATGAAGCAGATTATTCCAAATCAACAATTGTAAAATCCATCTCGTTAAGTCATTTATTTTGAACAAATGTAACTTTGGGATTAATTAATAATCAAAATTTTGAATAAGTCGTCTTTATCATCATCATCATCATCATCATCATCATCATCATCATCATGACGTGTTACTTATTATCATTATTATTATTATTATTTTAAGTAGTGTTAGTATCATTAAAATGCTGGTTGAACTGAAGTTAAAAACATTAAATAGATTAAATGATTACGTGACTGTAGTTTAACTGTTGGAGGGATGTTTATATTCATATAATGTTGAAACCTAAAGAATCGTCTGGCCTCTTTTAAAAGTCATTACGTGAATTTTATTACTATAAGGATTACAACTGGCAGCGATACCTAAATGAAGTAATGGTGTTTCACACCTTAGCCTAAAGTCTTTCACTTATATCAAGATAGTCGGTTCTAAGATGGTGAAAGAAGCAAGAGTATCCTGAAGAAACTTCTGATCTTTAGAGAGCGCAAGCCAACAAACAACTCGATTAAGATCTACAACGAGTGAGATTCAAACTTAGTAGGTGCGAAGTGCTTTAGACAATTTCTCCACCAACACCTTTAGACCTGGTTACTGCTAGGTCCTTATATTTCTATTTACGAAAAGCCAAATGTGTTACAAATAGAAGCAAGTTAATTGTAATGAGTTAATAACTTATTTGGTCAATGATCCAGTATTCATGTCCATTGAATAATTAAGTCTATATAGATCGCAAACATCCAGTGTAAGTACAGTATAGCTCTGGGCATCCTGTTATTAGTTAATAAAAATAAAACACAAACATACAAGTCCATGTCGAAATGACAATCCCATAAATCAAAGTAATAACTTTGATAACTGGCAAATTCAGTTAATCACGTGAAGTCAAATATATCCAGTATAAGTTTTGATACAGTGGCCCTATACTTATCAATAATATTGTGATGAAGGCCAAAAGGTTTTAAGGTATTGATTTCCCTAGGCTTGCAATATCATTGAGTCGTCAACAATTTACCCGTACGCAGTTTGCTTTGTTTAAGAAAGTCCCCGTAGTGGTAACAGGCTCTACTATAACGTATTAACAGTGAAACATATACACCATACGCAAGAGAAGCAGGGATATTACAGCAAGGAAACGTAATGCTGACAATAGAAAAATTGAAGTCATAACGTTTGTCGCATAGTTTTAGATGTAACCTTTCGTGGGTGTCATAACTGATGTATAAATCCAAATATAAAGCAGAGCGTAATGAATCAGCTGTGTCTTTTATTTCAAGAACACTTAGATAGAGACATTAACATATTCTCCAAATTTGGGAATTTTTAAAGATAAAACGTCATCTTTAAATCATAAGCGACAGTCTTTACTCCAGATAAGCAAAAAATCTGATTTATATGAATAAGGAAACAAATCGACAGGCAAATGTGCAATTTGTGCCCATTGGTATACCGATTGTTTGTTGGAAATTATATTGCCAAACACATCAAATATGTTGACTATCAAAAATTCTAGCAATTGTGTTGATATTATCTTCAGTGCATTTTTGTTAGCAGTCTGTATTGTGTTTTACAAAATAACCAGATTTCCTGTTGATCACTAGATATTTATACCTTGCTTTACCGTTTTTTGTAAAAGAATAACAAGTAAATGATTTGTTTTAGATGTTCTTTCAATTTAGAAAGAGGGATGGTGATGAATTTTTGAGAATCCAAATTTGGTTGATGCCGGATTTACAATAGTCTTTTTGTATATAAGTCTGAAGGTCATTTCTGACGATCGTAAAATGTGTTACAATTACTGATTATGATTTAGTAGTGCATTTTGAGGAACCTGCAATAGATCTTTTCTTGTATGGATTTTTGTGAAGTTATGAAATCCAATACAAGTAATAAAGGTCAAGTTTTCCCTATTTATAATTGATACTGAAAGACTTAAAGAATCCGATTTGATTGGAAAGAACGTCATCTTTGGTACAAGAAGTTTTTGTATAAGTAGGATTCTTCTATATACTAGATACGTAGGCAGCAGGTAGTTGGAGTGAAATTATGAAATTTTAAGCACTGCAAAATGTGTTTATAGTTGAGAATTTCGGAAGAAATGAGTTAATTGTGGGAGTAAGAAATTAGAGGTGGTAATTATACTTCAAATAAAAGGGACTTTAGATTGTACTGGTTTCTTAAGTAGTATATTAGAAATATTAATAGCATTGATGCCTTTGTTTGCATAATGTCATTTAAGAAATTTGCGACAGGTATCGTTCTGTATTTTATGTTCCTGAGCAGGTTTAAATAACCTGTTAAATCCAATATCCAATATCCACGATGATACTGTTAAGTTTAAGCTGTTAAGGGTAAGAGTACATTTCGGATATGGTGTAATGCGAGAAGTTTCTTGAAGTATGGTAAAAGATTTAAAAAACTAACATTATAGATATTGGGCTAGTTGTAACGTCGAAGTCCACATCGCTTGTCACATCTTTGTTGAAAAGATGTAAAGCATTAACATTCTTACAATCTGGACTAGAAAGGTTTCCCACTCTATCAATTTTATCATTGCATCCATATGGTGAGGCAGTGCATGGTTCTCTGAGCCGGTAATTCTCCCGTTGTAATCGGAATGCTGTATTAAATTAGGACTATTTGTGTCGTATGTGTCGTAATAATTCAGAAAGATAAATAGTATCACATTTCGTACCATTTACCCCATTAGGATAAAGAGAAATCTTGGTAAGATAGGTACTTTAATTAAAATGAAAGACAGGGGAAAGAAAAAAAGGAACAAGGATTAACTGAGAATATTTTAGTACTTCACATTGTACAAGAGAGTTGCTTTAGTAGTCTTTTAATGTGCCAGTAAGTTAATTTGCTATAAAGGTTAGACTTTTTTTATTGACATACACATGCTACTCAAGAAGGGCATTTCTTACACGACCAGCAATCCCGGTTAGTCGATGAAAGGTTGGAAAATTAACGAGTAGTCGAGCATTTAATCTTTCATTAGCTAGTGTTCGAACAGATGTTCCCTTTGTAGCTAGTAGCCGAGCGCTGATACTAATACCATAGTAAATAAAAAGATAAAGAAGAAAAAGGAAGAACCTATACCACATCGAAATGCAAGAACCTATGGCTGTAAAAATGTGACAAAAGGACTGTTGAATTGTTTTTGTTTTTGAAGTGTAATTCTGCCTGATGATTACAAAGTGTTGGAAAAGTTTTTGCTGGCATTCTAATACTTTATTACACAGAATTGTGAATATCACATCTAGCCAAACGAGGAAAGCAGTTTAGTGGTAAATTATGGATAGACATTTGCATTCTATATTTTAAGTAAATATCGGCTAGTAAGTATTATTAATCAAAAGCATCCAAACTTTCGATTGTAGAAACCAACAAATGATCTATATTTTTCAATTAGAAAAATGCTGTTTCGTGTGAGGAAAAAACTTTAAATACTAAATGACATTTTTATACATAATACTTAAAAATGCAAATAAAGACATAAGACAATTCAGCATTTAGATAAAAATATTTTGTAGTAAAAAATAAAACAAAACAATTGCAATTTGATAACT
>CM056602.1:33173791-33403425 GCA_029721355.1 Tegillarca granosa | reverse complement strand
AAAATTTAACTGGTATTTGTATTATATATTTACTACCCCTGAGCGGGTACCGCTGCTGGTGGAGTAAAACTCCCCGAGAGTATCCATAACTCAGAAGGCAGTACTTTGTGCTGTCAGAAAATGTACCATTTAGGAAAATTTTCAGTCGTCTAAAAATTGAAATCAATTTAAAACTAAGGTTTGTTCCCTCATGCACAGCATTCCTTAGCTGGATTTGGATTTATATAATTTTGGAACTTTAGATTCATTATTTCCAACTGTTTGGCTTATATTTTTTATGTATCAAACTTTTCGGTCTTAGTATCACTGATGAAGAATGAATTTCCGAAATGTGCCCATCTGGCACATCAAAATTTAACTGGTATTTGTATTATATATATATGAATAGAAATATGTATTTCATGTGCTGATTTTCTTTAACGGGCAGCAATATATACAAATGCCTCGATTTCATGGTTTGGTAATAAGTGGACGAGTAGTTTTAACTGTTGGCTTATAGATAAAAACACCTCAAACCGCTTAGATGACCCAATGGTTTGAAGCTCAATCTAAGTACGCAAATTATCTCAGACCGACTATCTCTGTATCAAAAAGCATCCATGTTAATCTTCTGTGACTGGCTTCCTACTTCAATATATTCATTTCGTAACTTGTTCACGTTTGCAAAGAATAAACTTTACCCTATAATTCTTATTTTGTTTTAAGTTTTTACTTTTCTAACATTTTTTTCATTAGGATGTGAGATTATATAAATTCCTTTATCATCATGTGTCAGTTCCACATATGTCAATTTCAAAGATAAATATGTGCTCTCTCTCTCTCTCTCATTTGCACCTGTATATAACACTAACCCCTCACACAAAAAGGAATGATTAATATGTCATGCTTAGATAATTATTTTGCAATTACATTTATTCTTAAGTTTATGTATGTTTTAATATTTAAATATTCAAAATTGTCTGTTAAAATCGCTTCCCAAAACACTTATATTTCCAACCCGTAGTTCAGGGTTAGGTAATGAAATTAATATATTTTTGACTTCACAGTGGCCTCCTACTTAGATAAGAAACTGCACATCAAAGTTAAAAGCTGGACGTGAAATCACCTGGGATCTATAACTAAACATGTACCACTTCAAATAATTAACAAATACCGTTAGTTTCTTTATGCCTAATGTCGGTTGTTTACCCGTACGGTGAAAACTGCACATTGTTTATCTAATTCATTTATGAATTAAGAAACAAGTGTTATTAGGAAACTAGGTAGGCTCCTGTAGACAAATTTGATGTAAAATTAGTGTTTACCTGTAAGTCTAGTACTCAGACAAGTGTTATCTATGTTTTCTATGTGGTATAAACTATGAAAATTCAAAATATAGAAAAAGACAAATTATACCTTAAACTAAATGAATGGAATTTCCATCGTTCCACTAATAATCCAAAAAAGAGATTTTATGAAACATTTTTAAGGATCTTTAAGAACATCTTTACATGTTCTTAAAATTTCAGTTCCAATAAAGTTCTCTAAGGAATCCTTAAAGATTCTTAAAGGTACCCTCAAAGAGTCCTTAAAGGTCCATTAAAGATGGAATGACTTTAAGGAGGCTTTAAGACACTTTTAAGAATCCTTAAAAACCCTTAATGGAAGGGGTTGCCCTTGTGATAGCGAGTAAAGTTAAAATCTATTAGTAACGGCAAACCGCAGAGTAATGAAACAGCTTCAATGGAGCAGATGTCTTTTTCTTTTATATATTATTAGCATTTAATCTCTTTTAACAACAATTTTCTGAACCTTGATATGATTAAAAAGCATGTTATTAAAAACCTAGCTAATCAAAACAATGTAACTTAATCATTATATTGATTTCCTAATGTTTTAAACCGATTACAAACTAAGCTTATCAAAACAATGTAACTCTATCATTATATTGATTTTTTCTGATTTTTTAAACCGAGTAAAAACTAAGCCAATCAGAACAATGTTACTCTTTCATTATATTGATTTTTTTGTAATTTTTTTTCTAATTTTCTTCAAACCTAACTTATAGCATATAAAACGACAAAATATTAAAATTCGTTCAAACTATAAGGACAGTATGGAAGATGAAATGAAGTTGTTATTTCTTTTGTGTTTGTTTCTTTTGCAGTGTTGGATAGCAACTAATGAAGACGGTAAATAATTTGTGTGTGGGGGTTTATTTTCTGACAACAAAATTTAACAAATATTTCTATTAAAATAGATTATTTCGAAATTAATAATGACTTATTTTTGTTATGATCATCATTAACTTTTATAGAAATTATTGAAAAAAAAATTAAAAACAGTATTTTACAAAAACTTAAAAGTTTAAACTTAGACAAGGGGTTTAACCGTCTAAATTTGAGATATATATATATATATATTATCTTTGATTATGAACCGGTATAGGGAATAAGTGATAAATGAAAAAATAGTTTTGATGTTTCAAATTTTTTGAAAAAAATAAACGTAAGATTCTTGGGACGAAGATTATGTGGTTCCAATAAGGAAAATGTATAAGGACCGTTTATGCTAATTATGCAGCAAAGGATTTATCCTTAGTTACATATCAAATTTGCGATGATGCAAATTAGTGACGCTCTAATAGCACGGATTCAAAGAAGAAATTGTAGGCTTAAAGACATTATAAACAAAACCATATAGTTAAGTAACCGCAAAACGATAAAATCAAATGAATGAAAAGGCTTTCAATTTTCTTTTTATCAGCGTGCAAGGCTTTACCTGTCCAGCTTTTAAAACATGAATGATAAAATCAACATTACAAGTGATCAAAATATGCAACTTTTGGTCGACTTGTTTCAATTTGAAATAATTCCTGGTGAAAACGTGTCTGTCATTACAGCTTTAGCAGGTTGGCCTGGAGAATATAAGCGACACTGGTTGAACTATGATACAACAGAGCCTTTTTTTCAGACCTGTTTTTTATGTCAAGAGTTTAGAATACGACTGGATAGGTCAATACATTTATTGGCTTGATCACGACAATTTAGAAGTGGGAGATTTAAACGGAATATAAAGAAAAACATTGTATTTGGCACCTACTGCTAATGCTATGACTTTAGGACTCCAATACAGGGTGAGTACTCTCTCTCTCTCTCTCTCTCTCTCTCTCTCTCTCTCTCTCTCTCTCTCTCACATCCTTTTGTTGGACCGTTTTCGTAAATGCAGCTTGACCGTCGATTTTATAGCAACAAGTTATTTATATTTTAATAACTTAGTTGAAATTAAAAAAAGAACAGATCAAATTCGGTACATGGTTTATTAATCAATTGTAAAAACTTATCTTGAAGCTGCATCAGGTTTTTCATTTTTTTAAAATTTTTTATGATTTTCTAAAAACATGTATTTTTTAGAAATAGAAAATTTCTAATCACGATACTTTTTTTTTAAATTTCACTCCTATTAGCTGTAAACAAACGGAATCCTTTAACGGGTGGGTCTATGTTTAACGATAATTATTATTTGCTTGGAACATGCGCACGGATATAGGGGAAGTCCAATAAATCAAAGGTGAAACCTGATATATTGTACTAATTGTCTGTCATTCATATCCAAATGCATCCGCAATGGTGTAATGTAACTCTTGCAAAGTCACAAATGACAAATATAATGGATGTCAGTGTTTAATTTATAGTATTTCACCGTTTTGTATGTTTTGTTTAAATGACTCGGTTTTTATGACGTAATCATGTTCTCAAATTAGATCCCACAGGCTTCATCTCGTTGGGAAATTATTATTATTTCTGTAATTATTCGAGCTTTTATTGTTAAACCAAATTTAGAATTTTCACTTGGAACATCATTTATTGGATCAACACCGTTTTATTTTTTCATAAAAACTTGATGGAGCTTAAATATAATTATGATCTATAACAAAAATAAAATCTTAATTCTTTTAACATATTATAAATGGGTTGGTATTCATTGTTAGAATGTGAGGTTTATTTTACACAATGAAAATTATTCTGATAAATTTCTGGACCAAGGTTTTCTAAATTAGTTATACAATATATATAAATATGTATATAAATTTACAATTTATCAAAATTTTCAGTCGTCTAAAATTTGAAATTTATTTAAAACTAAGGTTTGATCCCTCATGCAAAGCATTCCTTAGCTGAATTTGGATTTATATAAGTTTGAAACTTTAGATTTATTATTTTCAACTGTTTGGCTTATATTTTTTATGTATCAAACTTTTAGTCTTAGTTCACTGATGAGGAATGAATTTCCGAAATGTGCACATCTGCCACATCAAAATTTAACTGGTATTTGTATTATATATTTATATGAAGAACACCACTGCCGGTATGACTTTTGTTTTTCAACAAGTGTTGCTAATATTTCTTTTTAAATACTTGTTTCTTAATTTATAAGCACACTTATTTTATTGACGAAACTCGGTTCATTTTTTAATCTTATTATACTTTTTGTTCAGTATTTTGCCCAGTTAATTAAAAATGATTACTTTTTGTCCATGTAAAAATATCAAAACTTGTAAAAATATTCGATGACAGATTCACAATTCAAAGCAACTTTACTTTTAAGGAGGAAAACGTCCCGAAGTTATGATTATCAAAAATGTTAATTTTCCAGTGTTATTCCAATTACAATGGGGGAATTGATGTATAAGATAACGACAAAGTGCCTTATCTTATGGATTTAATGATAAAATTGAGAATGTAAGAAACTTTTCTAGCCCAAATTGTAAGCATGCTAATGTTTTAAACCTGCTGGACAAAACTACACCTGATAGATGTAATCAACATAGACATTATAACAATCAACATTATCGTGAAGTAATTATTCTTATTTTTCATCATTCCTGTAGAAACCTTTTGCTTTACACAATATCATATCCAAACAACCTCACATCTTTACCACTTCCCGACTTAAACTTAAAAAAAAATACGTATAGAAAACGACTACAAATTTTAATACAATTAACGCTATCATCATGGATTTGGCATTTTAAAGGAATTTCGACCAGCTGAAGATCATAATATACAGAATGTACACTAGTCGCAAATTTCAAAAATTATTCTATGCCAACAAAGGTATAGATTCTATTAATGTTTCTAATATACTTCTACTATAATCTGTAATCCCTATTTATTTCAAATATAACTTGCTAATCCTTGTTTCCTAAACCCTTTAAAACCTATTGCATCCAAAAAATCTAAAAACAAAGATTACTCAGCTTTCCTCTTTTTAATAAACTAGTTAGGCATTTAATAACTTGTTATCACAATTCAAAATAATTGAGACCTTGAAATCACTACAAAGTGTTTCAAGAAGTCCCAAATAAAACTAAATAAAAGGAAACTTGACCTTTTATTTGCGGACAGAATTTCATGAATTTCATTGAATAAAATGCTAGACGTTAGAGGCGGAGCTGGTTGTTTTTTTTTTTAACTAAATAAGGACAAGAAACTTTTTAAGGACCTTTATAAGCCAAGACTTAAAATATCCTTGTGGAATTGTACTATCATCTGAAAACTGCAGTAGCCTTAATTTGTTTTTTTTGCAAAAATCTATTCTAATAAAACCGTTTTCCTTTCTAATCAATTACATCAAAATTTCCACACACAATTTAACAGCATCAGGCGAGATTGCTTACCTCTGTCTGCAGCCGTGACTAACTTTTAAGTACTGTGAATAAATGCCATTTTGAATAATACATATTCTCTTTTCAGTATTCAATGCTTTTATTCTTTATTATATAACTTCCGAAATTTCAAAAATTCCAAAAGTTTATTATTGAATCTACATTAAACTAAATCAAATACTTTTTAAAACTAAATCAACACTGTTATTCCAGGAACATCCTTCTGTAAGTGTAACGAGCCATAAATTTTTCGAGTATTTATATTGATAATTAGCAATGTAAATGGTACCATTTAAAAATTACCTTGTTTTATCTCATTTTCTTTAATCCTTTGTTTTTAAGTTTAAGAGAGAGAAAAACCTTGTTAAACCACAGTTTTGAGACCGTTGTAAAAATTTCAATCAGTCTATCAAAAATAATAAATGAATAAATAAATAAAAAATTTTAACAAGACATATTAAACTCAGAGAAAACCCATCAGATTCTGGTGTATGTATTATTTTCAATGTTTTTAAAATATTTCTTAGTAAATGGTTTTAATTTTTCATTTTTATTGCTTACTATTTGCATTTATCACTAAAATTTACATTTAACCAATTATTACCCCTGCTTGTTACAAAAATGTAGAAAAGTGCAATTTCATTTTAAATAAAATCTTGATCTGTAATTTCAACTTGATGTTTGTTTATAATTTTACTGATTGTTTTGTTTATTGAACTTCTTTGTTGTGATAAATGGGATATTTTGAAGGCTTTTTACCCTCTCCAATCCTTTTGTATTTTGCTCTTAAAAGTAAACCATTTATTATAAATCTTTGTGTTAATGAAAACCAAAATGCATGTTAATTTATGTGGACAACAAGCAAAATGAATTTATTATTAAACATAGGAGAAAACAGTAAAAAAAAGCCTTTTAAAAAAATAATGCTTTTTATTTTAATTATTAAAAGACGTCTCACTAAGAAAAACATTTTAACATTGGACATTCCTTTTTAATGGTAAAATACAACAAGTTATTAGTTTAGATGAATATCTTTCGTCGGCTAGTTTTATCTTTAGCCAATATCTTGGTTTTTTTTTTCAGCAGTTGTTTTTCAAGTAGAATTGACATGTTAATTTATTTTTTTATTTATACAGATTAGTGTTTTATTCATATGGCGGACCGTCTCCCGGGATAAACACTGCTGATATGGGCGGTATTGAATCCTCAAAGAAAGTCATTGTTACAGGATCGTCAATAATTAGTACGGGTGAATAGCAATGCTTGTTTTATTAATGCGTTATTTTCATATTGAATCCGTTTTTATTGGTTACTTTTAAAAACCAATTGGATTTTGAAACACCTTTCACCTTTTGCAAGTTAAAATCATTTTTATGATATTGTATGTTTTACGTTTTACAAAATAATAAAACAAATGAAATGTACCTTTTTAATATGTTTACGGCCATATCATAATTCAATGTTCGGACACAGAATTTAAATTGATCTTTTTGTTTTCTACTGAAAGAAAAAATTCGTTTTTTGTTTTTCTTTGTTTAATTCTACAACTTATATGAAATTCATAAACAATATGCATTTTGTTTGATATATATTATAAACTATTGCTAACATTACATTGTAGAGGTTTTGTCGTTGTGTTTAGACACAGAAAATGGACTCGTATATTGGACAGATAAAGTTTTTAGAAGAATTCAGCGTTGTTTTTACGATGGTAGCCAGTGTGAACTTGTTAAACAATTTGCAGAGAAAACATTGCCTACTGCTATAGAAATTTGTCATGACAAAGTTTATTGGATTAAGTTTAACAAACGTACTGTTTACGCGTTATCGTTGTCTTCAGGTTCGTCCGAGGAAATTACGATTTTGCCAGAATCGATCGTATTACAAGAGATTCGGTTCAGTGACTTTATGATTTTGAATTATACTACAGATAAAATCATTATGAAATTGTTTGACCCAATGAAACAGATAATACATGGTAAGTTGTTCCTTGTCTTTGGTGTCACTGTATACACAATTTGAGCACTTTACATTGTGAATCAAATATATCCTATACTGGGGAAGCAGGAATATTGCTTCATAGAAACAAAAAGTTAACAATAAAAATAAAAGTAGCTAGATTGTTATATCGTTTCAAATGAAGTCCTTCGTTGTAGTCATGAATTAAAGTATCTTATATTTAAAGTCACTGGAAAAGATGACAATCACATATTTTCAAAAGTTGTGATTATTAAGCGAAAGAAAGGTATTCCACAACCTTTTACTGCTGAAAATTGTGCTACATGGTACATCTTTTGACAGCACAAAGTAGTGTCTACTGAGAAAAGGATACCTAATGGGGAAGGGATGTGTACCCTGTGTAAGCTGAACGATACTTATTCTTTTTTTTTTTGGTTATCTGTCTACCGAATTAAGGGGACGTTTACCCCTTATCCTGAAGCTGAAAAATACTTATTCAATTTTTTTTTGCTACCCTCAGATTTTAGATACAAATTGAAAAATTGTATAACTTAGTGTTTATTTAATCTCTATAATCCTTAAACTGAAGGTTTCTTTGTAGATACAATGTAATGGTGTCAATCTATGATGTTGTATACACTTGTTAAATCACAACAAAGGTCATCAGAAATGCACAATTAATTTATAAAGTATACGGGTTTATAGTGTTTATATCTAAAACCAATGCCGGTAATATCAAGATTCCTTAAAAAAACCAGTTTATTTAATTCCTGGACCATGGGAATAATCGTTTTATTGAATAAACAAATTCAGAATCTAAAACATTAAAATACTTTTTTGTTCAGCTGGTATCAATCTAGTATACAGATCTTAATTATTGTCTAAAATATTTCATTGTAGACACAAGTATCAATTTATTGCTTACAGCAAACTGCACACAACTGTTTGTTATCAAAAAACCCTCCAGGTTTCAAATGTGTTTGTGGAGCAGGTTACTTTCCGGCAGAGAACAAAACATGTAAAAGACATGGACGTATGTAATTGTACATAAAGTTTACCAATAATTAAAAACCCAATAATTTTCTAAAAATATTTTATGTCAACATAAATTGGTTGTTTTTATGATGTTTGCAATTGATTATTTTCAGTTCATTTTTATAAGATCCTAATAAATTGTGATTTCAAAAGCTAGGGCAAGCTCGATAATTTGTTCATTATCAGCTTGTAGCATTCGAGGAAGTCTTATTAGTAAGCAAAAAATGGCGGCGACAGAAAGAAAACGTAATCGTGATAGAACGATATTTCTGAATTGCGTCCAAGAATAACAAGATTATTTATAATAATATTATTTATTCTTTCACGCAGTCATAATTGATATATTTAATCAACTTTTGGCTTATATAGTATCGATGCCTCTTACGTTTTTAGAAATAATGCTTCTTTTATGTGTTGACGTTACCTTTTAATCAATGTTTTAAAAAGATCTTTCATAGATCAACTAGCAGAGGTTTCTCCGCGAATTTGAACGTATGTAAAGGATTCATCTTGAAAATAAACATTATATTTGTTATGAAGCATAGTTAAAAATGCTCCGTTTTATTATATATTTATTTACTTTAGATTCATTAATTTCCAAATGTTTGGCGTATGTTTTTTAATCTATCAACTTTTTCGGCCCCTAGTGTCACTGATGAGGAATGATTTTCCGAAATTTGCACATCTGGCACATCAAAATTTAGCAGGTATTTGTTATATATTTATACATAGGAAACTTTAATGCAGCTGTAAAAGTAGATATAAAACGTAAAAATATAAATAATGCAGTAATATCATTATCGTCAACCAATAACTGTTTTCTTGTGAGATAAATGCCATCAATAGTTTCCTCCAAAGAGAAACTTGTTTGTTCCCAAGGATATGCACAATATTTCTGTCGTTACGATGAAACGCAAGTTTGTGTGAAAAAAATTCCTTTCAAATGCAATCAAGTTTTATCAAATTTTGGCTAATGTAAGTATGACTTAAATGACACAAAGTAATAGTTGTTTTTCATTTATATTTTATCAATATCGACTCACTGTTAACCGGCTAATGTTAAATACATGTATAGTTTCTTAATGTGCACCGTTGTTCGTAAATAATTCTGTCTAGAAAGCTTTTTCAGAAAAAAACTCAAATGTATTTTTTTTGTTATAATATGATTTTGCTAAAACTTTAGTGATACGAAATGACTAATATACGGGTGTAGCTAGCTAGACGGGAGGTGCTTACCTTTCCGGAGCTCCCAGCCTCACTTCCTTGCTGAAAGTTCGCGTGTATAACATATTTTGCCAGTTTGCAAAGTTTTTTACTTTGTTTTTGGGATTGTGATATGGACAAAGACTGGTATGTTTGTTTTATTGCGTTAAAGACAACGTTCGATCATAATAAAAAATACCATAAAAAACTATAAAAATATTCTAATTTTGAATAAAAGAACTTGGTATTTTTTAATGAAAAGTTATGCTTACTTTTATATATCGTGTTTATGAAGATAAACAAGTACCGTTTCACGACAGGCGTGAAACTATAAAAAGCCCTGCTGTATAATGCTATCAGCGCAACGTATAAGCAAAATTTTTGCACTTTCGCCTATTGCTGGCGACGTCTCGATATAAGTGAAATATTCTTGAGTGAGACTTTTAACACAAATCAACTCTCAACTCCATCTGTTGTCATAGAAACAGTTTTCTTAATGTTTTATTCATTTTTAATTTAATAGATTTTAAAAATAAAGCAAGAAAAAAATTCACCTGACATTTGTCCTATATCAAAAAGTTTCATCGACATTTCATTTGACAAAATTGAGAAATAAAAATTAATAAATTAATTTTGTTTTCTAACTCAGTAATCGAGTTGTCATAATCGCAGGGCCATAAAGTTTTAACACGAAGTTTAAGCCTGATTCAGGAATTGGTGTGTAAGACGACTGTTAGATCGTTTACATATAACAAGAATAATTATTTAACTACATATTCAAATAATTTACGCCATCTCTAATAAATTAACAAAAAAGATATTAGATTTCTATTGAATGTAAAGGCATCATATTCCTACATGCTTATATAGTAACAACCTAATAAGCAGTTAAAAATCATTTTAACAAAATTATTGAAATATACAAATAAATTTTTACTTCGTTTCACAAAAAAAATTGAAATACAATACCGATGTGACAAAATATCAAAGCTAACTATTAATAGCATGAAGAAAAATTTATTTTCCTTTACGTTTTGTTTCCGTTTACACAACAAAGTTATTTTGCGACATCATCGACCATTTTAAATGTTCACTAATTTGCATTCGCATTTTGACAAGGTAAAGCGGGTAAATTCATACTATTACAAATCTGTCTTTATTTTAAACTTAATGTTCAAATGTTGTTTCATAATAATCAATTTTTATTTAAAATAGAGATCAAGAATAGAGTACTTTAAAAGTCAGACGATTTTTTTAAACAAATTTCTTTACAAAAATCACACTGGTAATTTGATACCACTCTGCAAATTAATCGTTCAAGTATATATTAAACCCGACCTGACCTTCAAAGAAATTGTTCAGTTACGATTTAACTGTAACATGCTACAAAGTTCTTACAGTGATATTTGAGGAATCTCGGGGAGAAAATTAATGTTTTTGTTCTGCGTTCGATTTTTATTAAAAACACTTGACAAAATGTTAAATATATTTGATACAACACTGTATATTAATCGTTTCAAGTATATGTTAATGCCGACCTAACCTTCAAAGAAATTGTTCAGTTACGATTTCACTGTAACATGCTACAAAGTTCTTACAGTGATATTTGAGGAACCTCGGGGAGAAAATGAATTGTTTTGTTTTCTGCAGTTCGATTATCTATTAAAAACACTTGACAAAATGTTAAAGTTTATTTAATTGTTCAACTAAAAAGATTTATGTGACTGTCAAATTAATGTAAATATATACATTACAAAAATACCTGTTAAATTTGGATGTGCCATATGTTCACATTTCAAAAAATTATTCCTCACCAGTTACAATAGTGGCCAAAAAGTTTCTAAGCCAAACACTTGAAAATTAATAAATCTATAGATAGTGCCAAAATTATATGAATCCAAATTAAAATCTAACAGAAAAATGTCTTGTTTATATTTGAAGTGTCATATGTGTTCATTTTGGAAATTCATTCTACTTTAGTGTTACTAGCGTCCGAAAATGTTAATAAATAAAATGAAAAGTCATATATCCTCCTCAACACCCGGTGTATTATCTACGTTTTAAATTGGATAAAAATATTCTTTAAAGTCTATAAAAAAAGGATGGATTGAAAAAGGATAAGAAATCAGTAATCGTTTGAAAGATTAACTTTTGGTAAATAAAAATCAATAATTGTCAACGGTATTATCCGATTAAAAAGACGAATTTTGCATTTTGTCAACGATTATGCTTATGTTTGGTAAAAAGCAATTTAGAAGTTTTTTATTTCATAACTAAATTTTGCAATACAACCAGATTCATAGCAATTTAGATATCCAACAGAAAAGCATATTTCAAATTCCTTTATACGTATTTCAACTGTTTAGTCATTGTAAGTAAAAGCTCTCGAAATAATCTAAATAAATAATTTTTGACTATAATGATGAATGTACTGCTATCTCTATCTAAACAAAATCTGCAGATAAAATTTTCCTTAATTCTTTATTTCGACCTTTAACAATTTGTATTGTTATTATAACCTTAAATCCCCAAAAAGAGGGGAAATGTAGTAAATATATAACAAATACCTGCTAATTTTGATGTGCCAGATGTGCACATTTCGGAAAATCACCCCTCAATAAAATACCATATTTAACTTCAAATTTTCAGACATTCGCAATTAAAAAAAGTAAAAAACTAAGTCTTATGTTTTGGTGTCCTTGTATTTTAAACTCCACTTGAAAGCCTGTGAACTACTGTTTACTGACACATTTGTAACACTGAGCTCTTTAAATTTTTTTCAAGAATAAAACCAATATATGACAGTATATTTACAAATAAACGATCTTTAGGTGTTAAATTAATAGTTTTACAAAACAAAATACTTGAATATTATTACTGTTAAATGCTTTGCCATTATAAAAGTATTATAATTTACCTTTGATTTTAAGCAATAAAATCTTTTTATGCTAAACATGTATCGTATTTCAAAGGAATATTTTTTTGAAAATAACACAAAAATGTGATAAATCGAGAATGACTATAAAATAATAATTATTTTATTAAAAGTTGAAAAACTGATGTGATTAACAGAACAACTTATTTCTTATTGTAGCAATATCTTAAAATGTATGGAAAACGTAGTTTTTCAATTTTGCATTCTACACTGATTTTTACAATAATTAAACCAAAGAAAAGCTAGTCAAAGGATATTTTAAATCACCTGTTGTCAAAAAAGTAAGACTCAGTACATCAACAATTAAAAAGATTTATAAAAGTTAAATAATTTTAATGAGAACACTTACTTTTGCCATAATTTGAATTGATTTACATGACAAATTACAACAATAACAACAAATTTCCAAGTTTTGAAATTACAAGAATATGTTTACACAATTATCATCATGAAAAGACTGCAAATTATCTTGTTACAAATAATCATTCGTCAAACAGCAACACAATAACCTTATATGATGTCATTACACAATTATCATCATGAAAAGACGGCAAATTATCTTGTTACATATAATCATTCGTCAAACAGCAACACAATAACCTTATATAATGTCATTACACAATTATCATCATGAAAAGACGGCAAAATATCTTGTTACATAAAATCATTCGTTAAACAGCAACACAATAACTTTATATAATGCCATTGCTTCCTGACTTTAAATTTCTCAAAATATATTTCGTTGAATTCCCATGTTTAAGAGACTTAAAATTATTTCTTACTGCACACGACCGTTAAAACTTTGCTTCTATAACCGTATCATAATATCACTTGCAATACTAATATATATTGCTAATACTTTTACAGATATTCCAGTGGTTGTTATATCGTTGAATGACAAACAGATTTTTCTGATTCGTAACAGAACTCAGAAGAAGATATATAATGATGATCAAATTGAATATACAGACGTTGATTACGGAGAAACTGATAATGATTTGGTTTTAGGTTCAGTTATGTCTACATTTAATTTACTGAGTTCAACAATATGAAATTTTAGCCAAGATAAAAAATTAATTGTTTCTGACATGAACCCGCCGGTGCTTATGTTGGCTTATGACTGGCTTAGTACGAATATTTATTTGGTAGTAATATTACCTGGCTTTGACCATGCTGCTTTTTGTGTGCTTGGTAGATTAAAATTTGTGTACCTAATCCACGAGTTGAAAACTTTACCATCTGCTCTTTCTTTAGACTGTCAGAGCAGGTAAGCCATCTTTTATTTTGTTTAATGTAATAAACAATAATTATTTAACAAAAACAGCTTAATACCACAGAAAGTTTGATGTGCCATATATGCACATTTCGGAAAATCAATAATGACAAATAAAAAGTAGTCAATCTTAAGGTCCAAAGATTTTTGAATCCAAATCCAGCTAAGGAATGCTTTGCATGAGGGAACAATCCTTTGTTTTAAATATACTTCAAAAATTAAGGCGATTGAAAATGTTGTTTAATGATGCATTTTATTTGTACCCTCGAAGAGTTTTACTGCACCAACAGCGGTACCCACATCTTGGGAAGTAAATCTTCATTAAAGAAATTACAAATTGAATAACAAACTTTTAAAAAATGTTAAATAATTGAAATGAGTATAAGTTATACATTTTATAATAAATTCTAATATAATATTTTCAAATGAATAAATAAAAATAAATAAATGAATAAAAATTATTCACCAGGTAAAATTCTATCTGGTAAACTTTACGACAGATTCAAATTGCATGTTTTATTAAGCATTAAACACAAAACAAGGACTTGTTTTATAGATAGAAACAATCATGAAGCAGACCGGTAAAAACACCCTAAACGTCCTAATGCCTTGATTATATCTCCTGCTACACTTGCGTATAGCTTACTTCAACGCAAAATCATTGTGATTTGTTGTATACGAAAATAATAAAATAAAACATACGACATAATGATTTCTCAAAGCGCAATCATTTCAAATTAGCAGTATTACTTTTTATACATATATTTTGATTATAAGTCCTAGTATTCCATGTGATCTTATGTTGATAACTTTATCTAATATTGCTCTGATTTCATACGAAAAGGACTATTCCTAGTGTTAGGTTAAAGTTAGAATACGTATTTAGCTAATTCTTTCTGTAATTTATTTGCCTCTTTTCATCCTTGTCTAGTATTCTGTTACGATATTATGTTGCTGTTATAGGTAAGAAACATGATCTTTATATTCTTTTTTTTTCTACAAAAAATTCGTTGTTAAAGGGTTTTCAAAAATTCTTTTTAAAATTATTTATGCTTTGTTATTTATTGATTTTTTTGCATAATCAAAGAGAGCCTAGCGATGCTTTTTAGATATCGTGTACGGAGACCATTGCAAATGAGTAATCCTGCAAGTTTTGTTTTTTGGTACCAGTGAATTACGTCACTTCCGAGGTCGTGTTTGAAATAACGGAAGTGAAAAATATTTGTTTCGAAATCGCTTATTTACAATAATTTTCGAAAATTTTTAACGACAGCATCATTTTTTATCAAAAAATAACTTTTGTCATGAGGCTTGCAAAAACTTACGATGTCGATTTATTTATGAAAATGCGATTTATGACGAGTGTCAATCTTGTTGACAAAAGAACTTGGCAGATACCCAATATAATTTCATGGATGATGAAGGTCAAAGGTTAAAAATGGGACCGTCATAACAGAACGCTGGACGATAAATCTGCTAATGGTCGCGTTTTAAAACTGAACACTGAGAGATAATAAAAATGATTAGAAGCCCAAATGAACGCTTAAACCATATAATCTACCGCATCGTCTTTAACTTTTCACAAGATATTTTCTACATTTTACACAAAAATATTTGAGGTAATGAGCAGATCATCATCAGTCACTCCTATGGAGGTAAATCAATGTTTCCGATTCGTAAATGTACCGTATCTAAGATAATGCCGAAAATTCAAGGTGTATATAAGAGGTATAGAAAACCTTTTATCAGTGACATACCTAATCAAATTGCATTTGAGGTAAAACAAAAAGTACTTCCAAGTTCAAAAGAATCAATTGAAATCATATGTAGGTGTGGATCCAGGAAGAATGTTTTGATTATGGGGAAATGTGACGTCATCGTTACATCGTAGTGTCACATGACACAAATCAACTGAATAATTTTTTCCTTTTAGTTTGATGGTGTTCTCAAATGACTATTTATCATTATAATCTTTTTTATTTGTTTCTACTGAAGTATTGTAAAATAAAATTAGTTTCCGTGTGGTTTGAGGTTTTTTCAAATGCCTTTTTTTATTTACTTATTTCATTTATTTATTTATTTATTTATTTATTTATTTATTTATTTTTTTGTTTCTACTAAAGTGTTATGAAATGAAATATCATAATCATCAACAGAAAGAAAATTAAGCACAACCATAGCAGTATGCTCTATGTTCTCATGCATATTGGTGTACATATAACTGTCATCATAATAGAAAAAAAATTGGAACATGACTTACTGTAATTAACACGGAATAAAATCGTTATCCCTTTCAAAAGTGTTTAAATTTCAGTATATTGCCTGATGTTCAAGGTTTTAACTAATGTTCAAAAATAATCTGGTTTCAAACTAAAACTCAGTCTCATTTCCTTGTGCAAGACGTATTTAAAAAAATTGCATAGTAATTATTCTCGCCATTGGTATGATACTGAGATCATTAAACTAAAAACTGTCGAAGCTTCTGTAACCTATAATCTTAGCATGTAATTTACTTGTTCCGTGTTTTCTGCAATTTTAACTAAATAAATTAGGTATATAATGTTTCGATTTTTGTTAAAATACTCGACGAGGTAGCACAGTTTGAAACAGTTCTTGAGGCAAACCCATACTATCATGTGTTTTTTCTATTTGAGTTAAAAATACACTACATGTATTTACTGCCAATCTTCTAGCTTATACTACTGTATGTCTTTTCTGCATGAGACACCCTTCACATCACAAAATCACATCTTTAGACATTTTTACAGAACAGGTCGTTTGTTCAAGATAACACACCAGACATTGTATCATACATTAAAAAAATCTACAGTGAAAAACATTTCAACTTTTAGGTCGACGCACAACCTTTTAATTAACAGATATAGTTTGCCTCTCCAGGCAACAACTACCGAATGGCTAGATACAACGTACCAGCAATGTCTATGATAGAATAAAACCATCAAAGTACAATTTTTATTCAAAGGACCTTTCCCAAGTGGAACGATGTATCGCCAGACATTGCTACTTACGCTATCCATAACACATAAGGACCATGCTGAACGTTTCCAATATCCATAAACATTGCTGAATGCGAAAATTTACGGATATCCGAACCTCTCGTGAACACGCTAGGTTTGAATCTTACCAGAGCTTATCCTGGTGTGAGGGAATTCTTACAAGAGCAAAAGGTCTAGTGGATTGTTTTTGATGGTCAATATTTTCAAATGTGGCGTTGTAGGTACTCTGGCATGAATAAAGAAAATGTAATGAGGCAAAACCTCCCAATTTATGACATGTTTGTTCATGACGATTTCATATACATAGCAGAAATTACAACTTTTGAAACCAACATGATATATATGATTAATAAATTCTCAAAGGGCGATTATTTTATTATCTTCTCAACAAACTACACTGTGGGAGCAATGACGGCATATGCTCATGAAATTAGAAAAAAAGGTAACACATGGAATATAAATTCGGTTGTTGGAATAGAATATTAGTTTAGAGAAAGATAATTGTCAGGGTTTGAATAATACATCTATAATATATGCAAGTAATATAATAATTTTAAGAGGGTTAGATTATGGAATCTTAGCTTCTTAAAAAAGACTACCAATAGTTATATTATTCGTTTATTTAAAAGGGTTTAAAAATGCTAATTGTACTTATCCTTAAATATTATTCATTTTGTATTTATTTATATAATTATTGAATTGTTTTAAATATATAAGGCCTGACAAAATAAAAACTTCACAGAAGTTATCTCTTTTTATTGAAAATGAAATTTGAAAGTCCTTTTCAAAAGAATATTCACCACTACCTCTTAAGAGCAAATTGGTCGAATTATCCGAATCAATAAAATGGTGTTAAACTTGCTTAAAATTCAATTCAAAATTCTTCTCAAATGTTATTTCTTCACAACATCATAAAGCTTATTAATTAAACGAGTATCAGATGCACATCAAATTAATATCTTAGCAATTTTACTGATTTGAAAATTCATAACTATACAACTATCTTGGAGATTGAAAATTCCTAGTTTTTGCATCTATTTTGTTTACTTATCAATTATATACTAGACATATAATTTTTTGTTGAGATATTATTTGCTGTTTTAAATGCAGAAACAACAAAAGATTTTAAAACGTCGCCACAAATTAAACAAAATCAATCACAATTCGTAAGTATCTGTTCTAATTATTCACAATGCTTTGGATAGTTGATATAACTTAATATTTTCACATTTTTTTTATCAATGTATGGTTTAAGGCAGCAGTGCTTGTATGATCAATAATGGAAATTGCTCTCAGCTGTGTTTATTATCTCTTAAAGAACCATATTATATGTGTGAATGTGATTTGCGATATGTGCTAAAGGCCGATAAAAAAATCTTGCCGTAAGTATATATTTCTTTTTTAATGTACCATCCTCATAAGTATGCTGTATGTTCATTAAAAAGTTTATCGTTAAATATACAATACTGACTGAGACTATTTCAGCTAGAATTATGATAAAAAGTTATATCAGTAATAAAAGTTATGTTTCCTTTGAGGTAATGACGAATTATTGTTCTGTAATTAAGAAATAAGTATGACAAAAATTAGGCAAAATTATTATAGGTAATAACTGTTTTTGTTGTTTTTGAAACATTGTGGGTGTCAGTGGCCGAGTGGTCTCATGCGCATTTACAATTCATTATGCTTCTAACCGCATTTATTTGAATTCCCACTAGAGGAATCCTAGACGGCGAAAGTTTGTGCTTGGTCTCTGTTTTGTTCCTAGTACTATGATTTCCTACATACTCTAAAATTTACCTAAATTTTGTTAAAATAATGTTAACGATTGAGTACAATCACATTGCTCCAATCCTGTTAAAGGAAACTTTACATTTGTTTATATAATTTTGTTTTAATGAAACAGTGAAAAGTCGTAACTGTGAATATCTTTTGATCTGTAAATTTTGTTGTATTACAGATTATCACGTGTGCTTCTTGTTAAATTTTTTGACATATTCCATGTACTTTTCATTTTATTATATTTCTGTCAATTGTATAGGGGCACGCAAATTATATAACCTGATCTTGCCTAATAGGAAACAATAAGTCGTTTGATATAACCCTTGCATACTAAAATCTATAATAATCTTTTTTCTGCAAAACAATTTTCGAACGGGTATCACAATTATTGTTTGAAAATAAGCGATAATTTGTTAAACACAACTTTTTTTTTTTAATAAAAAAAATGTTTCTCAGATGGTCTAATGTGGCAAAAAATTTAAAATTGAAACATGTAATTTTTAAAAGTTTTTTACAATAGGCAACACTTTTTCAGAAAATATAACATGTAGCGACGTTTACAGCCGTTCTTAACATTTGAATTTACCTAAAGCTAAGGTTTGCTTCCTAATGAAAAGCATTCCCTTAGCTAGAATATAATACAAATAATTATATATATATATATATATATGATTGATATAATTTTGAAACTTTGGATTCGTTAATTTTCAAATTTTCAAAATATGTTTTGTCTATCAATTGTCTGTCTTAATGTCACTGATGAGAAATAGATTTAAAAATGTGAAAGTATTGCACTTCAAAATTAAACAGGTTGCTTTTATTAAATATTTGTTATGCTAAAATAGATACTATGAACTTTAGTATGTACGAACTTGTTGCTGAGACCTTTATATGAATGCTTTAGATACCTTGGTCTAGAGAAGCTTTTACGTTTTATTTACTTTTGTTTTTTGGTAAAACAAATAAAATTGAATTATAGTTAAATAATTCATCTTTTCGTATAAAGTGATAAGTAACTGCCTTAATATTTGTTTTACAGAAATAAAACATTGTAACGTGGACAATGGATGTTGTGGAATGTACTGTGTAACTATGCAGGGTGGTTTATCGTATAAATGTACATGCGAAGATGGATTTACACTACAACCAGACAACAAAACTTGTGTTGGAGGTACGTTTACAAAAATGCAAGTTTAAATATCACATATTAAAATATTTAAATGGTGATGAAAAAAATTCGAATTCTAATTTTTTCTGAAGCAGGTTTTCCTGTTATGTCTGCTTTAAGAATTATTTGCATTAGTATTATATAGAGTTTTGTTAAAGGTAACTAAACGGGGTTAGAAATAGCTACATTATTCATCTTCCATAAAACTGCACTTAAAGAAATATAAAATCTAATAAAAACCAAAAATACCAGTCTATGTCCAAAATTCCAAAAAGCAAAGTAAAAACTTTAAATAACAACTAATTTAGTTAAACACATGAACTAATATCAACGAAGTAAGGCCGGGTGCTCTGGAAGAACTCTTCTCTTTTTTGGCTACGTATACCATTCACGTGCTTAACTTAAAAAAAAAACACGATCTTTAAATAATAATTCTAAAAAGTGCCTAAGAAGAGGAGTTATTATTTGATATAGATACTTCATAAAATTGTTAAATATATGACGTGATACATTATTGGTTATTCAAAACTAAAGAAGTCGATTTTATTTCTAAATTCAGATATGGGTATGGTTTTAATGTCAAAAACTTCATCGGGTTTGATGCTGAATGATGTCAAAAGAAAAAGTACCATTTTTATCTATTTAAATATTTCGATTCAGGACTTTGTATTTAATCCTGTTGAAAGATATCTGTACTTGATTCGGAAGGAGGATAACACTATCATAAAGTCTTCATTCAGCGGAAAAGGTTTTTCAAATATCATTTATTTTATACCATACACATATAATGAGAGTTGTTGTACCTTAGGTCGATTCTCCACATAGAAAAGATCTAATCTTACTGGACAAAAGAAGTTGAGGATCACTTTTTACAGAAAGATTATATAAATTATATTATTAAATAATAATGACATCTTAATATCTTTATATTAAACTTGGACCGATTGCTTTAAAAAATCCACTTTTTGTACGTATGTGATCGTGCTTATACTTGGTTATAAACAAATACATTAGCATAGGTTCAAAACAGGGTTTCGGAAGGTCGAATGTGTATGACATATTTTCTTTTATGCTTTTATGCAAGAAACTCCACATTTTGATAATCAAGTGGCATATCTACACCTTTTTATTCATTTTACCATTATGAGGCGTCATCTGGCTGCAAATGATAATCCCCAGGCAATTGGAATGTTGCTATCTGGACAGAGCCGAAGTACAGTTTCACAACATTTTATTTATCACAGAGTGTTGTGTGATGGCTGTGTAATTGATTACAGCACACTTGGTGTTTTCCAAAAATGCCCCATTCAGGTTGTCCAAGAGCAACTAAAGCCGAAGAGGACCGAAACAGGTTTAAATATCCTGAACAGTTAAACAATCAGTTTAAAAAGCTACTTTAGGGCCGATTTCTTGTCAAACATACGTACAGTGCGTGGGAAAAGAGAGTTCGTCGTTTTAATCTACGATTCATCGTCTGATTTGATCCATCCCAAGATGATGTAATGTTGTTATGCAAACAAGCCCATTCAGGACATACTCGCTATTAATGGCATTTTTTTTTCGATAAGAATATTTCTAATTCTTCGGCCCATATTTAATTCCATTTTGTTTTCAGAGGTTGCCTTTTTTCTCAGATCATTACGTATTGATGAATCCTGTAACATGTTCAATTAATTACTTGAGTTGATCAGAATTGAATAAATTGTTGAAAAAACTTTCCACATCTTTAGAAATACATTTGCCGTTTTCTTATGATCCTTAATTGTTTTGTCCATTATAATAACAATACTACTACTACAAATAAAAATAATGATTATGATAATTACTATTATTATTATTATTACTATTATTATAAATTTATAAGTATCATTTTTAAACTGTTTGTGTGTTATATATTTTATTTATTACCTATAAATCTACTTCTTACCTAAATGATCACAAACCATCTGACAAACTACTTCTAATATTATTGTAACTTCACAAGGAGGATTTTCATAGTGACCAAGAAAAGTCTATAAACCATGAATTTTAAACTGCTGTTTTTTTTTATTTAGTTATTATTATTTTAATGCAATTTTATATTGTTATTTTAAATGGTATTTACGATATCTATACTGAAAGTATTACAGACACTTCTTAAAGAAATTATTGATTTTATAATTTATTGCTTTAGAAACCATGATGTGTAACATATATTGAATATTAACAGCATAAAGCTATACACACATATAAATTTGTTATTCAGACCAATCAAACCAATACTAACAACATTTGCCTTTCTTGATATTTATTCTCTCTATAGTTATATATCGACTTTTCGTTCATTAGGGTATTAAAAATAAAAGTGAATGTTGTAATGATGCAATATATATTTTGTCATGACAGGGCAAATTAATTTAGCTCACAATGAAAGAATCAAACTGTTCATTGATATAGACTGGATAATGGATTACATTTACTGGTGGACTTTGGAAAGTATTTGGCGCTTTAATGAAAACAATGCACCAAAGCATGAAAATATACTTAATGCCATGAATATATCTAAGCTTGATATTGATACCATACAGAAGGTGAAAATAGATTTTCTTAACGGGTACGTTTTTTAAACATTATCAACCTCTTTCTTAAAATTGATGATCTTTAATTATCCTTAAAGGCTCCTAAATGTGTTCTTACAGATTCTTAAAGCCATTCCAACTTTAAGGATTTTGAATGAACCTTTAAAGACCCTTTGAGAACACCTTTCAGGATTTTTAAGGAATCCTTAAAGGTCCTTAATGGAACTTAAATTTTAAGGATCTGTGAAGGATGTCCTGAAAAATCCTTAAAGATTTTTCATAAAAACTCTAAAATGATTGTTTTGGTTATCGATGGTACGATGGAAATTACATTCAGTCAGATTTGTCTCTTAGTACATTTTAAACTTTTATAGTTTATACGACATAGGAGAAATAAATAACACCTGGCTAAACTCTAGATTTAGACGTATTAAATAATTTCTACATTAATATTTTGTAGAGGAGCCGAAGATAGTTTTATTATAATACATGTTTCGTATTTTATATATGAATTAAATAAAAAATGTCCAGTTTTCATCGTACAGGTAAACAATCTGTGTTTTAATCAGATCTACAGTTACCATAAAGTAAAAACGGTTTTTGTTTATTGTATACAGCGGTGATTTCAGGTGTGACTTTTTAGTTTGATGTGCAGTTTCTAGGGAGGAGGTAACTTTAAAATCAAATAATATGTTAAAATAGCCCTGAACTCTGGGTGTTGGAAATATAAGTGTTTTTGGAAGTGATTTAAAAAGACCATTGTCATTTAGTATTTAAATATTAAAACATACATAAACTAAAATAAATAGAAGTAATTACATAATTATAATGTTCTAAGCATGCCACACACAAACACACACGTGCCCTTTAAAGGTCCGTAAAGAGTCAATTAAGGCAGCTTAAAGTATCCTTAATGTAATTAATATTAAATAAATAAATAACACAAATACCAGTTAAAGTTTACCTTGTCATATGTGCACATTTCGAAAAATCATTCGATTATCAAAGATTAAAATCATAAGCCAAACAGTTGAAAAATAATGGATCTAAAGTTCCAAAATTATATGAATCCAAATCCAACTAAGAAATGCTTTGCATGAGGGAACATACCTTAGTTTGGAATTAATTTCAAAAATTAAAGCTGCAAATTTTGCTAAATGCTATATTTTCAAACAGCACAAAGAACTGCAAATTTAGTTATGAAATATCCTCGGGGAGTTTTACTCCACCAGCAACTCTGGGGTGGTAAACATAAAATACTAGTTTAATTTTGCTGTTCAAATAGTTTTATTTTTTCTATCCGAAAAAAAATTTCGGCGTTATTGTTCATTCTCGTATTTTGCCAATAAAGCTTATGATTAAAGACTTAAAATTTAAATTAACAAACGCTAACAACTTTTTTTGTCGGTAAAATACCAATTAACATGTTAAAATTAGGTGTATAAGCTTGTGCGTTTGTCTCAGAATACTGTCATATATGGGTTTATATTTTAACCTTTTTGATATTTTTCTTTTCTGTATCAAGCTTTTCCCTGCTTTTGATCTCAGAATTACTGCAAATATGAAATTTTAAATTTTCTTTAATTTATTTCATCTTTTTCTTTTTCAGTTTTTTATATTTTGTTGGGTCGAGAAGATATGGCTTAGTTCCAATTAATTTAAATCACTATATGTATTGTTTTAAATTCAAGGCATTAAATGAATCAGCTACTGAAACGTGTAAAAGAAGCCACATTTTTATTGGAAAAGCCACATTATTAATAACGACATTTGACATGTTTGATTTAAAATTATATATTTTTCGCGATATAAAAGCGGCGACAGGTGAAACACAAAGAGAAAAATTAAAAGTAATGAGTCTTGATGGTCGAAATTTTAAAACCATCCAAGAGGCATTGAATATATATCCGTCTATAGTTTATCTAGTAATGTTAGGTAAGTATTGAAGAAAATGTAGGTTTGGCGACTCTCTTAATTGCGGTAGTTAAATAATTTTTTTATCATTGAAATTGAAAAAAAGATCAATACAAAGATCATGAGAACCGTTGTGGTCAAAAGTAAAACTTTAAAATTTGATACAATGATTCCTCTACACAATCAGAACATTTAGAGGATAGAGTATTGATTGTTTTATTTACTGTTTCAATTACTTGACCGGAAACAAATATACTTTAGTATTTCGACAGAAAATTTCCTAAGAGCTCGATCAAACGGCAAACAATCATATAGCTCTCACTTCTCGCGTACACGCGAACTTTTAAATATGAATTCTTAACTTGCTGACGTGACGCTAAACATTAATACAACCAATCAATTTATCTTGAAACAAACATAAAACAATTAATTTTGCTTAATAATAATTTAAACAATTCATACCAAAAAATTAAAGTTCAAAATTTAGTGAAATAATAAAGATATTACTCCCGTTGTCAACATTCTAATATAGTAATATACAAGATGCAGTTGAGAAAAGTCACCAGATTCATCATTAACAATTTAAAAAATTATTTTCAACTTAATGTTTTAAACACAATGTTTGCGTATTTATGCACCAACCTGTGAAACATGGGTGTATATTGGTTCTGTCGGTTATGTCCGTCCGTCTGGCTGTCAGTAACGGTTTCTATACATGTACAGAACCACCGTTGGACTTATTGATCTTAAACTTTGTCAACATATTATTTGTTGTGAGATATCAAACGGACTTTGCTAATGAGATCACAGTGTCCTTTTGTAAACTGTTAACCTTTTTTTTAAAAAAAAAAAAAAAAAAAAAAAAAAAAAAAAAAAAAAAAAAAAAAAAAAAAAACGGATACCCATATCGGAGAAAATTATCAACGTCTTGCACAGTGAATACTTCAATTAACGTATTTTTATTCTATAATTCAATTAAATACGATCTTTGTTGGATACCACGTTTTACATAATTGTTTCTTATTAATTTAAGACAAAGAATTCTGAACGAAATTTAAGTAAATTAATATTTTTTCAATATATCTTTTGGAAATCATTGGATACATTTTTGACTTGATTTGTTATTTGTTGATAATTTCTAGCAGCAACTTTTGTTTAATTCTAGACGGAGAGTTGTATGCACTGACAATAAATGGTATAAATAGAATAGATAAAAAAAGTGGGAAACAGACACTTGTTATAAACCTTAAACCTTATTTCATTCAGATGGGGGAGAAAATGAAAGCTGCAAATATAATACCAAAAAGAGGTAAAACACTTGATACCTTCTTGAATAACCTTAATCATAATGTTTTGACTCTATTTATGTATTCAATTTATACATTTTATTTTTGACCTTTTGCTTTATAAGTATGTTTTATTAGCAAATACAAAAATACTTTTTTTTTTCAAAACCAGTACACTTTTTAGTAGGTATGTTTTTGAAACGTTTGCAGTGTAATGATTTCAGATGCTAGCATATTATCTCATGTTTAGTTAAAAAGCATAAAAGCTGAAAGATCGTTTTATTTTTAAACAATATTTAATATTAAAAAAAAACATTTTGTGTATGTTATGTTCATGTTTAAATACCAATGATTAGAGAAATATTTTTAATATTTTTTCATTGACAATACTGCTGATATGCAGTCATGTTTTGTATAGTTTTTAAAGATAAATAAACAATAACAGAGTTGTTCCTTTCATTCTCAAAATTGACTTACACGTGACGGGTGTAGCTAGCTAAACAGGAGGTGCTTACCCTTCCGGAGCACCCGGCCTCACTTCCTTGATGGAAGTTCACGTGTATCACCTATTTTGCCAGTTTGCAAAGTTTTGACTTTGTTTTTGGGATTGTGATATGGACAAGGACTGGTATGTTTGTTTTATTTTTTTTATATATTGAAATCCAACAGACAAAGACAACTTAGACTTATTGATGAATATTAGAAAATGAAGTAAGGTGGAAAAGTATGAGTTTGCACTAGTCAAGATTCGTTTTCAATTTTGTTATTTTCGAAAGCGGAAAAATCTTCTCGATGAAAGCCAAACCTACAGAAAACAAATAAACAAACTTTCTTATACAAATATCTGTCTCTGATAAATTCGAACTATAACCCGTATTTGAGTGTCTTAGATTTTTCGGCATTTAAGCCTCTTGAATAATTAACTAGTGGTGTTAAATGACTTATTGTTGCTGATTGTATAATGTTTTCTTACTCTGTCTTAGAGTTTCATTTTCTTTTTCACAAATATTTGTTTTTACTAAATACAACAAGACCTTATTTAACAAAAAAAATAAATAAATAAATAATGACCTTTCATTTTATAATTGACTAATTATATTTAATTTTAAGACTCAGGTTTTTAATTTTGAAACAAAAGATATATATATATATATATATATATATATATATATATATATATATATATATATATATATATATATATATATATATATATATATTGTTACGCTATCATTCACTCTAATTTAAACACTTATAAGATTTTCACAATAATAATCAATATTTATATGAATTTATTATCTTAATAAAAACACTTTAGTATTGTAAAATTTTATAAAAGAACGTTCAAATAATCGACGTTATATATAGGTTTAGAAGTCCTATAAAAAAGGCATCCTTTAGTCAAATTAAGCAGATGGATTTTGTACACATAATCCTTTGAAAGCAAAACGATTACGATACTTCAGACCAATTGTTTAAGGCAACTGCTCTGTTTATTGCTTCTTTGTTTGACTGCACCTCACTGTCATTATGCATTTAATTCATGTCAATTTGTTATTTAATAAATCTCGCTTGGAATCCATTAATTTTTAAAATATCGAGCTAATGTTGTGTTTAGTGTTGTGTTATTGCACAAAAAACTTTTTTTTTCATTTAAGACCTCAAAACTAGTAGTTTCTACTCACAAGCAAATGACTTTGCATATACCATCAAATGCATGGATAAAATTTTAAATATATGTTATATGATCTTATATACATTGGACTTTTTATCAGCGTTTGTTAACATTTTGTCAGGTGAAAATGAAGACTGTATCGATCACGAAAAATGTTTCGGATTGGTTAACAAATGGATTTGTTTAAAACCAGATGATATATGTGATGGGAAGCCACTTTGTTATGAAAATTACGATGAATTTCTTTGCAGTTTGTGTACGAAAAACTGCAAACTTTCATCAATTGAAATTATTTGCGACCCTATGGTATATAAAGATATTAATATTTCGAAATTAGCTCAGTTTCTTTCCTGGGAGAATCATACTTTCTCAAAATTAATTGATTTAAAGAGCTTGTTCGAGTTTGATTGCTCGGTTACATTTTACATGGAATCTTCTATGGATCATGTTAATATATATGAAATTTATTCTGTTTATCATCTTCATAGGTTAAGACAAATGATAATGATACTACTTTTGAAGAACCTTAAGAATCTAAATACAATCAAATTAGTTGGTCTTCCGTTACTCAAAAAATTGACAGCAGGAACTTTAGCTGTGGTTAGGGCAATTTCTTCACTGTATCTTGAAGGATCTTTTATAACATTTCTTCCAAATCAAGCTTTTCTTGGGCTTTTAGCAGTAAAAGAACTTTATTTTGTAAAAAACAAATATATACGATCGTTTGATCCAGGTTGCTTTAGAAGTCTTACACTCCTTAGACAGATAAGTATCACGGGCTCACAATGGACTATAGTTTCAAGACACCAGTTTTTAGACCAAATGAATTTAACAATTTGAAATTTAAGCTCAAATAGTATTCAGATATTGGAGAAAGGTATTTTTGACAATTTACGTGCTTTGAAACTTGTCGACTTAAGATTCAATAGAATTATACTAACTAGTAACGTGTTTCTTCAATCAATAAATCTAGAAATAATTTTTGGTGATTCATTTACAATACGTTGTATAAAGCCCGAAGAAGCTGCTTGCTTTGCTTCGGTAGACGACATATCGAGTTGCAGAATTATCATAGGCAACAGAGTTTTGGCTTCGTTACTATGGCTACTGGGTATATTGGCATTTTTCGGAAACCTAATAGTTCTTATCTACAGGGCATGTGTAGATAAAAGTCTTTTTGCTAAATCGTATTTTATATTTGTTTATAACCTTGCTATATCTGATCTTATAATGGCTCTTTATATGCAAAAAAGGATATCGATTGTTGTGATAACAGATTGTCTTTGTTGGTTACCAGTGGGAGTTCTTGGTAAGTAAAAGCTGTAGACACGTATTCTGTTAAAGATTCTGTAACATATGTCTGAATGTGGAAATTTTACCATTTGGTGTCATTTATCAATATGTACACATTATTAATGAAAAAGGTGGTCCCAAAACACAACTAAAGGCATCATATAAAACGTTCGAACATTTTATTATTTGTATATATATAACATAAAGACCAACCAAATTTTGATGTGCCATATATGCGTATTTCGAAAATTTATTCCGAATCAGTGACACTAAAGTCCGAAAAGTTTGATAAATAAAAACATAACAAAAACAGTTGAAAATTAATGAATTTAAAATTAAAAAAATACATAAATCCAAATCCAGCTCAGAAATGCTTTGCAAGAGTGAAAAAAAACCTTAGTTTTAAATAAATTCAAAAATTAAGACGGCAGCAAATTTTACTTAAATTTCACTCCACTAGCAGTGATACCTGATCAGGGTTTGAAATAAATAATGCAAGTTCCATGTGCACATTTCGAAAAATAATAGGCTATTTCCCATGGTAATTTCAGAGTATCAAATAATTTATACATTTCATTTTTTTAACCGCACCAATTAAACCGATAGCTTATTAGACCGATAAGTCGTAGAAAATTATGTGTAAAATTTTGATGTAAAACATAACCTGTGTATGAAATCAGTAATACAAAGTCGGACAAACAAGTGTTTTTATTTCTTGTTATTTAAGTTCATCGTAACTTTTTTAACATTATTGTATTTTCTGAAGCTCAGACAAAACAAAATTACACTGTAACACCTCTCTCTCTCTCTCTCTCTCTCTCTCTCTCTCTCTCTCTCTCTCTCTCTCTATATATATATATATATATATATATATATATATATATTGCAAAGTTTTTTATTTGAATATGTAAACTCCTAGTGATTTCATCATTATTTTCTCAATTTCAGTTATTTTGTCTTTAGCTGGTATTAAAACACCGAGTGAAGTGTATTCCTGGGTGGTCGTATTTGTACTTCCGGTAAATGTAGCGATTAACCCGTATATTTATACATTGTCGAAACTAGAGGCGATGAAGGTATGGATAATGCATTAAATAAATAGATGAAGAATAAACAATTTATTCAGCTCACTACAGTCGAATATTTGTAACATTCCATATGATACTTACAAATATTCTTTGTAAGCTTTAATTGTATTCAGAATTCTTTATTCATTAGGTCTTTATCTTTTGTTGGACTTTTTAAGCTATAGAATAATTTGTTGCACAAATACATATAGATGACCTGATAGTATTATGACACAAGAGAGATAACTTTATATTAATTATTATGTTATAGTAGTGCGCTAGGGAATAAGTTCATAATCATTAAAAGAGCAACTCACTATCTTATAAGTTTTTTTTTTTTCAAAAGTATTAGAAAAGAAAGAATTTTAGAATTGTAAGTCCTTATTTTTTGAAAACATTTTTAAAATTGCATAATTATTATGTTTTTCTTATCGCAGATTTGTTCGAATGCTCGCTAAAATAATAAAATTTGGGGGTTGCCGTTATTGGATTTGCTTTTAATGTATCTGCACCTTTTTAGAAGTCAATTAATGGCAATTCAAATTCGTAGTGCCAAACTCCTTGATTTTGACATAAAATATCCTGTTCGTATGTATTCTAAAGTTTCGCATCTTTGATTATTATTTTTTACTTGTTCTTCTGCGGAAGAATTGAATAAAGCTTAAGTAGGGATATATTTTAGGTGTTTCGTTTGAAAATATTTACCCTGAATATATATACGCTGAAAATATTTATTTTATTTGGATCCTGTGTTGTTATAAATAATTTTTTTACTTTTGTTGGACTTTTTAAAAATTCTCCTGTACTATTTCTACGCTTTTTTATAGGAATTCATATTACTATTTTACATATATTTAATATTTTACAAACATTTTAAAAAAAAAAACCTAATGAAAGATAAATTGACCTTTTAATGATTATATCTTGTGTAATAATAGTATAAGTTTATATAATGTATTTATATTCATTTCATTCTTCATCAGTGACACTAAGACCTAAAAGTTTAATAGATAAAAATATAAGCCAAACAGTTAAAAATAATGAATGATGTATCCAATTATCTTCGTTTGAAAATAATATTTCCTTGTAGTCAGAGTACAATTTGTTTTCCAAAACACTTTACATGTAATGTACTAAGTCGAAACTTAAAATGGAATTATAATTTCAGATCAAGCCTGATCAGATTAACAATATACTGAATCGTATTACTTTGACTTAAGAAACCAAGTGTCGTCAGTTCAAATTTAACGTCATCATTGATTATATATTAGATTTTCCTATTACATAGAACTAAGCTATTGACTTTATTTTGTCAATTAGATACGTATTAATTGATTGTTTTAATTAGAAATTAATGTTAAAAAATTTTCTTTTCGATAAAATTGAAGAAATAAATCTAAATGTTTGAAAAATAAAAACCTATTAAGTTGATTAGTAATTAAGTATTTCAATTTTGAAACTATTTTATAATTTTAAAAGTTTTAGGACTTTTTTTCCCTATCAAATGGGAACAATTATTCACCCGTCTTAATTTTTTTTTAATTTATTAAAAAACAAAGTTTTTTCTCTTATGCAAAGCATTACCAAAGGTTTGGATTTATATAATTATGGAACTTTGGATTCTTTAATTTTCAAATGTTGAGATTAACTTTTATATCTATCTTCCAATTGTGTCACTAATGAGGAATAAATTTCCGAATGTGCACATACAGTACAAGAAATATTAATAAGTATTTTTGTTAAATATTTGCTTCACCTAAGCGGTTACCGCTGCCAGTGGATTGAAACTACAAGCGGGTATCTATAACTCAGTAGGCAGTATTTTGTGCTGTCAAAAAGTATACCTTGTCAAAATTTTCAGCCGTCTTTTTAAATTAATTTCAAACTAACATGCAAAGCATTCCACAGCAGGATTTCGATTTATGTAATTTTGGAACTTAGGATTCTTTAATTTTCAAACGTTTTGATTCCCCTTTTTATCTAAGTTTTTCGGCCCCTTGTGTCACTGATAAGGAATGAATTTCCAAAATGTGCACATATGGCAAAGTAAAATTAAATATTCAGTATTTGGTTGAATATATAAAAAGAAAGAATGGAGATCAAAATATTAATGCAAAACAAACAGATAGAGTTATAACAGAAAGAAACAAAGCTAAGATTTCGAACATAAATTAAGCACAGCCTGGACGTTGGTAAACTCATGGAAAAGCCGTAATCTAACGAAATTGGAAAAATTTATTTAAATAAAAATACTTCTTATTTCACATTTAACCATTTATTTATTTTGTTACCAAACCCAACCTCAAAAATCATTTCATATATTAAAGCCCTATTAGTAGAATCAAACGAGAGTTTCTTATAAAAGGATACGAAGCGGGAGGGTTAAAATGGTTCATTTGACTTCCAATATAAATGCACCTAAAACTACTTTGATAAGGATAATCTTACATAGAGAAAATATTTAGAAGGCAATGCTGAAGTTTTATATTCATAAACTGTTTAGTTTAGGGGAAAATTGTGTAACTGGAAATATTTGAAATACAAATATTTTTGGAAAGACGTTTTAAAGCATGAATATTGTTAATAAAAGCAGGTCAAAATTTATAAAAAATCAAATTAAAATCCTTCTGAAGTTTTTCTTTAGTACAATTATACAAAAAGGGGAATAAATCTGTTATTAAGAAAATTATATGAAAAAAGTGTTAATTTGTCAATGATTTACTCGATTACATTTTTTGCGTCAACTGGTTTAATACAATTTATGATTGCATATAATTTTTTTGGATTATCATGGTATAATTTTATCTGTAAAACATGTTGAAAAGCTGAAAATTCCATTTATCTCATTGAATATTTTTCAACAGCAAAAAAGATTCAAAGGACATGCACAAAAATTTTTAACAAAATAATACAATACCGACCGCTAGGCAAATATGGCAAGAAATTTTTGAAGACTTAACATAAAAAAATAGAATGAAATATATAATTAAATTTTTACAACAACTTCAATGTCGAAAGTTTTATGGCTTTAATAAAGAATTGTTTATCATATTAAAGTAACCAACGTCTTTTTATTTAAGATTAAGTTAAGAAGCGATCCAAAATGTAAACGAAATTATGAAACCATTATTCATCTTTTCTGGGAATGTGAGCAAGTTCAAAACTTTTTTAGAAGAATTGGAAACCTGGTTTTTACGTGAAAGCATTCTTATAGATTGCAAAAAAATTAATTTTATAATTGGAGATTTTATATTTAATAAAAGAATACAAAATTGCATCATAATGCATGTTAAGTATTATATCTATAAAACAAGATGCCTTGGCAAAAATCTCTCATCAGATTTATTCCGGTATATTTTGTCTGATTTATACAAAATTGAAAAAATATTGATAGTTGTAAAAATAAACTGGATGATTTTATGAAAGAATTGCAACAATACCACAATATAGTATATTAAAAACATATCTTAGTTACGAAATGAACTTTATATGAAAACCTTATTGTTCAGTTTGATTGTTGTTTGTGTAATCGTAATTATTAAACCATAGTATACGATATATTCTCTCTCTCTCTCTCTCTCTCTCTCTCTCTCTCTCTCTCTCTCTCTCTCTCTCATAAAACTCACTTAGTATGCTATGAAGATATTAAGTGGTGATTTATATGTATGTATGTTATAATATTGTAAAAGTAAGTTGAATGTGATTAAAAAAATAAAAAAGAGTTATATTGTCATCAGTCTGTTCATTTTCAAAACATCCCGTAAAATGCCTCTAATCCTTTAAATTATGATGAACGATATTATATCTGTTTTTTTACTGTATAAGTGTAGACATAATGTTTATATTTGCGATGAATCAATGCGCAATGCAGACATTATGAAAAGACGTAATACATGGTATTTTTACTGATATCCTTTTCCATCGCATTGAGTTATTATTTTTTAAAAACCTTATTCAAATCTACAAAAATATATATTGTATTCCAACCTAGCCTTCAGACCAAAAGTAACAGAAAAAAGTTGAGTAATTGTCTTTCTATTTTTTATCTTAAACAGATAATGAGATTTTCATCATTTAACTGAATAAAATGATAAATAATTTATTAGACATTCAAATTTAAATGCAATTTAATAAAACATCATAGTATAATTTATATGATTTGCATTTTATTTAATTTGCATTTTTGTCTTATTTATTGAATTAAATTATTTCTCATGATTCTGAGTTAAACTAATAGACCTTTTATTTAATGGCGTTTAATAGGTTTTTGAAGTTAAATTGTATCTGATTTAACATCACATAAGGGTAAATACTAGTAGGAAAGTAAACAGGAGGTAAGGTACCACTGGAATTAGTATTTTTACTTGCCCATGGCTAAGAATCCGGTTTCTTTTTTAATCTCCCGAAAAAAACTTTATAAATTATAACTTTATTTAACAAGGTAGCTAGTCCTTTTAGTTTAAAACAGTATTTCATTTTTAAATGTTGCATTTCCAGCATTCACAAATGACTGTTAACACTCCAATTCATTTTTAACCAACTACAACAACAATTATAATAATAATAATAATAATAATAATAATAATAATAATAACTAGAGATTGTAACTGGGATACCAGTTACGCATGATTCCCCACCATCCATAATCTATATATTGTCTAAAATATACACCTGCTGATGGACTGATCTCGAGATGAATGGATAGTATCCATTACTAGTAATCGAAAGCTGACTAACAGAAAGGGCCGAAGACAAGTAAATTTAAAGTTAACATCGAATTGTACAATTATAATTCGAGTAGTATTCATTTTAATATATATTTTCATTCCCTCATACCCCATTGTTGCAACAATGATTTTTGTTAAAAGAAACCAATTGATCACGGGAGTCCGAATCTGCATGTATAAATTTATAATTCGAAATGTATGTAAATTATACAAGTTTAATAGATCAGAATCATGCGTTCTGTCTTCTGACATAGGTCCTATCCATTAATTTGGCAATTCTATTAAGCTGGTGTATTTTGATTGGACAGGTATTCAACTTTGATTGATAGCAAATCTATTTCACGAACTGTGAGGTGTTTAACCAACAAATTTGCATTGACATGTGTCATGACTGTGAAGTAGCCATAACCTACATATTAATGGATAATGGACAAAGAGATTAAAGCAATTATCCATATCAAAACATGTAATAATGCTATTGAATTTGTTTACAATTCTTTGAATAGGAATTTAATCCTGTAAACTTGCCTTAAGAAATGAAATCAACTATGCCATAAGATAGTGTTTCTTGACTGAGGGTGGGTGTTAAGAATTCTGGCTTCCCACCCCTACCCTCTCTTGAAAATGATTTCCTGGAGGTTTTTAACACTCTTTTCAAAAGTCCATAATGAACAAGAAAATGTACAGATGAGTGGAAAGGAGTTTAACTATTTAAAAGCTATACATGTACATAGCACCACCCACAGTGGAAAATGACCTTAGGTGCCCTTTATTAATATCACTCTATTCAACTTTTGATAAAGAACCAGAAAATACATAAATTAGGGGTGGGGATTTCAATAGTTTTAAATTAACTTAGCACCACCCAGCCCGACCCTTCAGTGGGACAGGACCTTAGGTGTCTTTGATTAGTGTCATTCTTTTCATTTTATCATTAGGAACCAGAAAATATATACTTTAGGGATGGGGATCTCATTAGTTTATGGGTTATGACAAAGCCCTATATATGGTTTTATATACTTAATAAGAAAGAAGAAGATTCTGTAAGAGTTATCTATCTTTGTACGTATTGGACAGAAAGATGTTTAGAATTAAATTACGCAATTTACACGCACCGACCGCTGAGCCGTCGAGATAGAAAAAAAAATTGATCATTTATCCATATCTACCAAGATAGCAGATTGTTGGTACCAAATTTCATCGAAACCTATCATACCGTTTCCAAGTTCTGCACCGGACAATTTTAAGGGAAAAAAAATTATGATAATAATAATAATAATAATAAGAAGAAGAAGAAGAAGAAGAAGAAGAAGAAGAAGAAGAAACAGAACGAAAACAATATGATTCCCCACCTTTGGGTGGGGAATAATAATAATAATAATAATAATAATAATAATAATAATCATAATAAATACATAGTTCAAGAATTTAATGGAATTAAATGTCTCGCTTGGTTAGTTTTTGATCGAGTAGAAAATACATTACTTTCACATAAACTTTTACATTTTGACACACCGCCTTTGACGACACCGGGAAAGTAACACCTAACTCCCGCCTTATTGAAATGCCAGGTTCGACAAAAATGACGAAGCATTCAACAGAATACTTTTAGAAATTCAAGAATTATAGCGAAAAAAAATTATATTACATTAGGATATGGATATTTAAATATTTATACAGAAGTATTATAATTTATTTGCTTTATTTCACATTTATTTTTTTGCTTGTTGTGACGAAACGTTATACAAATCTCAAGAATTCCTCCTAGCACAAGTTTATGATGTTTCTGGATGAGTACGTATTTCTGATCTTTGTTGAACAAGTGGGCAATTATGAAGTCCTTAGGGGTCCTAGTACGACCGCTCGCCTTGTCGCAATAAATATGCAAGACTTTGGAGCCAATTACTGGTACCAAAACAACCAGGCTTACAAAATTAAAAAAAAAAAACCTTTTGTTTCCAACGTTAAAGGTTAACGTATTAACAAATCTACCCGGCGGCTATCTAGTGCTTACAATAGTTCCTGATGAGGAATGATTTTACGAAAGGGGCACATTTGGTACAGCAAAATCTAGCAGGTATTCGTGTTAAATATTTGCTTCCTCTGAGCAGGTACCGCTGCTGGTGGAGGGTATCCATAACTCAGTAGAGAGTACTTTGTGCCGTCAGAAAATATACCTTTTATTTCAAAACTAAGGTTTGTTCCCTCATGCAAAGCATTCCTTAGCTTGATTTAAATTCATAATTTTGGAACTTTGAATTCATTATTTTTCATATTGGCATATTTTTTATCTATTGAACTTTCCGCCCTAGTGTCTCTGATGAGGAATAATTTTCTGAAATGTACAGATATGGCACATCAAAATTTAGCAGGTATTTATGTTATATATAAAGTATCGAGAAATAAATATGTTTCAACTCATCTTAATATACTTTTGTTCCTGTCCAATAAATTGTAGTTAATCAGATTGAAGAATTTATAACCAGTAATTTTTTAAACACTTATTTGAATTTGTTGAATTGTAATATAAAAACCACTTCTGAGGTACAAAAAATCAAGTCATTTTTAATATCAGATAGTTTGTTTTGAAAGAAATCGAATTTTTTCTGCCCAACAAATTTTAGTTAATCAGATTGAACAATCAATAAATGGTAATTTTTAGACAATAATTAGAATTTATTGAATGTTTATTTAAATCACAAAAATTCAATTCATTTTTAACATTAGATTATTTGAAAAAAAAACAAAAGGGTCCATATCAAAATCACACTTCAAAAGTAAAATAAAAAATGCCTTTTATCAGTGAAACACATATTCTTTTAAAACGAAAGTTATTTTGGTGTTGCGGAAAGATAGAAACATCTTTATCTACCTACAAATTTGAGAAAAGAAAATCCGAAATCAATTAGACGTTGAATTTTTCCAGGAAAAGTTTAGTTACTATAACTTTGAATATATCAGCAGTATTGATATAACAGCCAAAGCAACATTTTACCTTGCAATGTCTCAAAGTTTACCATTTATTTGTCCGCAACTCGCATTGTTTTGGAAGGTCGCTGTATGAAACAAGATCTACTTTAACATACTTATTGTAAAACTAATACAGCTCGCGATGGTGAAGCAGAAATATTTCTGCATATAAAAGGAAAGCGGACAATAGAAGAAGTCTTAACGTTTGTTATTTAGATTTAAATTGAACTTTGGTAGGTGTAATGATTTTTTTAAATAATATAATTTTGTAAGCTTGAAAATTTATTTTTTTTATTAATGTATACCTATAATTTTAAAAGAAATGATGTTGATTGTACCAATTACAAAATAAACAACAAATTATAGTCTTGAATTACTTTTCTAATAAATGAAGGAAATAAAAAAAATAAAAAAATCACTCTTTACAAATCAATGCAGTGTCTCTAGTGTTTTGTTAGAGTCAAAGTTTGTAAAGAACTGGTCTTTAACGCCTCCAGTGTTGTCCCTTTTATCGACGTTGTCAGGTCAGGGACGATGGAGAAAACAGTAATTCCCTGAGCAGACCGCCGAAAAAGGCAAGCGAATAAAATACAAACTACCTGTTCATGTCCAAATTTCAATCCAAAAAAGTAAAGATTTTTAAAACTGGCCAATCTAGTTGTTCACGTGAACTTCCTTTAAGGAAGGAAGTCGGGTCTCCGGAATGGTAAGCACTTCCTCTCTAGCTAGCAACACCTGTACCATGCAAAGTCAAATTTGAGAAGGAAAGGAACATGGAACTATGGTAAGTCAAATATATACAGTAGAAGTTTGGATACAGTGACTTCATACTTATTGTAGTATAATTTAGTGCCGTTTTCCATAATCTTCATTATCTATAACTGCCTATCAATTATCTGCAATCTGATTGGTCAGCGGAAGTCACACAGGAATAGAAATTATGGGATGGATATCTCTCTCTCTCTCTGCTTCTGAACCTCTCATCGACTGGACGTAACAGATTATTCAACAAGTGTTTACGCTGCTTGTGCCGTCCCAGCCGCTGAGATATTGAGAGAATTATTATATTGATAATTGCTTGACATAGAAAACATCTTACAAGTGTCAGGTAAGATTTACCAGTTTTCTATATTGGTAGCACGAGTCGTCTGAACTTTTAATATTCGCGGGCATGGTCGGACGCCATTACTCACGTGTGTTACTATATTGTTAATATTATTATTTTTTGACATACGTTTGCATTTTATACATTACTTTTTCAATGAGTTTTATATACATTATGATTAAATAAAATGTTTATTGTTTGTTAATTAAGTAGTTGTTTAGTGTATTTTCTCGTTCGTAAATAAGGTCACGTGACATTTGTTTTGATTTGAAATTCAAGTAGTAGCTTTCCATAAAAGTAGATATTTATATCTTCCATCATTTTCCACAGTTTTTTTTTTTTTATATATACAACAAATTACATCAAGTTAAATTTGTTGTTATAATCTTATTCAATAAAAATAATAATAATATATAAAGCTGCTGCTAGAAAATAAAATAAAAAGCAGTACAGTTTCCATATTGCAATAAAGTATTACATTATTTCATAATTCATAATCATTTTTCTTCTTTCTTTTTATTCTTTTTTATATACGTTTACAATTTTGTAAAAACTTACATTTCATATATATTATATAGCTTTCTACACTTATATTTGTTACTTTTACATTAATTCTTTCTATATTTAAAATATCATGCTTTCAGTGTTTGTATAACTAGTCTGTTGTCTGTGTGCGTGCATTTACCGCTTTATTATTAACCTTAGCAATTTTCATGCTATTTAGCTTTAATTGTTGTGTTCCTTTTTGCAAGTCAGTACATAATTTCATACTTCGCACATTTCATAAATCATTTTTCATATCATATATCAGATATTAAGTGGATTTATTCATTCGTTTCAATTTTTGTGAAACATAAGTCATATGCTTGAGATTTCACAATTGAATTTATTGAAAAATATAACACAAGTAAATGCTTGAATTGTCACAACTAGAATTTTTATGAGACATAAGTCATATGCTTGAGTTTTCATAAGTGAATTTATTATAAATTACAACATAAGTAAATGCTTAAGTTGTCACAACTAGAATTAACTACATTTAGAAATTACAAGTCATTACGCTTGAATTTTCATAATGTCTGCTGATGAGGAAAATAGTTTAAAAGATGTACAAAGTCAAACAAATACCAATATGGATCCCAAGTTAAAAATAAATAGTTGCACTTATGAGGAATTATTTTCAATTCCTGGAGTTGGAATTAAAACAGCTAAATATTTAAGGGATCTAAGAGAAAAGAGGAAAAATTTAACTTGGTCAGATCTAGAAACTTTTCCGAATTTGCGGTCACGGCAGTCAATCCTAATGGAGTTGATTGATTTTACACCATATTCCATGACACCGAGGGAGAAAGAAGAGCATGCTTTAATGTCTGAGCTTCTTGATACCGTAACAGAAGAAAATTCCAATTTAAAAAAAGAAATTAATGTGGAAAATAAATTTACAAATTACAGTCAAGATGTTCACCAACATTCTCTAATACAAAATGTGAACACGGCATCTGCAAAATCAAAAGGACCGCCATTGTTTTACAATCCGCCAAAATCTAGAAATCAAGAATTTAGTTTACTTCCACCTAATATAGGGAAACGAAATGAAATAACCGATGAGCCTTTAACACAAGACCAACCCCCTCCTTTAAGGATCTTTAAGGATCCTTAAAGATCCTTAAATATGTCCTTAAAGATCCTTAAAGAGGCCTTAAAGCCTCCTTAAAGCCATTCCATCTTTAAGGATCTTTAAGGGACCTTAAAGGACTCTTTAAGGACATATTTAAGGATCTTTAAGGATCCTTAAAGATCCTTAATGGAACTGAAATTTTAAGGATCTTTAAGGAGGCTTTAAGGATCCTTAAAGATGTCTCATCATGAAAAACTCAAATTTGTTTTAATTATTAATGTAACGATGGCTATTATATTCATTCAGTTAAAAAGTATGATTTGTTTGATGAATATCATAATGAGTACGGAAATCCTTCATTTCACGCAAATCAAGATGACAGAGGATATATTTCTTATTCCAAACGACAAACTCATACAGGGAGATCAAAAAGTAAAGAAATTAGAAAGCGTACACCATTTCAAAGTAAAATTACTAAAAAGTCTAGTGGAAGGCAAAAACCCAGTGGATTCGGATTTGAACCAATTCATTACGAAGATGAATATCATTCTGAACATGATTCAGGAAGTGATGAACCCTTCCATAGACATAAGCGTCAATCTACATCAGGTAGTGATGATGACAGAAGAAATCGAAGAGCTCTATTACAATTATCACAGTTGCCTAGAACATTGAAATTTAATGGAAAAGGAAGCTGGCAGGCGTTTTATACAAAATTCCGTCGTTATTCTGAAGCCACTGATTGGACGGATGCAGAAAAATTAAATCAATTATGTTGGTGTTTGGAGGACAAAGCATCTGAATATTTTGCATTGCTACAAGATAGAGATCAAAATATTCGTTATAATCAAATGATAACCAAATTTCAAAAACGTTTTGGTCATAGAGACTTACCAGAAACTGCACAAGTACAATTTCAAAACTTAAAACAGACCATAGACGAAACTTTTGAAGATTGGGCAGATCGTGTTTTATTGTTAGCTACAAGTGCTTTTAAAGATATTGGGGAAGACCACATGTATAAACAAGCTATACTTAAGTTTTGTCAAGGAAGTTTTGACAAAGAAGCTGGTCAGTATGCGTCTAATAGAAGACCGCAGAATATGGAAGAAGCTCTTGATTGTATACGATGGTATAAACATAATAATCAAGCAATTTTTGGCAAATCTAGTGCCAAAGTGAGACAAATGAGTTATAACACTCAATTCAATTATTCGAATTCGGAAAGTGAAACTTCAGACAATGAGTATTCTGCCACTGTTAAAAAAAGCTCTAAACAGCAATTCAACCAACAACAACTACCATCTACAAATATAGCTTCGAATAAATTAATGAGAATAAGTAAACTAGAAAGCACACTGAAGACATACAAAATATCAGAAAGGATGTGAAAGCAATAAAGGATAATATGGAAACAGCAAGACAAGATATAAGTTTTTTGAAAGATGAGATGATTAAGTTAATGAAAATGATGTCAACTAGAAATAGAAGTCTTAGTCGTTCACCCTCGAGAAGTAATAACTGTTTTAGTTGTAATCAACCAGGACACTTCAGTAAAGATTGTCCAGAGAAGAAAGTCTTTGAGAAAAAAGTACAATTTTCTGAACAAGATTTAAACAACAGAGGATCGAACGAGGAGGCCTAACTTCGGTCAATGATCAAAGAGGCCAGGAAATATTAGATGAAATTACAATATGTCGGCTAAAATCTGGATCAATGTTTAAATTACCAGTGATTGTCAACAATCAACAAATTTCAGCTATTGTTGACACAGCGGCCGAAGTAACCATTATTTCTGAGGATATGTATAATAAATTGAAAAATAAACCAGAAAAATTAAAGAAAATCGTAATAAATACAGCTGGAAAAAATCTGAAATTTGATAGTTATTTAACAGAACAAGTGGAAATTAAAATTGGACAATTTAGTTTCACAGAAAAAGTGTATGTAGCACCAATTGAGGACGAAATGTTACTTGGTTTAGATTTCATGCAAAAGTATGGTTTAGTTATAAATTTGGAAAATCATTCCGTGAAATTGAACAATATAGAAATTGAAATGATTCAAAGTGGGACAATGGTTAACAAAGTAGCAAGAGTGACAGTGAACAATAAAGTCACAGTTCTTCCAAATACAGCAGTATTAATTGGTTGTAGTTTAAATGAATCTTTGAAAACTTACATTACTGAACCAATTCCAGAATCTGTATATTTAATGCCTAGAATTTTACAGCCCGGGGGGAAACATCCAGTTGTATGTTTGCTGAATATTTCTGATAGTACTTTGAAAATAAAAAAAGGAATGTTAGTTGCTCAGGCTGTTGAAGTTGATGTAACTGAGATGGTTCAACCTTCCTTTAATGGGGTAGATAACCATTTGTTTACTCATTGTAATTCAGTTAATGTTACCTCAGAGAAACAAATATCAGATTCTGATCAACCATCTGTTATCGAGGTAGATGCAGAATCTTATATAAAAAAAGAGTTACCAGAACACATGAAAGTTTTGAAGGATGTGCCTTCAGATTTAAAAGCAACTGAAATGATTAAGTTAATAAAATTGCTTGTTGAATTTCAGGATGTGTTTGCTGAGGACGAATTTGATCTCGGTAATTTTTCAGCCATAGAACATAGCATAGACACAGGATCTGCAAAACCCGTCAAGGAAAGAATGAGGAGAACTCCAGCATGTTTTGCAGGAGAAGAAGAACAACATTTACAAAAAATGTTAAAGGCAGGTGTAATACAACCATCGACATCTGAATGATCATCAGCACCAGTTCTTATTCGGAAAAGGGATGGAGGAGCGAGGTGGTGCATAGATTATCGCAAGTTGAATGCAGTAACGGGGAAAGATGTCTACCCATTACCTCTTATAGATGACTGTCTGGATGTATTGGCGAGCAACTTGTGGTTCTCAAAGTTAGAAGCCAATTCAGCCTATTGGCAGATCAAGATTAAAAAGGAGGATCAGAAGAAAACCGCTTTTATAACTAAGTATGGTTTGTTTGAACATAAAAAAATTGGATTTGGTCTTTGTAATGCGCCAGCCACTTTTTCGAGAGTAATTAATCTTGTTATGAAAGGACTAAATTGGAAGACAGTTCTAGCGTTTTTAGATGACATTTTGGTCATGGGATTAGATTTCGATACACATTTAAGCAATCTTAGAGAGGTGTTTGTACGATTTAGAGAATACAAACTCAAATTAAAACCAAAGAAATGTCAATTGTTGCAACAACGTGTAGAGTTCTTAGGTCGTATTGTAAGTAGGTATGGATTGGAAGTTGGTAAGGGATTCACGAATCTAATAACTAATTGGCCAACACCGAAATCTCGCAAAGACGTAGAGCGATTCTGTGGTTTTGCTAATTACCACCGAACTTTTATTAAAAAGTTTGCTGAAAGAGCTGAACCACTATATCAAGTAACTGGGAAAAGAACGTTTAAATGGGGAAATGCACAACAGGAATCCTTTGATGACCTTAAACAAGCATTAACATCGGCACCTGTTTTGGCATTGCCAAATACATTGGATCAGTTTATTTTAGATACTGATGCCTCAGAATGTGCCATTGCTGGTGAACTAATTCAGGTGCAGGAGGGCCAAGAACGTGTCATCTCATATGGAAGTTTAGTGCTCACCCCGAAACAAAGAAATTACTGCACAACCAGGAAGGAACTCCTGGCAGTGATAAGATTCACACGTCAATGGCGCCATTATTTGTTAGGAAAACAGTTTATAGTTAGGACTGATCATAGTAGTTTGCAATGGCTTCTTAACTTTAAAGATCCTCAAGGTCAACTTGCAAGATGGATGGAGGAGTTAAGTCACTACAATATGATTATAAAGCATAGGAAAGGGAAAGATCATGTTAATGCTGATGCTTTATCAAGGATACCGGATGAATTGGAAGATTATCGTTGTCCTAATTATAAAGTTCAGGTACCTTTAGAAGATCTACTTTGTGGAGGATGCAAATACTGTAGGAGATGTCATCAAAATTGGGAGAAATTTTTAAACGATGTTGATGACGCAGTACCATTAAACAGTTTGGTAAACTGTAATAGATTGAAAAAGTTACAAGTTGGGATTTCTCCGGAATCTTCAGATATCCCATTTGTTTGGGATCCGGGTGGTATTGATATAATACTAGAGCCCAAGACTGTTAGAGGGATTCAATTAGGTGATTTGTCATTTGAAAAGATTAGTAAATTTCAGTCTGAAGACTCTGATTTGGCTATATTGTTTCAGTGGTTACTGGATAAATCGAAGGAACCATCGAAGGGTTTTTTGTTTTTAAGTAGTCCTGCCTCAAAATTTTATTGGATCAATAGAGCTTTATTTAAATTTACAGAAGATGGAGTTATTGTTAGAAAAGATCCGACATCTTCAAAGGAACAAATAGTAATACCTAGGGAGTTGTGTCCAGATGTTTTAAAACTTGGACACAACATTCCATCAGCCGGACACCAAGGAATCTGTAGAACAAAAGCCAAGATCCGAGAAAAATTTTTCTGGTATGGAATGACTAAAGATATACGAAAATATGTTTCTGAATGTAATGAATGTAGTCTGAATAAAAAACCTATTTGTCATGCTCGTTACCCGCTTATGAATTTTCATGCTGGTGCTCCCATGGAACGTGTACACTTAGATTTTTTGGGACCGTTACCGAAGTCAGAAAAAGGGAATGAATACATTTTAATGATGGTAGATCAGTTCACTAAATGGGTAGAGTGTATACCATTAGCACCACAAACTGCTGAAGAAACAGCTTGTGCAGCAGTAAATGAATTTTTCTCAAGATTTGGTGTACCATTTCAAATTTTCACTGATCAAGGCAGGAATTTTGAAAGCAAACTATTTACATCAATTTGTGATCTGTTTCACATTCACAAGTCTAGAACTACACCGTATAGACCTTCGTCAAATGGACAGTGCGAGCGATATAACCGAACACTAATGGAAGCTGTGCGGTGTTACATTCAAAAGAAACAAAATCGATGGGATGAACATTTAGCTCAAATTGCTGGAGCTCTAAGAGCCTCAGTTAATAGGAATAGTGGTTTTACACCCAACAAACTAATGTTAGGCAGGGAAGTTAATCAACCTATGGATTTAGTTTTTGGTTCAACTTCTAACTCAACTCCTATTGTAACAAAAGAAGAGCATGTCAAATATGTGGCTAGTTTGCAAGATGCTATAACATCTGCACACGAAACGGCACGGAAAACCTAAAAAAACATCCCTGAAAATGATGAAAAAGGATTATGATATCAAAGTCATTGAAACAACATTCTCCGAAGGTGATTTAGTTTATGTGTTAGACACTGCAACAGTCAAAGGAAAGTGTAAAAAGCTACAGCCAAGTTGGAAAGGTCCCGGTCTAATAATTAAGAAAATTACACCATATCTGTTTAAAGTTAAAATGAGAACTTCAGAGTTTGTAACGAATCATGATCGATTAAAACAATGCTATAATCACAACATTCCCGCTTGGATAAAACGTTTCAAGGAAAAACAAGATCAAACTGTATCAGGGATAAGGTACTGTATTTGTAAAAAGGGGTACCAAGGACAGTTTATGATTCAATGTGATAATTGCGATGAATGGTACCATGGAAATTGTGTAGGAATAACACCCGAAACCGCACAGACAATAGACAGTTATACATGCCCTATTTGTCTTTAAATAGAATTAAAGCATTCGTTTTTTTTTCTTTTTTCTTCTTATTTACAGCATGAATACCTATTCCTTAAAGGAAATTGAAAATCAATCCAGGTCAGGACTTCTTTTGGATCCAGTTGAATTGGTGAATAGTTTAGGATTTGCTAGAAATGTGTCCGAATCCACACTTAAATATCACCTAGAACAACAGTATGAACTGGCTGTACTTAGGAATGATCGCCGTTGGATTCGGAAATGTTTAGACCAGGCTTCAGCTATTCAACTGGTTTCATTAGCTTGGCTATACTCCCATATAGTAGTTCCTGGGCAAAGGACCGATTATCGACATCATCGGGGGGGGGGGCGTTCCAGACGTGACACACATTCCAGGGACAACAAGTCATCCTATGAAAGCTTGATGACTGGAATGTGTGTGGATGTACGACTGAAATCTGATCCTTCGATGGAGGTCCATAGGAGTGATTTAGGAGCAAGGACTTTGAGCGAGGATAAACGTGAATCAATTTCACCTGTCTCCCAGTCAACAAGTCTTAAGCTTGATGACCAAAGACAAACTGACAAGAAATCCTCGACGTCGTCTTCTAAAATAATGGGAGAAAAACAACCATCACCAGCACCTGCTTCTCGGTCTACAAGTCGTAAGCTTGATGACCGAAAGCAGACAGGTAGATCCTCAGATGGACATCGACAACCATCACCAGCACCTGCTTCTCGGTCCACAAGTCGTAAGCTTGATGACCGAAGGCAGACAGGTAGACCCTTACCTGGACATCTCAAAAAATCATCACAGGAAAAACAATCCTCTTCATCAGCTATCTATCGGTCCACAAGTCACAAGCTTGATGACCGAAGGCAGACAAGTAAATCTTCACAGGACATGGGACATTGCCAAAAACCTACAACAAGCCGTAAACTTGAAAGTCATAGCAAATCAACCAAGTCATCAACAACAATAACTACACCAACTTCATCAATTTCGGCTCCAACTTCGACTTCAACAACAAAATTAGAAAGAAAAAGATCAATAAAACCTTTAAATCAACCGTCAAAAAAAGTCCGTCTTGACAACGAGGATGTTTATTTCGAAAATTTAGAAATAACAATTACCGATGAACAATCTGTTGATGACAGCAAATTTAGTAAAACTGGACATTTCAAATCTGCTTGTCCCATTTGCCCGATTAGAACTCGAAAAATGAAGAGACACGCCTTCCTGCACCATGTACCAGGAATTTTGAAGGAACTTACTCCGGTGGAGGTTTTGGATTCAGAAAACCAACAATCAAGACTATGCTTGTTGCACCGATTAGCGAAAATCATTTTAGGCCCTGGCGCAACAATCACAGACGTGTTTAACTGGGTTCATCAAAATAATAATATTCATGGAAGCAGTGAAATTCCGCCGAAAATGATCCCTGAATTAAAAGCCCTGTGTAGGACTGCAGGATGGGACGTTCCAGAATTTTTCACCCTGCATCCTATGAATTCAAAAGCATGCCTGGTATTCTGGAGAGTATATCTGTTTTGTTGCACAAGTCTTACGCTTGAGCAAGTAGCAGAATTGAAACAATTGTTTCCGTCCCTCAGACCCTCTGCTTCAGCCACCTTCAGACCATCAGGGTCCCAGGACAATGATGACATGGGTTTTGAAGTTGTGGGGGAGGAAGTTATAGAGATAGTGGTGGATGACAGCGTGGTTTCTGAAGCTGTTGAGGAAACACCTGAGGCATCGTCAGCTCCAGCTCCAGTTGCCTGTCTATCATCCACTCATTCATCATTGGAAGAAGCTTTTGATAGCCACTTTCATCTTGATAGGACGGAACAAAAACTTTTTGGAGGCTAGGCCGGAGGATTTGATGGCGCACTCACAGCCCACATATCCAGTTAAGGTAGTTGGAGGGGTTCTAATTTATAGTGAACCATCTTATTACCCAACGTCTTGGCTGGAGGATCCAAAATGGAAGTATGCTGTGGGAGCTCATCCAAAACGCCTGGAAGAATTAACTCCGGACAAATTTGCGGAACTCAAGAGACTTGTACAATCTCCTCGCACTTCTGCTTTAGAAGAGATTGGGCTTGACAGAACAGTATCACCCTCCTTATGGACCAAGCAGGATGAAACCTTTAGGCGACTCCTGAAGCTAGCCGTACCCTTTAAACCCCTCATTTTATATCTTCGAGGACCAACAGGGGACGAGTGCGGACTGGATGTTTCGGTGAAGGCTTTTAATCTGGTAAAGGAAAACTGTCATGCCCAACAGAAGATACATCTCCATTGCTTCTCTGGGGACCCGGAAATTAAACGGATGTGGAGTGATCACTTCCAAAATGTTTATTTCGGATTCACCGCCAAGGTTGAGCATTTTAACTCCCGGCAAATCCAAGCATTGAGGGAAGTTGATTCCACCAGACTGCTCCTGGAAACTGACTCACCATATTTTCCCCCAAGAAGGATGGTTAGAGTCAACACTCCAGCATATATTGGGGAAGTTGCAGTTCTGGTGAGCTCCAAACGAGGGGATCTCGTTTCCGCTATTCTGTGGAACTCAGTGGACAATGGAAGAAGATTGTACCAGTAATGTATGTTAGAATAGACCAAGCAATGCGGACACCCACCTTTCATGGGGGAGTTAGATTCCTTGAAATTGACCAAGGAATATGGACACCCACCTTTCATGGGGGAGTGATTCTTTGGAGTGGACCAAGGAATACGGACACCCACCTTTCATGGGGGAGTTAGTTTCGTTGGATGATTAGAATTTATACATTATATTTATACATTATTCAGACTTAATTCAACAAAAATTAATTAAATATTTACGTTTGTTCAATATTCATTTGGATTTCGACTCCTCGGATTTCGTTTTAATTTATCAACAGAAAAGTAAACTGTTTTTATTTCAAGAATGGAAATTTTTTATCTAGAGGACATCATTTTTAAAATGGGGAGGAATGTAGTATAATTTAGTGCCGTTTTCCATAATCTTCATTATCTATAACTGCCTATCAATTATCTGCAATCTGATTGGTCAGCGGAAGTCACACAGGAATAGAAATTATGGGATGGATATCTCTCTCTCTCTGCTTCTGAACCTCTCATCGACTGGACGTAACAGATTATTCAACAAGTGTTTACGCTGCTTGTGCCGTCCCAGCCGCTGAGATATTGAGAGAATTATTATATTGATAATTGCTTGACATAGAAAACATCTTACAAGTGTCAGGTAAGATTTACCAGTTTTCTATATTATCAACAATATTGCAATGCCAGCCATAAAACTTTTTATGGCTTTTGATTAGTTAAGGGTTGTTATATTCTTGAGTCAATAAATTAATTGTAAACAGCTTGCTTCTGTAGAAAGTCCCTGTTATGGGAACAAGCTCCACCATACCGTATTAACTGTGAATACATCAATACGCAGGAGAAGCAGAGATACGAAACGCTGACAATAGGAAAGTTAAAGTCATCTTGATTGTGGTATAGCTTCAGATGTAACCTTTCGTGGGTTTCATAATTCAGGTATATATCCGAATATGAACAGAACATGAAGAATCAGTCGTTTTTTATTTCAAATTTACATGGATAGATGCTGCTCACATATTCTCAGGATTTGGGAATATTTGGAAACAGAACGTCATCTATATATCTGTATATAAAGTCAAAACATATTGCTATGAACAAAGTGACGTATCATAAAAGGCTGAACACATATGTCTATAAATTTGAATAAACGTAAAGTTGCATCTATCAAAAGAAATTAAAATAATAATAACACTGCAGATCTTTAATAATAATCTGAATTGTTATTCGATTGTAAGTTCGAGTATGACCAACTGTAGGATTGCTGCAAGTTTTCAGATAATTTGTGTTAACATGTGTTTTTTTAAAGAATGTGTAAAAATTCTAAAATAACCTGTTGCATATTATTAATACTCTTAATTAAAAGGAATAACATTAGGTTAAAGTTCTTCTCCAGTCAACAAATGGAGAGTATGCCAAGGTAGATACCTCACAAATATGGTAAATCTTTGTTTTGGTATGTTCAACATTGTTAAAAATTGGCGTTCCGAGTATTAACACAACTGAAAAAAATCGAAAAATAAATTTAATCCTTGTATAAACATTTAGTATAAACTACAATGAAAAAACACTTTATTCAAATAATAAAATAACAGTCCCCGCCATTTGCTTTAATTGTTATTCATTGGTTTTCGTTCTTTGATTAAGAATAGTTTATTCTATTTATTTTTTAACGATCACAATTTTTCAGAATATTGTAAAAAAAAAAAGTTTTTTACTTGTTTAAAACTCGCGTATTCGCTAGTACTTTTACTATAATACATGAACAAACTTTTAATAATAACTTATGAGTGAGAATCAATAGTTATTTTCATTCTCTTATTTTCGTAAAATGGGGTTTCTTTAAAACTTTTCCTGATTGGAAATTAGACTCAAAACGATTTTACGCAAAAATCATGGCAAACGTTTTTTTTTTTGCACCTGTTGATAGGTCGAAGTGACGATTTATTAAAAAAGTTTACTTTATTAATAGTCCAGAGAGTTAACCTATTATTTCTCGCTCTCAAGGCGCATGGACTAAAGTGTAGAAGCGAAAAAAACTGTTATAATTACCACAACTTAAGTGCCTTAACCACGGGAAGTAACTGTGTTTAACAGGAGAAAGTAATCGACGTGTAATAATGGTTCAAGATATTATAAATTTTTCCATCAAGTCTAAATTTGAAATTTCGTTATTTGAATGTTTTCTGTTTTAAATTATTATTAAATGTTATTTACGTTCCCTTTAATAATTTACGATTTTGAAAATATTTCTTATACATCGATTTGTTTTGGAAATCATCTGGTAATGCTACACGATCTTTTGCTAAGTTTAGGTACTCATAAACAGGATTCAATAATTTAAAGAGTTTTTAATTTTTATTAAATGCCCGCATAAACTCTGGAAAAAACCTTAAAAATTATATCTCGTTTTGAAAAAATAAATAAAAAAATAGGCATATGGTTTACCTTTGATCCCATAGGTCAGTTCTTATTGCACACACGGTTCTCCGGTGTAATTTTACCACGGATAGCGACAAATGTATAGTATTATGTGTAAAAGCAGACCAGAATAAGCTTTTGAAATGTCTAAATAAGAAATCGATTGTATTTAGAACAACTTGTGCAATAAATTAAAATAATAATTTTTCAGAAAGAAATCTGTGTATCAAGAAAACAAACATATCGATCCTTGTCTAGATCACAATCCCAAAAACAAAGTGAGCACTTTGAAAGCTGGCAAAATTAGTTATACACGTGAACTTCCATCAAGAAAAAGAGTAAGCTATCTAGCTACACCCGTCACGTGAAAGTCAATTTATTTTGAAAATGAAAGGAAATCAAGGAAGGAAGTCGGGTGCTCCGGAAGGGTAACCGCCTCCTGTCTAGCTAGCAACACCTGTAACATGCAAAGTCAAATTTTAGAAGGAAAGGAACAAAGAAGTATGGTAAATCAAAAATATTCAGAATAAGTTTGGATACAGTGACTACATACTTATCAACAGTATTGTGATGGCGGAAATAAAACTTTTTAAGGGCCTTGATTAGCCTAGGTTTGCAATATTATTGCGTCAATAATTTAATTGTAAACAGCTTGCTTTGTTGTAGAAGTCCCCATAGTGGGAAAAAGCTCTACCATACTGTATTTATACTGTGAAATATATAAACCGTACACAGGAGAAGCAGTGATATTACTTCAAAGAAACGGAATGTTGACAATAGAAAAATAGAAGTCCTCACGTTTGTCCTATAGTTGCAGATGTAACCTTTCGTGGGTGTCATAATTGAGGTATAAGTCCAAATATGAAGCAGAACATAGAGAATATGTCGTCTATTTAAAGCTTACTTGGATAGATGACATTCACATATTCTCTAAATTTGGGAGTATTTAGAGATAGAACGTCATCTATATCTGTATGTGTAGTTGAATGATTTAGCGACAGTCTTTTCTCAAGATTTGACAAGGCTCTGTTAAAATTCTGATTGATATGAAAAAAGAAACAAATCAGCAAACTTAAGTGCACAATTTTTTCCCATCGGTATACTGTTCGTTGAAAAATTATATTGCCAAACACAACAAATAAGTTGCCTATAAAAAACTCTTAAAATTTGTTGATGGTATCTTCAGTATATTTTTGTTTGCAGTTTGTATGGTGTTTTACAAAATAACCAAGTCATAAAGTTACAGGCTTTGTAAAAGAATGAAAAGTGAATCATTTGTTTTAGACGTTCTTTCAATGTAGAATAAGGGATAATAATATAAAGATGAGAAAAAATCAAAAAAAATTATACTTTTAACCGAAGATAGAAGTATTAGAAACAAAATGGTCAAGTAGTTGTTTAGAATTTTTTGAGAATGTAATTGATTCCAGATGTAGAAAGACGTTTTCTGAATAAGTCTGAAGCCCATCTTTGACGACTGTCAAAATTTGAATTAGAATAACTGATAATGATTAAGTAGTGCATTTAAAGTTACTTGCTATATACCTTTCTTTGCATAGATTTTTGTGAAGTTTTGGAATCCAATACAAGCAGGCAGGTCAAGTTCTTCCTGTTTCAAATATATAACACAAATACCAGTTAAATTTTGAACTTTATCTCTGGTAAAATGAGTTTTGGTATAAGTAGGAATCTCCGACATACTACCTAAACCAAGCTCCTTAATAAGACATTCAAAAAGAATTTCTTACAAACGAAAATAATGTTGTTAGAGGCTTTATCAGCTAGGACAACAAATACCTGTTATGTATATCCGTAAGGATTGCAGAAATATTAGGGTCCCTGAGCACTGAAGAAGGTTAAGTACCCATAGACCCTTTACGTGTGAAAATCCTTGACGTGATCAAATTTCTAATTGTCTTTATCCAGTCGGATAAAGTATCAAGCTCTACGTCTTCTAATTAAACAAATTTTGAAATTTTGTCCCCAAGTAAAAGGTTCAGCCTCCCTGTATTTAGGGCCTTTTGAAAAAAGACATCTTAATTTAGTATTATCAAGTATATTGAGATCACCTGTTACTACATGCCCAGCTGGTTTATAAAAATATTGGGACGATGGGCAAGAGCAGGTAGGTGGAGTAAAGTTATGAAAGTTTAGGCAGTGTAATTTTTGTTTACAGTTGAAAATTTTGGATGCAATGGATTTATTGTAGGAGTAGGAAATTACAGGTGGTGAGTTATATTTGAAATAAATAGGGACTTAAGATTGTAATAGTCTATCACGTAGAAATATTATTAACATCTATGCCCTTGTTTGCATAATGTAATTTAAGAAATTGGCGATGGTTGCCGTTCTGGATATTGTGTTCCTGAGCAGGTTTAAATAACCTTTTAAATGCAATATCCTTGATGATAGCGTTAAGTTTAAACTCTGATGTATTAAAATCTGTAGCAATTTTGTATATGCATTCTTCTTGTAACTGACTAAGACGGGAAAGTGGTAAATAGTATAGTTTGGTTCGAATACGGTGTAATCGGAGAGGTTTCTTAATGAATGGTTAAAGATTAGAAAAACTACCATCATGGATATTGGGTTTGTTGTAATTTCGATGTCCATGACTTCTTTAGTTACGTGTAGTTCTGTTGAACTGATGTAAAACATTAACATTCTTACAACCTGGGCTAGAAAGGTTTCATAACCTATCAATTTTATCACTGCATTCATATGTTGAGACAGCGCCTAGTTCTCTAATCCAGTAAGTTTCCTGTTTTAATCGGAATGGTGTTCTCAAAATAGGCACTTTAAAAGTTAAAATAGGATACTCTGGAAAAGTATTTAAAACAGCAACACAATTACTAGAATGTAAAACACATAAGAACAAAAAAAAATTTAAAAAAAATAATGACGTGAATATGTGAAAAGATTAAAGAAGTACTAAAATATATGTTCCCGATAATCTGAAATAATTTAAATAAATTTCATCAATCATGAAGTTTGAACAAATATAAACATATGCTCATGACATGCAACTATTGCTGCATTATTAGTAAAAAAAAATCTTAAAAAGGACACAATGTATTACGTAAGCATTCCTACTATGTTTGATAATTTTTTCGCACAAAAATCATTGAAATGTTCTTTTACCAAATAAACAAAATGATAATAGTGTGACCGTTTTGTTTACAAGATCCACTGGACCAAAACGGGTATCAAGTAAATAAATAAATGTATAAAAATAATAATAAATTGAAAAATGAAATAAACTCTAGAGATCTGATATGCATTATGTTAATATTTACATTAAAGTTTAATTATTTTCGGCGCAAGAATCACAGAGGAAGATCGGACAAAAAAATGATAACAAAAGGGTAAAAAAAAATGCTATAAACTTTAATGAACTTGAACAAGAAAACAATACGGAAATTCATGAATGGTGCTTAATCTGTAAAGATCTAATAAGGACAAAAACTAATCATGGGAAAAATTTAAAGGGTCATAACTGCTTGAAAATGTCATTAAGCATAAATGGAAAATTATATGCGTTTCTATACATCATGTTTATTATTTATACAAAGTTTCAATAAATTCTAATCCGGAATTGTAGAGACATAATAAGGACAAAAAATTGTTATTAACAGCCATAAATAGTAGAAAAAATAAACCAACCAGAAGGAAAAAAACTATGCAAACGTAAGCATTATGTTAATCATGCTGTAAATTTTGATTGCAGAGAAATCACAGGACACATCCGTACAAAAATAATTACAAAAATGGACATTTATCCCTGAAACATCGATGAACCGGAAAAATGAAAACAAATGCGTATTTTTCCATCATGTAAATCGTTAAAAGCTGATTTAGAATCACAAAACAAGTCCGTTCAAAAAAAATTAATTGAAAAAATAAAGGGTCATAACTACATAAAAGTTAAAAAACCTTAACACGAAAACAATATGAACTTTATTTACCTTTTCTATTTAGTTTCATTTAATGATTTAAATACATTGATCTTGTCAGCACGGATGATATTTTTTTGAAACAATATAAAACCAGAGCTGTTTAAAATTAAAAAATGGAACAATACAATATGTGTATTACACTGCGTGATGTGATTTGTTCCTTCTGTGTTTTATACACAAAATTCAAAAGAGATCAAATGCAGCATTAACGACGTTGGTATTCAGAAGCAAATTTAGAAACCATTCTTACTTACATATCTCTTTAGTCATCTGGTATAAAAGAGAAATATCTTTTTCCGATAATTGGAAAGCTATATGATAAATAGCAGGGTGATTTAGAACTAAAAGAAAGAAATGTTTAATCAATTAAGGCTGACATTTGCAAAGTTTGATTTAAGAAATGAAACCTCACTCTGGTGTAACTTAGAATAAAAAGCATATCCTGAGAAAACATAAAAAGGGGAGCAAAAACAGAAAAAAATCGGGAATTTTGACAGCAGGAGATCTACAACCATTTCCAGTTCATACCATATCTCAGGCTATAGTAGTGTGCTAACTTGTGTTGTCTTTTAAGAGCATTTTAGAATTTAAAACAAGGGTTAAAAAATAAGACTTCAATGCACAAATGTATTAAAAAAATAAATCTGTTATAATCTCTATTTAAAACATACATTAAGCTCAACTATGTTTGTTCATTAAAAATCTGCATTAAACACAACTTGTAAATCCGTTGTAACTTTTCTGCAGGCCGTTTCGTCATATGTTCGTAAAGTTTTAACTTAGTTACAATCACTTTTTCTAAGATCGTCTGGTAAATTACCAATTCTTCCACATTTGTATGACCGTTGATCATTTAACTTTATTATTTAAATCTTCTAGTGGTTCAATTTTGTTCCGTTTTGGTATATTGAATGCAACCTTCAATGTTGTGCAACGTTGTATGACGGCAAGCGATGGTCAAGAAGGGTACACTTCAATATACTACACTCAATTTTCCATCAGGATTTTAAAATATCAGTTTATTTACCTGCGTAGTAAAAATGAAACAGTGATCAGAATTATCGTAGTAAGTGACAATTTGGTAATATTTATTGTAAAATATAGCCCATAATGTATATCGTCACTTCCTACTGCTCCTCTTTTTAATGATTCATCAAAATCACCGGTATAAGATATTTGGTGCAAACAAAAAGTTTTACGAACAGGCGAACAGGCGGAATACATTAATACATTAGTATATCATCTTCTCCATTTCTTGTTGTAGAATAAAAATTGAACAATGTTGATGAATCAAAAAAAAAGGTAAAAATGTCAGCAATAATTGTTTTCTTTCCACAGTGTATATGCGTTTTTAGATGTTCTTCTTGTTCCAAACGAAAAATATATTACTCGTCATGATCTGTGCATCTTAAAGTAATAAAGTAAAATAAACCAAATTCATTTTCAAATGTATCCTAAATCCTGTTTAAAATCTTTGTAAAACGTGCATGGTTGCTAAGTGTTATGATATTTTTCAGCGAATCAGTTCAAGGTATCATTTTTGTAATATGTAACTATAAAACTCAGTAAATGGAGAATATCTGGTATAATCAGTAATCCAAAAACAAAGCTTATTATAAACACACCAACATACCCAACTGAAGCAGCGGTAGGGCGATTATCTTGCACACTAATTTTCTTTCTTATACTTGAAGAGAGGTTTTTCTTTTCTACTTTCAATTCTTTTCTAATTTTTTGTATTTGTTCCATAACTTCTTCTTTTTGTTTAAGTGTCATGTTGTTCAAGGCAGGTTTGTCTAAACATGTACATTTACATGAAGTAGTAGTTGGAGTTTCTGTTAGAGTTAAATCATGTATAGTTGATTCTTTGCCATTTGAACTTGTAGTCGCTAATTCTGTTTCATATTTATAAGGAGATGTCGATTTCACGCTAGTTGAAGGCATCGTCGAAAGTGTTGTAAGAGTAGAGTCAGTGATGGTGGATATTGTTTCATTTGAAATAGGAGTAGCAACTTCGTTGTCCGCAGTTTCTAAATAAAATAACACAATGGAATTTACAAATGTAAAGAACAAAAGTATTTATAAAAATAAAATAAAAACACTTGCGTAGACATATTACTAGTGACACAAATGGCTGAAAAGTTTAATATAAAAACAAGCCAAACAGTTGAAATTAATGAATCTAAAGTTCCAAAATTATATGAATCCAAATCAAGGTACGGAATGCTTTGTATGAGAGAACATACCTTGGTTTTATATAAATTTCTAAAATAAGAGGGCTAAACATTTTGCTATATGGTACATTTTCTGACAGCACAAAGTACCGCCTACTGAGTTATAGATAACCTCGTGGTGATTTACCCGCTGAGGGTTAGTAAATATATCACAGAAATACCTGTTAAATTATGATGTGTCTTATGGACATTTCGGAAATTCATTCCTCATCAGTGACACTAGGGGCCGGAAAGTTTGATAAAGTTTGAAAGTTTGATACTGTCATATCAATAATAAAAAATACATACATATAATAATTAACATGTATACAAAAGATTATGTTCTTTTAGATCATATATGAATTTATTTATTAATTTTTTGTTGTGTTTTCGCGTCTGTATTTTAAACCTTTTTAATTTATAATTAGGTTGAAACGGTTTTTCAGAATTTTTTGTCATATTATATAAATCAAGCTGTCTATAAAAAAACTAGAAAAGTATACAAAATATCCACGTATGCTTGTTGTTTTTAAACAGTATGATATAAAACACCAGATTTTGGCGATTAAAAAACATTTTAACTAATAAGAAAAAATCATACATAAATAATGTGTAGATCATCTACAGCTGCTTAAGTGTCCAGAAATAAACAAAGCATTGTACTGAAATCCAATCACTTATGCTGTTATTCTGATTCCAAAAATGTATGTGAAAATCATCATAAGTGATAATTCAACATATTTTTAATAATTACAGTTTATGTCACGTTAGGCATATGCTAGAACCATTATGTTCTAAAATTTAATGAATTCCAGACGATAAAATGCATAGTTTGCAATGAATTGGTACAAGAACTGAAATGGTAAAAAAAAACATAGAAATCTGAGGTTTGTTTATCACTAGGGAAAGGTATGCCCATCACTTAATTTGTCATACAGATCTAGCACTTACCATACAGTCCATAAATTGCAAGATACGACACGTCCATCAGCTTGTTTTCTGAAAATAAATAAAAGGAATCTGTTCAATTTAACCGTTGTATGAAAATATGTGAAAATAAGAATTATTGTTTTCTTTTACCATTTAGGTGATAAGCAGTAACTAGGTATGTATCTGAAAGATATTTTACTGAAAGGCTAGGATTATGGGCTCTTTTACACTGATTTCATTTCCAGTAGAAGAAAAATAAGAAAACCCTTTTCTAAAATGCAACAGATATACTTACTTGGGATGTAAAGCGTCACTTCTAATGAGCTTATATTTACAACATCTGAACACATAGAAACATACACGCATTTAAATGGAATAGGTTTTATTTCCATACGATTTCCATTGGCAAGAAACAGCTTTACCTAATCAAAGATAAAAATTGCGAAAATTATAAAGAGTCGTCAAATAAACATAATAATATGCAAAAGCCAAAACAATAGAAATTAGTTAAAAACAGAAATTATGAAGCATTTAAAACGAGAATTGCTAAAAATAAAAATCTGTTCAGCTACAGGTTTCAAACCCCAAAAAGTATTCAGTTGTATTTCATAAACTTTAATTCGACTGTATGTATTTTTATGAAATAATGCAATTCAAAAACAAATGATATATGCTGTTTTAAATATACAGTAAAACCTTGTTTTACCGCCAACATTTATCCATCAATATTTTTGCGTTATAACAAGTTTGGCGAAAAACTGAGGGGAGATGAAAACCGGAAGTTTACATGTGTACTTTTTTCTGAGGTCTAATTTGGATACGTATGTCAAAATCGGAGTTGGAGACGGGTCGCTTTGAATAACTTGTAAATGGTAAAGGGAGGAAAATAAAGCTATGAATAAATATCAAATAGAATTCACAAATACATTTTATTTACAAAATAGTGTTTTTTTTATATTTGAACATTGTACATTGTAAATGTTAAATATACATATATGTACAAAGCATATGTCAGTGACTAGATTTTAAAGAATCAAGATATTGGATAGTTTTAAGTCCTTCACAGATTCGTGCTCAATTTGACTTTTCAAAGATAAAAGTTTGAATAAATTAAATCGTCATTAGTGGTAGAATCACGCGATTCAAAGAACCGTATTATTGTTTTTATCGCAGTTTTAGCCTCAGATGCAGTTGTTACGGGCTCGGGTTCGTCATCTGAATATTGCTCGACATTGACATTAATGTCGCTGCCCTGGTATGGGACAATTGTCTCCATTATCATTTCGTCACTTTTTTCAAATGTTTCACATTGCACATCGCTGCACGGCTGTTAGAACCCGTCTTTACCTTATTCAAAATGGTTATCGTTACTGAGCATGAGTAAGACTGCGAAATGTACACCGCTGGCAACCAATGTCCGCCATATTTGTTTACGCTTCAGAGAGGGGTGGTCCCAGTAGTGTAAAAAAATTAGAAAACTCACAAGACCAATTTCGACGTTCTGAATAAAATTCAAATTTTGATCGATTATTTCTCTACCATCAGAATACGATTTTTGATTTTCGCTCTGTAACGTAAATAGTCGTGTTAAAAGTTGCGGTTTTCTACTAAAACTGTCTCAGTGCCATTTTCCGAATGGTGCGGAAGCTCGTGTACATCACATAATGCCGAATAATTTTATTTCAAGGCAAAAAGTTGAAAAAACGCATTCTGTTGGTAGTCAGAAAAGTATCTTAACTCGAGATTTTGCATGAGATGATGAAAGAAAACATCGTAGATTTTCTAATTTTTTGACACTCATGAGGGACACATACCGTGACATTCTGCAAATATTGGCGATAATCTTTGCTTTTTTTGTGTGGTGTATTTAGTTTTATGAAAAAATAATAAATAAATAGACGGATTATCAGTTGTGATAAGAAGGAAAATCGCAGAGCATAATAGCTCATAAATCTGAAAATTGTGATAAAAAAAAGAGGTTACTCTTTTCTATTGGAATTTTATAATTTTCTATACAAATGCGGGTACCTCACCTGCCGTGATAAGTTTCGAAAAATGGACTGGTCACATATGAAAATAACTTTCGTAGAAAAAAATGATAGAATTCAATTTTAATTTTAAAACTACGTCATTTCTACATGTTCTAAATATTCTATTTTCTTACCAACTAAAATTGCTGTAAATGTAATTTTTTATATAACTTTTCATTTAATTATCTCTCTATTTGTATGATGATCATAATAATATTAATAAAAATAATAATTATAATAATTATTATTATATAATTATGGAATATTAAATCATGCAAATTATTTTTCACTTAAATCAATTAAGCTATTTACCTAACAGTTAATATTGATAATATTAATAAATATTATTATTACTATTATTATTATTATTATTATTATTATGAAATGTTTTAGTAAATGTTTTCAATTTTTAATGAGGGTCATCATATGGTGGAGGAAAAAACTTTAGTGTCTGGATAAAACCACTTAATATTGATTGGATAAATACTGAAATGGTGATAAATAAAAGAAAGATGCATCAACAAATTATTAAATTTAAATGTTTCTAAATAATTTTATTTCATTAAGCATTTGAACCCCCCCCCCCCATTAAATAAATAAAATTTAAAAATAAAATAAAATAAAATAATCAATAAAATAAAAAGTAAAATAAAGAAAATAAATTTTGAACCGAAAAGAAATATAGGTAAATGGAATATATCATATTTGGAAATGTGATTTTAAGTAACTTCATGTAATTTTTTACAGAAATTTCAAAAATTTTAATTCTAACCATCAACTCAAGTAAAATTTTTTTTTACAGATTTTCTGAATTACATAAAAATAATCTTATTGAGGAGCTTTTAACAAAATATACAAATATGTGAGATATCTTTTTATATTATGTTCTATTTTTGAATTTCTTATTTCTATGATGTTTATCATTCATACACAGAAAATTTTAATGTAATTTATTTTATAAAAATTTAACTCTAATGACGTTTGTTTTAAAAATAATAATATTCACTGCAAGAGGGTTAAGATGAGAGCATAGAAAAAAAATTTAATTACCCAGTCAAAATTCTTTTACTAGACAGTTAGTTCCAGTGTGGGGGGGGGGGGGGCGGCTAGATATCATGTAGAAAGTAGTTAATCTTTTGCAGTGGAACTGATCAAAAACATCTTTTGCAGTGGAACTGACCACAAAAAAGTAGAGAAGGGGGGGGGGTTGTCAAAAGATCAATAATCCAATGACTCCATATGATTTCTGGCAAAATAATTGAAGTTGTAATCATAATTAACATCTAAGAATTAAAACAGATTAGAATTCCATTGGTACATCAGATCATCCATGTTACTCTGAACAGAATACTGAACATGACTTCATACACAAAAACAGTCCCATGTGTATGTCTTGAACAATTAACATAGAGCTGAAAAGGTTACTGGTGGCTCATCTGAAAGGCCATAATTGAACAGATTTATACAGCCAGAGGTCACATGTTTTTTAATTCTATCTAAGATGGCCACAAAAATTAATTATATACAAAATGGACAGCAATCATTGTAAATTCTGATGATTTATACATGTAAATATGTAAATCAGCATTTTAATGTTAAGCATATGAAAAAGCAGACAACTAAGGTGTTGTATTCACCTGCATGCATACATGTATATTAAGCCTAAATTGAGGGAATTATACTTTCTGAACAAAAAGAAAAAAATACGTATAACTATGTGTTGAATTTTAATTATAAAAAACTGTAAAATTTTCATATATATTTGAATATTTCAGAAATTGTGTATTTTTATAAAAACTTGCACGTTTATCCAAAGGCTGTATCTTGTTTTTTTACTCCTTAATTTAGTTATAAGGCATTAGTTCATATTCTAAATTTCAAAAGACTATGTTCAAGAACTTTTAAAATTTTAAACTTTAGAGTCTTTGTCAATGGTTCACAACAACAACATCACTATGTCTAAGTTGTCAATAATTTAAAGATTTATCGAATTAAACATCCTCCTTTAACTCTTAAATATATAATATCTAGACACTGATGGTAGATATTTGTCATACTGATAATCATTCCAAATCTCCAAATCTCCAAATGGTAAATTCCTGAATATCAGACCTGCAAAAATAAAAAGAAATAAGTTTTTATGATATTAAATAAATAAATCTAATAAATTTCACAAATTTATATAAAAGTGAACCACACATTAAAATGAAAAATAGGTCCATTAAGCCAGTATATGTAAATGTGCAAACTTTTATCATAAATAATGGATATTATAACAATGTAAAACAATTTAAATCTCTCTCTCTCTCTCTCTCTCTCTCTCTCTCTCTCTCTCTCTCTCTTTTGGATTATTGTTATTATAATTATTATTATTATTATACTTCATAAAATTCCTAAGCCACAGGGACTTTATTTTCAGTCAAAATATTCATATTTAGTTGAAGGTGCAACAGGAATCACCTCTACCTTCTCTCTCTCCCGTGTGTGTGTGTGTGTGTGTGTGTGTGTGTGTGTGAGAGAGAGAGAGAGAGAGAGAGAGAGAGGGGGGGTCCTGTTGTTTTTTTTTTTTTTTTAAAAAATAGACCGACTTATCTTTTTCCTTTTATTTTTTTCAAATCTCGACTCTTTTCAATTAACCGTTCATCATGTTATACACAATGTACTAGTCAAGGCATTTGATGTTAACAATTCTCTCTCTCTCTCTCTCTCTCTCTCTCTCTCTCTCTCTCTCTCTCCGCGGTTAGATTTTCAAATCAATACAGACATATGTATACATACTGAATCTCGTCATCATTGACATCTAACACATATGTTAAAACAGTTTACTTACATGTTCGTCTACGAAATCAGAATTTCCAATTATTTTCAATCACTCCTATGGCATCATCCATTCATTGTCATGAGACCGTCCCTCCGCATGGGAATATGCGTTAAACTCTTCATTTTTTGTTAGAAACACGTCTTTGTTTGTTCGTATAGTTAATCCACTGACAAAGTAATCACATAAATTCAAATATCAACGAATACATTTAACTAAATTTATGATTTTTCGGCACAAACGTTGTTAGATGACCAAACAGTATGCTCCTGCTGTACATGATGTTGTCCCGACTTTGACCTGAATCAAGAAGGACAACTCTAATAAACGGGAAGGAGCGCGCGCCAGATTGGTAACGGCATGAGTTCGGGACTCGGCACGCGCCTGGAATAACTAGTCATTGTAACAGTCGTGAGCTGTCCACAAACTCACGGGACAGTTAACTGCATCTCGGGATCTGATTAGTGACTGATTAATTGCAATTCCAAATTTCAAATTGTTTGAATAACTATGAATCTGCCAAGAATATCCTTAATCTAGAGTTTAAAACATCCAGTTCAGAATATTGTACTGTGAAGAAATCTCTTAGATGTGTATGTCAATTCATGCATTAGATAATTCAAGTTTCAGAAACATTTCACATTAGAATATAAAATATCAAATTAATATTCAGATGCCGTTTTTCGTTTAAATTTTTTATGATGGTAACCGTGGTCAACAGAATTCTTTTTTTCGTTTACTTGAGTATGGCTACACATGTGCAGCTCATTTTCTTTTACCTGGGATTATAATTACTGTTTGATTGAACAATTAAGATTAATCATTGCGATTGATGATCAACATGGCTAACGATGGACAATACAAGGCGTACACATGTCTACAAAATGACCGTCAGTTACGCTTGGGTAACATAACGGGTAAAGATGAAGCCATACTCGTTTGTATTAAATTGTACAGGTGAGAGTTGTTTCATTTTAGATATGAATAAAATGTCAACTTCGAATCTTTGGGGTATATTTCTACCGAAAAGTCTAACTTAGGACTTAAATTAGATTCGAATTATCGTGGGTATTCAAAGTACGAAGTTCGAATAAGCGAAGTTTTTTAATAAGAAGTTATAGTGCAGGGCGGTTTGGACCTACGGAGAACTTCGAATAACCTAAGGCATTCGAATAATAGAAGTTCGAATAAGCGAAGTTTGACTGTACTTAAACGATTAAATGTGATTAGGGAGTTCCATAGAAACCTTATTCCAAGCAAACTTGACAAAGCGAATGACATCACTAAGAAGTAAATCTGGTTGTTTATTTGCATCTAAACAATCAACATAATGTTTTAACTGAAATTTCCGGTAGTGAGATTTAAAGTTCTGAAAAATGCCAGCATCAAGAGGTTGTAAATGGCTTGTGGTAGTCAGTGACAGAAAGGGATTGGAAAGGGATGGTAAAATATGGCTGGGTGCATCGTCCATAATCAAAAGAAATTTCCGGCCATATCCTTTCATTTTAGCATTGAATGACCGTAGAAAATCTGCCAAAATCAGGGATGTCATCCCATTAGCAGTGTAGTCAACATACAGCTTGACATTGAAATTTTTAAAACAACGGGGGATAATTGATTTGCAAATTACAAGTGGCTTAATGTTTTCAGTGTCATCAGCATTACTACATAAAACGACAGTAACTCTATCCTTTTTTTCCCTTTTGTGTCTGACGATAGTTTAAGTGACCGGTCAGGTTCCATCTTGAAAAACAACCCTGTCTCGTCAATTTTAAAAATGTCCTGAAGATTGTAATTTTTCATAACTTCACAGGCTTCTGTTCTACCGTCAGTAATTAACTTTTTGTCAACCCCTGCACTTTCGCCCGTAATAGCATGGCATGTTATAGAGTGTGTGGACTTAAAACGAGTTAGCCACCCTTTTGAATATGAAAATTCCGTTATCCCTATATCATTTCAGAAACGTTTTGCCTTTTTCCGCAAAATTTCATCAGTGAAAGTTATATTCTAGGCTCGAGCATTAGAAAACCGCAAATTTAACGCCTTTTTCATATCAGAATGCAAAGCACTCCTGTGTCGTTTTCGTGGAGTGACCCCGTCATCGTGAGATTCATGGACAGTATTTGTTTCTTTGCTTGCTAAAATATCTCCAACAGTTCTCCATTTTACATCAATCCCCTATTATGTTGAAAAATAATTAGGAATTTCTAGCTGTGTAATTTTAGTATGTTTTTCATAATATTCCACAATATCCTTTTTCTTTTTAAAATCAAAAAAATTCCTTTTCCGTTTTGATGTTGACATTTTGTTTGTACGTGAAATATAAACACCAAACAAGAACAAAAATCAGCTGAGTATTTTTTATTCATAAAAGTAAACACATATCAGTAAAAAATCACTCATTGTTTTCTTTAGAATACATATTATTGGTAAGTCAAACATACACGTAAATGTACACGCATGAATGAGTCTCTGACTTTCCTAATGAATCTTACCCTTACTTTAAGTAAAATCAGTCACGTGTGACCACGATATTATCGAGGTTACAATAACAGTTAAACGATCAATTGTTATCAGGTAAGTGTGGCGGATGGCGATAGGGGAATTTGGCATTAAAACGAGGGGAAAACGGGTCTAGATGATACTTTTGAGATAAGCCAGTTTGGCGATAAATCGGGGGGGGGGGGATAGATCGGAGTTTTACTGTATTTTTATTAAAACTTTTAAAAATGCCCCTGGCAGATGAAATATTTATTTAAAAAAAATTCTTTTTCAAAAGATGTGTGTGTTTGTGTGTTATATTCTTCTAAAAATTATCAGGGCAATAATGTATACCTGATAAAATCTATAACAATAATAATAGTAAAAACTATAACATTATTAATCAATAAGAAAAATATAAAAAAAACCGCTTAGTGGTGGTTAAACATTAACAAACATATCTGTTTAATTTTGATGTGCCATATGTGCATTCATTTTCATCATTGACACTAGTTGCCGGAAAAATGAATTAAATAAAAAACGATAAACCAAACATTTAAAAATTATTGATAATTATATTTATTTAAAAAATACAGACAGAAAATTTTGCCACAAGGTACAATTTATTTTTTCAAAACCTTACCAGTCCTTGTCCAAATCACAATCCAAAAAGCTGCCAAAATTAGTTATACACGTGAACTTCTATCAAGGAAGTGAGGCCGGGTGCTGCGGAAGGGTAAGCGACTCCTGTCTAGCTAGCTTTACCCGTCACGTGCAAGTCATTTTGAGAATGAAAGGAACAAGGAACTATGGTTAGTCAAATATATCGAGTATAAGTTGGGATACAGTGACTACATACTTATCAAAAATATTGTGATGACGGCCATAAAACATTTTAATGGACTTGATTTGCCTAGACTTGCAATATTCTTGCGTCAACAATTTAATTGTTAGGAGTTTGCTTCGTTGTAGAAAGTCCCCATAGTGGGAACTAGCTCTACCAGAACGTACTAACAGTGAAATATATTCACCACATAAAGAAGAAGCAGGGATATTACTTTAAAGAAACGAAAAGTTGGCAATAGAAAAATTGAAGTCATCACGTTTGTGGTATAGCTTCAGATGTAACGTTTCGTGAGTGTCATAATTGAGGTATAAGTCCAAATATGAAGCAGAACAAAGAGAATCTACCGTGTCTATTTCAAGCTCACTTGGATAGATGACATTCACATATTCTCCAAATTTTTGGATTATTTAGAGATAGAACCTCATCTATATATACGTATGTGTAGTTGAATGATTAAGCGACAGTATTTTGGAATAAGGTTCTGATTCATATGAATTAAGAAACAAATTAGCAAGCAAAAGTTCACAGTTTGTGCCCATAAGTATACCGATTGTTTGTTGAAAAACTATATTGCCAAAGACAACAAATATTTTCTTTATCAAAAACTCTAACATTTTGTTGATCGTATCTTCAGTATATTTTTGTTTGCAGTCTGTATGGTGTTTTACAAAATAACAAAATCCCTGGTTGGCACTAAATATTTATATCTTGGTTTACCGTTTTTGAAAAAGAATGAGAAGTGAATTATTTGTTTTAGACGTTCTTTCAATTTAGAATGAGGGATAGTGGGAATTTTTTTACATATATTTTTAGCGAAGATAGAGTATTAGAAACAAGATGGTCAAGTAGTTCTTTAGAATTTTTGAAAATCCACATTTGGTTAATGCCAGATGTAGAATAGTGGTGATTTCGAGTTATCGGGGGGTTAGTGTTATCGAAGTTGAAGGATGACGTCAACTTAATTAATGTGTCCACTACAGAAATCTGATTTTGTAAACAGTTAACAGTACTCAAATGTGATGCAATAGAGAAAAACACAACTAATACTTATATATACTTTAGATACAACAACAACAATAAAAAAAATATTAAAAAATTAATATTGACGGCATAGGCGTGAAAATGTGTTCTTTTATTTTAAAATCATGATGTATATGAACAACGAAATCGGAAATCAGATATATGTACATGTTTATCAGTAATACTTAATTATTACATTCATTAAAAATTGGAACAGATGGAAAATATTATTACAAAGCAGTGCAATTAGTTTTTTTCAGTTATTGATGTAGCATTGACTACCACGAGGTTAGTCGTTTAAATTAAGCTTGGAGAAATGAGATCGAAAGTTGAACTGTTATCGTTAGCGGCATATTATTCGGCTTCTGGTATTAAAGTAGTGGAGTAGCGTACCTTTTAAACTTAATTTTCCGTAACGGTACTGATATCAATCCTTTAATTGATACCAATAGATACAGTATATAACTACTCAGTTCAGTTCTCTAATATAACGGTAGCCTAATTACAGATATGTGATTCCTCTGATCGTTTTATTTAACGGGCCATTGATCACATATTATTAGATCAAATTCGAGTTATGAAGTTTATTTTTAATAGATTTTTAAACTACAGACCAAATGTTAACTTCGAATTATCGGGGATATTCGAATTATAGAAGTTTGAGTTATCGAAGTTGTCCTAATAAAGTTTATATAGAAAACCGATCGGGACAAAATAAAGACTTCGAGATATCCGTGGTATTCGAGATATCGAAGTTTGAGTTATACTGTAATGATGAAGTAGAATATATAGAGAAACCTGTTATATATCTTTCCTTGTATGGTTTTTATGAAGTTTTGGAATCCAATACAAGTAAGGCAGGTCAAGTTCTTCCTGTTTTTAATTGATAGCAAAAGACTCAAGCCCTCCCCTATGATTGGAAAGAATTTAGATGAAATAGCATTTCCATTAAAGATTTTGAAATCGGTAAATCAAAGTTCTCTTTGTATTGGCCCAATCTACAAAAACACACTATTTTAATGTTTTAAACATTTCTCTCTTACCTGATCTTGTGTTACGTACTGCTTCATCGAGTTTATATCTACCTCTTCAAAACAATGTCTCCAAGTACTGTAAAATATCTCGTAATAAATTACAAGATCGCTTTTACTTTTAACCATAATACCATCAACAAACATGTTTCTTTCAGGAAAAATGTTGTCTATCTGTTAATAATATAACACAGATACGAGTCAATTGGATAACGTGTATTTAAAGCCTCGATTAAGATTTTTGTTCGAATGTTCTTAGATGGTCGAAACAAGAGTATCTAGAAAAAAAACACAAGGTAACTTACATTTTTACACTTGTAATTTTTCGAGTGGGGCAATGACAGTGTTACGAATACAATAATTAACATATAATATTTTTAGAGTAGAATTTTAATACAGATAATATTAATTTGATTTAAAATAAGTATAAATTTCCGATTATTCGAAAACTATAGAGGACCCTTTCAGTTATCTAAAACAAAATTAAAAAGAGGTATCTCTTTTCATCTTTCACTTTTTTAGCCCCCTTGTGTCAATGATGAGGAATGTTTTTTTTCCCGAAATGTACGAATATGTTACAGTAAAATGAAACAGATTTTAATCAAATATTTAAATTATTCAAAAGTAAAGAGGTAAAAAGGCATTGGTGTCTTGTTAATTTTTTAACCATTTATTTTATTGGGTTTTTTTTATTTACCTTTCCTTTTAACGCTTAATAATGATAGAACCGTAAAGCAGAAAGTGTTTTATTGTTTGTTTAACAAAATACTTGGATGTTTCATGATTGCAAATACAAAACATATATACGAAATTCTTTTACTTTCAAGAAATACTATAAAAATTGACATATATTTACAACCCTGTTTTATTATATCGAATATTTTAGTTTACTGCTAGTACCTTGAATGTATATGGAAGACTAACATCGGTGGCATTTAATGCTATATGGTCGCTTTCACTTCCAGTATTGGTTGTTGGATCTAAAACAAGTATTTTTACAAAAATGTTTATTTTTTTGTATTGAGGTATGAAACAAAATTACTATTGCAAAAAGGTCAACAATATCAGAACTGAATGCATTAGCGGAAAAGCACAAGTTCGATTTTAGACACGTGGACGAAATAAATTGCCCTACCTAAGTTTAGCGTTAAAAAGGTCTTCAGAGCGTAACCACACTTGATTCTGCATGCTTTTAATTCGCCGGTTTTTTTAAAAATAAAACGTTCATTCGGGGTAATCGTACGGTATTTGTCTTGTTAAAGCTTTACAAATTAAATGTTGAACAGGTCAGTAACAATTTATTTCAAAGCGATTGTAGAGTTATTGAGGAAAGTCGAAAGTAGTACGGCAATTTCCATGATAAGGGGGGAGAGACAATATCAGCCTAGCAATTTGATATACGAAAAACAATATCTCTTAAATAGGCTTGATAGAGCCACAGGGAGATAGGGTGACCGCACCGGAAGCAGACGCTCTGGACAACATTATTTTGCAACTTCAAGATAGAGACATACCTCCTATTACCTCTGTAATCGGGTTTTGACAAGAACAATGACGGAACTTGTCGTTTCTTGGAGGAGTTCCTTATGTTTTCCACTAATAACAGAGAGGCAATGTCTATCCTGAATTTAGTGGCTGCTTCCACATGCGCCTGGTTGTTTCCATTTTGAATATTTTGGACGTGTGGTTTTTACTGATAAGTCTCGCGTAATGCTGTTGTAGTCAGATAGTCAACACCTTATCTATCAAAGGAGTGGAAAGCGATATTTTGAGCGTAGAGACAGCAGGGGTTAGGTATGTGATGGTATATCTTACGGGGTAACAATACCTTTACAAGTCAGTCATGGCAATATTACAATAACAAGATATTCGGATAAGGTATTCGAACCACACGTAATTTCTTTTATCCACAAACGCAACCTCACATTGCAGCAGAGCAACCTGGTTTTATATATATATATATATATATATATATATATATATATATATATATATATATATATATATATATATATATATATATATATAACTATTGTTCTAATGTTCTGAAATGAAAACTTCAGTCTTAGATTTCTCAAGAATGTCATAGTTTGATGATCAATGGTGAGAAAAAATCGTAAAAACTTTTAAATATTTTTTTATGTATTTCCAATTCCATTTACAAAATTATACAGAAAATTGCTGTTTGATTTTGAATATTTTTTACGCTACTTGTTATTTTAAATGTTTCTACTTTTTAAAATAAATGATATACATCTATATAAAAAGTAGTATGCAAAATTAATCCCGATATTAAAGTGACATAGTTGTATATTCTGTAGCTTTCTCTCGTGCGATCTGAATTTTGAATTATAATACACATTTTATTAGCGCGGTTTTACTCCAATCGGATATCACTTAAACAGACTGGGTTCAACTTATATACAACAGTGAACTTTCTGACAAATGAGATAATATGTATTTTTGTAAAAGTTGTTTATATGTTAAAAACATAACATGGAAATCTAAAATTTGAACAAACTACTTATTTAAAGTCTGAATCTAATCCATTTATTGGGGAAATCTAAGACTGTATATAAATTATTACTTACCGTTAACAAAGACAACAAGTGCATCCGCTTTTACTGAATCTGTAATGTATAACGTTAAATATTCGAAAATGATTGCTTAAAAAACAAACTTATTACAAATATCAGCAAAAAAGAGATTTTGAAAACAATTTTATATTCAATGTCTTAGGCCTTGTAGAAGGTCGTATTTTATAGATAGGCTGTTGCTCAATTTTCAAAACCACTAAAACGGGTGCACGCTTATTTCAATTTAGACTTTGACGTATTGTTCCTTGGTATTAAGCACATTTTTTTCGCTAAAAATTTATTGAATAGGCCGTCATGTGACTTTTAACAAGTTATTATTATATCTATGCTAAATAAAATGCAACAAAACAGGATAAAAATCGTCGAATTTAACTTGCTGCTTTTACCCTCGCTGTGGCAGTCGCGGGTTAAAGTTGACAATTCTCAATTAAGGACACAGGTTATAAATTTTGGCCACAAGTTATCTGATTTATATCTAACTTAATACGAAATCTATGCAGATCTAATCTAAATACCAGTTAAACTCACTTTCTGACCAAATTGTTTTACTCGTCCCAGGTGCATATATTATATAAGGAAAAGTTTTACAAGAATCCCAGGGGCATGCTTCTTCACCGCTACAGTTCACGTCTTTCATAGTGATCCAGCCTTCATCTTTTGGGCAACCGTAGTAGTTTCTTTGAATGAAGAAACGCCGTTTCACAATGTTGTGACCGCTTTTACAAAATATGATATAAAATTGTTATAAGACTGTAAACTAAAGTGATTTATTTTATATATATATATATAAATAACAGATAAAAGCAACAATACTTTTATATTATTTGAATTCTGTAACACGTTCATATACTTTATATACATAATACAAATACCAGCCAAATCCCGATGCGCCAGATGTGCACATTTCGGAAATTCATTCCTCATCAGTGACACTAAGACCGAAAAGTTTGATGCACAAAAACATAGGCCAAACAGTTGAAAATAATGAATCTAAAGTTTCAAGACTATATAAATTCAAATATATTACTTAACTCAGTACACAGTACATTGTGCTGTCAGAAAAAAAATTCAGCAAAATTAACAGCCATCTTAATGTTTTTAAATTTATGTAAAACTAATGTTTGTTCCCACATGCTAAACACATATTCTATCTATTTTTTAAAGCAATGAAACAATATACCAATTGTTTTTTTTTTTTCGTTTAAATTGAATATAAAGTTGCTCCACTTTAACGGTAAGGAAATTAGAAAAAAGAAAGAAACTGTTTCACATCGGTCGAAAATAAATATTTCCTATAGGAAATGTTAATTTTGGATAAAATCAATGGCGGTATATTTCCTGCCAAAATGTATTTAAATGTATTTGTAACATTTCAAAGCGACACAAATAATTTGGTTTTTTTTTACTTGAGATTGAATGAAGTAGAATTTTATTCGCGATATGCTCATATGTGTATATGCACCTTGGCAAATCAATGAAAATAATTCGACTTTTCCGCCTTTTAAAGATAATCACTTAACTAGAAATTTCTTAGAAAGATGGCAATAACTTCTCAAGTCAGCCAAAAGGGATATTAAAATGAGTGGGTCAAGTTTCTTTTTTTCTTTCTTTCTTTTTCTTTTTTTTAATTTTTGGTGACCTTGGTTGCTTTGGCTAGAGTGTTAGCTTTAATAAAAAAGAAGGTTAGTGTCTTTGGTGCGGAATTATTTTCCGATTTGTACTAATTGCGGAAGCTCAGTACAATTATTTTTATTCCTCATAAGGGTATTTTTTTTAGGATATAACGTGCCCTAATATCATACTGAGCAAAATATTATCCGTCTCAGTTCAAAAAGTCTTGTTTAATTTGTATTCTCAAATTTTATCAAAACGAATTTCTTAACAACAAAATAAAATGTTAAAATTTTCAAGAATTGGTATCGTTTACTTCAATAGTAAAATGATTGTCATATTATACAGAAATAATAAAAAAAAAACAACGTGTTATTCTTATTTAAAATAATACAAAACTGTCGATTTGTGAGTAGTGAACAAATTTTCACACCTGTGCATAAATGTTACTTCTGGTTAAAACCAAAGTTGTACATCGTAAATTTAGTTTTGTTTATTAAAAAAGCAAGAAATGAAAAAATATCAGATAATAGAAATATTAAATAACAATACGTACGACACAGAGCAATATAACTTTGTATAACTGCTGATGTCTAAATAAGTAGAATATAGGATGTTATTACAATCTAACCATTTAAACTTATCCTTGCCAAAAGAATCAAACTCTATAACAACTCTAGATGTACCATCTTTGTACAGGGCAAGTTTAACCTAAACAGAAAAAAAAACATGTTAAAACAACGAAAGCAATGGCTTAATTTATTATTTTTAAAAAAGTTTAATACAAACTTAAGAACATAGTAAAATGATCTTGTTTTTAGAATTTTTTATAAATTTTTCAAAATATTCTATTTTCTTGTTTCAATTTAATTATTAATATTTATGTTTATAAAATGAAAACATTTTTAAACATACCTTATTTACTCGCACTAGGGAAATTATTTTAAAATCGAATTGAAATTATTTAATCGTATGATGATTCGGTCGTTTTTCAGATATCATAAAAAAAATCAAATTTTCAAGTATTTTTTTACTTTTTAAACTTCTGACTTAAAGTGCTCCTCAAACATTAAATACAGTGTTTATGGCAACAAATTGCAAGGTAAGCCCAGGTATAATTTTATGATTCAAACAAATTTGGGTAATATATTATATATATATATATATATATATATATATATATATATATATATATATATATATCACAATATTGAATATGTGTTAAATGGAATTTAAAACTGTAAGAACTGCTGGCGCAAACTTAAATACAAAAAATATAATAACAACAACATTTCAGAGTACATATAAAAAACACAAACATACCAGTCCTTGTCAAAATCACAATAAAAAAAAAACAAAGTAAAGCTTTGAAAACTGGCAAATTAAGTTATACACGTGAACTTCCATCAAAGAAGTTAGGCCGGGTGCTCCGGAAGGGTAAGCACCTACTGTCTTCCTAGATACACCCGTCACATGCAAGTCAATTTTTAGATGGAAGAAACAAAGAACTATTGTAAGTCAAATTTATCCAGTATGAGTTTGGATACAGTGAATACAAACTTATTACAATATTGTGATGACGGCCTTAGAACTTTTCAAGGGCCTTGATTAGCCAAGGCTTGCAATATTTTTGCATCAACAATTCAATTGTTAGCAGTTTGCTTCGTTGTAGAAAGTCCCCTTAGTGGGAACAAGCTCTACGATAACGTAGTGACTGTGAAACATGTACACCATATACAGGAGAAGCAAGGATATTACTCGTATAGCTTCAGATGTAAGTAAATGTTTAAAAAAGCTATTTGTTTGTAGGATATTAAACATTAAACAATGTGCAAGGTTATCAGTTCTTGATCTTTCTAAAGAGACACTATAGTTGATTTAACATTTTTCTACTTTTACTTGTCCGATATTTATAGCTGTGACAATATAAAGGGTTGAAATAAATAAAATGTTTAAAATATGTAGAAGAAGACGACAGATTCCACCAAAATGATGATAAAAACGACTTCTTTGTCGTAAACGAAAAAAGTGAAAAAAATATTATACAGGTTTAACTGTTTAACAAATCATAAATTATTTTTTTATTTTTGTTTACAGCATGAAACCTTAAGTCATACTAATGCAACGATGATAAAGCTCAATTAATAGCTTATATAGTAAACATGAAAAGTTTGAATTCCATTGTCAGACAAAATTTTAAAATGTATAATGGTTGTTGTTTTTCTAGAAATAGAATTTCCATTAGGAAATCAGTCATGTGTTAATTCCTTAAATTAGGATGTTAGATTTAAAGATGAAAATGACGCGTTATAGAACCAGAATTCATTTATTAATGTATTTCTGTAGGGCTAGTGACTAATCGAAATAAGCAAAACCTCATTTAATTAATCTTTTACATCAGTATTTTATGGACTGTATTCATCATATCACCTTTGAGACATTTCTTTGTAACATTTCGTCAATCGCAGAAGACTTGTATATTTTACTTCCAGTAGTAAAGTTACACCAAGCTGTTAAATCGTTTTCATTCAATGAGTTTGTACTGTCATAAATGTCGTAAACTGAAGAATATTCTACAGGTAGATGAGCACCACTTGAAACTTTAAATGCAACTTCCCAATCTTTGTATATAAATAAAAATAAAAATTATATTATTTCTTCGCACTAATTTACCTTTTTAATAAAAAATTGAAATAATGCATTCAGCAGAACTTCTAAAAAAATTTAAACTGTCGGGCAGAATAATAACTATTTCACCAGTATTTTTGATGTGCAAAAAGTTTACCTCAGCTATTTCAGCCAATATTCATTAAATTTATCATCTGAAAAGACTATAACAATGTTAATGGGATGTAAAAGTCAGATCACCTAATACAATTTTACGATCAATTAAGTTACTTAACTTAGAAAAACATGTCACGTAAGCTGGTTCTAGTATCATTTGTTACCTTTTGTTATCCTATGTGGAAATTGATCTACAGATGTAAAAACGTATGTTCCTGTTTTGTTCGTGATGACCTGGAACCATATCGAACTGTTATCACAAACCAAAGATAGAGCAAATCCGCTCTCGCTGAAAAAAAATTGAGTGTGTTTGAAAAAACATTATATCATCTATCTCTGACAGAAACAAATTAAAATAATAAATTTTAATCATAATTTGTACTTTAGTTGTCAACAAATATTATTCGACGCTTACTAAAGGTAAAATCGTGAAATGTATACGGAAAATATAAAATCTCAGTACACATTGCAGTCATGATTCTTTTGGTAATGCTATCAAAACAATTATTATCTTGACTACAACTGTACAAAGGGCTAAATAGAAAAACACATACACACTTTTACCTGGTAATGTTTTGAATTAATTAAAATAAACATATACCTATTAATGTGATTTTTTTAGAAATTGAGTGGAACCTAACATCTTAGTAAAACGGTTTTAATTGAAACGTTGTAATACGATATATTTTGATTAAAAATATGCAAATTGTGGATTTGGTTTTCATTATTTCTACAGGTGAAAAAAAGCCTGCTTTAGCGTCTGTCGGAGAAAGAAAGGGGGTTCGACTCCCGCTTTAGTAAGAAATAATATTTCATACTACTTTCTTGCTCTTGGCATTAAAAAAACGAGGTGCAAGGATACTATGATGCAGCGACTTGTATGCTTGTTTGAAGAATGCTGGCTCCTGATCAAAATGTCCTGCTTGCATGCTAGTTTAAGGAAGGCCATATAAAACTGTAAATGCTACTGGCGTAGTGGTATATCTGCCTATGGTATACTGACTTGTTAAGCTAGCATATATATTGAACCGCAAAAAAAGTCGCACAAAATGACAGGTTCACATACATTTATTTCAAAGTGACATTTATATATTTCAAATTCATTTTTAAAAACTTTAAATTAAAGATTAAGTGTCATAATTGTTAGAATATCACAGGGGTTCAATTCTTTATTCCACGTCCATTAATAGCGTGTATGTCCTCCATCCGCACCGATTACGGCCGCAAATCTTCGATACATGGAGTCTATAAGACGATTGATAAACGCCATCGAAATACGTGCCCACACTCTCTGATTCGCTTGTGAAGTTCTGCAGCGGACTTGGCTGCTCACAATTCAACCGTCTCTGAACTTCGACCCATAAATGTTCAATATGGTTTAGATCTGGACTCAAGGCCGGCCAATCCATATCATTGATGTTTATCTGCTGTAGGAAGTTTCTTGTGGCTCGTGCGGTAATGCGCAAGTGCATTGTCATGGTGGAAAGTCTTGTTTTTGATGACGTGCGAAATGTGGCTGAACATGGGGTGTCAAGACTTGGTCGATAATTATATAATACACATACCAGTTAAATTTTGATGTGCCAGATGTGCACATTTCGGAAATTAATTTCTCATCAGTGACACTAAGACCTAAAAGTTTATATATAACGGGCAGCTGTTACACCATTTCCTCTGCCTGGACAAAGGTTCTGAAAGATGACTGGACAAAGTTTAACGTTTAGTCCGTTTCCACCCCATACCAAGATGTTAAGTCCTCCCCAGAATGTAGCTGTCCTCGTAACGTTCTCCGTGTCTTCTCCACACTCTGCCATCGGCTGTTGATATGCAGTAACGGCTTTCGTCAGAGAAGATTATGTTACGCCATTGCTGATTTCGCCAATTCTGTCGCTGGGTATCCAAGCGCCTGACGGCGACATCTGATGTTTAAGGCAGCCAATCGGCGACGAACCTTATCATCACTTTTGGGTTGCTGGTGTATTCCAACAGTGTTTCTTGCAGTTAAGCAGCTTGGTTGAACCGATTCATCAGATGGTGACGAACAATGCCTCTATTCTGTCAAGGGGTAGTGACTTGGTGTCTACCACTCCGTGGATTCATCAAATGGTGACAGACAATGCCTCTATTCTGTCTAGGGATAGGGACTTGGGGTCGGGCATTTGTTCTGTTTGTTGCGTTGTACCGAGTCCGCAGACGTTCAATTGTTCGAACAGCACAGTTGAAATCGTTGGCAATAACTCTGGCGGATTGCCCAACATCCTATATACCAATGGCTTGTTCTCTCTGTTGTAGAGTCAGACGTGGCATAGCTTCTCTGTCAGCCCTGGTACTGACAATCTCTATTTTTTAGGCCTTTTATACCCATATTGAAGCACGATTTTTATGAACATTTAAGATTTAAAATAATTAGTGTGTCTCAAGAGCGGTTTTAGGTACGCTCGTCCATCAGTAACAACTGAAAATCAATGAAGCGAAAATTTAATTCAAAGGTGATGAGGAATGAATTTCCGAAATGTGCACATCTGGCACATCAAAATTTAACAGGTATTTGTATTATATATTTACTACCCCTGAGCAGGTACCGCTGCTGGTGGAGTAAAACTCCCCGAGGGTATCCATAACTCAGTAGGCAGTACTTTGTGCTGTCAGAAAATGTACCATTTAGCAAAATTTTCAGTCGTCTAAAATTTGAAATTAATTGAAAACTAAAGTTTGTTCCCTCATGCACAGTATTCCTTAGCTGGATTTAGATTTAAATAAATTTGAAACTTTAGATTCATTATTTTCAACTGTTTGGCTTATATTTTTTATGTATCAAACTTTTCGGTCTTAGTGTCACTGGTGAGGAATGAATTTCCGAAATGTGCACATCTGGCACATCAAAATTTAACTAGTATTTGTATTATATATTTGTATATGCTTACCTGGTGTTGTAATAATAATATTGATTATATAAAAATCCCAAATTAATATTTATTTTGCCTATTTTTCGAGCTTTGAAAAAAGCGACGTTTCTTTTGCGGTTCAGTATATATATATATTTATATTGTAGTAGACCCTGGATCCGAATAAAGCCACTTTTTAAAAATATACATAAAAGAAGATTACCATTTAATATTGTCCATACGTCAATTTAATTTTATAATGATATAATCGTGATGATCATTAAAGGTTGACGGCCGATTTAAAATCCATTTTTAATATATGAACTGTTGGAAATGGAATTGAAAACCCAAAGCCGCAATTTTCAGTTGAAACCTTACTAACAGTTCAGCATACAAGAAACTCATATCAATTTGAGAGGTTTGTTGCTATATACCTTCGAATTTGAACTCAAAGATCTTAATTTTAAAGAAGGTTTTCAAAACTATTGATAAACCTAGATTACATTAATACTTAAAAATGTGAAAATACCTGATCAATCAAACTATTCTAAAACATTTAATAAAAAAACCTTTTAAATTTTGTTGTGCCATATGTGGACATTTCGGAAAGTCGTTCCTTTTCAGTAACTATAAGTGGAGATAAAATTGATAAATACAAAAATACAAGCCAAATTCTTAAAAAGGAATTATTAATCCAAAGTGAAATTTTGAGATTCCTTCTCGAAAAGCAAAAATAATGTCGGAAATAGCGTAATAGCTTCGACCAATTTCAGAAGTATTTCTCAATTTGCATATTTTCTAGACATAAAATTTTACTCATAAAAAGCTAATTGCATATGTTTGAAAAAGAGGTTACAAATGTAAGGCTTGATTCTATATCGTCTTAATTTTATGTTTTAAATTGGTATATGTCTTACCTGCCTTAAACAAATGAGTTAGTTTGTTAATTTTATCATTTTTGTATTATTTTATACTGTGTTTTCAATTAATCGCAAGATACTTCGTATTTTAAACATAGTTTATGCAACTTGGTACCCATTCCATGTAAAGTAATAATAAAAAGACCGTTTTGTTGTAAAATGTTTTCCTATCCTTTTGACATGCAATTTTTGTAACAATACAAGTGGGAATACTTTTCAATTCTAAATACTTTGTCCATTCATGCGTTTGTAAAAAAAGAAAAGTTATTATTTGTTGGCATATCTATAATATTCCCAATACGATAGAAACATTTCAATTGGAAATGTTATTTCAAATTTAAATTTGGCTTAATTTCAAAATAAGTTAATTTCAAATATATTATAAGGTATTACAATTAGATATTGGATAAATATAACGTTAAGAACATCAGCTAAAGTATATAGATTTCGTGTCCTGTGCTTGACATCGATGTATAACATCACTGTCATTCTTATTAATATACACAAAGACAAAACATCTTTATTCAAGATTGTATACAATATATAATACAAATACCTGTTAAATTTTCATGTCCCATATGTGCACATTTCGGAAAATCATTCTTTATCAGTGACACTAGGGGCACAACCTTATCTTTCAAGATTGTGTGCTGCAGAACATAAATACAACCTTTTTAGCGTTTAATTTTAAATCCAGATAACGAAATTGTTAATCTCAAACTTTTTAATCTGTTCCCAGTATCACATGATCACGTTATTATGAATTTTTTGTAACAAAATAAATAATTCAGTTGATTGTTTCGGCTGAGGAACAAAATATTGGCATTTTACAATCAACTCGATTACAACCGTTTTATCCGACGAAGAAGGCATTTCGATTTAAATAAATAAAATAGTGCATTTAAAGACTTGTAGATGTTTTAATTAAAATTTGATATTTTAGAAAACAAATGTGTACAAACTCTTTAGCAAAACTTTTATATTTTATGTATAGACGTAGAATGTTACTTTTATATTTTTTGTATAGACGTAGAATGTTACTTTTATATTTTTTGTATAGACGTAGAATATTATTTTACTGATTTCAATCGTGTCTCATAAGTCTCTTAAAGCTGGATGTAATTTTTAAATTCTATGATACGTTTTTTATGATGTTTGTAAATTGTTGTAAATTACTTGTGAGACGAAAAAAAACTATTTACTTACGTACTCTTAAAATTAAATAACAAGTAAACATGATTATTTCATAAACAAAGTTTTGCTTACGATTGCACGATTTTCATACTCGGTGATGATACTGGAGTGCTGTCAATAAAGTTCTTTGTTGAGAATAAACTTCTAGGATTATTCTCAATACTTGTTGAGTTAAATCGTAACATCCACAACCTGTCTCCATTTCCATTGTAAGCTCCTACTTCTAGCTGTAAAATGGTAAAACATTATGCTTATTTTTCACTTTGTAAAAAGGCTTATTTCCAACTGTTTGGCTTATGTTTTTATCTATCAAACTTTTCGGTCTAAGTGTCACTGATGAGGAATGAATTTCCGAAATGTGCACATCTGGCACATCAAAATTCAACTGGTATTTGTGTTATTTATTTAGATTATTTACTGCAGACTTAAAATGTTTCAAAACAACTCATAATGGATCACATGGTTATTTTTTTACTTAGCATACGACTTTATTCTCCGTCCATTGTTTGTCGCTTTCTGTATGGTGCAAATAATGCTTTTTATTATAGATTCTGTACATCAAACAAAGTAGCGGAAAGGAAAGGCAACTGATATTTGTTTTATTATTTTGATGCAACGTCAACTACTAGAGGACCACAATCTTTGTTGGATTAAAGCGAAAAGATGGTCAGAGTCTGAAGTCCTACGTATGAATTATCCGGCATCAGTGGCTTTGAAACTTACAGGAAAAATTAAATGATCCTACTCGTTTGTTTTCATAACTTCGTCACCTTTTAATAATTGGAAATTAAGATACTCAGACACCTCTACAAATCTTTTTTTGTATATTTGAAAACGATATGATGGTGATTTTTGTTTATTTTGCTACCATTTATAACCATATAGAATAAATATATTTAGATCTGAAATTATTTGATTATTCAAACCAAACCGAGAAATCAGAAAAATATTGCCTGATAAGTTTAGCATATTTTTATCAAATTAAATATTTTTAATTTACCTGATTGGGACTCTCATCCTTCCAAATGTCAATATCACTAGATCTGTATTCCCCGTGTGATAGTGCTTCTTTTAGGGTCATGTTCTGTCTATCAAGTCCAGTTTTTGTCCATGACTGGTTACTCCATAAACTCCATATTGTGTTTTTGCTGCCTTCTTCCAGAATCAGAAGCAATTGCCGTTGTCTTTTTCCATGCACTAAAACAACAGTATAGAATAAAGACCAATACTTGTATACCAACAATGAACTGATATAACATTTTCACAATTGTTATTATTATTTTTATTACTATTGACAATGTCATTATAGCAGTACTTATGTACTTAAAGTTGCTTCCAAAGATCCAGTGTTACGAAATCTTGCAGGTTAAAATCTATTATAAAATGTTATTTAAAAAACCTCTGAAACAGTAACACAACGCTAAGGTAAAAACAAAGACGATGACATTGAACTCTGCCCTTGACTGGATCCAAAAAACATTTATAGAAAATGACAAATCAATCTAAACACTTTGTACCATTATCTGTTTACATGGTCACTATAATTACCGAAATCAACATTCTGATGAGACAGTTACTTTAAGCAATTATTTATTAATCATTGTTTCAGTACCTACAATACATTACATATTGGATAATAAAAATAATATTTAATATTATTATCGTTATTCTTATAATTATTATTATTTATTAGTTGATTAACAACATGTGTTATTGATACAATACGTAAAAATCTGCCTCGCTAAGACATTCATAAAACTGGGCCAATTTGAGATAAACTGAGCCGATGTGAAAAAACTGGGCCAATATGGGCGAGTGCAACTATAATGACGCCATTTCATTATAAAAAACAAAACGGATGCCACATAGCGCTTCACATAATCCAAAAGGGGTAACTGCAAATTAAAACTTTCTCTGATTACAAAATATACTTGTTTTATATGGGAAAAGTTGCTTTTGTTTCAAAAAATTATTACCGATAAAAATATCACACAAAATATACAAAAAGCAAAACATTTTCATTCACTCGTTCTTGTGTCTTGTAAGCGTTTCCGAGTTTGAAGCGGTATGTTTACAAACAAACGGACGACAACAACTTTGATTAGGTGCAACAAATGTCAGACAAACATGTTTATTTTAGAGAAGGAATGCTCGAGGTTTTGTCGCATGACCTAAGTCGGTAGGAATCGAAGATTCTGACTAAAAAAACATTTTCTTAGATATCGAGACCAATACCAATAAACACTTGCCACAAAAAGCAGATTTGTTGATGTAACAATCGATAGTGACAAATTTATTTTTATTTTTTTTTAAATATTTGAAATGTAAATTAATAAAATTAATATCAATCATGCCTTCGGCCTCGGGCCAATATGATACACCTTGGCCAAATAACTCGGCTAGTATGAAAATACCTAATTTATAATAATAATAATAATAATTAATTAGCAATATGTGTTATTGATACAACACGTAAAAATCTGCCTAACCTATAAATTCACAAAACTGGGCCAATATGAGTTAACTCGGCCAATATAAAAAACACTGAGCCAATATGGGCGGGTGCAAGTATTATGACGTCATTTTATTATAAAACCAAAATGGCTGACTGCGTAGCCTTTCACTTAATCTATAAAGGGTAAGTGCCAATTGAACATTTTTTTATTAAAAAAATGCTTATTTTAAGTGGAAAAATTGCTTTTGTTTTAAAACATTATTATCAATAAAAGTAGCATGTTTAAGAGACTTAGCCTCAACCATTGTGAACTGCAGACAAAACGCCAACACTTATTTAAATGACTTTAACAAATGTACATGTTAGGGCAAATGGAAAGCGAATGATCACTCCATCCTTTTGAAAGAAAAAAGTTATAGAGGTTTTCATTAAATGTGGCTGAGGATTGGTTGATTGGTTAAATGTTGTTAACGTTACATCAACATATTTAAGATATCTGAACGAGACGTGTATTTATTGTTTTTTTTTCAAACCAAAAGATCAGGTGTTGAGCGAAAGTTTGTATACAAGGTTTACATATCTACTTTGTAATAAATTACATTTATGACAGTCTTAAAGTGCCAGTAAACTCGCCCGCAATGTCACAGATAAATATTATAGGCGTCTAAATCCATTATACTAGCAATAAGTCAACCAGTAATAAAAAGATTTGCATTTTCCCACCCCAATTAATTGTTTTTATATATGTTTTATATATCATATAAACACATTGGGTGACCAAGTTAACTTTTTATGTCATGCTGACCTCATTATATTTTTCTGTTTATTGATCATATCGCCTGAATTGTTGTTGCTATTTAATCACATTATCCGTTATCTAGTGAATTCAAAAACTGTTAAATGGTTAAGTTTTTGTTTTGTAATACCTTGGTAACGATCCATTCCATATTTTAAAGAATTGTTTTAGATCCGAGAGTTGTCTATTTACATTGATGTGTAACGGAAAACGAGCACTTGGTCTCTGTTTAAATTTAATTATCGTTTTAAATCATTACTAGAGTATTGCTGTATTGCTTATTACAAAGTTGTGTTACTCGGGTTAATCAGAAGTTAACCGTATTGCACGTAACCCTTTATTTTGACAGAGTTGACGTTCTTGTGTTTCTTTTTATCGAAATCGGCCGATAATGTATTTTGGAAATGTAAATTTCCACATATATATATATATATATATATATATATATATATATATATAGAGAGAGAGAGAGAGAGAGAGAGAGAGAGAGAGAGAGAGAGAGAGCAATTAAGAAGCAAGCAGAACTCGCTATGAAAAGCTGTGAAGCTATGAAAGGTTTTCCTTTGAAGGAGTAAAGGAGGAAGTGACAAACAATACAAGTAAAAGGGTTGCCAATGCAAAATATAAATGAAATGAAATGCTATATAATTTTAAGAATTATGTACTTAAATGTTCAATTTTTAAAATTAAGGTCATTAAAATTATATATATATATATATATATATATATATATATATATATATATATATATATATATATATATATATATATATATATATATATAAACATGTATCCACGTATTAATGAAAATTACTAAATTTTATTGTTTGGAAAGAATACTGATTGTTTAAATCAAATTATCACCAATAATCCTTTATTACACGACGTATTTTTTGACTTAATTGATGTGATTGTGAAATTAACGAATCCTTGAAGAACAGGTTGGTATCAAGGTAGAGCATGGTAAATATGTAACTAAAATACCTATTTCATTTTGATGTGCCATATGTGCACATTTCGGAAAATCATAAATTCAAAATTGTAAAACGGAAAAAGGAAGGGAGGTGGCGGAAGACCGGACTTTACAGGTGATCGGGAAGGTCAGTCGGTAGGGCGCCCCGGTAGTATTTAGAAAGTTCCTAGGTTCTAGTCCTGGTTTGACCTTTGTTCTTTTTCCTTTTCCTGTTACAGATGTAAAATAATAAAAACGTGTTTCAGTTATCTTAGATTCACTTAGAAACACAAGTTGAATCAGCGCAAAATGTTTTTTTTTTTTTTTTTTTTTTGTCGAAAAAGACATTACGGATTTAGAAGGCGTTTTTATATTACTCTCTGCCAAAGGGTTAATAGGAACCAGAATGCATCCCTTGTCAAGATTAACAATCTATCCAATAACATTTTGCTGGACTGTGTTGTCTTTGTTCTTGAAAAAAGATACTCTTAATTAAGCATCGTCAAGGCAATATCTACTTGGAAATGTTATGTACAGAGACACTAAACCTGCTCTGGAATAAAATATCATATTTTATCAAATACCATACATTGTTTTATTTATAACTGATAACTATAGGTTTATCAGATTACCATTTGTTTTAAAATCTTCTATTGCATTTAGATTTTAGCGAAATTAATATTTCATTGATGCCCTTGTATTTTTTTCATTTTCTAGCAAGAATAGCTTGAATAATATCGATGTAGGTTTAGATAAAAATTTATCCAATCATTCTTTTGTGTTCATAAAGATCCATGATAATAAGATCAGGTTTATAAACACCAAAACCGTTAAACGCTTGTATAAAATTATATCATTTTGAAAACCTTATTTTATTTCTGAGCCCCAAAAAATTTTTTTTCAAATAAAAGGAAAAAAAATTAAAAGATAAATTTTAAGAATCACAAACTAGGGCAATGAATTGTCACTAGGTCACACACACGCACACACACACACACACACACACACACACACACACACACACACACATATATATATATAAGTGTCACAAACAAAAATACAAAATTCTAATTACAGAGAATCATTGTACAACATATCCATTTCGTTATAAGGCGATCCTGCTTTTCCTTACAGTTAATATTTGCAGTGCTAAATTGAAAGTAATTATTTGCGTCCCAATGGAAGTTTTCATTTTACAGATTTTTCATAAATTGGCCTTTTTGCATCGAGGATCATTTTTAAATTTTTTAAAGATTGAATATTAAATTTATTTCAAGAAACAGAAATGTTAAAATTGGTCCTCTGAAATAATGTAGAAATTATCACCAAAAGAAGAGGAATCTCTCTAATTATCGTGTCAAAGCTTCTAAAGCGTGCATAAAAATAGACTTGCAAAAAATTCATTATGTTAGACTATTGATTGTATATCTATTGTGTGACAATTTTGGTACTCCATGTAAGGGCATAAGTATGGATATAGTTGTGTCATATACCATTTTAAAATTTAATCATAAAATGCATTCAAAAATGGTATATGACAATGTACCATTTTTGAATTTATTTTATGATTAAATTCAAAAATGGTATATATGACAGTTGTAATAAGAAATTTGAGTGCACTAAGAAATATTACTTAGTCTAATTTTACCAATCAATATATAAATGAATAAATAAATAAATAAATAAATAAATAAATAAATAAATAAATAAATAAATAAAATATTTTCAGTTAAGTTATCATACACGTCCAAAAACAATACTTACCCGAGGTCTGCCAAATGGCCGAAATTATAGAAAAAATTATCAAGTTTCTAATGAACATGGTTCTTAGCTTAAACAGCAATGCATCTTAAAAAGCTCGTATCCATATTACAAGGCAACCGATATCTGAACACGTTCTTGCATATATGAATTTTATATAATATAAAGTATGTTTAAAATCAATTTTAAGTTATGGGCATGGTAATGATTCATGAAACATTTCTTTATTACAGTAACGCTGTTCGACATATGATTATAAATCGATATACGATGTTAAGTTTTCGTTTTCAACAGTTTATCTAATAATAATGTATTGTAAAATACCCATGCAATTGTAAATATGGACAAGCATCCTTTAAAGTATTATACCAAAACAATACTATTCTGTAATTTTGTATTTTTACAAGATCTGTATTATTATCGTTATGATATTTATATTGTATTATTATTATTATTATTATTATTATTATTATTATTATTATTATCGTTCGTGAGATAAACTTTTCTGACAAATCCTTTACCTTTAAAATTTAACTATCATATTTAATTTTTTCATATATATAAAAATACTTTTAGCTAAAGTTTAAGATGTAGCATTTTAACAAAAAGTAATAATAATTAATGTCTGATACAGCATTGTTGTCCGATTGGTGAGAAAGTGAGAGATCCTCTCATCGCCAAAGGTAGTATTTTATAGGGTACAGATCTGAGTGTAAGATATTTGTCAGTTCAATTCGTATTGTCTCGGCACTCTTGTTATCTCTATTATATATAGCCTGACTCATTCGATATTTGGAGATAAATCTTACATACTCCAGTCTATTCTTAACTAGAAAAATAATGGTCTCTTCTGTAGAAGATATACATATAAATATAGCGCGCGCGCGCGAGAGAGAGAGAGAGAGAGAGAGAGAGAGAGAGAGAGAGAGAGAGAGGTATCGGTGTTACAAATACTGTAATTAAATATTTAATGTGCTTTTTTTTTAATTCTATTTTATTTATTTATTTTGTTTTATTTTATTTTATTATTTTATTTTATTATTTTTACTTAGCAAGAGATAGCAATAAGCCCTTGTCAACTCGGAAAATGTCAATATATTTTTTGGTCCCTAACTACAAATTGGAGCTTCATGTGTCGAATAAAGCTTCAGTTGTAAATGGAATCGGGTCTAGGATCATTGTGCCATTTAACGCCTAGGTTCTAATCTCAGTCAAAAAATGTGTGGAATATTTGTCAGTTTGCATGCTTGTGATTTTCTTAAGGTACGAGTTGAGTTGAGTAATGGTGTTTAACGTCCCTGTCAATAAAATTTCACTTTTATCGAGATGTCGCCAGATGGAGTCTTGGGTCAGACCCGGTCGGGGTTCGAACCCACGACTTTCGACTTACAGAGCGAGCACTCTATCAACTGAGCTACCGCAGTGGTATCTCAAGGTACGAATGAGCGTTCTTACTTCGCAACAACAGAACTCACTGTTTCATTCTTTGAAATTGCATCTGTATTTTTTTCAACTTCATGTAAAACACTTTTTTCTACCTCATTAAATCCTACCGTTTCTGTTTACACGAATTGAAAATAAGTTTACAAGAAAATTAAGGTCACAGTTCTAATCATAAGAAAATAAGGAATATTTTTGGAAACAAAACATCTATTAAAAAGTTTAAATAATTCGTATAGTTAGTGATTTTTTTGATTGGTTTTTCGATTTCTATAAACGCGCAATTGGACAAGCACACAGTGTATGTTTCGATTTTTTATTTTTTATTTTTTAAACAAAGTAATAAATGCTATCATAGCAGTTTGAAATTACCATGTTGTCGGTTTAGGTCTTTGAGGTAGAAAAACATTTATGCATTATCTGCTTTCAAAATAAATCGATATCATTAAATAAATAATTATTGACTATGGTATCATTGTATAAACTAAAACATTTTCAAACAAAAATCCATACAACATATCACTTCCTAAACGAGGAAAACGTTTTTATGTTACTATGGCAACATTATATAACTAATAAACGAAAATTTCTATATATTAAAATTGTATTTGTACTATAGCTTTTACTGTTTTCGTAAGATTAATGACTGTAACCACACTTCATTGGTGGTATTACTTTAATTCAGGAGTAAACTGAGTTAGTTAAATTTCGATTCCCACTCGGGCACAAGCGAAGGTGGACATACCAGTCCATGTCCAAATCACCATCCCCCCAAAAAACAAAGTAAAAACTTTGAAAATTGGCAAATATAAACTTCAACCTAGGAAGTGAGGCCGGGTGCTCCGGAATGGTAAACACATCCTGTCTATAGCTAAAACTGTATACATTTAAAGTTATTGTCAATAAAATTCCAATGCGTTAAAATATAGTTACTGTCATTCAAATTACACAAAATATTCCATTAAGTTTCTTCAGCAGCACAACATACTTCTAATGGATACAATCTTTTCACAGGACGTGTAGTAGTAACACTATCAGTTCTTAGTTTTACTAAACGGATATTACCATCATTTCCAGGTAGAAATTCCGAATCTATTTCAAGTTTCCACATGGCTCTCGACGACTCATCGTGAATTTGAACCGTGACGATTTTATTTCCACGTTTATTCCTTACATCGTAGTGTTCCCTTATTGACGTTAGGTATTCAGATTTCCATCTCGACTAGAACTGTGATATAAATTTAGATAATTTTAACGAACGTGTAAAATACCCTGGAGTTATGTAGTCCGGATCTCTAAGGAGTTCTACAGCATCACCCATCACGTGCAAAGTCAATTTTGAGAATGACAGGAACAAGAAACTATGGTAAGTCAAATATATCCAGTATAAGTTTTTATACAGTGACCACATACTTACCAACAACATTGTGATGACGGCAATAAAACTTTTTAAGGACCTTGATTAGGTTAGGCTTGCAATATCCTTAAGTCAACAATTTAATTGTAAGCAGTTTGCTACGTTGTATAAACTTCCCTAAGTAACAACAATCTATTGAAAAGTAAAATTTTATTAAAGATTACAGATTATTTTCCTCTTAATGCTTAAGCTCAAACTTTCTTAGAAACCGCCTTATCAAATTTCATTTTTTAGTCTAAAAAGTTTATATTTCTATAGGTTTAACGATAGCACGTGTTTTTATTGGTGATCATATTCTATAAAAGCAGATAAATTTTAATTCACTCTAGGTATACAACAAATAATAACGATGTCTTACAAATTTCATACTGTTGTTAAATTTTATTAATTTTTGAACTTTGCAAATTGGCCTTAGTTGCTGGGAAGACAGAAATCGGGGTAACAAAAGTTGGAGTTTCAGTTCAAGTCCCCGACAATCACACTGGACGGTTGTTGTTTTATTTAAACTCAATTTGCAATGTGTTGAATCTAGGCGAGGGGGATTTACATCGGCCACGGAATTACACATATTACAATGATCTGACTGATGACGAAATAAATAGACTTTTTTGATAGTGTGTGGTTTACTGAGACCTGCAGATTTGCTAGATAAGTGTATTTTCTATGACCAAAAAGGCGAAATGTGTGGAGATAACGAAAACCAGTTTAATGAACTTAGTGCAGTGGAGACTAATGTTGCAGTTACAGAATCGATAGTACTTGGTGGACAGCGAAAGCAAGTCAAGAAATTTATGTTTTTATACCACAATTTTTAAAACGAAATTATTATGATCCTATGCGGTATAATGGTCAACGACTAAAAAATATTGCTGATGCATTAGAAGGTCGTCGCCATCCACAGCGTCAAGCTATTGTATATCCTCAGTGTCAAGCTATAACGTACACGCATTCGTCACGTGACCGTCCATCTGCAGGACAGCCCACTTCAACATATAACCATCAACCGGTTGGCTAATATAAACCCGAAAGCGGCTGCTGTACCATTCTGTGAGGAACGTTTAAGACTAATTGACTAAAATCAGCAAATACAGTAACGTTCGTCGTAAAGTAGATTATTTATAAATATGAGATAGATGTTTTGAAAGCTTTTTGAAACAATTTTATCTATTACATTATTTATCACTAATAACGTAGTTTAATTTGTTTTACTTATTATATTATATTATATATTGCTTACTTAGCTTTTGTATGTTTAAGTTCCAATTGCCAATGCAACATCTGCAAATATACTAGTAGGCACTGATGAAAATGTATAATAAAAAGTGAGTGTAAATAGGTTAGTTTTTCCGGTTAGAATGAGAACGTAAAGCTGGTTTTATCATCAATGATAAATTGATTTCAATACTTATGTATTATATGTTGTTAAAATATTTTGTTTACAAGATTATTTATATATTTTATTTTACTCTATTGCTTCATCAAATCTTTATCCGTTGCCTTTCTTTCTCTATTTTTCTAAAAAAGACTAACTAGTATTTTTGCATGTTGAACGCTTCAATTTTTTGTGGTATAATTTTTTAAATAAATATTTATTGAAATGCTTTGTTATTACACTATTATTTATTTATTTATTTATTATTTATTCATTCTATGCTCATGTGTTCCGTATCGATGACACTTTGATTCTAAATAAAACCGATGGTTAGGAAACTTTGTGTTAGTATTCAAATGATAGCATAAGGTCTTAATACATAATCACTGATCTTGGAAAGAATGTTGAGTCAGGCAAAACAAATTTGATTTATCAAAACAAAGCTAAAAATTTAATCGGCTGTAACTTACCTTCTTATCTGGTTTGATGTTTTAAACAAAGCCTACGTTAACCAATTGACAAGCAACTAGACGCCCGATTAGCTTTACCAATAAAGCAATATTGCAAGCCCATTAAAATAAAAAATAATAATTATTATATTCATAAACAACAATTATTATTTCTAGGTTTGAAAAAATATTTAAAACAAACTTTTAAGTTCACCAATTGACAAGGAGCAAGCGATCTCCTAACACTGAAACTAAAGAAATCTAAAAAAACATTCTGAAAATTTTTTTTAAAAATTTAGAGCCTAGTGCTTTCCACATGAAAGCCTGTTAGTACCATTTGTTAAAGTTAAAAAAAATCGTACAAACGATTTATTCAACAATAATTGAACTGTTTTAAAATTGTGTCCAATGTCAGTATGAAGGCAACAACTTTGCAAACAAACTGAATAACGCGCGTTAGCGCGTTACAATACGTTTGCTTGCAAAGTTGTTGCCTTCATACTGACAATGAACATCATTTTAAAACAGTTCAATTGTTATATTTTCGTTAAATATTTTTTTTTTTAAAAAAATATTCATTTTAAGAATAAAAAATTACCATCTATAACACATGCACATCGGGGGAGTCCAGTAGACGCAACAGCTGAATTTTAGACCGAGAACGACACATTATTAATCCGCACTATATTTTGGTTTTGGTAAACAACAGGGGGTTTTGGGTTGAAAAATAATAGTGTTATCAGATATTTTGATGGTATTTCATTGACATAATGTATTTTTGAGAATATTGAATATAAAGTAATATAAATAAAAAATTGAATATCAACAATAAATATGTTGTTATTTGTGGACTATAATTCTGTCGAAAATCAGGTGCACCCGTGTGGCGGCATTTCAATTATGGAAGAAGTTGCAAAGAAGTGTTATTTGCATTGAAAGATTGCTGGTTTTATGTCGGAATTGAAATTTGTGAATCTGAAACGGAAGAAACTGTAGCAGAGAGACTATTTCAATGGCCAAGCCTCTGGGTTTCGAATCTGCGCAGGGATATGTGAGCGTAGACAGGGATTGACCGAGAGATTTTTTTTCTGGAATGTCGTCATCGTAAGGTTGAGATTCACTCGAACATTATGTGCCGAACTTCATACTCGGTATCGTTCAAATGTTAGACAGCAAAGCAGTCAGGAGTATTCCCTACACCTGATGCGGTGCAAATATCTCTCAAAGTTCAGAAAATGATCGTTTGAAGTTTAGTAGGTGTTTTGTGGTACTTAAACCATGTACATGTATTATAGTTTTGAGGAGTTCCTATTGTATCCCTAGTATTTTCAGTTTTTCCGATCAACAAATACAACATGTGAAACGGACAAATTTCACTGGATGTGGCATACATGCGTGAATCTAATTTCAATTGAAATTTACATCCCGCGAGTCAGAAAATCAATTGACAAGTTGTATCATTACACATTGTCTCAAAATAATTTGGGATGTGGCAGTTTTGTCAAGGTAGGAAAAATTTTATTATCCGATTGTTCGAGAATTTTTTGTGGTTTGATGGTTTTGGCAGATCAGTTGTTGTCTGTTCTTTCAACATGTCATCAAAAACACCATTATTTTGATATCTTTTTCAATGTAAATATTAAGGTGAATATCAGTCAGGTGCCTATATATTTCATTAAAAGTTTATTTGATTAATTTTTTTGGTTTTACTTTGTAAAATTTCGTAAATGCGTTTTCAAGCTTGTCTCGAATATAAACAAAAGTGACGTAATAGCAATATTTGTTTACCTATGGTAATTTTGTTTTGCATTTCATATGCATTCATACACGGAGTGACAAGATTTTTGGCGTTCATTGTCAGTAATATTAATGGAGGCAACGGCTCTCAAGTTTCCAGCTATGGGAATTTCACAAGGCAAATGAAAGTATAAAATTGTACTTACGAATTATTAAAATTTTACTAACGAGTATTGAAGTCACGATTTTCTAAATCGAATCCACCATAGAAAACTGTTTGTACAGTTTATTTTTTTACTATGAAAAATGGCACAATTTTCGGAAGTTTGTTGTCAGGACTCAGTGAATTGCCATGGCGTCGGTTAATCAGAGAATATCGAGTGACCCGAAGGGCGCGCTTACGGATCACAGTGTCTGACACTGCGCTTACGGATCACTGTTTCTGTCATATCGCTTATGGACCACAGTGTTTGACACCGCGCTTACGGATCACAGTATCTGTCATCGCCTTACGTATCACAGTGTCTGGTATCGCGCTTATGTATCACAGTGTCTGTCACCGTGTTTACGGATCACATTGTCTGACACCGCGCTTACGGATCACAGTGTCTGACACCGTGCTTACGGATCAGAGTGTATGTCATCGCGCTTTCGTATCAGATTGTCTTTCATCGCGTTCACGGATCACAATGTCTGACACCGCGCTTACGGATCACAATGTCTGTCACCGCGCTTACGGATCACAGTTTCTGTCATCGCGCTTACGGACCACAGTGTCTGACACCGCGCTTACGGATCACAGTATCTGTCATCGCGCTTACGTATCAAAGTGTCTGTCATCGCGTTTAGGAGTCACAGTGTCTGTCATCGCGTTTACGGATCACAGTGTCTGACACAGCGCTTACGGATAACAGTGTCTGACACCGCGTTTACGGTTAACAGTCTGACACCGCGTTTACGTATCACAGTGTATGTCATCGCGTTTACGTATCACAGTGTCTGTCATCACATTTAGGGATCACAGTGTCTTACACAGCGCTTACGGATCACAGTGTCTGACACCGCGCTTACGGATCACATTGTCTATCATTGCGCTTATGTATCACATTGTCTGTCATCGCGTTTACGGATCACAATGTTTGACACATAGCTTATGGATCACAGTGTCTGTCACCGCGCTTACGGATCACAGTGTCTGACACCGTGCTTACGTATCACAGTGTCTGTCAACGCGTTTACGGATCACAAAGTCTTACACTGCGCTTACGGATCACAGTGTCTGACACCGCGCTTACGCATCACAGTGTGAGACACCGCACTTACGGATCACAGTGTCTGCCACCGCGCTTACGGATCACAGTGTCTGACACTGCGCTTACGTATCACAGTGTCTGTCACCACCTAGGTTGGAACCCGGCTAGAGTATATCTAAATGCAGAAAGCTTTTTAAGTTTGTTTATCGTAGGTCGATGGTTTTCACCGGCCACTCGTCAGTACCCTTCACTATTACAATACTGACCCCAAAAATAGGTCAACAAATACTGACAGAAGAAAAAGAATTACTCTCTTTTTCAATCAGTTAAAGTCGACTTTCGTTGTTAGTGTTGGAATTATAACGAAGGTACTGGTAATAATGAACAACGTCCTAACCTCTGCTTGATTGGTTCAATGGTTGTAATGTTGTTTTACGCCACATCAGCATACCTAAACTTTTGATTAAATTACATATTCTCTTGTCTTATGAATAGCTGATAGTTAAATTTTTATAATATTTTTTTTCTATTTTCTAAATAACGATAACAAAAAAATTACCAATTTTAAATCATCCTTTTTTGCGCATTATCAGTTATATTAAGATGCCTAGAAAAAAACCGTTTATTTGAGAATCGTACGATGGGTTTATTATGGTAACATGTTCTTGAAATTTCTTGATTACAAGAACGTGCACCAAGGATAATGTTTGCGGGAGAAATCTTAAGTAAACCAACTATCGTGCAGGATTGTAAATGGCCAGAGATTGTATAAGAAGACAAGGCAAATTCATGTAGAAAATATAAATCCGACAATACTCTATCCCTTTAATGCCAGGCGGCGAGGAACCAATATCGCATATTTTATTATAAAGTCTTATGTATATTTCGAACCCAAGACCTTCTGCGTTTGAGGAGGACACTCTACCACTGAGTTATCTAGGAATACCAAGGCATAAGTAACATGACATGTATACATGGGTATTATTGTGTCTTTGTGTTGACCAAAACAAAATTTGTCCATTAATAATCAAAAACTCGCCGTGTTTTTCTCTTAAAATAGTTTCTCATAGAGGTGTTCTCCTTTCTTTGTTTGTTTTTGTTTGTATGAATATGTATGTATATATAAATAGTTTCCCATAAAGGTGTTCTCCATTCCCTGTTCGTTTTTCTTTGTATAAATATGTATGTATATATAAATAGTTTCCCATAAAGGTGTTCTCCATTCCCTGTTCGTTTTTCTTTGTATAAATATGTATGTATATATAAATAGTTTCCCATAAAGAAGTTCTCCATTCCCTGTTCGTTTTTCTTTGTATAAATATGTATGTATATATAAATAGTTTCCCATAAAGAAGTTCTCCATTCCCTGCGTTTTTCTTTGTATAAATATGTATGTATATATAAATAGTTTCCCATAAAGAAGTTCTCCATTCCCTGCGTTTTTCTTTGTATAAATATGTATGTATATATAAATAGTTTCCCATAAAGAAGTTCTCCATTCCCTGCGTTTTTCTTTGTATAAATATGTATGTATATATAAATAGTTTCCCATAAAGAAGTTCTCCATTCCCTGCGTTTTTCTTTGTATAAATATGTATGTATATAAAAAAAATCTTATAGAGATGTCCTCTGTTCTCTGTTCGTTTTTGTTTGTATGAATATGTATGTATATAAAAATAGTTTCTCATAGAGTGGAGTGGGAGTAATGGTGTTTTACGCCCCAGTCAAGATTCTTTCGATTATTTCGAGGCGGTCAGTTCTTGAATGGTGGAGGAAACCGGAGTGCCCGCAGAAAACCACCGACATTCGGCAAGCGAACTGACAAACGTTCTCACAGAGATATTCTCTATTCCTTGTTCGTTTTTGTTTGTATGAATATGTATGTATATAAAAATTGTTTCTCGTATGAATATGTGTGAATGTAAAAACAGCTTCCCTTAGAGATGTTCTCCATTCTTTCTTTGTTTTTATTTGTATGAATTTGTATGTATGTATGTATATAAAAATAGTTTCTCATAGAGTTGTTCTCAATTCACTGTTTGTTTTTGTTCGCACACACACACACACACACACACACACACACACACACACATATATAATATATCCTTCTTACTGACTGATATAACACGGTAATTTTTAAATACGTTGTTTGTTGAATATAAATTCTGATTTTATCCTAACAACGACCTAGTTGACCTAACAGATTATTTTCCTTGGTTCGAGAAAGTATTTATTGACGATTTGTCAGTACATGTGTACTACACTTCCTTTTTTAAATCTACATTTATTTTTCACCGTGATTTTTACTACCTATAAAAGTGATATAATAATTATGTCCCCCAAACGATGTTTTTCATGCGTTTCTTCTTCTTCTTCCGCTTAAACCAATTTTGGGAACGTTTCTCGGAGATAGCTTGTCCAACTCTTTTGAACCCTCACAGGAGTAATAAGAATTAGTGCCATGGTGCCTTTTGCTATTTATGTTTTTTAAATAACAAGAGCTAGATTGTCGGAGTTTAGTTCAATGCTCTTTCAAATTTTATAGTGTTTTAAAAGAGCTATATTTTAGTTCAATGCACCTCTAAAACATATTTTTATTAAACAGTGTTTCCTTAATATATAACAGACAGATAATGTTGAATCTTGGTAAGTACATAATACAAAAGTCCCTTTGAAATGATATAGTGTTTGAAATAAACAAGAGTTATATTGATCAGTTTAATGCCCCCTCTAAAACATACTGTTAGTCGGTTACTTCTCCCTTGTAAATAGACAGATTAATAATGAAATTTGGTAGGTACATAATGCAAAAGTCCTTTTTAAACGATATATTGTTTTTTAATAAACAAGATCTATATTTATCAGAGATAAATACCCCTTCAGAACCATAGTTCTTTAAATTATTACTTTATTAAACAGTTGTTTCTCTCTTATACCTAACAGATAAGGTTAAAACTCAGTATAACGATATAATGTTTTGAATAAACAAGATATATATATATATATATATATATATATATATATATATATATATATATATATATATATATATATATGTTAGGGAAGTCAATGAGTACTCGAGTACTCGATCGGAAAATCGCTAACCGGTTACAAATTTACTAATCGAACACTTGCCATATTTCAGCGATATGACCATAAAATGGCTTCCATAAGTGTCAAATACTTGTGAATACAGGGTCAGATGTGATCAGTCGGGTAAATATCAAAATATTTCATTTGGTACGACACTTCTATGATGCCGCCAGCACAATCAAAAGTTTGGAAGTACTTTAAAGGGTACCTGTAACGATTTTCAGTTTTGACATATTTTATTCGTCGTACTAAAATATGGCTGTAGCGAAAATTTCATAAAATTCCATTGCATAATAAGGTATATATCGGTGATTTTCTAATACATCTCTAGAAACCCAAATCAAAAAGGTCGATATCGAGGCTCCCGTGTTGTGACGTCATACCAGTAACATACCTCCACAAAATATTATTTACCAATTACTAAAATAAGTCAAATACGAACTCGTAGTTTAACTTTCTATGATTATTTTACGAGAAAACTATTTAATGAAGTGGAATTTATATCCGTTTGACATGTACCGATAATTAAGATTATTGTTAATCCTTTTGTTTATTAGACACTTTCCTTCGATTCAGACCCACACCTGTAATTAACAGGATGTCACTTATAATTTGCAAAATTGATTTGCAGGGTGATAAAGTTATCTCACGTCCTGTAATATACAGTTTACAGTTCGAGTAAAGTAAAATATTTTTATTTGGTAAAAGTTATTTGTCATATACAGTATAAAGATTTCACTCCGGAAAAAATGGATATTTCATTTTTGAATTTTAAAAAGTAAGAAAAAGAAATTTTTCCTTAGTTTTCATGTCAATAATAATTATTATAATAATAATTAAATATAACTTTAGGCATAATTGGAAATTAAAAATTGACGACCAGAATAGTCTATTTAAATTTAAACATGTTTACTGATCTACTTACAGCATTTGATTTTAGTAGTTCAGTTTAGTTTTCACTTTTCCTTGGGCCTACATTTAGCTGTAATATTCTTAAATTCTTTATTCTATATATACAAATCCATAAAATTATTATTTTTATCATTATTATTATTATTATCTCGTTTTTTTTAAAATGTAGTCTCATTCTAAAATCCGTGTCATTTCATTTTAAATAATTATTATATATTTCGCGTAAAATAATTTGAAAAAGAATATCTTGTTTTTTGTGTGTTTTTTTTAATTACCCCAGCATTAATTAGCCATCGGACAGTTGAAAAGAACTATGTTACAAACTTTAATTGTGTCAACATCTTCCAATTATCAAGGAAATGTGTTGCCGCCAGACTACTTAAAAATTTTCTACAACAGGGACATTTAATTTTAACTGTCAATAAACATTGCACAAAAGAGCAAAGGCGATTGGATTTTTATGTATTGATTTTTAGCCGGTGCCACTGTCATGTACCGATTATGAATTTTTATTAAAATAATGCATTCAAAATTTTGAATTTTGAATGCATTATTTTAATAGAAATTCAAAATCAGCACATGACACCACAGAAAGTTCTATAATATTCATCCGGCAGTCTGTCAAGTCCGACATGATATTTAATTCATTTTAAAATGTCGACGATAAAATTAATTTTTCATGTATTTGACAAGTTAAAATCAATCGTGTATTTTTTTTATAGCCACTGCAACTTAACGTAAATCTCGAGTCTGTCCAGTCGGACTTCATAAAATAATTTATTTTCTTAAAAAAGTCAAAGATAAAATCAATTTTCGTGTTATTGACAAGTTAACTTTTCAACAGCTATGCAAACAAATGCAGTCACAATTCTTGAGTAGGTCGGGACTCGACTCAATATGTTCATCAGATTCGTCTGTTTCTGGTTCGAATAAATAACGGTTATACTCCAAATTCATCACTTATAAGATTGTATACTGCTTCCCCAAATAATGACGAACTATTTGACATAAATAGGTACAATGTCAGAGTCGTTACTTTCTTCTACATACGTCAATATATGATCATACTGTCTATTATTTAAGACACTACTTCTAATACTGCAATGACGTCACATGTTTATAACTCAAAACAAGGAATTTCACTTTTCGATAAAAAGAAAATAATAAAATGCGGATTTCAAACGGCTATAACTTTTTTATTTTGTCACCAATTTTGATGTGGTTTTCAATATTGTTATATTTAAATAAAATATAAAACAATTGTGATAAAAAAAGTTTTGGTTACAGGTACCCTTTAAACGCGAATCGGATGAGAAAACTGTTAAATGTCAATTATGTAGTCAAGAATTAACTTTGTGTTGGATTATTTGCCGATACGAATCGTAGATGGTATGTTTACTTTATAAAATATGTTAAATCGTAAAATGCGTCGCAGTATATCGTTGTTTTTTGTTAATCCCCCTATCTCTTTAATATTCACGCGTGATATTATAAGCGATTTTTCGGGTTAGTTTTGCAGAATACATGAAACGAAACGAAAAACAAGTAGTTTTTTTTTTTTTTTTTTTTTTTTTTTTTTTTTTTTTTTTTTTTTGTATATTGTAGGGAAAGGCTTTTCTTACAGACTGTAACAAATACTGACTAGCGATATTTATTTTTACTGGATTATATATTTGTTTATTGTTTTGTTACTATACATATATTGGCAATTTAACATTTAAAATAGATTTATTTCGTTTCGTAAATTATAAATCTTAATTTCAAAGCTACATAAATCATCCAGAGCGAAGAGTGAAACTTGAACGAGTACTCGAGTACTCGATCGGTAAGATGTCCGAGTAACCGAGTAACCGGTTAGTGATTTTCTTCTGATTTGACATATATATATATATATATATATATATATATATATATATATATCATTTATCAGGTTTAACACAGCTGTAACAAGATGTTTTTTTTTATTGAAAGTGGTTTGTTTGTTTTTTACATTTGTTTCATTTATGTAATACATTATTTAATAAACAAGAACTATATTTATCACAGTTTAATGCATCTTATATATTCATAATCTCAAGAGATCTACATTGTACTAATGCTTGAATAATGTTTAGCAAAATAGCCACAAAAAAATATGATAATGTCCTTAAGCATAGCCATGATTTCAGCGTTTAAACATATCTGAAAATAATTATTAGATACTTGACCATGTAGTTTAGTAGATAATATATCTATTATCGTCACGGTTATTGACCCCATGTTTAAGCAAATAATATTTTTGTGAAAACTTATATTAAAATTTTTTATCATTTTTATCTCTGTAGATTCAGCGTGAATTATTAATTAACTGTAAGGATAAAATCAAACATTCGAACTTTTATTCAATAATATGTCTTAAAAATTGAAGAGAAAAAAAGAAAAAAAATCACCTACTTCTACCACAGATAAATAACCAATAAAACGGACGGATGCGTGTGTGTAACAGTGTCATTCGCATCCTTGCTGTCTTCCTTTAAAACGATTTAAATGTGTAAAACGATTTTATACAAAAAAGTACTTGCTTGACTTGATTTCAAAATTGCATCTTGCCCGTACTACCGTACAACATTAAAATTCAAGCCCTTTTAAATCATGTTTGCTTAAAGGTGGGTTCAATAAACGTGATATACAAGATATATTATCTACTCAAGTACATAGTCAAGTATAACATTAATAATATCAGATTTATTTAAAACACTGAAATCATGGGTATGCTAAAGAACACTTTCATAGTTATTTTTGTGGCTATTTTGCTGAACATAATTCCTAATTATTTCGAACAAAAACTACCTCTAAATATCGGTGGGAAATGTCTTCCAGAATACAAAGAAGTAGAAGAATTGTTCAGGTATATATGATTGTGTTTTTTTTATTTAGTGAAACTTCATTCGTATTGACCCAGATAATTTAAGTCTCAGTTGGACTATCAGTGAAATTGATAGGGTGTATATATATAAATCGCTTTTGTCAGCTCTATTGCCGAATGTTGGTAGTTTCACTGGACGCTCCAGTTTCTTCTACAATTTCTGATTTTACACCTTGAAATAAGTGCAGTTTTCTTGACTAGTACGTAAAAATACCATTTATTCAATCTAATATAATCCCTTTCCACCGATAACCACTTTTTGTTTGTATCAATAGCTTTATATACATGCAGTTTGTATATATATATATATATATATATATATATATATATATATATATATATATATATATATATATATATATATATATATATATATATATTGGCGCAATTCAACGTTTCTTCTTTAGGAAGATTATTATCGAGATTTATTACTTGTTATAACATAATGATATTATGAATATTATGATAAATAAAGGGGAATTCAAATTTAAATTTAAAAAAAATTATTTAAATTAATGGAAAAATGTAAATAAAACAAATTGTATAAAAGTCGTTAAAAGCCAAACTCGCTCCATAAGTGGAAGGTTGTTAGTTCGAACCCCGGTCGGATCTGACCCAAGACTTGAAATTTAAAGAGGGTAGTGACTGTTCTTTCGACAAGCACTTGGTGTTTAGAAATGAAAGTCACGGTTTTTTCGGATGGGAACTTAAAATAAACGAGGTCCCGTGTCACGGCAGGCATGGCATGATAAAGAACTCTGCTGTGTAATGCCATCAGCGCAACGGACAGGCAAAATTTCTGCACTTTCGCCTTCAGCTGGCGACGTCTCGATATAAGTGAAATATTCTTGACTGGGATGTAAAACACCATTTCTTAAATCAACTCCAAGCAAGGTTATGCTCATTTTTATATGTTACTAACGCAGTTCTACATGTGATTATGTATGTTTCATTGATAGAAATGCTGTAGAGAACGGGAGACTAAATGGAGGATCTTATGCAGCATATTACAAGGGTAAGGCAATTTGTGACCTGTGGGGAGGATATGCTGACCACGAGTCTCATATACCATGGGAGGAAAACACTATCTCAATAGCCTACTCGTCAACTAAAGGGGTCGGAGCGCTTCTTGCTGCTTTAATGGTAGATAGGTAAATATATAACAAGTACCTGCTAAATTTTGATGTGCCAGATGTGCACATTTCAGAAAATCATTCCTAATCAGTGACACTAAGACCAAAAAGTTTGAGAGATAAAAAAACAGAAGCCAAACAGTTGAAAATTAATGAATCTAAAGTTCCAAAAATATGTGAATCCAAATCCAGCTAAGGAATGTTTTGCATGAGGGAACAGACCTTAGTTTTAAATAAATTTCAAAAATTAAGACGACTGAAAATTTTGCTAAATGGTATATTTTCTGACAGCACAAAGTACTGTCTACTGAGTTATGGATACCCTCGGGGAGTTTTACTTCACCAGCAGCGGTACCCGCTCAGGGGTAGTAAATATATAACAAATACCTGCTAAATATTATTCAATTGACAGCTATATCGTACATTATTGGTCATAATCTTGCTTTCTAATAGTTTCTCTGAATCTCAGTTAAATTTATCAATTTAATATCTTACAGACTTTCAAGCACCGAACTTAATATTGTTTAAATCTTTTCTTCTCTTGATTTTGCCCGTTAAAGGAATGGTCATTTTAATGGTACTTGTATTTCTTTTCAGGACTTTGGAAGTGATATTGTATAAATTATATAGAGGATTTTACATATGTGTTTATTTAATATTGAATTTTTGTAAGATTCTATTTATTATGTTATCCAAAAAAATATTTTTCATGAAAATACAACCTTTCTACCTATTTAAGAAATGAGCTGACTGATCAGTAACGTGAACATGTTGACGTCATAGCTCGCGCACATTTGAATGTCAAAAAAAGAAAACTTGCTCTGGTTTCAATCGTCGCAAAGACGACGTTGTACACGTTTGTATTAGAATTTTATTAGATGACTTTTTACAGGGACTACTTGTTTACAAGTCAACTATACTGATTACCTCATGCAAAGAAACTCGGCACATATCAACCATGAGGTACAGATGCTAAACAAAATTTGACTAAACGACAATGGAACCCGCCAGTGTACCACGTAATAAGAACCTCTTTACGTTTGTGCGGAATAAAATGGATAACGTTTACGTCAAATATTCCCGAAAAAAATCACGGGAAAACGTCACTTTATACGATTCCATTGTCAATAGAAATAATTGCCCCGCATAAACTCTATGGGGTACCACGTGGTGCTCTGGGGAATTCCATTAAAATGGAGATATGTACCGACTTACTAAGAAAACAAAAGTTAAACAATATCAGTATATAATGTTTTGTGTTTTAACACGGTTTTGTACCTAAACAGGGGCTTTCTGGATTACGATAAGCTGATATCGGATTATTGGCCAGGGTTTGGCCAGAATGGCAAGGACAATATAACTGTGAAGATGTTACTAAGTCATCAGGTAAGCTTGTTAATATTTTAATGCTATTTTAAAACATTTAAATTATTTTTGTCAAATTGGAATTTCAACGAAAACATTTATGATTCAAATGAAACCATGAGTAGTAGCATTTAACTTCTGAACTAGACTTTAAAAGCGATTGCAATATCTATCTTAAGAAAATGATATTAACAAAGCTTTCATCTTATACAAATTTGACGACCTGATGTTAATAATAATAATAATAATAATAATAATAATAATAATAATTATTATTATTATTATTATTATTATTATTATTATTATTATTATTATTATTATTATTTGTGAATGTGTATTATCAACTTGAACAATATACAAGTGCCTGGTATCGTTGTAATGTTCATTAGGCAAGTGAATGAATAAAATATTCAACTAAATTATACTTAAATCCCAGGCGATAAGCGGAACGATTATAGCTGCAATGAGAGGGAAGCAGATATTTGCAGGCTTTAGACCTCGCCAAACGATATCTCGAACCTTTCAATAGAAGCATTACTGGTATTTATTTAACATTTAGGCTGGGTTAACTATCCTAGATCCACCAGTAAGTCTACAGATGTTAATTGAGGATGGGGAGGAATTGGATACTCATTTGAAAAAGTCAAAACCGTCCTACCCACCAGGTAGTAAATACTTAACATTTTGATTCAATTAATTTTTGCAAGTATATTTATCGTATTTTAGGATTTTCGCATAACTTTGTCTTCGTAGTAGGATGATTGCCAGTGTAATACCAAAATGGAATATTCCCGAAATTTGAGTCTTCAGTCTTGTAACTTTTGTAAAATTTCGCAAAATAAAACGTACGCAAAAATTCCCCTTCTTATTGTACCCTCTTGTTATTCCATACTATCGGCACGTGCTATTTTTTATAAACTGAAATAAATAATTATATATATATATATATATATATATATATATATATATATATATATATATATATATATATATATATATATATATATATATACTTATTGCACGTTTCAATTCCACCTTGAATTTGTCAAACATACCCGCTAAAGAGGTGATACAAAAAGGTAGGGCTTGGTCAGTTAAGGGCCGGTCAATCAGGGAAATCAAAAATTAAAACTTTAATAGCACAAAAGCTATGTAATTATATAGTGACGAAAATAAAACAAAAATTGACAGAAAAAAGTACGAAAACAAAGTTTTGTAAAATGCGTAAAAAAGAAAAATGAAAACAGATCTTTGACTTAGATTTAGGGGGGGAAAAAGCTGTTAATACGGTTGATTTCACTTAAAGCCATGATTTGTGTAACTTTTCTATTACACCAAACTACATTATTCAAAATCTTTTTCCGTATGTTTTTTTTTCAGAAATCTTTATTTAAAAAGTTCAAACTTAAAACTAATTTTTGTATCATAACAATTAATTTAGGCAAAAGAAACAGATAAATAATTAGCTTAAACTTTTTTTAACTTAACTTTTTTACAGGGACTGCCGTATCATACCATGCTGTAACATATGGCATATTTCTGGACAGAATACTACGAAAGGCCGACCCAAAACAACGAGTAGTCGGTAAAATCTTCAGCGAGGAATTAGCAAAACCTTATGGTAAATTGATAAAAAAAATGTTAAAATAAGGGGAATTTTAAAAAGAAAAATATTTATAATGGTAAGATACGTTGGAATCAGTCAAATATTACATACAGGTTTGTACAATTTTACATATTCAGTCCTTTAGAAATTACCGCAACACTTTTTTACAATCATAAATTATTCTGAGAAGTTTTAGCTTTGATCTTCTGAAGATATTCTGTGTTTATTTTTCGTTATAAAATTACAACCAGTTTTCTTACTGCACTTTTTGTGTCTTTAAAGCTGCATTAAGTTTTCCAAAGAAAAAATTAAAACGGTGCTAATCTAATAAATGATGTTCCTAATGAACAATGTTACATTTGATTCAACGATAAAAGCTCGAATAAATACAGAAATTACATTATTTACCCAGCGAGATGCAGCATTTGGGATCTAATATTAGAACATGGTTACGTCATCAAAACCCGGGTCATTTAAACACAACTTTCAAAATGTTGAAATACGATAAATTAAACACAGAACTTCGTTGAATTTGTCATTTGTGACTTAGTAAGGGATAAATAACACCATTCCAAATACATCTGGATATTAATGAAGGACAATTAATGCAATCTGCCATGTTTCACTTTCGATTCTAGGCTTTTCCGTACATCCGTGCGCATGCTCCAAGCTCATAAGTTGCATAATTACCATCGTTAAACATTGACCAACCGGTCAGAGGATTCCGTTTATTTACAGCTAAAAGAAATAAAATTTTAGAAAATGAATGTCACGGATCGTGGTTAGAAGGTATCTACTTTTAAAAAAATATATTTATAGAAAATCCAAAAAATTCAGAAAATTGGAAAACTTTATGCAGCTTTAAGCCGATAATTTACTGCTAATCAAACCTTTTTTTCATGGATATATTAACGAAAATACAAATAAATTCATATTTGTTTATAGGTGTGTGTGTGTGTGTGTGTGTGTGTGTGTGTGAATATTGATTGTCAGTTGGTTGGTTGTAATGTTTTAACGCGGTATAGTAATTTTTCATCATTTCTCTATGCTTTTAATTTTATCTCGAAACAAGTTCGTGTATGCGTTATATGTGTGCGTGTGTATTATGACCTGTTGTGTGATAGCGTACACTCAGGGACGACTGTCTTATAATATCTAGTTCATAGAGGCAGTATTGCAGCAAAAAAGCCTACCACTCCTAACTTTATCAAGGTACTGGATATACTTGTTGAGAATCTGTTCACCGAGTACCGAGTGCTAGGCAAAAAGACAATGTTTCAGATTTAAGCCCTATGTCTAAACCAAGCGAAATGGAACACATATTGAGATTTTTTCTCACTTTTCTTGAAAAAAATGAATAATATTGTTATAGTTATTTCAACAAATTAGTCAAATCATGGCAGTTCAAAATGTAATTTAATAAAAATGTATTTAGTAATATATTTTTTAATTATATAGATATATATTCTTTTTAATTATATAGATATAGATTTTATCATTGGAGTACCTACATCAGAACATTACCGCATAGCAAGAGAATATCCTGTAAAATCGATAGATAATTTTAAACTTATGCTGACTAATCCGCAAAAAATACCATTTATTTTAAAAATAATGGACTCAAAATCTGAGCTCAGACGTGCGGCTAGTGCTGTTAAAGATTTTAAGGTAATGATAAACTAACACATAAAGAAGCGAAAATTGAAAAAAAAAATATTGTAAATTTCCTGTTTATGATTCATCAAATTGTCACTATTAAAACAACCTAATTTTTTTCTACAAGATAATTTTAAAAAGAAAGTTTTTCATATAATATTTTTACAAAGCCATAAGGAAATCGTTTTAGGTCACTTGACCGAAAGGTCATGTGAGCTTTTGGCATAGCGCAGCGTATGTATGTGCGTGCGTGCGTGCGTGCGTGCATGCGTCGTTAACACTTATTTTCGACTTCTCCTCCAAAACTGCTGGACAGATTTCAATGATACTTAGTCAGAAGCATATATGGGTCAGTGCAATTCATTTTTGTTCATGGCGTTACCATGGCTACCAAAACTAGGTCAATGTGACGTAGGGGTTCAAAAATCTTAAAAAATCTTCTTCTCCGAAACCGGTGACGGGAGAAAAAAAATCTGATGTGATATTTGGCTTTTCTAGGGTCTTAAACCTATAGTTTGTTCAATTCGTGAAATTTGGTCGAAAAATAGGTTACGCGTTTTTGCGTTTAATTAAAAAAATTTCGTAAAATGGCTTCAAATTGTTATAACTTGACTATTTGAACAGATAATGACATGATTTATTCAGTTTTGACTTTTTCTTGAAATGACCTTTAAATTAGGATCAAGGTCACAAATCAAGGTCATGACCTAATTTGTGATTTATGCAGTTTTAGGCAATTTTCTTGCAAATATTAAGAGATATTTGAAATCAAAACATTGTTTGAATGTTCGGCATGACAAAATTTAAAAAGGTACCAAGTTTCGTAACTATATGTTTATCCATGGAGAAGTTGTTGCCCCTGAAATGTTATTTTTGGCTTTTAAATATCAAAATTGTGCATTAGCTTGAAAACTGTAATCTTTTTGTATAGGCATGTATATTAGAATATTGTAGGTATTGTGACAACGATCATGTTCATATATGGTTCAAGGTCATATGTTCAAAGGTCAAGGTCACAGCTGCAGAAGAAGACATAAATTGCTTATTATGTTGAAAACTATTAACTTTTTGTAAAGGCATGTATATTATAATATTGTTGGAATTGATATGGCGATCATTTTGCTATATGGTTAAAGGTTATATGTTCAAAGATAAAGGTCACAGCTGCAAAAGAAGACTTAGATTGCTAATTATCTTGAAAATTGTTAACTTTTCCTATAGGCATATATACTAGAATATTGTAGGTATTGCAGCAACGATTATTTTGATATATGGTTCAAGGTCATATGTTCAAAGGTCAAGGTCACAGCTACAAAAGAAGACTTAAATTGCTAATTATCTTGAAAACTGTTTACTCTTTCTATAGGCATATATATTAGAATATTGTAGGTATTGCAGCAACGATCATTTTGATATATGGTTTAAGGTAATGTGTTCAAAGGTGAAGGTTACAGTACCAGAAGAAGACATAAATTGCTAATTATCTTTAAAACGGTTAACTTTTTGTATAGGCATGTATAATAAAATATTGTAGGAATTGATATGGCGATCATTTTGATATATGGTTCAAGGTCATATGTTGAAGGGTCAAGTTCACAGCTGCAAAAGAATACATAAATTGCTAATTATCTCGAACACTATTAACTTTTTGTATAGGCATGTATATTAGAATATTGTAGAAATGGATATGGCGATCATTTTGATATATGGTTCAAGGTCATATGTTCATAGGGCTAGGTCACAGCTGCAAAAGAGGACTAAAATTGCTAGAATATTGTAGGTATTGCAGCAATGTTCATTTTGATATATGGTTCAAGGTCATATGTTGAAACGTCAAGTTCACAGCTGCAAAAGAATACATAAATTGCTAATTATCTCGAACACTATTAACTTTTTGTATAGGCATGTATATTAGAATATTGTAGAAATGGATATGGCGATCATTTTGATATATGGTTCAAGGTCATATGTTCAAAGGTCAAGGTCACAGCTGCAAAAGAAGACAAAAATTGCTCATTATCTTGAAAACTTTTAACTTTTTGTATAGGCATGTATATCAGAATATTGTAGGTATTGCAGCAACGATTATTTTGATACATGGTTCAAGGTCTTATGTTCAAAGGTCAAGGTCCCAGCTGCAAAAGAAGAAATAAATTGCTAATTATCTCGAAAACTATTAACTTTTTGTCTAGGCATGTATATCAGAATATTTTAGGAATTGATATGGCGATCATTTTGATATATGGTTCAAGGTCATGTGTTTAAAGGTCAAGGTCACAGCTGCAAAAGAAGACAAAAATTGCTTATTATCTTGAAACCTGTTACTTTTTGTATAGGCATATATATTAGAATATTGTAGGTATTGACATGGTGATCATATATGGTTCAAGGTCATATATGTTCATAGGTCAAGGACATAGCTGCATAAGTATAATGAAATTTGTTAATTAATTGGAAATTATTCATTCCATAAGTTACTTGATACATATTGTATAAGCTGCTTATAAATAAAATGTGACTGGATATATTTCTGATTAAGTTTTGTGGGATTTCTTAACTTGAGAAAACTTTTAAAGTGTCTGTACCTAATATATTGTCTTCTGCGCTTTGCAAACAATTTTGGACATATCTTAAGGTGAGCGTTAAGGCCCATGGGCCTTTTGTTTTTTTCAATCTATGTACAATAACAAGCACGGTCGCGTGGCAGAAATGTTTGCTTTTATAATTTCAACACACAAAAATGGGAAGGTTTGTTAACTTGTTAAAATAATCCACAATCAAAACTTCATTTACCGGTGAAACTTTGAGAGAATTAGATCAGGAAATGCTTTTTTTAATATCCAGGTTACACCATATAGGTTTAAATATTTAATTTATTCAGGTCGGAGAAAAGATAAAATGTCTGAAAACATTACTCCAAGTTTTCTAATGAGGAACTGTGAGGAAACTAGATTTTCTGAAGGTCACTGAAAGCTGTGGATCACTGTGGATCGGTGTTGCCTTCTGCATTTTTGAGGGGGCTAACCTAAAACTAAGAAAGATGTCAACATTCGTTTACAACACTACACTGACCTGTTATTGTCTTTTATTCGTAGTCATTTATGAAGGAGGTGGAAGTAATCCATTGATAATTTTAGTCGTTTTTATTCACTCTGTTTAACCGAACATAAAATAATTATTAAATAAAACCGTTCATGTGACATTATATAAATTTGCAATAAACATGTTCAATATACTCACATCAAGTTGTAGCGACTGTATGTACGAGTAAAAGAAAAGTATAAACGTATATTCAACATAAAAATGTTACGTCTCTATTGACTATAAGGGCTCGAATCATCACACAACTTAACGAACAATGGATATATACTACTGTTTCTAAACACACTAAAATCGTACACATATAAGTCAAACAATAAATTTCATCTCATCATACCCTATGACTATAAACATCTATTTTTAGTATATTTATTGCCATTAAAAACATAACCTTTAAGCACATTGTTTAGTATATTTTTTAAGCTCTATATAATTATGCATGGAGGGATTTTAATAAACAACACAAATAAGTATCTATTACTTTTAGAATGCTAATCATCCAATGACACGATTGGCTGCAAATACTGCTTCAAGTGGATACGGCAATGGGAGATCTCTTGCAAAGCTTTACGGAATCATTGCTAATGACGGCTTTCAAAAAGACTCAAAGGTGTTTTCAGATAAGATATTGAAGAAAATATCAACTATTCTTGTTACTGACGAAGTACAGAATTTACTAAATCGTATGAGTGTTGGACATGGTGTCTTTTTCTTCAATATGACGGAGGTAAGAAGAAAATGGATCGTTCACTTGCTACTAAGAAAAAGCGTGCTCAAGCCAAATGTTTCAAACGGTTTCAATAAGAGTTCTGTATCTTTGAATAATTACGATGAATGCCTTACTAAGTATTTTCGTTTAATGAAATCGCTAAATACGTATACAAAACTATATATTTTTTCCATTCAAATAATCATTTTTGCGAAAAAACAAGAAATTTTACAGGAAATGTTAGCACAAAAACTGCAGGTTTTACACGCGCTGTTTGCATTAAGGGGTTTCCTGTTTTATAATTAATTCCATGCTCTGCATATCATTGTTCTGAAAAAATTGATTTTGTTTTAAGACAAAGAAACAAAATTTCTTTTTTCTTCTGTACATTCTAATAGTAAACTGTTTATAAAATCACGTGTTTTCAGACACATGTACCAATGAATGGTTGAGCCCCCAATATCTAAAGTATACATCCTAATAGTAACCTGTTTATAAAATTACGTGTTCTCAGACACATGTACCAATAAAAGCTTGAGACACCCATGTCTAAACGTTGACGATTGCATCAATACCTTTAAACTTATTCACGTTCAGGTGTTAATAAATTTTTCTTTTGACAGTGTTAGTTGTTAAGGAAGTGTAACATAGATCAACCAACCAAATTTACCCTTTTCTCCTACAACAATTCTGGAACTTTGGCGACTAGTGATAAGGATCACCTTTCAGACAGCATTGTTTCTGACAATTCATGTTGAAATAAGCTCAGTGCGAGAATATGTGTCTTTTCTCTTGGTAAAAACTGTTGTTGTATTTTCCCTTTACGGTTTCAGAATTATCCGCCTAGCACAAATTGGATTCATCTATAAAAGCGTAAATCCTGTGTATCGTATACTACTTGATTATAGTTGTAAGCAGAGTGCGAAATGGTAGCGAAAAATTTAACGAATAAGTCTTGCTTGACATTTTATCACCGAATATATTTTTGTTGCGCAAAAACATGATCTTGCAATTGTGAGTGTAAAATTGCGTTATCATACAACCAAAGTTTTAATTTAATAATTTCCATCTCAATATTTTTTCTAATTTCAGGGTGTCCAGGTACTTGGAACACCGGGATATGGTGGTCAGTTTGGATTTGCTGACCTCAAAAATAAAGTCAGCATGGGTTTTGTTACTAATTATCTATCATCGTATGATATTCATCCTGTAATGTCTGACCTTATTAACATGTTTTATAAATGCTTCAGAAATTCTGAACTAAAAGAGAGTTAAATATTCTTGTAACAACTTAGATAGAATTTTCTTAGAGTATTTTTGTGAGGTTGGATCATTTAAATTGTGTTAAAAGGTGAAATGTTATTTGTGGTTTGTTTCCATACAAACAAATGCTTAAAGCTTCAATCATATTTTAAGCAAACAGAAACAAATCAATTTCTAACGAATAAAATGTACAATTGTACAGTGTTTTTGTTTAACCGTCCAATTAAAATTTTCCAAATGCTGTTTTAAAATTATTGTTTAGATATTAAACTTTTGGTATTTGCAATTTGGACACGATGCAAAATATTATACAATAAGTAGTATTAATTTTTACAGATATATCTCAACTATTTAAAAAATAATTGTTTTGTTTTGTGTTCTAACAAGTAACCTGTTCATCAATTAAAACATAAGCAACTGTCTTAGGAAAAAAAAACTGATTGCAAATATTTATTTATTTATTTATATCGGAAAATCATTCCTCATCAGTGACACTAGAGGCCGAAACGTTTGATAGAAAAAACACGAGGCAAACAGTTAAAATTATATGATTCCAAATCCAACTAAGGAATGCTTTGCATATGGGAACAAACTTGAGTTTAAAATAAATTTTAAAAATCAAGCCGGCTGAAAATTTGGCTAAATGGTATATTCTAAGACAGCACAAAGTACTGATTACCAAGTTATGGATACCATCGGAGAGTTTACACCACCAGCAGTGGTACCAGTTAATATATAACACAAACAGTTATTAAATTTTGATGTGGCATATGTGCACATTTCGGAAAATCATTCCTCATCCTTGGAGCCAGCAGGTTTGATAGAAAATAAACATATGGCAAACAGTTAAGTAAACTAAGCACTAAGTGAAGTTAGTAATTTGGCTAGTATGTATGTGTTTGATTTGTTTTCATTATTATTTTTTATTTTCTATTAAAAATAAAATACAAACATACCAGTACATGTCTAAATAACAACCCCCCCCTCAAAAAAATAAAATAAATAAAATAAAAAAAAAATAAAAACAAAGTATTAACTTCGAAACTGGTTAATTGACAATTAGGTGCAAAATATATCCCTGCAAACAAACAGATACAGTTAGTTCAGAAAGAAACATAAAACAGAAACATAAATAACTCCTGTATTTAAACTCGCATTGGATAAATAACAAAATCGATCGAGAAAAAATAAATGTCAAAATCATCTTAATATACATTATGATTTTAATCATTCGACATTAATTTGCATTTTGTTAAATCTAAAAATAACAGCACTTCTGAAGTCCAAAACTTTAATTCATTTATTGTCGTAGACATTTAGCATCGATTAAGGTAATTGTTCTTGAACCTTTTAGTATAACATGTCGAAAATACCGTCTAGTAACACTTTCTCTTCGGCACCGGATTTTGTACGGATATACCATTATATAAAATTATGCAATGAAGAACCTTCTTTGTGCTTATGATTTTTTAGCTACTGCAGGCATTCATTTTAGTAAACCAAAATTTGTTTCCAATTTTTATTACTGGTTGGAAATAGTGAATCCATAATTCGTAAACAGTAACAATGTTTTCAAATTGTCATGATTGAACCTGGAAAACATTTTGAGCAATTGCTTAGCGGTTTGTACTCGTACCCGATTTTGGTCATCTGTCAATATATGCAGGTTCCTTTTGGCAAATCTCGTACTTCTAAAAAATGCTTCAAAATGATGAAATACGCTCGTGATAGTGATATGCCATCAGCTTAATTAATATCATAAATTATATATCCGCCATACCTTTCAATTTTGAGATATTTGCCTTGCCTGTGACAGTCACATGTCGGCCAATTTTCGCTGCATGTTTGACGAACTCTGTGCCAATCGGACATTTCTTTCAACACCTACGAACATTCTTATAAGATACCTTATCAGACCCATAAACTTCACAAACATCTGTATAACAGAATGACCGAGTATTGTGCGAACTTTTATATACGCTCTAATTTCCTCCATATTCTTTACCCTTTTCCCAATTATTTTTTCAATAGTGGTCAACGATTGGCTATATTGAAATGGCTATTTTTTTTAAAACTGTGTGAACTGAAGACACGTGCTTTTATTGTTAAAAAGAATTAAATAGAGCTATTCAAGCATATCATCAATAACGAAATCGTAATAACTGTTATCGCGCTGTGGTACATATCGAATAGCCCTCATATATACACCATAAAATCTGAATATTTTAGTGATGGAATTCTAAGAAGATCATTGTTTAATGTTCCTTGTGATTGAAACTGCTTTTTTCATTGTCTTAGTTTATACTTCTATTCTAATTGGTCTTATACCTCAAACGTTAGAAGTAACATTTCAAAATATATCCACGACAATTGGAAAACTTGACAAGATTATGTAGAGATTTGTTTACTTATGATTTACATACAATTCAAACAACAAAACTTACAATGAATGATTTTAAACAAGGAATAGGCTATAAGTTGTAAGTAATAGCTGCAACACTTATTTTTTTTAATTTAAACACGATTACAACATATGTAAAAGGAACGAAATACTGTGGGAAGAGAGGCGGTACATCACAGATTACACACAAGAGGGGTTTAAACTCTCATCTAATGAAAATAGAATTAGTATTTGTTACTTGATAATATGCGTTTTCAATTATTAATACCAAACGAAACACATATACCAAGAACAAATGAAGACGAGGAAAAAGATCTTTGTCACTTGACAGTGATTTGCAAAGTGTTCCTGTTAGCACATTGCTTATTCTAATTACTCAAGCAAATAAATTCTATGCAAGATACATCTCTGAGAGGTACAAAAATATTATAGAGGACAAAACATTTACATGTCCTAAGAAACTTTAAGTAATATTTGTAATTTTGAAAAACAACAAATGTCAAACAACTTTAAATTGTGTGCAATCTGTAATGAACAATAATAACAATATTTGTAACAACGACATCATTATAAAAATGATATAAAAATGTTTTCAAACGAAACCAAAATGAACAAAAGTCAAGTGCTACCAGAACTGAAAGACCTTACTATAATTGAACAACAATAAATATGCAGAATAGCACTTACAATATCTGTTCACCTTTTATCCTTCTGGAATGGCAGATTTTCACATTAACAAGCCATGTACATGTTTAAATATGGCTGAGTGGGTTCCGCATTTGCAATGGTACAAAGACAGAAGACTTGCACAACATAAATTTTATACAGTTAGTGTGCAAAACATCATCGTGAGAAAATGTACACTTGAACAAAACACAAATATTGTTCAACAACAACTTTGAGATAACCTCTTCACAGTTGAAGCCTCAAAACAAATGATGGAAAACATGATGACAATATAGCCAAAAAAGATTTTATATTTTAGTGGCAACTTAAGAAGGTATTTCTCAATACTGGTGTCAAAGATCAAAACAATTGACTTCTCTCATTCAATACTACATAAATGAAGGCAAGGATTACCATTAATTTTCACCACAGGTAGCTGTGCAAAATTTTACTTGATTTTGAAATGCGTACAAAGTTATATTCTAATAATATTATGTCAGCTGTATTTGATGTTGAATAGATACGAATTTGCAAAATCCAGAGGCTTGATACACTGGCATGGTTTATACTGGAGACAAGATAGAGAATCTTATAATCTTTTAAATGATTCAGTGCACAACAATTCATTTTATGAGGAATGTGCTTGTGAACTTTCAAATTGGGCACAAATCATCCCCTGAAGAGAAAAAACCTTCATGTAATTTTCTGTCTGGTGGAAGCGACAACCCGGGATCACTTTAAGGAGATTATCTTAATTTAACAAACAGTGTAAACATGCAATGCTGCTATGATTATTGTTTAAGATATCCAAAATAAAAATCTAAAACAAAAAAATCTGTAGAATAGAATTTGGCGCAATAAGTAATCCAGGCAAGCCATTGAGAACTAATCCTGAAATTGTTAAAGATAAAAATGGATGCATGAGACTAGAAATAGAACGGGATCACCAAGCTCTTGTTTAACATTCACGACTGCATACTCAAGCATGAAGCATTTCAATTACGGATGGTGGACCAGATTATGACTGGGGCTCCAATATTAAAAAACAATTAAAAAATCCAACAACATGGCTTCAAGAAACAACAAATCACCTTAATGAGACAAATCAACAAACTTACAATTACCCAACATTGATGTTAATACACTAAATAAGGAACGGAAATTTGCGTTCAACCATGTGATAAAAGCATTAAATAATTTTTCTGAAAACCCACAACAAACTGAACCATTACGACTTGTAGTCATGGGAGCTGGGTCAGGAAAATCATATTTGATTTATTGCATAGTTTATGCTGTGAAATCTTTTTTGACTCAGCTGTGCAAGTTGTTTGTCACACTGGAAGTCGTGCAACTTCAATATCTGGTGGCTCAATTCACAGTTTTATGAAAATACCAACTGGTTCAAAACGTAACAAAGAAATGGAAATGCTGAAAGCCAAACTGGTACAATTTTACAAAATAATAATAATAATAACAATAATAATAATAATTATTATTATAATAATAAACTGCAAAAATTAGAAATGTCTCCTTGTTGACAAAAGATTTTTAATTGGCTGTTATACATTGGCTGTATCGAATGTCATACGAGTTGTGGTATACAGAATTCACAGTAAAGTTCTTTCAATCACATGGATAGGATTCCAGTAGTTAAGTCCACTGGTGATGATATTCAGGTTCCACCAGTTTGTGACACATCAGTAAATTATCCCAAATGTTACTCTCGGGTTATCTATGCATGGTTCATTGATCTGGAAAACATTTGATAAGGTTGTAAAATTAGAAATTATATGCATCATGAACATATCTTCAAAGAGGAATAATATCACAAAGACAATCATGTATTTTATTTTTGATTACATCAACTGTTAAGCGTAGAGGTGGGTGATGTGAATATCGCTAGTCGATATTTTTCAGCAATATATATTGACACATTAAAACCAGTACATGTTCAGATTTTTGTATTTACCCGATAATACCTAGAATAATAGTTACTTTCATAGGCTACCATTACCCTTTCACTATGTACCTTGCACTTTATTTACATTACTCTACTGCTGCATGAAAATGCTGATATACACGCATCTTTAATATTAATATTTGAAAAAAAGTGTTCATCAATTAGAGTCATGATGTTTTAAATCTGAAAAAATTATCTCACTTATATCAAGTCAACCATTTCACGAAAGACGGAGAAAATTGGAGTAGTATCTAAAGAGAAAAGACTTTCAGAAAATGTTGATTGACAGATGAGTTACACATAGACCAACACTGCATATCAAAATGAAATTATTCTTGTATTCTTTTATGGTAAACTAAGTATTAATTCACCTAATCAAAATGACATAACATTAATAACACTTATCTCTATGATTTATTTTATATTATATAACAAATTGGCTTTTGTATTCTTTAGCCAGTCTTGTTGGTCTTTTAGTACTAGTTTTTACTTTTCCGTATTCTATTTTTAGCCAGTCTTGTTGATTTTAAGTACTAGTTTTTACTTTTCAACATTCTATTTTTAGCCAGTCTTGATGGTCTTTAAGTACTAGTTTTTACTTTTCAACATTCTATTTTTAGCCAGTCTTGTTGGTCTTTTAGTACTAGTTTTCACCTTACAACATTCTTTTCTTTAGCCAGTCTTGTTGATTTTTAGAACTAGTTTTTACTTTTCCACATTCTTTTCGTTAGCTGGCCCTGTTAATCTTTCGTACTAGTTTTTACTTTTCAACATTCTATTCTTTAGGCAGTCCTTTTGATTTGAAGTACTTATTTTTACTTTTCCACATTCTTTTCCTTAGCCAGTATTGTTGATTTTTAGTACTAGTTTTTTACTTTTCAACATTCTATTTTTAGCCAATCTTGTTGATTTTTTGTACAAGTTTTTACTTTTCAACATTCTATTTTTAGCCAATCTTGTTGATTTTTTGTACAAGTTTTTACTTTTCAACATTCTATTTTTAGCTAATCTTGTTGATTTTTTGTACAAGTTTTTACTTTTCAACATTCTATTTTTAGCCAATCTTGTTGATTTTTTGTACAAGTTTTTACTTTTCAACATTCTATTTTTAGCCAATCTTGTTTATTTTTTGTACAAGTTTTTACTTTTCAACCTTCTATTTTTAGCCAGTCTTGTTGATTTTTTGTACAAGTTTTTACTTTTCAACATTCTATTCTTTAGCTAGCCTCCTTGTTGATCTTTCGTAATAGTTTTTACTTTTCAAAATTCACATCAATTTGCTTTTCATCTTAAAGTAATTCGACTCGTTTAATAGACATTAGCTACATTTGTTATTTTACTGCGGCCTTAGCACGGGATAAAATTGGCTCCAAAGCGATGGCACAGAGTAAAATTCAACGAGATATTGAGCTTATTATACACAGACAAAAACTAATAAAGTTAGTAGACTCGTCAAAGTTTGGTTGGAAATTTATGGAAACAAAAAGATACATCAATTAACAGCATACAACGACGACGAGAAAAGGAAATGCAAAGCAGAATCTAAGCGTGAAAAACAAGATTTAGGAGACGAACAGATACGAACGAACAAATTTTCCCGCCGTTTGACCCCATTCAATTTAGTATCAATAAACAAGTAATATCGGCGCACGGGCAAAAACAAATACACAATCTAAACTAGGTGTTTGTTTTGGCTTTGGTGTTCCGGGTGACTGGAGAAAGGAATGTCAGGATAAAGGTTGGACAATATTTTTGATTGTGAATTTATTGATACACTAGAGTTTGGTCATTCAGGCTGCAATCCCTGCACCACGCTTGTTGGTATTAACAACATCAATAAGGTAGGAAATGCTATATCTAGTCCAGTTGGTAAACTTAAAGAAAATGTAGACAGATGGAGAAAAAAGATGGAAAGGATTGCATTATCTGTATAATAATTGATGGTTACAAGTTTCCTTTTTACGAGCTTTAAAATTCTGCATTTTACAAAATAACAAGTCTGCATATGATAACACAAGGGTAGTTGAATTAGAAATAGAAAAAATAATTTATATAGGGGTGTGTATCTAAAGTCAATATGCGACCTACTGTGGTAAATCCACTTACGGTGTTTCAATAGGTCAGGTAAATATCGTTTAGTTTTAGATTACAGACACATAAAATTGATTTTATTCAAATTTAAGTTTAGGTTAGAAAATGCATCGATTGTTAGATACATGTTTTATTAAGGCAATTTTCTTTTGATCTATTATCAGCTTATCATATGATTTTTAAACCACACAGGCGGTTTCATTGGTTTTCTTACTATTATTAAGGCAAGATGAGATATTTGGTTTTCAATGTCTCAGCATTTGGTTTCATTACAGTTGCTTATTATTTTACTTAAGTTACTAGATGTCTTGTTTCACACTGGCGAGAACAGGGTACCGGTATTAAGATTCTTATGTATTTAGATGACTGCTTAGATGGCGCTGATGATTTTAATTCGGCCTTTTAGGCAAGAAATCTATTTAAATGTGATTTAATCAAATTTGGATTTTTTGATAGCTGAAGAAAAATCTTCTTGTTTACCTACTCTAAGTATAAAATGCCACTGTAATTATTACAGAAGATAGGCTTCAAAGTCTTCAATCATCGATTAATAACATTATTAAGTGTATATCTGCAGGTAACAATAAGCTCTAGATCTTAAGCATGTGTTAATGGACAGTTCTGTCTTTGCAAACAGGTATTGGTAAAATTACACGTTTCAAAGCTCGTTACATGTTTCATTGTTTACAAACAAGAGCTAGCTGGTATAGTCCAGTGTTGATAGACAGCAAAGTGCTAGGAGAACTTGTAATAAAAATAAATGATAGGAATGGAATTCCTTTTTCAGATATTTTAGAATCAGATGCTATACTTGAGGTGTATGGTGACGCATCGCAGACTGCTTCTGGTGGTTATATTGTTAATAAGCGTGAAAGGTTTGTTATTGGTTTAAGGTCTGAATGAGAGGTCTAACGAAGTACTACTTGGAGTGAACTTGTAGCAGGTGATCGGGAACTGACCTCGATAAGTACCTTTCTGGAATGACCAATATTAATTGGTTTACTGATAATAAAACTGTAAAACATATATTAGAAGTTGGTGCAATATATGTGATCTGCAGAATGTTGCTCTTGATATTTTGACAATATGTAATAATATGAATACAGACTTGCAAATGAAATGAATCTCTAGTGACCAAAATTTTTTTTCAGAAACTCTTAGTCTGTCAAATGACAATGACGACTGGCAAATAAAGAAAAAAATATCTTTGTTTGCATTTTTAGATTATGCTTGGGGTCAACATGCACTTGATCGCATTGTTACTTATTATATCACAAGTGAAGTAGATTTAATAACAGATGGTGGTTCTTCGACACAGGCAGTAGATTTGTTTGTGTTAGTTACTCAGGAGAGAATAATTGGATCGTTCCGTCTCTGATACTTGTATGCAAAGTTATCTATAAAAGTTAAGCAAATGAAGCTAACTGTTCTTCAGTTGTTCCAAAGTGGAAATCTGCAACGGTTTGGTCGATCTCTACTTTGTTTATATCAGAACGCATATGTTAGATGTTAGATAATTTTTTTATATTTGATTGTACGCAATTTGGTAAAAGCAAAAATGATATTTTTGGCAAAACCTCTAACCTTTGACATGGTAGCTTTTAGAATTTTAATATCATTGTTATTGATTTTTGCTTATTGACATTGTTTTTCATTTTCAGTTAAAATAAACATTCAGCATAACATTATACATGTATATGCAATTCCTAGTAGTCCGTGCCGTTTACTTTACAAGGATAAGCCGTTTAACTATACTAGAGCTAGGGAATGTATTTTGAAACGTCTTCGTATCGTGGTAGGTGACTTAAAGGGTACCTGTAACGATTTTCAGTTTTGACATATTTTATTCGTCGTACTTAAATATGGCTGTAGCGAAAATTCCGTAAAATTCCATTCCATAATAAGGTAGATATCGGTGATTTTCTAATACATCTCAAGAAATCCAAATCAAAAAGGTCGATATCGAGGCTCCCGTGTTGTGACGTCATACCAGTAACACCTCCACAGAATATTATTCACCAACTACTAAAATAAGTCAAATACGAACTCGTAGTTTAACTTTCTATGATTATTTTACAAGAGAAAAATATTTGATGAAATGGAATTAACATCCGTTAGACATGTATCGATAATTAAGATTATTATTAATCCTTTTGTTTATTAGACACATTCCTTAGATTCAGACCCACACCTGTAATTGACAGGATGTCACTTATAATTTGCAAAATTGATTTGCAGGTTGATAAAGTTATCTAAAGACCGGCAATATACAATAATATATTTACAGTTTGAGTAAAGTAAAATAATTTTATTTGTTAAACTTTTTTTGTCATATACAGTATAAAGATTTCACTCCGGAAAAAATGGATATTTCATTTGTAAATTTTAAAAAGTAAGAAAAAGAATTTTTTCTTAGTTTTCATGTCAATAATAATAATAATAATAATAATAATATTATTGTTATTGTTATAAAATATAACTTTTAAGCAAAATTAAAAATTGACGACCAGAATAGTCTATTTGAAACATGTTTATTGATCTACTTACAGCATTTGATTTTATTAAATTTAGTTTTCACTTTTCCTTGGGCATACATCTAGCTGTGATATTCTTAAAATTCTTTATTCTATATATACAAATTCAAAAAAATTATTATTATTATTATCTTTTTTTTTAAATGTGGTCTCATTCTAAAATCTGTGTCATTTCATTTTAAACAATTATAATATATTTCGCGTAAAATAATTTGAGATGGAACATCTTGTTTTTTTGTTTTTTTAATTATCCCAGCATTAATTAGCCGTCGGACAGTTGAAAAGAACTATGTTACAAACTTTAATTGTGTGAACATTTTCCAATTATCGAGGAAATGTGATGCCGCCAGACTACTTAAAAGTTTTCTACATCACGGTCATTTAATTTCAACTGTCAATAAACATTGCACAAAAGAACATAGGCGATTGGTTTTTTATGTATTGATTTTTACCCGGTGCCACTGTCATGCGGTGATTTTGAATTTTTATTAAAATAATGGATTCAAAATTCAAAATTTTGAATGCATTGTTTTAATAGAAATTCAACTGTAAATACTTACAGCATTTGATTTTATTAGATTTTAGTTTTCACTTTTCCTTGGGCATACATCTAGCTGTGATATTCTTAAATTCTTTATTCTATATATACAAATTCAAAAAAATTATTATTATTATTATCTTTTTTTTTAAATGTGGTCTCATTCTAAAATCTGTGTCATTTCATTTTAAACAATTATAATATATTTCGCGTAAAATAATTTGAGATGGAACATCTTGTTTTTTTTTTTTTTTTAATTATCCCAGCATTAATTAGCCGTCGGACAGTTGAAAAGAACTATGTTACAAACTTTAATTGTGTGAACATTTTCCAATTATCGAGGAAATGTGATGCCGCCAGACTACTTAAAAGTTTTCTACATCACGGTCATTTAATTTCAACTGTCAATAAACATTGCACAAAAGAACATAGGCGATTGGTTTTTTATGTATTGATTTTTACCCGGTGCCACTGTCATGCGGTGCTTTTGAATTTTTATTAAAATAATGGATTCAAAATTCAAAATTTTGAATACATTGTTTTAATAGAAATTCAAAATCAGCACATGACACCACAGTAAGTTCCATAATATTCAACCGGTAGTCTGTCCAGTCTTGATATTTAATTCATTTTAAAATGTCGACGATAAAATTAATTTTTCGTGTATTTGACTAGTTAAAACTAATCGCGTATTTTTTGTTATAGCTATGCAACTTGTCGTAATTCTCGAGTCTGTCCAGCCCGACTTCATAAAATAATTTATTTTCTTTAAAAAGCCAAAGATATAATCAATTTTCACAGTCACAATTCTTGAGTAGGTCGGGACTCGACTCAATATGTTCATCAGATTCGTCCGTTTCTGGTTCGAATAAATAACGGTTTTACTCCAAATTCATCACTGATAAGATTGTCTACTGCTTCCCGAAATAATGACGAACTATTTGACATAAATAGTTACATGCCAGAGTCGTTACTTTCTTCTACATACGTCAATATATCATCATTGTTACTACTGTCTATTATGTTAGACACTACTTCTAATACTGCAATGACGTCACACGTTTATATCAAAACGAGGCGTTTCACTTTTCGATAAAGAGAAAGTTATAAAATGTGGATTTCAAACCGCTATAACTTTTTTATTTTGTCACCAATTTTGATGCGGTTTTCAATATTGTTATATTTAAATAATATATAAAATAATTGTGATAAAAAATTTTGGTTACAGGTACCTTTTAAATGTTGGTCTAGATTCTTTGTGTTCCCTGAATCTGAATCGGTAAGGAATGGTTTCGTTAGATTTATAGGTTAATAAATATGTTATACTGTACTTTCCTGTCATTTTAAATTTTTATACGGTGTGGCAGGCTGTGACCTGGTATCGTGTTTTTGATTTAGTATAGGTAAGAATCAATACAAAACAAGTATAAAATAGTATTTTAAATGTATAACTCATTTCAGACGGCGCCGTCCTTCTCAACTTTTTTATACAAATGAAACAAGATACTTCGAAAAAAAAGTTTTAAAAACCCTTTTTACCATCTTGAGATTGTTACAACAGAACAACTTAAACATTGGATTACGGATTATGAGCTTATGATAGATAAATAAAAACTACGAGTTATTCCCCTTTCAGTGTAACTGGCTGGTCTAAGTGCACGCTTACGGCATACATAGCTTCTCACTCCCTAGAATGGTACAAAGTATATTTTATATTCACCAAAAGAGTTGAAAAAACTATGCCCTCTGAAGTAAAATTTTAAAAAATTTACGGAGTTTCGACTTTTCAAAATAATATTTTGAACAGAGACTGACATTGTATATTAGGTCACCTCTAAATAAAACATTGTCACTAGAATAAAATGTAAAATTGCATACAATGTGGCTACAAATCTTGAAAAACGGGGTTTAAGTAACAATGAATATGTTTAGTAAACGTTTTCTTGATTTTGTCCTCTACAAATATTATCACCGTGTTCTGGTTTAACTTCAACTTAAAGGATAAGCTTCTTAGACGATGATTTGGGTCGTAAGTAATAAATCAACCATAATACATGTATTTAGTGAAGAACATTTATAAAAGATTTACAAAGTACCTTTTTAGAATAATGTTGCTTTCACGCTAAAAATGAACTGGTCCCAGTTTCACAATCATTCACTCAGCTGAGTGTACACTCAACTCAAATATTCCCAATTTTCCCTCATCAATATTTTTTTATAAATTTAAGTTTTATGAGACAATGTTTTGTTTTGTTGATAAAACATACACTAAACAATTAAAATATAACATCAGATATTCAATTTTAACTGTGTAATGTCTTAGAAATTGACACTGAAATATTCCCGAATTTGAGTTGAGTGTACACTCAGTTGAGTGAATGATTGTGAAACTGGAGCCTGATGTTTATCTTTTCCTTAAGAAAATAACATCCATTCAAACGTTATGAGTGGAGTGGAGTGATGGTGTTTTACGCCCCAGTCAAGATTATTTTATTATTATTAGATACTTATTTCGAGGCTGTCGGTTCTGGGATGGTGGAGGAAACTGGAGTGCCCGGAGAAAACCACCAACGTTCGGCAAGCGAACTGACAAATTTTCTAACACTTGGATCTGTCCCGAATGGGATTCGAACCCGGGCGGTGAGAGGCACTTGTGATCCGTAAGCGAGCGCCTTAGACCACTCGGCCACAGAGGCCCCTCTTGAAAACGTTATGAATTTGCGGTTCATAAAAAAAATCCAAATACGATTTTGTATTTTTTATAAACCGCAATTCTTTTTCATGTATAATTTTGATGTCCTTGTTCCTGATGAAAGGCCACTCCAGGCCGAAAACTTGACCGGTACTGCTACTTTGTAATAAATTGACTAACAAGTATTTTCTGAGGTTGCGCGCTGTATTTAAGGGTGCTCCGGGCCATATGACAGTTTGTGGACCGGGTAGTCAGCCCTAAAGTAATATATGCCATAATGCCCTGAGCACCCCGAGATATTTGTTATATTATAGATCTACCGAATCTCCCATCAGCGTTATCATTTTTTCTTAAGGAATAAAGAGAAATAAATACAAAATCTTTAAAATCAACAGTAAATTTTAAATAAGTAAACATTTCTCCCTCAAATATGTACTAAACGTGCCTCCTGCATATTAAGTTGTTAAAATTTTTATCATTAAACAAAGTTAACCTTGTGTTGGTAACTATTGCGAGCTGACATGTTAAACAGTAACAACATTTTCAAAATTCCGCTTTCGATTTTCTGAAAATCATCAAGGGAAACAACTCATTGAAACACAGGGGAGATAATTAATATGAGAAAACGGACCTGTGTCGGTGCATATACGAAAATATGGCCTGGAGTATTTACAAAGGTTTTCAGTAGAAACTAAAACGTATGAGGTAAAAAATCTCAGTTTATGGACCAGGCACCCAAAAAAGGATTCGCTTCGTTCCATATCGTATTTAGGGGTAATTTCCAGGTCCTAAAATTGAGATATGTATACCCCTCAGCCCCATGCAATATTTGTTATTATACCGAATACATATCGTCTTAAAATAGTTACCAGCATTTTTCTGAAAGTATTTATTTTTTCTTTTAAGACAATGATTGATTACCTATTATAGTTGTCGTTCCTGACTTTACTTTGTAACGTCAGCAAAAATAATACACACCGGAGCCTCCGGTCTACATACAGGAACTTGCAATTGTTTCTTTAAAAAATATAATTATATATTTTATAACCATACATCCCACCAAAAACAAGGACGGATCCCGTCGGAATTTTCAAACCTACCCTTTGCCGCTTAAAATGATATTTTCTTTTGTTCCGGTACAAAAATCTAAGTTAATTTAGTAACGTTCATTTGTACAAATCCTTTTTCTATCCGCAAGGATATAAATATCCTCATTTTCTAGAATTTTAAAAGAAATATTCAGTCCAAAAAATCGAGAAACTTTATTCCTAACAGAAAAGAGCAGAACCGACTTGTTCTCTCATAGTTCCCTCCTAAATCGAAGTACTTTTTATTTCAAAGTTCGCGCGTGTCCAGGAATCTGTCGCATATGAAATGACTCGAGTCTGATTACCTCCCTTTATCCATTTACCTGTGCTGGGTTAATATCGTCTGCTTGCTATCGATGTATACTTAGTATGTACTACTATAGTGAGATGAGCCTGGTTTTACAGATTTTCCTTACCTTAAAGATGTATAATTGCTAAATTGTTATGCTAATTTGTAAAGGAATTTCTTTGCTAATAAATGACTGTGAAGCTAGTAATAAAGTAGTGAAATGAAAATGTAATAACAAGATTATTTTATATAAGTATTTCATAAAATATAGAAATACAAGTAATAACAAAAAAAAATAAATAAAATAAAATAAAAAATAAAAAAATAAAAAAACACCATATTTTACAGCACTACCTTCCTAGAACTACAAGTAATCAAAAGACCAAGTTGTAATTGGATTTAGCAGATGAATATATAACTTAACTCTGAGTAGCACATGACATACAGTATTTTTATATGGTCAGTCTTGTTTATTGAATTAATGTACACATTAATGAAGAATAAATGTGTCGATAAAGTTAATCCTTTGAGTGGGGTAATTTTATATATACATGTATATAAAAAAACTAAAAGTTGTGTCCACGGTAAATGTTTTACAAAGAATAAATTAAGTTCATTTATACATATATAATTATAAAATTTCATTCTCAACAAGATAAAATATTAGCAAATAATACTAGTATACATGTACATCCGATAGACGGACATTTGTAACCTCGCAGAGTAATGTTATTTGCCGATAGTTCGGAATATCACACTTTAAAGTGTGCCGCCCAATTTTGGACGACATCCAAAAACGAGTCTTATATACCTGATCAGAAGTCCATGAATTAATAGACTTTTGACCTGATAGATGTCCTGTCGATGATTATTGAAATTATGAATCTCGTCACACTGATATTTCGGGTTACCAAACTTATGAGTGTGGCCCAACTTTGGACGACATTCGAAAATCAGATAAAAATTGAGCAATTTATTCTTTTTCATATTATCCAAGTAACTCTAGAAGGTTTTCCCTTTTCCGCAAACTACATTTAACGCCAAATTTACTTTCAAGTATTTATTTTAACTTAGCCGAAAGATTCTCATAATTTAGTGGCTTTATACTTTCAGTTTCTTTAAACAAGCTATTTCTTTTAAAATTTTTGATTTCTTGGTCGATCTTAATTTTAGAATGTCATGACTCCAATAATCTTCAGATGTTTTAGAATATTTTCTTTTGGCCCTTTCACAATTTTCGTTTTGCAAATGTTCAAGTCTTTTCTTAGTTTAAAGTGCATCAACAGTAGCATCTTGTCTATTGGTTTTTTTGTGGTGTATAGTTTTCACCTGATATTTATTTTCTCCGTGCCTTGACCAAATATCCTTGACTTGGGCGTCAAACCCCATTTACTTATCAATCAAAAGGAGGAGGGGGTTAGTTGTCTAGTTTACTAGTTTAAACAAATTCAAGTCAATATTGATTTTCTGAAACTACAAAAATAATTAACATTTATATAATTAATGAAAGAAAGAAAAAAAAAAACACATATACAGAGAATCCCGGAAGAAGAGTATACGCTTATGTAAACCGGTTTCCTCAAATTGCAATTTAACTGTTTTACATGTCAAATGAAAACATGTAAATAAATAAATAAATAAATAAATAAATAAATAAATAAATAAATAAATAAATAAATAAATAGTGAAGGTTATCAATTTAAAAAAAATGGAAATTAAAAAATATATATATCAAATATGTCATTCTCATTACTCTTTTTTAAAATAAATAAATAAATAAATAAATAAATAAATAAATAAATAAATAAATAAATAGTGAAGGTTATCAATGAAAAGATTTAAAGATTTTAATTTCGTCAACCCCCTTTTCAATCACATAGACACTAATTTTATTTACTTACTAAAAACACCGCAAGGGCAATGAGGTTAGAATCTTACCTGTAATTGTAACATTCAATTTTATCTTAATCTGGTAAGTGGGGTTGCAAATTGCACTGACCTTGCAATTAGTGAGTATCTGTCTGAATTATTGGTATTTATAGGTTTGTATATTCTGACTATTGACAGATCTGTGGGAGTTACGATTTTCCGGATCGATACATCAAAATTACTTTACATAATATAAATTTTTACAAAAAATACAAAATTAAATATCTAAAACATAATAGCAAAATCTAAGAAAAACACCAGATAAAGTGTTTTTTTTTTAGATGAAGGGAATTTGAAATGGATTTAATAATTTAGAAAAAAAAAAAAACGATTATGTTAATTTGTTTTGGACATTTGAATTTTTTTATCTACAGGTAAGTATTTTTTTGTATGCTAGGTGAGACTTGTAGATCTTTGTGGACCACTGAGAGAACGTTAGAAATTAATTAAGGTAAACTACAGTCTGTTTCAAATTAAAATTTTCCATTCATAATACCTTTGGAAGTCAAAATATCATCTTAGAATTTAAGTGTTGAGGATGTAAGTCAATATCATTCAAATAGAAGAAAATAATAATGTTAATATGTCACAGATACCTTAAAACTAAAATTTAAGTTAATTTGTAAGAAGTCGGATGATAACATAGCCCACTGATTGAGTAAAATATTGCAAATATGTAAATTTATACAGAGTACAGATTTCATAGTCAGTTCATTTTAGTTCTTGTTATTTAAAGAAAATGTGGCAAATTTATAACAAATCTTAAATTTTGTTAGTGTACATACTGATTGGGCAATTTGAAACGTTTAAATTAACTAAACTTTCAAAAAAAGGAGAATACGTTTACAATATAAATCCATAGAGTGATGTTAGTTCCCTAAAATATATAGAAAACTGTCCCGATAGTAAAAAAAAAAAATTAGCTCAAAGCCCCATGTTTTCTGTATACATTCTTGGTTTTATCAGTTATTTTACCAAAGCAGATGTTTTAATGTAACAGTTGACAATATTTATTAGTGTGATCAATTATGCAGTTATGAGCGTCTGTGGACATATCACTATATTTCATTATTACTATTTATTTCAATTTTATATGTGAATGGATCTTTTTGGTAGAATAAAATGAAATATTATTTAAAGTTTTGAGTCATTAATTTTTTTCATTTCTTTATCATTCTTTTTAAATTTTCATTCATACATTCGATTCCTTTTTCAATAATTACAATATATAATATATTTTCATACTACATTCATTTATTTACTTATTTATTTATTTATTTATTTATTTATTTATTTATAAAAAGAACACATATTCATGAAAAATCACATTTATGTATAAGAAACACCGTGTCGCTTGTATAGTTTATGCGTATTTTTGCCGATTTAACGAGATTTTAACTAAAGTTTTGAAATGGTTTTTTAAAAGATATTTTTATAATTTTTATAACTGAATGTTTGTGAGAATGTATACTAACTACTGGTAGGTGTTAAATTTTAATAGCATCTTAAAAAATATTTAATATTTTGATTTAAGAATACATCGTTTACACTTTGTAAAGAAATATATAACTAATTTCATAGGGAACTTTCTCGATTTGTCACCTCATTTTCAAACATTAAATTGAAACGATTTTTTTTATCAAATATAAAATAATTTATAACTGAATTTTCCTGAAGACTTGAACTTTATTGCTGTAGGTGTTAAATTTTTCTTCGATGCATAATAAAAATAATATCATAGATTTAATCAACGCATCTTCAAATTTGCCGTTATAATCCATTGTATAGGTGACCGCACAGGTGAAGTATTACAGACGATAACACCGCGTATACGCCATTACCCATAGGGATTCATTTCTGAGTATGGGGATTTTGGTAGCAACTTTCCTGGTTTTATCGTTAATCAGCTGGTCTGACGTCCGATGTGTACCAAAATAACGAATACTTCAATTTTGGAGGGAACTATGAGAGAACAAGTCGGTTTTGGTGGGATGTATGGTTATATAATATATATTTTAAAAAAAATTACAAGTTACTTTGGTCTACATTGCAAATTACCATCCGGAGTAAAATCAATGCATTTATTTAAAAAAAAAAACAAAGTTATGAAGTATAATATAAGTAAATTTTGGTGTTTGTTACCCCTTACATCTTTTTTCAAAATTTCTAACACCAGTTTCTACCGGATTCATCTACTAGTAGCCGCAAAACCACCGATCAAACAAAAAAAGACGTTGAGACTTTCCTAACACTTCAGTACATCCTCTACTTTCAATACGTTCTAGTCCTGAAATCATTTGATCCGCCATCTACACTTTAGAGCTATCTTTTAAGACTTGGCTCATACACCGTGAATGTCCATTTCAAAGACGCATCAGATACCTTCAAAGTGCCAGATAAGAAACCCAAAGAAGAGAAAAAAGAACAGATCAAGAAATTACCATTAATTCCACTGATTTCAACACCGCCAAAAATACACCAACTACCACAAACATATTCAAGATAAAAACATGTATATTTAAGAGAAATAGCCTTCATTGATAAATGCATCAAAGAAAACATCGTCTCTAAAGGTCGTAAAACCAAAGTAACATCGCAAATTCCTATTAAAATGTGAACTCGCCCATGTTAAATTTGAACAGCTCACCAAGTTACTGCATGGATATGGGATGAATAGATTACAAGACACAAATGATATAACCAATATCGAACATACACTTACTGCCAACACTATCGCCGCCGAAATCTAACATATTGAAAACTTATGCCACACAGCATGCCTAAACCGAAAACCACCTAAGAAACTTCCGGAAACAGGCATTCCTCGCTTTTGAATCGTTCTGGGAAATGTATCTCTTTATACAAATCACCAACACAACTGAGTTCCACTTCCACCGCGAAAACACCGAGTAATTCGTCAACTTTAGTTTGTTGGTCTATATTTTTCTGCCAGTATTTAACTTTAATCTAAGCAATGATCTTCAATTATCATCGTCTGACACATCTGACGAAAGTGCACCGTCTAACAAAACATCGTGGCCACAATCCCCGCTGTTATCACCACCGCCAACCCCTCGTTCATAGACTGATCCAGAGAATTAGCTTGTAAATCTTATATCAATTATATTATATAATAATTTTTGCATTTATAAAATATACCAACATCAGTGTTTCATATTCGAATATTAAGCATTTTATAAACTATTTTTATTTGTTATTTGTACTTTTCTGAACCGCAATTTATATTGTATGTATAATTTTGATATGTTCTTGGTTCTCATTAAGGCCACCCCAGACCGAAAGTTTGACCAGTACCGCAACAATCGGTTACTAGAAGTTGTTCGTTATTGTTACTCCTTACATCTGTTTTCAACGCTTCCAGAACCAGTATCTGCCGGATCACCTACGTGTAGCCTTAAAACCACCTATCAAACAATTAGGTGCTGGGACTTTACTATCACGGAAGTATAACTCTATAAATAATTAACCTGGAAGATTTACCTGCTTATAAATTATTGAAATTAAAGTACACAAGTTTTTGAAGACAGAATTTCAAAAAAGTTATAAAACTTTATAGTTTATTGCTATAATAATAATAATAATAATAATAATAATAATAATTATTATTATTATTATTATTATTATTATTATTATTATTATTATTATTGTTGTTGTTGTTGTTGTTGCTGCTGCTGTTATTATTATTATTATTATTATTATTGTTGTTGTTGTTGTTGCTGTTATTATTATTATTATTATTATTGTTGTTGTTGTTATTGTTTTAACAGTTGTTATTGTTGTTGTTGTTATTATTATTATTATTATTATTATTATTATTGTTGTTGTTGTTGTTGTTGTAACAGTTGTTGTTGCTGTTGTTATTATTATTATTATTGTTGTTGTTGTTGTTGATTATAAAACTTTATAGTTTATTTTTTTTTTTTTTTGTTGTTTATGATGACGACGATGTTGTTGTTAATTGGTTCTTATTTAATTTTTTAAAAATGTATATTTACATTACATCTGATAAATAAAATACTCTTAACTAGTTTGGTTTTTACGTCAAAATGAAGTATTTTTCATTTAATAAGGTCGTAAAGTATTTTCGTCTGTGTTACCACAAACACTTACCTTATTAAAGGAAAGAATAGAATCTGGCACTGTTTTACAGTCGAATTCTAGTTTGAGAAAGCTTGTCAGTTTTCCGAAGATCAGAGATTTTCTATGACGCTTTTTTTCACCATTCAAAGCTAACAGATTTGATATAATTGATAGTTTCTGGACTTGAGGGTAAATTCAACAACACTTTATTTTATAAACTCTGACTAAAATAGTTATTCATGTGGCTACATTACCTGTGCACATATATGTATCAATAGACAGATTCGCCTCCTTATCTCAATGAGGAAACAAATATTTATCAAACGTTTTACAAAACATATGGGCATGAGAGAGAGAGAGAGAGAGAGAGAGAGAGAGAGAGAGAGAGAGAGAGAGAGAGAGAGAGAGCGTTGAGTAATGGTGTTTAACGTCCCAGTTAAGAAAATTTCATTTATATCGAGATGTCGCAAGCTTTAGGCGAAAATGCAGAAATTTTGCCTGTGTGTTGCAAAGATGGCAATATACAGCAGGGTTCTTTATCGTGCCACGCCTACTGTGACACGAGACCTTGTTCATTTTAAGTTCCCATCCAAAAGAATCGCGATTTTCATTTCGTAAAGCAGTAAGGATATATTTAAGGATTGAACTTTGATTGTACTGAATTTATTGGGTGATAACTTCATTTGGTCACGCGCAAATTGAATGAATGGCGAAGCTCAATCCTTATATTTACAATCTTTTAAAATTTCTACGATAAAACACGAGGTTTCCTTAGTAATGAATTTTATTTAAAAAAATCTCGACATGGTCCTGGTTTTCTTGTATAAAAAACACAAACACAGATTGATCCTTTGCATTTGTCATGTGCTGATTTTGAATGCATTATTTTAATAGAAATTCAAAATCAGCACATGACACATGTATCACTAAATTTTATTTATTTTCTGAAAAAAATTCTTATCCGATTGATAAACTAGCGATTTCGGGAAAAAACGCAACAAAAAAACATAGCTATCAGCTAATCGCCACTGAAAGGTTTTGTTTGTAAACAATGCTGTAGTAGAACTTTTTTTGACGTATTAATACGGGTGATACAAGTCCTGACGTCATTGGTAAAGATCGCACGTGCCCAACCAAAGTTATTGGGAAATATCTTCAGTTGCTCTTAAAGGGTTTACTGAAGAGAATTCAATACGATTATATATATATATATATATATATATATATATATATATATATATATATATATATATATATATATATATATATATTTATTTATATATAGAGATATAGATATATATAGATATAAGCAAGTGATACATATATATGAAATAAAAATAGTAGAAGTAGTAGTAGTAGTGGTGGTGATGTTATAAAATGAATATCTGTTTATTTGATTTGAGGTTCAGTGGAAATCTCCTGATCTATAAATCTATAAATAGAAATAGGCAATTCCATGTCTGAAAATAGAAATGACATCGGTTTTCCATGATCTGAATATAGGATCGTCTAAAAATAGAAGTGACACCGGTGTAATAAAAAGTATTGACCCGGGTAAAAAAAATGACCCAGGTTTCATTTTTCATTGTTGAATATTGATCAGTGTGTGCTTTTTTCCGTTGAAAATTAAGACCAGAAATCGTAAAAATTATACTCTGTGTCATTTTTAACAGCTTTTTTTCTTATAATCACTGAAAAACTCAACAATTGATTCCACTTTTTATTATTAAATCATATTATTTAAACATTCTCATTGGCTTAGATTGCATCATGTGGTTTGTGATAAATATCATATTGCACAGAAGCGCGTGCAAAAACATCATATTGACTTGGAGCACGTGGCCGGGTTCTTCCATGATCGTTTTCCGCTCCGCGTTGTATTCATTGTTTTCAAATGGCGTCCAAGCGTACATGTTATTGTTGATATAAGAATATTTGATCTTTATTTTTGAAGGTCGGATTTAATGATAAAGCAATTGTAGCATGGTGATTTCGGTCGATATGTGTTTTACCGACTGAAGAAAATCGATATCAACCTCGGACTACGTCCTCGGTCGATATCGATTTTCTTCAGTCGATAAAGACCTCATCACCATGCTATAATTGTATAATATTTTGAAGCATTTAATATTTTATCGTGATTATGTATGTTAGTTTTCTTAAACATAATGGTTTTATACATGTCATAGTTTTTTATATACACGTATGTTTGCAAATTTTATTCATTTATTATTAAATTCCTTAGCTGGATTTGGATTCATATAATTTCATAGATTCATTATTTTCAACTGTTTGGCTTATGTTGTTTTTTTATCCATCAAACTTTTCGGTCCCTAGTGTCACTGATGAGGAATGATTTTCCGAAATGTGCACATATGGCACATCAAAATGTAACAGGTAGTTGTGTTATATATTTATCATGTCTCTATTATTTTATTTTTATCGTAATTGACCAGATTTTTCAACATTGCCATTGCGCCATTTACTAATTCCGAACTGACCATTATATTTCTGATCAGCATTACTCTTGTACCAACTGATAAACGTAACAAATTTAATAAATTACCAGCATTTCTTTCATCATTAGGAATAAGTTTCATAGGTACATCTTCTCCCGACTCTGTCATTTTTTATTAAAAGTAATGATCAGCAAATGATCTCATAGGTAACAGTTTGCTGCAATTCTGTTTGTTGTCTAGCAATAAATTCCTCAACTAACTTGTTTGCAAATATTGTCATATGGATTTATCAACTTTGATTTTAAAAATTCATAATCATCTAACGTAAGTAAATAAACTCTAGCCCTGTTAAGAAAAGTTGCATAAGTTTGATTTTGCAATTGTCGCACATCATTTAAAAATATTGGTATGAATTTGTTCCATAAAATCTTATTGTGAAAAGCAAACCTAACCTTTACTGGCTTAAGTTGAAAAAAGTTTCAAACAACTAGTACATTAAAATATCAAAAAAAATTTGAATTTTCAGATATCTCAGAAAGACGCCTTGAAATAATAGTTAACATACAGTCACTCACCAAACTGATATCTCAGAAAGACGCCTTGAAATAATAGTTAACATACAGTCACTCACCAAACTGATATCTCAGAAAGACGCCTTGAAATAATACTTAACATACAGTCACTTACCATACTAATTTCATCAATTATAACTGTATGTACTCCATTAAATGATATCTTCAGTCTATCTAGTTGCAAGGTGGTCAGTGGTGAATAATATTAATTCACATAACGTGAAACACTTAATTTTCATAAAGAATGAATTGTGACCCAACGTTTTTTGCAGCAGTACCAGTTGCTGTATTAAGTTGCAGATATCAATTAAAAATGATATACCAATACCAGCACCTCCTGTGGTAAAAAGATAAAGTGAATTTAGCTTTGCAGCATTATCTTTAACATAATTTAAAGCCAGTTTTTGTAAATGTGTTAAGGTTAAATTCCTTGATTTAAAATCAGCCTGAGACATTATACATGCTTCCAACTCATGAAACGCGAATGCTTCAGAATTATTGTAAGTTCTACATTATTTTATTCAGATAGTATATTTTCCAATTTTATTTATATTAATCAATTCGTTTTACACTACGTTATGCATATTTGAAAACTTTTTAAAAACAACTTTTTATGTATTTAAAACACGTATCCTTTCGATCAACAGTATTTCCAACTGCTGCAGCTAAACAAAACCTTATTTGGGCATACAGCCCCAGTGACTGACCAACTTTGCATTCGCCACCTAATAAGAATATAATTAAGGCATTCTCGAAAACATAGAATTACTACCCAAATTTGAACTTCATGCGTAAATTAATATGTTGATATTATTTTTTTTATATTCAATATCCATATTGATAAATTCCTGTATATTAATAGCATGATATCAATTTCAGATATTCAAGTATACACAGTAATTGATATCCTCTGTATAGATATCCGTATTTAATGTATACATTATTAATTGCATGGTATGTTGAGTGAAATTATGTATTCATACTTCAGTGATTGCTGGACGGTCATCCTAAACTTTTTTGATATCCATAAATCAAAATCATTCATTTGAACTATGGCTATATGTTAATTTCATTTATGGATATCCATAAGTAGAAACTATCCTAAAAGACATAAATCTAAAATTATTAAAAATTAATCAAGATATCCAGTATATCTATGTAAATCAATTCATGGATATGTGATTTTAGAATATTTCAGATTTCCATCGTTAATACATGTAGATATCCTTCAATCTAAATACCAATTTTTAAGATTATTGATATCAATAATTCACATTACTGGATATACTTAAGTAATTAAAGTGATTACGAAAAAAAACTTTTAAAGAATAATTACTAGAGATACCCACCATTTATATCCGTAATTATTGATTGAAAAAGTGAATGTCCTATCCATCAATCGAAATGGATATCTATAAGTTGATCGATGATTTTTTATTAAAATAAAGGATATCCATGATCTAGATATCCTACATGTATATCATCAATTATGTATCTAAATGTTGTGGATTAATGCTATTCATGTATAAATGATTAAGCATATCCTTAATTCAATTTATTGATAACCATTAATTAAAATTATCCCTATTATGGATTTAAGTCTAATTATAAACATACTGAAACATAATAATACATGTCCAGAATTTGTAAAATTGTTGTAAGTCCATGTTTTACATTTTGTCATTTGTCCCAAATGATAACACATACAAATATAACATGATACCGATATATAACGGTTTCAATTATTTTAAACACCTGCATAGTGTAAACTGATACTCTTTAATGCAGCAAAAAATTTCATTTTAATTGGATCAAATTATTTTTTAAAAATTTTTAATGGACACTTAAAGTATTACACTTAAGTAAGTATATTTCATTTTTCTGTTATCCCTGAAAAAAGTTCCGCAGCATCACATGTCTATTGTCAAAGCTAAACACACAGTTAAAGCGCAGCGACTGAGGCTGAGATAACTATTACGTGTATGAGCGAATACTAGTATTTTAATTCGGCTGTTTTTTTTATAGAAAAAATAAGGGTGTTTATATTAAAATATACATGTATCTGTTTTTTACTCACTTGTGCTTCAAAATGTTGAATCAGTGGTTGTTGAAATCGACTGAAAGCCCCCCCCCCCTTTATTCTAGTAACGATCAATATCGTATAATTATGAGTAGTACATATTTCAGCAGGTAAACTTTGATTATGATACAACGTAATCACAGTTATTGCGGAAATCATAAATTAGTGCGATTTTTCTAGCGTAGAAAAATAGGCTAAAATAAGATTACAGCTAAATTAAGTACATTTACAATGTTTTACTCTGAAATTCACAGATGGAACCATTAGATCACCCGACCACTTACACCACACACCATTTTCTACATGACGAAATTAGTAAGTGTTACGGAGTTCTTTACTGTTTTGTCATGTGCTGAATTTGAATTTCTATTAAAATAATACATTCAAAATCAGTACATGACAACTTGGCATGTGCTGATTTTTAATAAATTACTTTAATAGAAATACAAATTCAGCACTAGACAGTTTACTGAACAAGGCAGCAGATGTTATAGAATCGTTTTCAAGTATTTTTATAATAGAAAAAATAAATCCGGTTTTCTAGTTATATATACTTCTAGTTACTAACATTATATATACATAGCTTGAGTATGCATGAAAATGTTTATCTTTGATATATAAATCCTTTAGCATTCCCAAATACTACAAAATTACGAAATTTTGGAATATATATATATATATATATATATATATATATATATATATATATATATATATATATATATATATATATATATATATATATATATATATAACGCTAGTGTTGGTAACCTCTGGGCTAGAAAACAACAAACATATTTCTGAACCAAAATAAAAAGTTTATAAACGAATACTAATATGCTTATTTAGACATAATCTTTAAAACTTAAATATTGCACAAAACATTGCGATAATATTAGAAAAACTTAGTATACATGTGAATAAATTACTTGCATATTTTAAGTGTTCTTCGGACAATTTAAAACATTCTCTTAGTAGTGCTTTATGTTTTGTACAGACTTTCTGTTTGGAATTAGATATATGAGGGTTAATTACATAGAATGTTAATTTAAATGATAATTGCGAATTAAGCGTAATTTTTTATTAAGTAAATCGTATTTGTTAATGTACAATCATCAATTGGTGTTTTAATATTCAGGTTTACTGATCGAAATTCCAACGGAGTATGGTCAAATTTTAACTCGGGTCAATTTCTACATTACACCGGTTCTTAATATGGAATTTACCCGAATCCCATCCTAAAATTTTCACTGACCGTTGAGAATGACCCTTTAAATAAATAATTATTTGTCGTATTTAATGTGTATCGTAACAATATATCTAGAGAATATTTACCAGAAAGACAAAGTGAAGGTAAATAGATTTCATATTTCACAGTATAATTCTGTACGTAACGGACAGGGCTTGATAGAATCACTTTACCAAAAAAAAAAAAAAAACGAACACACACACACACACACAGAGAGAGAGAGAGAGAGAGAGAGAGAGAGAGAGAGAGAGAGAGAGAGAGAGAGAGAGAGAGAGAGAGAGAGAGAGAGAATGAACACAGAACCAAACTTAATGTCAATTTGGATCCTTCACGATAGATCAAAATTCCGCAGTTTTGTGTCATGAACTTAGGTCAGTCTCACACAGAACACACGGCTTATACGGTTGGCCACCCGTGTAAACCGTACATACAATCGAACCAACCGTGGCCTTATTCGAGTTACACTCGGGCCATTCGAGTATATCCGTGAAAGCCGTGTATGATTTTTAAAACTTTTAAAAAACTGGCACGGGTGCCATGTCCGTGTATGATCGTATTAGCGATCGTACAAGACCGTGTGAGACCGTACGAGACCGTATATACAACCGCACATGAAGTCCATTTCACGAGTGAGCTCAACCGTGTCAAATCGTATATAAATCGTATATATCGAAACATTCACGAATGTGTGATAATTCGAGCATAACTCGAACAAAAGTCGGTGGGATCGTATGTTAACCCTGTAAATGTCTAGTTAATCGAGTAAAAGTCGTGTTTAATCGTACTAGGCCGTAACATACTTTACTAGACCGTACTTGGAACCGTACAACAATCGTATCAAAATCGTTTGCAACTCGTGTTCAAACCGCGAGAAACCTTGCTTGACGGAGTATATCCGTGCTTTGTTCGTATATACTCGTGTTACATTCGAGTCTAATTCGTACCAACTCATCCCCAGGCACGGTTGGAGCTCAATAATCGTACCAGTTCCGAGTATACCGTATTGGAACCGTGTGCCCAACCGTGTTCTGTGTGAGACAGGCTTTAAATAACCTAGCATGTCGTATGCCAATACAAACTTAAGGATTCGGGTAGGCTTTAATCTAAACGAAGGGCCAAAGTTCAAATAATACTAAGTTGAGAGGAAGAGAAGCAGAGTGATAGAATGGCAAAGGAATACTCGGAGAAAAATGGCAGCTGCCAGAGATATATAGCTATCGAGGTAACGTCTCGAGTTGCTCTTGACCATTGATATATTTTACTGTTACACAGGTAAAACTCAAAACTAGATTAAAGTTAGAATCAGATATGTATCAGTCGCATCTGATAATAAAGTTTACTGAGAATGTATCTCCTTTAAAATGTGTTTAATATGTGTCTAGACAACTTGGTTGCAAACACCACAGTAAAACATACTACCAGTTCTACAATACATTAAAAGCATTCTGCAACATACCGTGGCTACAGTACAGGCCTGTCGAAAGTTTTACACTGAGCCGACGAAAAGGAGCCGAGACTCGGCTGCCGAGGGGCCGAGCTGTGGACAGCTAGTGGCCGAAAAGTTGTCAACTCTCGGCCCCTCGGCAACTGCAACTGTTCACAGCTCGGCCACTCGGTAGCCGAGTCTCGGCAACTCATTCGGCTCCTCGGCACTTTGAACTGTTCACGACTCGGCAGTTCATTTGGCCTCTCAGTAGCCGAGTCTCGACAACTAGCTAACGAGAGGTCTATCAATTAACATTTGAGACATTAATGTTTAACTGTATATTTGAAATAATAAAATATATCAATCGGTAATGATAAAGACTTTAAAAAATAACAATAATAAATTTAAGAAAAATAATGATTATAAAACAAATAAATAAAATAAAATAAAATAACATAAAATAAATAAATAAATAAATAAAATAAAATAAAATAAAATAAAATAAAATAAAATAAAATAAAATAAATAAAATGAAATAAAATAAAATGAAATAAATAAAACCATTAAATAAACGGATGGTGGAAAAGATACATATGTGATTTTTTTCAGCAATTTACATCTGAGAAAGATTAATTGTATATAATAATAATAATAATAATAATAATAATAATAATAATAATAATAATAATAATAATAATAAAAACAATAATAATTATAATAATAAAATATATCGTTCGTTAATGATAAGGAATATAAGTGCAAATTAAATAAATTAAATAATAATAATAATAAATTTAAAAATAAGAATATTAGAAATAATAATAAATAAATAAATAAATAAATAAATAAATAAATAAATAAATAAATAAATAAATACCATTTAATATATGGACGACGGAAAAATAGATACTTAAGTGATTTTTTCCCCCCAGAATTGCATTAATCTTTTATATTCCATTATGGAGCGGGATTTTTAAACAAAAAAAAATGGACTTCTGCCATCGCAGTTTCAATTTAGTCATTAAATGTACCTATACTGGTAAGCATCAGGTGTCATAATCCTAATCTGTCAATCCCCTGTCATCATCTTATACCTGGCTTTAATACACGAAGTTCAAAACCTTTAAGTACCATAACAAAAGAATGTCGAACAAACGGAGTTTTATTTAGACACATTGTCTCCGAGATTGGCCAGACTCCAACACCTGTCATCAAACTTTTGATTTTGAAAAAAAGCCGTCTAAAACGCTGCAGAAACTTGTTCACTGACACTGTTGCATATAATCTTCTCTACTAATTTTCCTACTGATCTCTCTTTGACTTACTCCAAAGTTAGATAATCTCACAATTTCTCTAAAAATATTGCGATATGTACGCGTAACTGCAGGCATGTTAAATGAACTAATGTTTTCTAGATAACGATCGAGGGGTCGAGTGGCCGAAAAAGTGCCGTGGAGCCAAGCGGTCGAAAAGGTGCCGAGCAGCCGAAAAAGTGCCGAGCAGTCAAAAAGTGGCCGAAAAACAGCCTAGCGATGGACAGCAGCTGCCGAAAAGGTGCCGAGCTGTTGATTACTATTGATTACTATTGGCTGAGACGAGCTGCCGAGTCGGCATTAATTAGGCACTAAAGTGTTTAACTTTCGACAGGCCTGTACTGTACGTATGTTTATTCCATACTTTTACAATTTACAATTTGTAATGTGTTTTGAAATAAAAATAATTATTCTATATTTATCACAAGAATTAAATAAATGAATTCATGTTCCATTGCTAGTGTTGGAAAACTATCAGGAACCTGTAAAAACGCCCTTATCTACACAAAGATATTATAATATAATTCCATCATTAGTGTTTTGTAGAAATAAAAACTCATACCCTTGTCAGACACACAAAAAAAATTAATTATAATTATTCTGCAATGAGTTAATTGGAGTTGAATAATGACATGTCATGCCAGATAATATTTAGATTTTACCCGAAACACACTGAAGACACGAATCTTCCAAAGGCGGCATCCATTGTAACTAAAGAACTAAAAGGCTTAACAGAAGCTTGTTAATTTTAAAATTCCAAATCCGTCACACCATATACAATATATTTACAAAAAAGAAAGCAGCTTTGTCCCATGGTTGTTAACTTGTCACATGATTCTTAACTTGCCAAATTATTAAGGATATAAAGTGAATTCCATGAAAGTATTGAATAGCTATTTGCTATAATTTTTAAACAAAGATTACCAAACTAAAATTTTGATCAATTGCATATTGATTGTTTACTTCATTGTTTTCATCATTTATTTACTTATTACTTATTTCATATTATTTTATTTCGTGTTATTGTATTTAAACGATATCAAACTTTAAGTCCTTTCATTGCTGAATTCGTCGTCGGAGAGTTGAGTTGAGTTGAGTAATGGTGTTTAATGTCCCAGTCAAGAATATTTCAATTATATCGAGACGTCGCTAGCTATAAGTGAAAGTGCAGAAATTTTGCCTGTGCGTTGCGCTGATGGCATTATACAGCAGAGTTCGTTATCGTGCCATGCCTGCCATGACACGGGACCTCGTTTGTTTTAAGTTCCCATCCGAAAGAACCGTGACTTTCATTTCGTAATGCCGAGTGCTTGGCGAAAGAACAGTAACTACCCACTTTCAATTTTTGGGTCAGACCCGGCCGGGGTTCGAACCCACGACCTTCCACTTACGGAGCGAACACTCTACCAACTGAGCTTCCGCAGTGGCTCGTCGTCGGAGACATTGGTCTTAAAAAACCGGCTTTCTTCCCAAACATTTGTCACCACAAAGATTTATCCTATCCCACCTGGAAAAAAACTTAGCTATACTGAATAAATATTTGTCAAATGGCTTACAGAGTTTTGTGGTTTCTTTTTAGCTCACCTGGACCCTATGGGATAAGCATGTTTTGACTATCTCCTCTGAAGCTACTGGTTTAAATTAAACCAAACTTTACAGGTATGATTTAAACATCTACTAAGATAACTTGGCCCAGGTGAGCGATACAGGCTCAGTCTTCTGAGCCTCTGGTTAAGATCTTGGTCCCCATTTGTCTCTCATCTCACAGAATCGCTACGATATACAGGAAATTATCTCGGTTTAGGTGGAAGGCCGAAAAAAATAGTCTAACGTTAATTTTTTTTTTAAATAACTATAACAAATATGTATTATCAATTTAATATGATTTAGAAAACATAACGGGTATTTTTATTTAGGTCGGACTATTTAAGCGAACATACACTTCAATTTTTAAGCGTTTTTTTGAACGTGTATTTTTATTAAGAAGCTAATGATAAAATTTTATAAAATATTTTAAAAAAATATTAAATCTCAAAGATGCTTTGTTACTAGCAACACTTTGTTAATTTATATCTGTTATTGTGAACAGGGTCACTCCTCCAGGTATGTAAACTGTCTACTAGAATATGCTATTCATTTATGATTTGTATATAAATATTTTCTTTAAACATTATTGTAAAAATGTTTATGAGATTTATATAGAATTTATAACAGTCAGTTTTTATTTTGAACGTAGCCAATGCCGACACAGTTTGTTTTGATTAGTAAGGTTTTGTTTTACGGATCGTATTTCGTTGGTTTTTTTTTTACTTTTACCCTTTCTGGTAAAAATTTTATAACACGTGACAAATCACTCGACTGAAACCGCCAAAAAGCCCATTTAGCTGACACTGTTAAATTTTTATAACTTATCTATTTTAAGTGATTTTAAGTCAATTTTTTAAATGCATAAATATTCAGTTTAAAGATTGTACCCCATGCATTAAAATTTTCCTATTAGTATGGTAAAGTTAAAATTTATTCTTGATTTTGTAATGGGTTCCTAGTGATACTGATATTGAAATTGAAGGCTATCACAAACCAATTAGATGTAACAGAGAATCAAAGAAAGGAGGTGGTGTCATAGCATATGTATAGAAATCTATTTATTTTAAACATAAACCTGAACTTGAAATACCAGAACATGAATGTGTCTGGATTGAAATAATAATTAGGTCAAAAAGTGTTCTAGTTGATACGTTTTATACACCCCCCGATTCAAGCCGTTCTATATGGGATAAATTATGTGACTTCAATGAAAATCAATTAGATTCATCTAACAAACAGATAAAAACATATAAGATAGTAACTCAAGCAAAAGAACCACACTACAGAAAACTTGGTGACAAATTACGTTCTGGTAAATTAGATGACATAAATTGGTGGAAAATTATTAAATTATTCATTTCTTCTGATAAAGCATCAAGAATACCTCCCTTAATTGTTGACAATGAAGTTATCCATCACGAACAGATTAGAACCGACACTCTAAATCAGTATTTTGCTGATCAAAGTTCTTTACATAAAGATAGTGGACGCCCTCCAAATATACCTACAAGTAAAAAACATACTTTCTAACATACACATAACAAAAATGATGTTTCAGATAATATATTAAGTACATTAAATTAATCCAAAACATCTGGTCCTGATCATATACACCCACTTCTACTTAAACAATCATCTGACATTCTAGCACAGCCGCTAAGCCAATTTTATAATAACTCTATTACTTTAGCCAAATACCCTTCTGAATGGAAAAAAGCTCACGTCACTCCTGTATTTAAAAAAATGACCCTAGTTTTTTGGAAACTATAGACCCATTTCACTTCTCTCCTTACTTGGTAAAGTTATGGAAAGATGTATTTTTAAATATCTAAATTGTTTCCTTTTAGATGAAAGCTTGATTTCACCTCTTCAGTCAGGGTTCAGAAAAGGCAATTTTGTTGTAAACAAATTATTAGATATAAGCAATGATATTTTAAAAGCAATAGATTGTGGAAAAGAAATTCGACATACGAAAGCATTTGATATGGTCTGGTACAATGGACTGATTGAAAAGCTTCGTTCACTTGGAATCTGTGGTTCTCTTTTTCTGTGGTTTTGTGATTATTTATCTAATAAAAAACAAAAGATAGTTCTTTGAAATAATATTTGCTCTTCCAGGTTAAGTTTTAGATCAGAAGTCCCCCAAGGTTCAATATTAGGTCCATTACTATTCATTATTTACATCAACGAGATTGTCGATAGTATCAATAGCAAAAAAAACGTTTATTTGCCGATGATACTTCTGTGAACATAGTTGTTGATGATCCTATTTCTGCTGCTGATCTGCTTAATAGAGACTTAGACAATACATAATTGGGCTGAAAAATTGTTAGTAACTTTTAATCCTTCTAAAACCGAATCTATGATTATATCTCGAAAAATAACCATTTCCTTTCATCCTCTACTCTTTATGAATGATACACTTATAACGGAGGTGGAATCACATAAACAGGTTATGAATTCACTTTTCTTCAAATGCTTCATGGAACTGTTATATCTCATCTGTTATAACTAGAGCGAATCTTAGACTTTCTATTTCTCGAAAATTGAAGTACCAGTTAGACAGAAAAACTTCAGAAAAATATATGTAATTTTTATAAGACACTTACTAGAATATGCTGACGTTGTTTGGGATAGTATGACAGACGAACTTAGAAAAAAATAACATCGAGGCTGCACGAGTAGTAACTGGGGCAACTAAACTTGTCAGTAGACACTTACTTTATCAAGAAACGGATTGGGAAACTTAAAAACACAGACGACGTAAACATAGACTTTTGATCCATTACAAAATGGTTAATGGTTTAACTCCTGAATATTTACAGTCTCTTCTACCTAACAGACACTTGGACACTTATCATTATGCAACAAGACACAACCAAAACTTAGAATCAAAACAATGTCACACAAGCTATTATTTCAACTTTTCCCTACCTTAAACTACACGTGACTGGATTGACTTACCTTCAGACGTAAGGCTAAGTTCAATAAACAATTTTAAAGCATACATTGACAGAAGTTTTAATATACCTTTCTATTATTATTTTGGAAAACTTAAGGAACAAATCTTTCATTGTACACTTAGGTTAGAATGTAGCTATCTTAACGAACATGTAAATAAAAAAAATTTAATTGATAGTCCTCAATGTCAGTGTGGTCAAATCGAATCTGTAAAACATTTTCTTCTAATATGTTCCTTACAGGAACGGATCAGGGGTTTCTCTTGATGCCAAGGATCAAGAGTCCTAGGGACTCTCTTACTTTTGAAATGAGAGTCTCACTCTAAATTTTCAGAGTCCCACAAAATCTGTTGGTTGCTTGGAGCTGTATTTACAAAAAAAGATCCTTTATTTTAAACCCTTACTTAATACTATGCCTACAAGTTACAAATATACTATCATCAGATTCAGTCTATGTTATTACAGAGGGTCATTATTGGACCCACTGTTTAAATATTTATTACAAATATTGCAGACCAGTCTGGATTGAACCTGGAATGCAATTTATTAAAAAGGACCTTAACCTGCTAACGAGTCCTATCGGACGCGGGGAGTAATTTGGAAGAGTCCTGAATAATGAAATCGCGTCAGAGACGCAGAAATCCTGCGTCCGGGAAATCCCTGGACGGATTAGAAAAAAAACTATAGCTACCCTTAACTTTGATACAACTGTTAAATTATTATTTTGATTTGGCGACTCCAACAATTTAACTCTTAAGCAAAATGAAGAAATTTTTAACACAGTCCAAAAATATATTCAGTTAACGAAAAGGTTCTGATCTACACTCCCATGTTAAATGTTTCTGTTTTATTTTACTAACAGGTATATGTACACATGTATTCTTTTGTCTTATGTTAGTACTTTTCTATGAGCTTTTATAGACATTCTTTATATATTTATATATATTTACTTAAGTTAATTATAATATTGTCAGTTAATTTTTGAACAGTCATTGTATTTTTGTTCTTTCAGCTACGGCCATTACATGTTGAATTACTGTGAATCAGCTTTTATTAATTTACTGTTAACCAAGGTTTAATAGCTTGATTGTACTTCCATTAACGCATTGAATTAGATGAGGTTAACAGCCGTTAATAAAAGTTGATTTACAGTATATTGTACAGTTGTTCTGGAGACAGGTTAATATAAGCTTTTGCTTGTTCCTGAATCCAGGTTACAATTTGTTTTGTTCTTTTTGTTTGTACTTTACAAATTAATAAAATATTATTTAAACTAATGGGTTCTAAGACAGTAAATTAAAATGCGATTTTGCAGATGTTCTGTGATCAAGATACATATTAGGTCGCATTATATTTCTTTATATCTTAACAATTAAGAACATGATACATGAATAACACACAGTTATACAAGTACAACATATATAATAAGACACCTTTTTCAGCTCTCTCTCTCTCTCCCTCTCTCTCTCTCTCTGTGTGTGTGTGTGTGTGTGTGTGTGTGTGTGTGTGTGTGTTTGTGTGTGTGTGTGTGTGTGTGTGTGTGCTAATAAAAACATGCTATAATATATTTATGGTTGGTAGTCAGTTAGTAGTAACGAGTTTTTGCCCCCAAGCTAACGTCGCGAGTTAAGTTGGAAAATTAATCACTTATTTGGGTTCTTTCTAGGTCAGGTCACCTAAAAACCTTAGTATTGGTCATGTTTGTGCTTATTGCCATTCAGTTAAATACATAAACTTTACTATTCACAGCAAGCAATATAATATACTGAATAAAGTACATGTATATCAGTGTGTGGTAGTTCAAAAGATATACATGCTTCGATGTATGATAACTTCCTTACTCGGAATAGGCAGTCGAGTCTGATTCTTGGAAATAATTGTACCGAATTATAGTTTATTAAGTTTATTTTAGCTTATTGAGTTTATTACCAGCTGTAAAGAGTATATATAATGCGTTTATTCATTTAATAACCTAGTTGTTTAAAATCCTTTTCATTATTCACGATTATATTTGAATTCCTTTCAAATAATCAAAAAAAAATTAAGGTATGTTTATTGAGTTTTTTATAGTACAGATATTTTTCTAAAACAAACGACTTATTGCTAATGAAATTTCCAGAACTTATTTTGTCATAAATGAAATGATAAATTCTACAAATTGTGGGTTTACAAAAGAATAGACCCAAATACATATCTTGCAAGTTCGTATTCATAAACGTAAAATAGAGTTGAGTTGAGTAATGGTGTTTAACGTCCCAGTCAAGAATATTTAACTTATATCGAGACGTCGCCAGTTATAGCCGCAAGTGCAGAAATTTTGCCTGTGCGTTGCGCTGATGGCATTATACAGCAGGGTTCTTTATAGTGCCACGCCATGACACGGGACCTCGTTTATTTTACGTTCCCATCCGAAAGAACCGTGACTTTCATTTTATAATGCCGAATGCTTCGCAAAAGAACAGTCACCACCCACTTTTAATTCTTGGGTCAGACCCGGCCGGGGTTCGAACCCACGACCTCCCACTTATAAAGCGAGCACTCTACTAACTGAGCTACTGCAGTGGTAAACGTTAAATAGATTTTCCATCCTAAACTTCCTATGCTTCTGGACGGTTGGAATTCGTTATTCTATGTTGGATAAAATGAAGATTTAATAAATAAAAGAAAGATATGAAATAGTCATTTATAGTTATGTAATGTGTTACTTTATCTACTTTTTATAAAATAATACAATTCAAAAGTAGCACATGACAATGTATTGCCATATACCATTTTTGAATGTGTTTTATGATTAAATTAAAAATTGAATATGATAGTCACGTAGAAACGTAAGATTAATAGTCTAATAATTTTTATATATCACATATCATCGTTAAAATGTTAAAAACCTATAAACTATAAACTATTAGAATATCACTGTGATCTAAAGTACTTAATTTGTGTTTTCTAAAAAATACCATACGAAACGTAATCGCTTTATCTAGAACTGCTGATCGTTAAAATGTAGCCAACCGTGAATCATGACCAAACAGTTTATATTGTTAAGGAAGGTAATAGGTAAATGTATATGAAAATATTTATTCCGCGAAAGGAAGTAAAGTTGGGTTCTTGGAAGAAGACGTCCTACAGATCTTCTGTCAAAAACGTTATTGAGTTTTCAATTCTGTGTTTAATGTTAAACAGTTTTTTTTACTTAATAACTTGACCTAATTTTGAAAACCGTGTCATACCTGTGAGGCCTTATTATTTATCAGAGACACTCAAGTTTATTTTTTATAAATTTTGACACAAACGTGAACGTATTTAATATTAAAATTTTGTAGCGAAAAACGAGAACTCTATTAAAATTATGTTTTTTTATTCCAATATAATATACTACTATTTTAGATAATATGACATATTGTATCTCGGTTCTTTATGGAATTGTCTATTGTTGTTGTAATTGTTGTTTGAAATGATGCATGTTTTTTTTTCCAACTAGCACAACATTAATTTTAAATACTGGCGCATTATTGTGTTTTTATTACTTATTACTTGCGCGTTTTTGTGTGTCCATTTATTACTTAACTCTTTTCCACGACAATTCTGTGTCTGATTGCATATCATTTTATTATTCCCCATGTAATTGCTACAGATTTTATCTTGAAATAATCACTTATTAGTGTTATCAATAACATGTACAAAAATTAAGCTTGTCTATTTCATATTCAGTCATCGAGAGTAGATTTCATTCTCTGACGTTGAAGGCCTGAAGCATATGACCCAAGTTCGAAAAAGCTGCAAATGCAATGCAAAAATACCTCAGTTTCACAAATTACAAATGAGTTATTGGTTAGAGAATATTACAAGACTTTAAGGGCTGTAATCATAAAATTTTTTTATACGTATGAAGTCATCTTATCCAAACTCATCCTGGATATATTTAACGTTCCACATTTCTATGTTATTTTCATTCCCAAACTTTAATCGCATACGATGGGTGTATCTAGACAGCAGGTGCAAACTCTTCCGAAACCAGGACTCACTTCCCTGGGGAAAGTTCATGTGTTTAACTGGATAAGCCAGTTTTTATAAACTTACTATGATTTTATGATAGTGATTATACATGAACCGGTATGTTTGTGCTTGATACTTATACAGAACTTTGTTTAATTTTGAGAGAAGAATTTCACAAAACCATGCAAATCTACACACAAATACATAAACGTTCAATTTTTCTGTTGCCAACTTTCCATTTTTTTGCATTGATACAAATGCCTCTCCCGAGTATTGGTATATTTGTTTCAAATTTTAACAGTATAGTTGTTCCCACGTTGGATTTTTTCTACAACGGAGCAAACTGCCTTCAATTTAATTGTTGACTTAAATATCGCAACCCTAAGCTGATTAAGGCCTTTGAAAATTTATATGACCTTCATCACAATACTGTTTATAAATATGAAGTCGCTGTTTTTAAACATATCCTTGAGAGATTTGACTTCCCATAGATGTATGTTCCGTTATTTTTCAAATAATTTGATTTCAAACATGGCAGATGTAGTTTGCTAGACAGGAGGTACTTCCCCTTCCAAAGCACCGGGTATCACATCCCTGTTAAAAGTTTACGTATTTAACTGAATAAGGCAGTTAAAAATTTACTACTCTGGAATAGTGATTTGGACATCCACCGGTAGGTTTGTGCTTTACTGTAACTGTGGTTGTTCAACGCTTTTCCTCGAGCTGCAAATATAATTCACTTAACTCTGTAGTCATTAAAAGTACCAAGCAAATGAGTTAGATGAATTGAACGTCCATGTGTGTCAGTGTGTTCTTATAACCAGTTCAATAAAATGAAATTTAAGAAAGTATAAAAGTTATGCAACATGAGTGTAAACTTGCTAAAAAAGATAAAATAAAAACTGAACTTCCACCAAAAATATTGAACAAATATTGCAATATGAGAAAAGTTACAAAACTAAGCCAATTTAAAATTCAATTTTGTCGAATTAATTCTTTTACCTAAACTCTGTAAAACGTAAAATACATATTGCGATAATATACCGCAAATAGCCTATTATGCGTCTTGTATCTTTCGTCGTCCTTGCATTACATTTTAACATTTATTTATTTATTTTTTGATCAGCTGTTTTGTGCTGTAATCGGATCACCCCCTTGACCAAAGAAATTGATGTCTTTATATAAATATGAACCCCTCCCCAAAATAAAAATAAACTAGCACAAATTCTTCTCCTGTTTAAAGAGTCTGCTTTAATAAAACGTTTAGTTTCGTCTGGACGATTTGTACTTGTTTATTTCCGTGTAGGATAAAAGGAACACGTGGAAGCAATAAATAATTTAAGTTGATAATTTCTAGCGGAAGATATTTGAAAAACAATAACTGGAAATGTTTATAAAATAAAGCAATTATTCTGACAAGATAACAATTTTACAACTTTGTCTCGTGTTTTAAATCAAAGATTATACAAAACGTTATATCTCTATCTACAACACCTGACTCTTAAAACGTAATGAACCTTAAATATATCATGACCAGACATCTATGCTGTTTTGTTAAATTTTATAGAGTACGCATTCGCTGTATAAACACTTCCTTATTCCGAAAAAGGAATTTATGTTGAATTCATGAAAGCAATCATGTATATATTGATGAAATTCTTTTCAATCATAGAGGAGTCCTTGGGTCTTTTGGTATCAATTTAAAACAGGAAGAACTTGACCTGCTTTTGTAGAAGACATTATATATATATATATATATAAATATATATATATATATATATATATATATATATATATATATATATATATATATATATATATATATATATATATATAGGGTTTAAAGACTTTTTGCTGTGATAAATCTTGTTTTCCACCAATAACTATGTCACTTGCCACGACCATTCTGTCCTGGATTGCATTGATCTTATAGAATTTGCCCGATAAATTGCCACACATATCATCATCTTGAAAAAAGCACTTGTAAATAAGAAGTGTGGGTGATAACAAAGTACTAAGAAAAATTAGCTCGTCCGTTTCATCTTGAGTCAGCTGTGAATAGTTGTTAAAATCTCTCAAACTTTGAAGGTTTGAACATCGGATCCCAGTCCGAGCAAGCTGCAAATACACTGCAGATAATACATTAGTTTCGCCTTCGGGTCATTTAGAACTGAGGTTGTTTAACCCGTTTCTTCGATCTTCAGTTCTTACATTCCTATAGCGGCAGCTATCCTGTCAAATAAGCTACAAGTTAGTATTTGATGCACGCCAATGTGTTTCGGTTTTAAATCTTTTAATAGTGTTTAATTCATATCACGTGATCGTTACTAAGAAGTTAAGATATAAACAGTTACGACAATGTTTAATGCATTTTGCAATAAATGGAGATCTTTTACTACATTTTTTGAATAATAACTAACACATTGTTGGCATGTGATGGCCAACCATAGCACAGAATAATTGGCAAGTAAGGACAGTCCCTCATGAAGTGCGTAAAGTCACCACAGTTGAAGCATCCTCCGACACGGAAGGACTGGGCATTATCTTGTTGTTGAAACTGAAAAGCTGGATTAATCCTGGGCATATTGGCTGTATTACCTCCCTAACAACTATTACTACCTGATACATCTAAAGAAATACTATTGAAAACAGCATTAGGAGCAGTAGTACTGAACTTACCTCTATCCTTCTCTTTATTTGCTTAGCTTAATTTTCAGCCCTGTTAATTTTACTATCATCTTCTGAATTCTCTTTGGTGTTTGAATTTTCAAGAGTTTCTTTGTCTGAAGACAAAAACAAATTTGTTTTTGTCTGTATCATTGAATAAACTTTAAATACTAGATTTGTAAAATTTTATAACAAATCTTGACAAAAAATAAGTAAATGAATGAATGAATAATAAATAAAGAAAGAAAGAAACTCTTGAAATTTCAAACACCAAAGAGAAAAACTTGAACGCACATTTTTTTTTTAAATAGGTATGGTTTTAATGTTCAGTGCGTTCTAGATGATTAACCTACCCTTTAAAAAAACATAAAATGGACATGTTCCATTAATCGAAGGGGGCACATGAATGTTACCATTCATAGTTTATATATTTACGAAATAGTGGATAGTTTTTATATATCGCTTATAAAAGCTGGAAATGTTTCCTTACACGACCACAATTTCAATACAATCAAATTTGTCTCGTGCTTTCGATCAAAAGCCAAACGAAATGTGATAGCTTTATTTAGAACTGCCTATCACTAAGATCATGTGAAACTTGAATACATCTTCACAAAGCGCTTTATGCTTTAATGCTATGCTATAAAAGATATTTATATTAAGTTTGTAAATTGTTGTATAAACACTTCCTTATTCCAAGAAAGGAAGTTAAATTTAGACGTCTTTTAAACAAACAAATATATAAATTATGTATAGAGAACACACTCTAAATTTTATATAACTCGATAACATGACCTAGTTTTAATAATTGTGTCACACATTGTTAGATCTCATTATAATTAGCCGTCAGATACTTCATTTTAGGCATTACGTTTATTTTTATCATTCTTGCTACAAACATTATCGATAGTCTAACATGGTTATCGCCTCAGTCAAATACTTAAAACGACATTTATTTCAATAAATCATCGTACATGTAAACAAAATTATGCGCAAAATAAGGGATTCCAGAACACGAGTAAAATTCATATAAATCAGTCTCTCCAAATTTCATGTTATTAAGATAAACATGTTTAAATAAATTAACATTAAAAAACAGAAAAAAAGAGATGCTAAACAAATTAATAATTTAAAAACCTTAAAAAATGAATAATTAAATATTATTTTTACAAATGTAAGCAACTATTGATATATCAAATTATTCTTACATCATTTCAATTTCGTATAACTTCATCTAACGTTATATTTTGAATATAAAAATGAATTGAAACAGAAAGAGGTTCTGCACATGATGCTTTGAAATTTTTGGGAGCATCTTATAGTAGGGATGAATTTTATTGTTATATTGGGGAACCAGGTTGTATAAGAAAGGAGGGGTTAATTAAGCTTTATTTTGTAAAAAGCTTCATAACAAATGCTGGCTGCTTCAATGTTCCAACTCTTTGTTTTAAAGTTTCAGAGTGGATTGAAGCAGAGTAATGGAGTTTTACGCCCCAGTCAAGATTCTTTCACTTATTTCAAGGCGGTCAGATCTGGGATGGTGGAGGAAACCGGAATGCCCGGAGAAAACCACCAACCTTCGGCAAGCGAATTTAAAGTTTCAGAAATGTTTCTCAGACCACATCCCCATATTCACGTAAAGGTCTGATAAAGCCAAAATAATTTTTTTTAAATCACGTGTAATGTGAAATTGGCGATAAAATATTTTCTATTTCAAGAGAAGTCAGAATTAAAGTATAACTTAACGTTTGTGTTTGTCGGCGTCTTATGTTAATGTTTCATTCATTTTAAGGCAAGGGTGTGTTGTTTTGAAATATCAAGTCCTTCACTTTATCAAAGCTGTAAATTTAGAAATTTTTTAGGAAACCAAAGTGTTTAGAGAAAACCATAAAATTCGGCAAGCAAACTGAAAATTTTTTACACTAGAACCTGCCCAGAGTGAATGTCAAACCTAGACGCTTAGAGAAGCTGTTATTTGTAAATGCGCGCTTGAGCCCACCCGGCTTCCGAAAACGTGTTATCAAAGGGGATTTAGAGACTGATATTTGATTTTTTACTTACTTCTTATTTGATTACAGTGAAAGCATGTTTTTACAAGTTAACCTTTCACATATTTATTATACCGTTTAAACTTTAGATAAAAAATAAACAGAACCAATCAAAATATAAATAATTCAATCAAAGTATGAATGAAACCAATCTAGGTATAAATGAAACCAATCTAGGTATAAATAAAACCAATCAAAATATAAATAAAACCAATTAAAAAAAAAAAAAAAAAAAAAAAAAAAAAAAAAAAAAAAAAACAAAGTATAAATTAAACCAATCAAAATATAAATAATTCAATCAAAGTATGAATAAAACCAATCAAAATATGAATAGAACCAATCAAAATATAAATAAAACCAATCAAAATATGAATAGAACCAATCAAAATATGAATAAAACCAATCAAAATATGAATAGAACCAACCAAAATATGAATAGAACCAATCAAAATATGAATAGAACCAACCTAAATATGAATATTTTAGTATCAGCTATTTGGTTCACTCTCTGTAACAAAATGTGAAAACGGATTTGATAATTAAATTACAAAAGAAATTTTTTGATGCGTATTTTTTAAGTTTTATGAGTGAAGAAATAAACTAAAAATAGTAGAGAGTACAATACATACCTATCGAAGTTTAACACTAATATATGCTAATTGTGCTGCCTCGCCAGTGATTATGTTTCTTAACCCGAGTTGTTATCAGACGAAATCTTGATTTTTTAAGTTATTGAACTTTGTACTTTCGTTTTCGATTTAAAACTGTATGTATTTAAAAATTATTAGGTTAATTGGGTTTTTTTCCAGTCACATGATCAGTTTCGCGGGAAAGTAACAGCGTCTTTGTTCAGTTCGGTCGTGTTATGTAGTCAAACTTAATTTATGGACTTTTTTACTGCCTATTGTGTAAGTAATATAATAATCATTCGAATAATTGTTTACTACTAGTTAGTTTATTTGTATTTTAACGCGTATTAAATTATATTTTCATTTTTATATTGCAACGCGTCGTGTTTGATATTAATATTGACATATGTAATTTGCAGCATTATTTAAAATATTATGTGTTAGTATTGCAGGATTGTACTTTGAGTTTATGCTTTAATATGCAAGGCGAATTGATATATTTTTTAATTGTTTGTACATATTATTTGTAAATCATGATTCTTGTCAATATTTTAAACTGTATTTATTTTGTACACATTAATTGAACATTATGGTATTTGTTAACTGCATTGTATATTGTAGTTCTTTACCTTCTCCGGAGGTTTATGCTAAATGTTTATTCAATAAAGTGCTATATACAGCATACTAAAGGATAATGTTAAATTGTCAGCTCACTTCAGCCTTGTCATCTATATCTCGACAACAGATATCAATATTCCGGCAGTTTTAACGCCGCTCAAATGATTAATCACTAGTTATTATTTTTCGGCCGCTAGATCCCTAGTTATCTTGTCCTTACCATGTCAATGGCTTATATTGGTGTTTTAAAAGTGATGAAATTGGATAATTTTAGATTGTACATGATGATGAAAGTTTCTACCTTAGCTTGAATTTATGACACCTAATATTCACTCCGACTGAAAGTGACTGAAAATCAACATATTGTGTCGGTATGAGAGATTTTTTAAAACACTGGATGTGGCATACATCCCGCGAGACACAAAATTAATTAACAAGTTGTACCATAACACATTGTCTCAAAATAATAGGGGATGTAGCAGCTTTGTCAAGGTGGAAAGAAATTTTTATAAGATCCGATTGTTCAAGAATTTTTTTTTTGTGATTTGATGGCTTTGACAGACCAGATCTTGTCTGTCTTTTTCAACAGGCCATCAAAGAAACACCATTTGATTCTGTCTCTAACAATGTCAATATAACAGTGAATATCGGTCAAGTGTTAATTTATGTTATTGAAATTTTATTGATTAATTTCTTTGATTTTATTTTGTGCATTTTAACAATTGAACCGTGCGTTTTTTCAAGCTTGTCTCGAATATAAACAAAAATGGCGTCATAGCCATATTGTTTACCTATGGTAATGTAGTTCCGGATTCTTATGTATTCATACACAGAGTGACAAAGTTTTTGTCGTTTAGTGTCAATTATGAACGCAATGGCTCTCAAGCTTGTTTCTATAAAAAATTCACAAGGCAAATAAAAAAATATAATTAAATTATCGAAAAAAACGCAATAATTAACATAAGGATTCACTTTACCCTTCGGAAAATAAGTAATGCCGCCGCCACAAGATTAAGTAGAAATAGAAAATAAAACAAAACCAGTGAAAATAGTAAGGAATATTATTTTAAAAATATAAAAGTGAGAAATTTGATAAAATTAAAATTGTTGAAATTTGAAAAAGCTAAAATGTACATGGTTACAGTTGCTTGTCTGCAGCTATACCACTACAGTAGATCAGTTGGTACAGGACTTCGCTTTGTATGTGTAGCAGTCGGGTCTGACTAAGACTTTACGAATTGGTAGTGACTGGTTTTGAATCAAGCAAAAGTAAAAGTTACGAGGAGATCTTAAAAACCGATGTCCCGTGTCACGGCAGGCGTGGCACGCTAAAAACCCTTCCTGAACATTGTCTTCAACGCACTGCAAATATTTAAATAATGCCACTTAACCTAAAGCTGGTGACGTCTCGATATAAGTAAAATATTTTTGACTTGGATAATAAAACACCATTAATCGCCATTCAATTATCACTTGTATGCAAACAGAATATACGACTTTGCATTGACCAATCATATCGCGCATTGCAGAGTTGTGGTTACATTTGCAGTTCTTTTATAACATATGACAATGATTTTTTACCTAAATTGATAAATGCCTTCGAACTTTTTTGAAACTTTGTGAATTGTAATAATGAATTTCGTTATAAGACAATAGATCATAATTAATTATGTAAAACTAAACAAATTTTCATTTTATTTTTATGTAGGTAGATACCGCCTTGTTTGCTAAAGGATATTGAGTTTCCGCCTCAAAAGCGGTAAGTTGTGGATTTGATCCTAGCAAGGTAAGACCTTAAAACTTAAAAAAGTTTAAACATATGATTGTAAAATCAGTATGTTGATAGAGAGTAGAACCCATAGTTCTGAATCTAGATTAAAACTTGTAATTATACTGTTTTAGGGAAATAAATATTTACATGTATCTTAATATTGAAGAACAATTAAAAAAAATTCCGTTATAATTGCAAAGTTATGTCCTATGTTTATTTATTTATTTATTTATTTATCTATTGTTGTTGTCGTTGTTGTTTGTAAAACTGGGTTTGTTAAATAATTTTGTTTATAATATGAATAATTTGTTGCTAGCGCTTTAGGAAAACAGTTCTTACAAAATTATAATATGCTCTAAGTAAAGTATACTAAATTAATTTTACATGTACTAATTTAAATATATTGATTTTCAAGTACTCAAGTACAGATCTATAGACTAAAAGTTCAACAAAAAGACATTCGTTATGTCTGTCAAGAGTTGGGAAGATACAGAAGGGACACTATCCTGTACATCCACAAGCGATTATGATGAAACCAATGATAGCCATCCATGGAAAGGAAAAAAATGGAACTTATCAATAAATCTTGAAAACATCTCTAAAAGTGCAAAATATGAAGTACCAGATTGGTGTTTAAAAAGACGATCAAGAGTATTGCAGAATTGTTCAAAACCAACGCCAAAGAAGAAACCAAAGAGATCTGACCCGTTAATAGATATGAATATCGTTTCTGACAATATCCTTAAAATGAAATCATGGCTATATGAAAAACATAAACCCTTAAAAATGTTTTGTCAACAACGACAGCATTATTGTGGTCAGTCTGTTAGGAATGAAACTGCTATTTTGTACCGTTTGATTAATATAGAGTTAAATATTAGTTTACCACAGACGAAAAAATTTTTAAATGGTAAAAAATCTGTCTTTAAGATAAAACAACGAAAGGCGAAAATCCGAGAAAAGTATTTAAAACGTTACAGATGGGTATTTATCCCTTCTCATGACCGAATAGGAAAACAAAATTTGAATTTGATAGAAAGAAATGCTAAAAAGTCTAAAACAACTATTTATGTTAAAGTAGTACGACCAAGCACGTTCCAAGACTATATAAAAGTTATTGGACATGATTGCCCAATAATCCAATTGCCAAATGAAGGCGGTATTGGTTACAGCCGAGAATGGATTATGAAAATTGCTCATTCCCAGTCAATAGAGTATATTTGGATGATGGATGATAACGTTTCCTGGTTCAAAGAGTACATACCAGAAACAAAAGAAAACCGGATAGAAAAAGACCGAAATGGTAATAAAAAACAAAATTTGGTGAAGCCGGAATACTGTTTTCAGTTAATGGAAAAGGTATTCAAAAGGTTTAGAAATAAAAAACTTGTTGCAATGAGTCCGCGAAGACAAGGACCATTTTTAGAAATAAATAACGAATTTTCACATAAGCCAGCTAATTGTGTAATGCTTCTAGATGTGAAAACAATCAAAGAATATAATATTCAATTCGACCAAAGACTGCAGTACTTTGAAGATATGATATTCGCGGCTGAATGTCATAAAGAAGGTTTAAAAACATGTATATGGAACCGATTTGTGTTTTACAAAAAACCATATACAAGTGTATGCAAGCCTAACATTATCATAATGGAGTGAAAATGACTTTAACAGCTTATCGATAATTGTATCATATATTTGTATGTGTATATAATAATAACTATACGGTCTATATTATTTAAATGTTTTATAATATACTTTGAATAAATATTGAACTTTAATTTAATAGTTTTTAGTTATTCGTTATTAAGGCGGGAAAAATACTTCGCGGAGATCCCACAGTAATTGGCTGGTCATCGATCGTAAATCTATCCATACAATTTCGGTAACGCTCTATTCATCGTTTTAAATTCAATCGCGACTTCCTATGTTTCAAATACCTAATAACACATTTTAATACTTATATTACCATTTTATGAATGAAAGTTTCGACTTATATAAGTTTTAGCGCAAAGCATTCTGGGTCGATAGACTGAAAACCACCAATGGTTTATTTTCATTCATGGTCAATCGGTCTTGACCAATCGGTAAAATTGACACGAATGTCAAAGGTCATTCAAAGTAGTATAAAAAGAACGCTGAAGTTTGAGACTTTGTGAAGTTCCTTAGATCGTGCATCATAAATGTTGCGGAACGGCAGTTAATAGGAAATCTACTCTCTACGGATAGAGAGGGACGGAAGCATACGGCAATTTTTAAGGGTTCTAACGCATCAAACTTGTCGAACGATTTGGTGTTAGCGATTATTGTATGTAAATACTGTGTTAATTTCGCTAGCGGATAATAGTGAAGGTTGCTTATCAAAACCAATTACATTTATTTGCGTTAGTGTTGAGAGAGATTTGCAGCAGTGAAGGTTTATCCTCTTGCTGTATTCTGTTTAAAAGGGTTTATTCACTGTCTTTATCAGTGACGATTCAGCCAATTCTGCGGTCGACTACCACAGTGCTGTTTTCGCAGGGCTAGAGAAATATGAGTTCTAGTCCGGCGGCGCTTTCCGTTATTTCTCGTAACAAACAGAGATGTATAACTGTTACATATTTTTGATGGCAACGGTTGGATACAGACCACTGAGAAACGGTGCCTACCAAAGCTTTGAACATTGTGTTAACGAATTCAAACGCTGCAATATGACAGAATTTTAGGATAATTAAGTGTCCTTTAAAGGCTAGGGATCCCAAACAAAAGAGGAATTGAAGTCTTTTAACAAAAATTACAACAAAGTAAATTGCATCGCGAAAACATACAAAGTGGTCTTATTTCAGAAAAATCGTCTATGTTGGATACCGGAATAGGTGATAGTCCTTCAAGATCAATGTATCTTGATTCTGATATACGAAATTGCAAACCGAGCTAATTAAAAGGATTTAGATACGGACTTCAAAGGCAAACATTGGTTGCCACAATATCAGTCTACACCCGCCGTTTGGGACAAGAAAAACTTTTTCTAGTTATAAACATAACATTAGTGTAGATGAGGAGTTACTAGCGAAAATATGCAAAATGAAATATGTTGAAACGTTTCTTGAAAATATATAACACAATTACCTGTTAAATTTTGATGTGCCAGAGGTACACATTTCGGAAAATCATTCCTCTACAGTGACACTTGGGGTTGTAAAGTTTGAAAGAAAAAATATGACAGACGGTTGAAAATTAATGAATCTAAATTTCCAAAATTATACATGAATCCAAATCCAGCCAATAATGATTTGCATGAGGGAACAAACCATAGTTTAAAATATATTTTAAAATTAAGACGCCTGAAAACTTTGATAAATAATATATTTTCTGACAGAACAAACTACTGCCTACTGAGTAATGGATACCCTCGGGGAGTTTTCCTCCATCAGCAGCGGTACCCGCTCAGGGGTAGTAATATATAACGCAATTACCTGTTAAATTGTGAGTGCCAGATGTGCACATTTCAGAAAATCATTCCTTATCAGTGACACTTGGGGTCGAAAAGTTTGACAGAAAAAATATGACAAACAGTTGAAAATTAATGAATCCAAAATTTTTAAAATTAAATATGAATCAAAATCCAGCTAAGAAATGTTTTGCATGAGGGAACAAACCTTAGTTTTAAATAAATTTCAAAATTAAGACGCCTGAAAATTTTGCTAAATGGTATATTATTATGCTAAGGAATACCAACAAGCTTTGTTACAAGATATTCGAAAAGTTGTCAAAGAAAATATGGTACAGACATTATATGACAATAACAATAAAATGCAAACTGAAATGAAACCATTGCCTTCTGAATTATCTTGCCGTGATAAAATCAAACATAGTGTTGAAATAAAGAACAAGAAGCTATATTACATGATATTTAATCGTCATCTGTGTCACCTGCTAAGAAAACATACTACTTGCAAGAAATTGAGGCATTAAGAGAAGAATTGTATTCCTTGCGCAAACGCCAGTCATTAATGGAAGCAAAAAATGGTTAATAAAGCCAGAGAAAGTGGGTACCAATTCGAAATCAAAATATTACAAGACGAGTTAAGTTCCGCAAAATCTCTGTAAAATGTGAACCAAAATAAAAAAAACGACGTTCCTGTTTCAAAATCTAGCATTAAACATAATTTCAATCTTCCGTTAGATGATAATTCGGATAAACAAACTTCAAAAATAATATTAAAGCTGGTGAGATAAAACAACCAATCCTGATAAATTCGATGGGAAGGACTCTTGAATTAATTACAAGGCACACTTTAAACTATGTGCTTAAACAAATAAGTGGTATAAAACAGAAAAAAGGATTGTATTTGGCGATCTCCTTGTAGAGGTGCGCAGTGTTACCGGTAAACCGGTAAGCGTGGTTTTTTTCTCTCGCGGTACAATACCACGGTATCGTCGAAAAATACCGGTATTTAATGCAAATAATCTTTACTTCGATGCTTTAATGATGTGTTATTACTTTACATGGTAAACACTATAAACGGCAAAACTATAACAAAAATATACTTCTGGGATTTTCAATCTAAAAAAATTACCAGTGACGTTATGGGTGTGTTTGAGTCTTTTCCGCGAACTGTATAAGCAGCGCTCTTCAGGTTTTTAGCAAATTAAAAAAAAGTTAATTTTCAATGATTTCGATAACTTTAATAATAACTCGAGTAATATGTTAACTGAGTTAAATTTTTTAATTGAATCAAGCGCATTCAAGGCGTCTCTGGAAACAATATTGCATCGCCTGGCGAGTACACGCTGGTTAAAAATAGAAAAGCCATATCAACATTTCGGGATAACTTTGTGTTTAAAAAAACGAATTACAGATGGTGTTATTACAGAAAATGTTGTGTGCATTCAATGCAATTGTGCAATTTAGCGTGCGGGGGGGTGGTACATCCTAAATGAAAGCCCATATACGTCAACGTCGTTCAAAACAGGTCTATAAATTTCCTGAATTTTTTATGATTATTTCAATGACTATCAGTAATATTAACGTAAAGAAAAATTATTGAGATATACCGTGGTATATACCACGGTATATAGAAAAAAAAAACGTGGTATAGTGTGGTAAAAATTTTCTGGAGGTACCCAGCCCTATCTCCTTGCGTAGTCAAGCACAAGCTGTGCTAGAAAACAAGAAAGTTACCGAGAGGCAGGGTAATGAAACTCTCTCAAAAACATTGGAGGAAAGATTGCTTCAAATAATCAAACATAATTGTATAGAGCTGAGCTCAAAGAAAGGAATAAACTCCAATTGAAAGTTTGAAAGAATTGGGACAATCAATACTAAGAGTAGTATGTCAGGCTTATCGAAAAGCAGCATCTGAAGTACAAGAAATTCTGACAAAACAACATTTTATTTATGCTCTTCAAAATCTAGAGTTAAGATTTAGAGTGCAACAAACTCGGCCAGTTGTCTCACCGAGGCTGTGCGGCAAACTGTAGAACCGGAATAGAGTCGAACGTAAGAGAAGAAAAGATTATGGAACATATATGGGTGTCAACACAGCTAATAGGAATAATATGAAACATACACCAAACTTCAATAACAAAATGTTTCAAGTTTTAAAACAGGATGTGTCTAGTTTATATCGCGGAATTAATAGTGATTAAGTAGAGATAAAGAAGCACATTCAGGACAATTTGGAAAAAGAAATAACTTTCGGAAGGTACAGGGACAGGAACAAATTCATAAAAGTTACATACAGGCCTCAAGACTAGAAAATGTAACAAAGGAACGAAGAAAATGTTTTTTCCTGTAAAACTAGGATGTATTCAAATAGATTGCCCTTATAACAAAACAGAAAAATTCAGAAGAGTAAATTTGGAAAAATTTAATACAAACAAGCAGAGTGACAGAAACATGTCGAATCAAACAAAAATAACGACTAGCGTACTGGGCATAACCGCAAATTAAATGTTAATTCAAAAAATATTATAACCATAAATGCACGGGTTAAGACAGTTGAAGGTGGGATTAACGTATTTGCAAATACACAAGGTAGAATGTGTCAGTTTTTGGTCGACACACGGGTACAGTCAGTTTGTTATCAAATAATGTAGCAAAGGATATTCCAAAGGAGTAACCACCGGTCATTCGACCTGTAAAACAAAATATTGTTTCAGCTGGAGGAAATTTTCTGGACTTATACAGCCAAGGGGAATATAAAATTAAACTTGGCTTTAAGATGTACTCTGGTAAAATGGTCATTGCTGACTTAAGTATGGACAGTGTATTTGGTTTGGTTTCTAAAAAACGTAAAATAGTTGACATAGTAAGGGAGATATTGTACAAAAGCGGTTCTGAAGTCCCCTTAATGATTTATGGAAAGTTGGGTTGCTTCCGTGTTGCAAACCAGGGAAAGGAACTATTCCGCCAATGGGAAAAAGCTTGTGTTAATAAAAAGAGATACCTTAAGTTGATGGAGTAATCGAACCAAACAATGATTTCTTAAAAATTAGAACATCTTTAGTAGCAAGAACATTGGTGCATGGACAAGCTAAAGGCCTATTCGTCGGTTGAATAAATCAGAGAAATTTCAGGTGGCGAAAAAAATGACAAAGAGGGCTAAGTGTATACCTGCCATATTTGTGCAAGACAGTTTCCAAAGGCAGAAAATATGCGAGGGCATATGACGAATTGTTTAAAGGATTATGATAACAAGCAGAAAAAGTATAAGTGTGAACTGTGCATATATTGATGTCATGGGAAAAGAGACTTGCAGAAACATATGTCCTCCAAACATCACGGAATTAAAAGTCCAGATAAGCATTCGAACAGAGAAAGTGACAAGTGTAAAGGTAAAGAAAAGCATATCCAGGAAACAACAGGATCCAGGAAATTCGGAAAAACTGTTAGAAGTACCAGGCCCTACAGTACGTATTCCTACGACTCCGGCTCATCTCTACCGTGCACAACGACAAGTAAATTAAGGATCAGATGTGCAAATCTGTACAAAGAACACAAAAGAACAAGTCAAGCTTCAAAAGGATTTCCCACTCTTAGAATCTAATAGTTCTGATTCGGATATTGATGCATAACACTATCATTATGGATCGATAAACAGACAGTGTGTGTGCATCTGTTGTATATAAATAAGGTCAAATAAGGTCGGAGTTGTTTACATCTTAAGAACTTTCTCTCTCAAAAGTAACCAACCTCTTCATGTTTCACGTCACGTTTCCATTTACTATCAACTTAAAAATGGCGGGGAAAAATACTTCGCGAAGATCTTGTAGTAATTGGCTGGTCATCGATCGTAAATCGATGCATACAATTTCAGATACGCTCTATTCATTCTTTTATATAAAATTATATGTTTAAGCACAAAACATTCTGGGTTGATAGACTAAAAACGATCACATGGTTTATTTTTATTTATGCTCAATCGGTATTGACCAATCGGTAAAATTTGCGCGAATGTCAAAGGTCATTCAAAGTAGTATAAAAAGGACGCTGAAGTTTGATGCGGCGCGCAGTTGATAAAACAACTTCGCCTTACGAGAAAGTGCCCTGTAGTTTAAAACTAGAAATCCTAGTGTTAACAGGGTAAGTTGAATTAACTGCCTGACTGAAACACTGCAGATTTCTGGTGGTTCAGCGAGCAAAGGCAAGGTGCACAAAAGAGCTTTCCTTCAAGGTAGCCTGTGCTTCTGTGAAGAAACAGATTTACCCACAAGGCAGTCTGGACAAACAACCTAAAGTTGTTTGTGTGAATTATATTGGCCATCAAGGCCATCGGGATATTTTGTGAAGTTCCTTAGACCGTGTGTCATAAGTTAACGGCAAGTGTTAGGAAATCTACTCTTTACGGATAGAAAGGGAATGCAGGATACGGCATTTTAGGGTTCTAACGCCTCAAACTTTAGTCAAGTGTCGAACGATTTATTGTTCGCGATTATTGTATGTAAATACTGTTTTAATTTCGCGAGCCGATTATAGTGTAGATTGCTAATCAAAACCAGTTTGATTTAGTTTTGTTTGTGTCGAGAGAGAATTGCAGCGGTGAAGTTTTATCCCCTACTGTATTTTGTTTTAAAGTGTAGGTTTATCCCCAGTCCTTATCAGTGACAATCCAGCAAATTTTGTGGTCGACCAGCACAGAATAGTTTTCACAGGCTAGAGAAATACGAGTTCTAGTGCGGCGGCGCTTTCCGGTATTTACTGTAAAACAAACAGTGAGTAAATACCGATACAATTGTGTTTGTTATGCCTTGAACCGTGACTTTCATTTCGTAATGAATGCCGAATGCTTGGCGAAAGAACAATCACTACCCACGACCTTCCACTTACGGAGCGAGCTCTCTACCCTTTTTGAATGAGAATGTGTTGTAAGGTACATGTTCCAGATTCTGACCCACCCCGTCATTTGCGTGAATTTTCTTTCTATCGGTGGAATACCTCCATAACATATCTTCGTTAATGAGAAAGGGCAAAAATATTTTATTTACCATTGAGGCAATATTATCGATCGGAAATAAATAACAGACAAATAAGTAAACAATGTTTACAGATCAAGAATGTATATCTTTACATATCCATGGCCTGCAGCAAAGTCAAACGTACAACCGTGAAAATAAAACAACGCGAATACACCGAGCATCGTCAACCCGCGAAAATTTGGTTCATTTTCCCGATTCCTACATTTCATCAGTTCTAAATTAAAAAAAAAAATTATGATGAAGTAAAGAGAACAGTACTGATTATTGTATAAACATGTGTAGTAAAGTTTTATACTACCGTATCCAGGTAGAAAACATTCACCTAGATAAATCCACCTGAACTGAACAAAGTATAAAAAAGAAATAAAGTTTTTGTTCAGTAACTTTATTTGATATGTTTCATAAATACGTTTTATGCACAAACCTTGCAAAGCATTTTAGAAAATACATCAAGTTACAAAAAAGAAAATAAGTAACAAGCAATCATACCAATTCAGAAAACAATTCATGAAAAGTTTTATAACCTTTTTTTAACAAAATTTCCCTGAAGATTCAAACAATGTTCCAAGGATTGTTGATTTTTATAAAGTGGCTAACATAAATTGCAATCGGTCAGCAATTACTTTTAACTAATCTAAGTATATTACTATGAAAAATTGAGCAATATATTAAGCATGAAAAAACATGGAGTGAAAGACACAGCACTATACAATAAAGAATGTTAAAGCACAAATCATGTAAATAAATAATATCAAACATACCAGTCCTTGTCCAGATCACAATACCAAAAACAAAGTAAAAACTTTGAAAGCTGGAAAAATTAGTTATATGCGTTAGCATACATCAAGGAAGTGAGGCCGAAAAATAATATCAAACGCAAAACAGAATTATTAATTTATAAAAATGTAATGACAAATATCAACATAGATATCAAATTTACATATCACTTTAATAGATAAAAATAAAATATCGAAATAAAGCACATTAGGGAAATAAACCTGCAAAATAATCAATGTTCCTTCCAATATCTGGATTCATATCCATATCCTCGGCATCTTTCACTGAATTCATCCACACATCCTCCATTTCATTAACTGGCACTAACAGCAACACTGCAGTACGTCTAACTAACAAAAGAATGTCCTTTTTCACGGTTAATGATTGGAAGTGAAAGTCTCTGCACTTTTCTCCAAATGCACTGGGTGAGTTAAAAATACCCTTTGGCACTGATCCCCGAAAACACAGCAAATACGGCATTATGAATGGCAAGATCATAATCCAAAAATGTTGTGATTGGTTGGAGGTTTATGTTATAAAAGAGACAGGCGTCCTTCATCAGACTAAGGAAACCGGTATAAACACTTCACTTTTACCATGTAACAGTGCAAACACGATTGGACACATGCATCATCAACGAAAGTATGGAAAGAATATAACTGCGTGAACAAAAATTAAAATGTGTAATTCTGTAGGAATGGAGGGAATACTGTTTTTAAAATGTACGAATAGAGGGAAAACACAGCAATTTTGACACCGTTACAATAAAGTATTATATATGTTATCTAGATTTTTTCTGGCACTGCAAAACTAAAATATCAAGAATGTTTGCAAAAAGGGGTAAAATTTTAAAAGTAATCCAACAAGATAATGCAAATAAAAATATATTCGACTACATCATTTTTTTTACTGTCACAAACGTCCTTATGATAGATAAAAAAGGGATAGTAAAGATTCGTTTTACCCCGATTCCTTTAAATATATAGAGGTCTTTACATGTGATTTCAAGATTCAAGATTCCGGAATAACTTTACGCAACTTTTAAATTTAAAAGAAAAAATTGAAGCATTTCTAAAAAAAAACGTTTAAAATCAAAACTAAAGACTTGATGTGAATACTGGATAAAGATTGTTCGCCAAACGTTTAAAAAAAAAAAGGACTGTCAAGAAATGTAACTGAATTTTTTTTTAAAGTTTGACCTACAAGGTAGTAGTTTTTGACCCAAAGCTTCAACACTTGCTATTGAGTCCTCTTGCTGCTTAATTTTAATTTGTTAAAGAGAGACGTGAGTGTAGTGTTTAATCAAGAGTTAAATATGTTGGCGTCATTTGGATAAAATTTTTTTAATTATTTCATGTAAATAAAAACTGTTTATTTGATACTTGACCATGCCCCGGTTTCACAATTATTCCTTAACCTAAATTTAACAAATTTTAGCTATCTATTTCTGAGTAACAAATAAACATTCGTGATGAAACAAAATACAGATGTTACAAGCTTGAAGTGATCTTTATAATGACACATTTAATTTCTTAATATCTAAACATTTAACAAAATTATTAAGGTTTCAAATTTGTAAGATTTAAGTTAGGAAAAATCTTAGTTGAGGAATGATTGTGAAATCATATTACATTAGAATATATTGAAGAATATCTTTATTTAGTACGTTGGGTGTGAAATCGATTGACAAACCCCTCATTTTCTACATTTCACAATTTTATGTTCCCACCAGAAGGCGTAAACTCTAATGGCTTTTCTTTTGTACAAACTTTTGTACAACTAACTCGGAGGTTCTTATATTGTATTATTTATAAGTGTCCATATGTTTTTTATTTTGTTTTCTAATGTTGATTTTTGTTATGTAACCACCTCTCTCTCTCTCTCTCTCACTCTCTCTCTCTCTCTCTCTCTCTCTCTCTCTCTCTCTCTCTCTCTCTTTCTCTCTCTCTCTCTCTCTCTCTCTCTCTCTCTTCTCTCTCTCTCTCTCTCTCTCTCTCTCTCTCTCTCTCTCTCTCTCTCTCTCTCTCTCTCTCTCTCTCTCTCTCGTTTAAATGTTATATTTATTTAATAATGTAAAAATGCCGCCATATATTTCATTATTAAATTTTTTTTAACTTAGTCCGATACTATTCATTGTACTAAACAATGGGCAATAAAATATGTTGAAACCTAAACCATATGTAGACCACTTATAACCTTTATGTATTCAACACTGTTTCTTAATCATTATAAAATGCTTCAACCTGACTGATTTTTTTAAATCTCAAGTTTCTTTTTATCAAGGACATCTTTTGTATTTTTAAGATTAAATGTATAAAGTGATAAAAATGTGATAATAATTATTTGTCGATATTTTCCGTAGTTTAAAATAGGAAAAAACGGTTTGAAATGAGAATGGTGCAAACGCTAATTATGGTTTATGTTGTGTATATAAACACATACGCCGGCATAAGAATGTTGTTGGACAACCGTTTATCAAGTGTTTAAGGTGACGCGATATAAATTGAACACTTGGTGTTTAAGGTAACAGTAATGACTCGTTATAAATTAAACACTTGGTGTTAAAAGTAACGGCAATGACGCTTTATCAATTGAACACTGTGTTTAAGGTAACAAAAATAACGTGTTTTAAATTGGACAGTTGGTGTTGAAGGTAACAGCAATGACGCGTTACAAATTTAATACTTTGTGTTTAAGGTAACAAAAAACGCGTTATAAATTCAACAAATTGTGTTTAAGGTAATGGCAACTACGCGTTATAAATTGAACACTCGGTGTTGAAGGTAACAGCAATGATGCGTTATAAATTGAACACTTGGTGTTTAAGGTAACAAAAAAAAAACGCGTTATAAATTCAACCAATGGTGTTTAAGGTAACGACAATAACGCGTTATAAATTGGAAACTTGGTGTTTGATGTAAAAGCAATGACGCGTAATTATTGAACACTCTGTGTTTAAGGTAACAGCAATGACGCGTTATAAATTGAACACTTGGTGTTTAAGGTAACAGCAATAACGCGTTATAAATTGAACACTTTGTGCTTAAGGTAACAGTAATGACGCGTTATAAATTGAACATATGGTGTTAAAGGTAACAACAATGACGCGTTATATATTGAACACTTGGCGTTTAAGGTAACAGCAATGACGCGTGATAAATTGAACACTTGGTGTTCAGGGTAACAGCAATGACGCGTTAAAAAGTGAACACTCTGTGTTTAAGGTAACAGCAATGACGCGTTATAAATTGAACACTCTGTGTTTAAGGTAACAGCAATGACGCGTTATAAATTGAACACTTGGTGTTTGAGGTAAAAGCAATGACGCGTTATAAATTGAAGACTTGGTGTTAAAGTAACAAAAAAACGCGTTATAAATTCAACAAATGGTGTTTAAGGTAACGACAATAACGCGTTATAAATTGGAAACTTGGTGTTTGATGTAAAAGCAATGACGCGTAATAAATTGAACACTTGGTGTTTAAGGTAACAGCAATGACGCGTTATAAATTGAACACTTTGTGTTTAAGGTAACAGCAATGACGCGTTATAAATTGAACATATGGTGTTTAAGGTAACAGCAATGACGCGTTATAAATTGAACACTTTGTGTTTAAGGTAACAGCAATGACGCGTTATAAATTGAACATATGGTGTTTAAGGTAACAGAAATGACGCGTTATCAATTGAACACTTTGTGTTTAAGGTAACAGCAATGACGCGTTATAAATTGAACACTCTGTGTTTAAGGTAACAGCAATGACGCGTTATAAATTGAAAACTTGGTATTTGAGGTAAAAGCAATGACGCGTTATAAATTAAATATTTGGTGTTTAAGGTAACAGCAATGACGCGTTAAAAATTGCGGACTTGGTGTTAAGGTAACAAAAAAACGCGTTATAAATTCAACAAATGGTGTTTAAGGTAACGACAATTACGCGTTATAAATTGGAAACTTGGTGTTTGATGTAAAAGCGATGACGCGTAATTAATTGAACACTCTGTGTTTAAGGTAACAGCAATGACGCGTTATAAATTGAACACTTGGTGTTTAAGGTAACAGCGATGACGCGTTATAAATTGAACACTTTGTGTATAAGGTAACAGCAATGACGCGTTATAAATTGAACTTATGGTGTTTAAGGTAACAGCAATGACGCGTTATATATTGAACACTTGGTGTTTAAGGTAACACCAATGACGCGTTATAAATTGAACACTTGGTGTTTAGGGTAACAGCAATGACGCATTAAAAATTTAACACTCTGTGTTTAAGGTAACAGCAATGACGCGTTATAAATTGAACACTCTGTGTTTAAGGTAACAGCAATGACGCGTTATAAATTGAACACTTGGTGTTTGAGGTAAAAGCAATGACGCGTTATAAATTGAAGACTTGGTGTTAAATTAACAAAAAAACGCGTTATAAATTCAAGAAATGGTGTTTAAGGTAACAACAATAACGCGTTATAAATTGGAAACTTGGTGTTTGATGTAAAAGCAATGACGCGTAATTAATTGAACACTTGGTGTTTAAGGTAACAGCAATGACGCGTTATAAATTGAACACTTTGTGTTTAAGGTAACAGCAATGACGCGTTATAAATTGAACATATGGTGTTTAAGTTAAAGGCAATGACGCGTTATAAATTGAACACTTTGTGTTTAAGGTAACAGCAATGACGCGTTATAAATTGAACACTTGGTATTTGAGGTAAAAGCAATGACGCGTTATAAATTAAATATTTGGTGTTTAAGGTAACAGCAATGACGCGTTAAAAATTGCGGACTTGGTGTTAAGGTAACAAAAAACGCGTTATAAATTCAACAAATGGTGTTTAAGGTAACGACAATAACGCGTTATAAATTGGAAACTTGGTGTTTGATGTAAAAGCAATGACGCGTAATTAATTGAACACTTGGTGTTTAAGGTAACGACAATAACGCGTTATAAATTGGAAACTTGGTGTTTGATGTAAAAGCAATGACGGGTAATTAATTGAACACTTTGTGTTTAAGGTAACAACAATGACGCGTTATAAATTGAACATATGGTGTTTTCAGTAACAGCAATGACGCGTTATCAATTGAACACTTTGTGTTTAAGGTAACAGCAATGACACGTTATCAATTGAACACTCTGTGTTTAAGGTAACAGCAATGACGCGTTATAAATTGAACACTTGGTGTTTGAGGTAAAAGCAATGACGCGTTATAAATTAAATATTTGGTGTTTAAGGTAACAGCAATGACGCGTTAAAAATTGAACACTGTGTTTAAGGTAACAGCAATGACGCGTTATAAATTGAACACTCTGTGTTTAAGGTAACAGCAATGACGCATTATAAATTGAACACTTGGTGTTTGAGGTAAAAGCAATGACGCGTTATAAATTGAAGACTTGGTGTTAAAGTAACAAAAAAACGCGTTATAAATTCAACAAATGGTGTTTAAGGTAACGACAATAACGCGTTATAAATTGGAAACTTGGTGTTTGATGTAAAAGCAATGACGCGTAATTAATTGAACACTTGGTGTTTAAGGTAACAGCAATGACGCGTTATAAATTGAACACTTTGTGTTTAAGGTAACAGCAATGACGCGTTATAAATTGAACATATGGTGTTTAAGGTAACAGCAATGACGCGTTATAAATTAAACACTTTGTGTTTAAGGTAACACCAATGACGCGTTATAAATTAAACATATAGTGTTTGAGGTAACAGCAATGACGCGTTATCAATTGAACACTTTGTGTTTAAGGTAACAGCAATGACGCGTTATAAATTGAACACTCTGTGTTTAAGGTAACAGCAATGACGCGTTATAAATTGAACACTTGGTGTTTGAGGTAAAAGCAATGACGCGTTATAAATTGAACACTCTGTGTTTAAGGTAACACCAATGACGCGTTATAAATTGAACATATAGTGTTTAAGGTAACAGCAATGACGCGTTATCAATTGAACACTTTGTGTTTAAGGTAACACCAATGACGCGTTATAAATTGAAGACTTGGTGTTAAAGTAACAAAAAAACGCGTTATAAATTCAACAAATGGTGTTTAAGGTAACGACAATAACGCGTTATAAATTGGAAACTTGGTGTTTGATGTAAAAGCAATGACGCGTAATAAATTGAACACTTGGTGTTTAAGGTAACAGCAATGACGCGTTATAAATTGAACACTTTGTGTTTAAGGTAACAGCAATGACGCGTTATAAATTGAACATATGGTGTTTAAGGTAACAGCAATGACGCGTTATAAATTGAACACTTTGTGTTTAAGGTAACAGCAATGACGCGTTATAAATTGAACATATGGTGTTTAAGGTAACAGAAATGACGCGTTATCAATTGAACACTTTGTGTTTAAGGTAACAGCAATGACGCGTTATAAATTGAACACTCTGTGTTTAAGGTAACAGCAATGACGCGTTATAAATTGAAAACTTGGTATTTGAGGTAAAAGCAATGACGCGTTATAAATTAAATATTTGGTGTTTAAGGTAACAGCAATGACGCGTTAAAAATTGCGGACTTGGTGTTAAGGTAACAAAAAAACGCGTTATAAATTCAACAAATGGTGTTTAAGGTAACGACAATTACGCGTTATAAATTGGAAACTTGGTGTTTGATGTAAAAGCGATGACGCGTAATTAATTGAACACTTTGTGTTTAAGGTAACAACAATGACGCGTTATAAATTGAACATATGGTGTTTAAGGTAACAGCGATGACGCGTTATAAATTGAACACTTTGTGTATAAGGTAACAGCAATGACGCGTTATAAATTGAACTTATGGTGTTTAAGGTAACAGCAATGACGCGTTATATATTGAACACTTGGTGTTTAAGGTAACACCAATGACGCGTTATAAATTGAACACTTGGTGTTTAGGGTAACAGCAATGACGCATTAAAAATTTAACACTCTGTGTTTAAGGTAACAGCAATGACGCGTTATAAATTGAACACTCTGTGTTTAAGGTAACAGCAATTACGCGTTATAAATTGAACACTTGGTGTTTGAGGTAAAAGCAATGACGCGTTATAAATTGAAGACTTGGTGTTAAATTAACAAAAAAAACGCGTTATAAATTCAAGAAATGGTGTTTAAGGTAACAACAATAACGCGTTATAAATTGGAAACTTGGTGTTTGATGTAAAAGCAATGACGCGTAATTAATTGAACACTTGGTGTTTAAGGTAACAGCAATGACGCGTTATAAATTGAACACTTTGTGTTTAAGGTAACAGCAATGACGCGTTATAAATTGAACATATGGTGTTTAAGTTAAAGGCAATGACGCGTTATAAATTGAACACTTTGTGTTTAAGGTAACAGCAATGACGCGTTATAAATTGAACACTTGGTATTTGAGGTAAAAGCAATGACGCGTTATAAATTAAATATTTGGTGTTTAAGGTAACAGCAATGACGCGTTAAAAATTGCGGACTTGGTGTTAAGGTAACAAAAAACGCGTTATAAATTCAACAAATGGTGTTTAAGGTAACGACAATAACGCGTTATAAATTGGAAACTTGGTGTTTGATGTAAAAGCAATGACGCGTAATTAATTGAACACTTGGTGTTTAAGGTAACGACAATAACGCGTTATAAATTGGAAACTTGGTGTTTGATGTAAAAGCAATGACGGGTAATTAATTGAACACTTTGTGTTTAAGGTAACAACAATGACGCGTTATAAATTGAACATATGGTGTTTTCAGTAACAGCAATGACGCGTTATCAATTGAACACTTTGTGTTTAAGGTAACAGCAATGACACGTTATCAATTGAACACTCTGTGTTTAAGGTAACAGCAATGACGCGTTATAAATTGAACACTTGGTGTTTGAGGTAAAAGCAATGACGCGTTATAAATTAAATATTTGGTGTTTAAGGTAACAGCAATGACGCGTTAAAAATTGAACACTGTGTTTAAGGTAACAGCAATGACGCGTTATAAATTGAACACTCTGTGTTTAAGGTAACAGCAATGACGAATTATAAATTGAACACTTGGTGTTTGAGGTAAAAGCAATGACGCGTTATAAATTGAAGACTTGGTGTTAAAGTAACAAAAAAACGCGTTATAAATTCAACAAATGGTGTTTAAGGTAACGACAATAACGCGTTATAAATTGGAAACTTGGTGTTTGATGTAAAAGCAATGACGCGTAATTAATTGAACACTTGGTGTTTAAGGTAACAGCAATGACGCGTTATAAATTGAACACTTTGTGTTTAAGGAGACAGCAATGACGCGTTATAAATTGAACATATGGTGTTTAAGGTAACAGCAATGACGCGTTATAAATTAAACACTTTGTGTTTAAGGTAACACCAATGACGCGTTATAAATTAAACATATAGTGTTTGAGGTAACAGCAATGACGCGTTATCGATTGAACACTTTGTGTTTAAGGTAACAGCAATGACGCGTTATAAATTGAACACTCTGTGTTTAAGGTAACAGCAATGACGCGTTATAAATTGAACACTTGGTGTTTGAGGTAAAAGCAATGACGCGTTATAAATTGAACACTCTGTGTTTAAGGTAACACCAATGACGCGTTATAAATTGAACATATAGTGTTTAAGGTAACAGCAATGACGCGTTATCAATTGAACACTTTGTGTTTAAGGTAACAGCAATGACGCGTTATAAATTGAACACTCTGTGTTTAAGGTAACAGCAATGATGCGTTATAAATTGAACACTTGGTGTTTGAGGTAAAAGCAATGACGCGTTATAAATTAAATATTTGGTGTTTAAGGTAACAGCAATGACGCGTTAAAAATTGCGGACTTGGTGATAAGGTAACAAAAAACGCGTTATAAATTCAACAAATGGTGTTTAAGGTAACGACAATAACGCGTTATAAATTGGAAACTTGGTGTTTGATGTAAAAGCAATGACGCGTAATTACTTGAACACTTGGTGTTTAAGGTAACGACAATAACGCGTTATAAATTGGAAACTTGGTGTTTGATGTAAAAGCAATGACGCGTAATTAATTGAACACTTTGTGTTTAAGGTAACAACAATGACGCGTTATAAATTGAACATATGGTGTTTAAGGTAACAGCAATGACGCGTTATCAATTGAACACTTTGTGTTTAAGGTAACAGCAATGACGCGTTATCAATTGAACACTCTGTGTTTAAGGTAACAGCAATGACGCGTTATAAATTGAACACTTGGTGTTTGAGGTAAAAGCAATGACGCGTTATAAATTAAATATTTGGTGTTTAAGGTTACAGCAATGACGCGTTAAAAATTGCGGACTTGGTGTTAAGGTAACAAAAAAAAGCGTTATAAATTCAACAAATGGTGTTTAAGGTAACGACAATTACGCGTTATAAATTGGAAACTTGGTGTTTGATGTAAAAGCAATGACGCGTAATTAATTGAACACTCTGTGTTTAAGGTAACAGCAATGACGCGTCATAAATTGAACACTTGGTGTTTAAGGTAACAGCAATGACGCGTTATAAATTGAACACTCTGTGTTTAAGGTAACAGCAATGACGCGTTATAAATTGAACGTATTGTGTTTAAGGTAACAGCAATGACGCGTTATAAATTGAACACTTGGTGTTTAGGGTAACAGCAATGACGCGTTAAAATTGAACACTCTGTGTTTAAGGTAACAGCAATGACGCGTTATAAATTGAACACTCTGTGTTTAAGGTAACAGCAATGACGCGTTATATATTGAACACTTGGCGTTTAAGGTAACAGCAATGACGCGTTATAAATTGAACACTTGGTGTTTAGGGTAACAGCAATGACGCGTTAAAAATTGAACACTGTGTTTAAGGTAACAGCAATGACGCGTTATAAATTGAACACTATGTGTTTAAGGTAACAGCAATGACGCGTTATAAATTAAACACTTGGTGTTTGAGGTAAAAGCAATGACGCGTTATAAATTGAAGACTTGGTGTTAAAGTAACAAAAAAAACGCGTTATAAATTCAACAAATGGTGTTTAAGGTAACGACAATAACGCGTTATAAATTGGAAACTTGGTGTTTGATGTAAAAGCAATGACGCGTAATTAATTGAACACTTGGTGTTTAAGGTAACAGCAATGACGCGTTATAAATTGAACACTTTGTGTTTAAGGTAACACCAATGACGCGTTATAAATTGAACATATGGTGTTTAAGGTAACAGCAATGACGCGTTATAAATTAAACACTTTGTGTTTAAGGTAACACCAATGACGCGTTATAAATTGAACATATAGTGTTTAAGGTAACAGCAATGACGCGTTATCAATTGAACACTTTGTGTTTAAGGTAATAGCAATGACGCGTTATAAATTGAACACTCTGTGTTTAAGGTAACACCAATGACGCGTTATAAATTGAACATATGGTGTTTAAGGTAACAGCAATGACGCGTTATAAATTAAACACTTTGTGTTTAAGGTAACACCAATGACGCGTTATAAATTGAACATATAGTGTTTAAGGTAACAGCAATAACGCGTTATCAATTGAACACTTTGTGTTTAAGGTAATAGCAATGACGCGTTATAAATTGAACACTCTGTGTTTAAGGTAACACCAATGACGCGTTATAAATTGAACATATAGTGTTTAAGGTAACAGCAATGACGCGTTATCAATTGAACACTTTGTGTTTAAGGTAACAGCAATGACGCGTTATAAATTGAACACTCTGTGTTTAAAGTAACAGCAATGACGCGTTATAAATTGAACACTTGGTGTTTGAGGTAAAAGCAATGACGCGTTATAAATTAAATATTTGGTGTTTAAGGTAACAGCAATGACGCGTTAAAAATTGCGGATTTGGTGTTAAGGTAACAAAAAACGCGTTATAAATTCAACAAATGGTGTTTAAGGTAACGACAATAACGCGTTATAAAATGGAAACTTGTTGTTTGATGTAAAAGCAATGGCGCGTAATTAATTGAACACTTTGTGTTTAAGGTAACAACAATGACGCGTTATAAATTGAACATATGGTGTTTTCAGTAACAGCAATGACGCGTTATCAATTGAATACTTTGTGTTTAAGGTAACAGCAATGACGCGTTATAAATTGAACACTCTGTGTTTATGGTAACAGCAATGACGCGTTATAAATTGAACACTTGGTGTTTGAGGTAAAAGCAATGACGCGTTATAAATTAAATATTTGGTGTTTAAGGTAACAGCAATGACGCGTTAAAAATTGCGGACTTGGTGTTAAGGTAACAAAAAACGCGTTATAAATTCAACAAATGGTGTTTAAGGTAACGACAATAACGCGTTATAAATTGGAAACTTGGTGTTTGATGTAAAAGCAATGACGCGTAATTAATTGAACACTTGGTGTTTAAGGTAACGACAATAACGCATTATAAATTGGAAACTTTGTGTTTGATGTAAAAGCAATGACGCGTAATAAATTGAACACTGGGTGTTTAAGGTAACAGCAATGACGCGTTATAAATTGAACATATGGTGTTTAAGGTAACAGCAATGACGCGTTATAAATTGAACACTTGGTGTTTAAGGTAACAGCAATGGCGCGTTTTAAATTGAACACTCTGTGTTTAAGGTAACAGCAATGACGCGCTATGAATTGAACACTTGGTGTTTAAGGTAACAGCAATGACGCGTTATAAATTGAACACTTGGTGTTTAAGGTAACAGCAATGACGCGTCATAAATTGAACACTTGGTGTTTAAGGTAACAGCAATGACGCGTTATAAATTGAACGCTTGGTGTTTAAGGTAACAGCAATGACGCGTTTTAAATTGAACATTTGGTGTTTAAGGTAACAGCAATGACGCGTTATAAATTGAACACTGTGTTTAAGGTAACGGAAATCACGCGTTATAAATTGAACATATGGTGTCTAATGTAACAAAAATAACGTGTTTTAAATTGAACAGTTGGTGTTGAAGATAACAGCAATTACGCGTTATAAATTGAACAGTTGGTGTTGAAGATAACAGCAATTACGCGTTATAAATTGAAGACTTTGTATTTAAAATAACGGCAATGACGCGCTATGAATTGAACACTTGGTGTTTAAGGTAACAGCAATGACGCGTTATAAATTGAACACTTGGTGTTTAAGGTAACAGCAATGACGCGTTATAAATTGAACACTTTGTGTTTAAGGTAACAGCAATGACGCGTTATAAATTGAACACTCTGTGTTTGAGGTAACAGCAATGACGCGTTATAAATTGAACACTTGGTGTTTGAGGTAAAAGCAATGACGCGTTATAAATTAAATATTTGGTGTTTAAGGTAACAGCAATGACGCGTTAAAAATTGCGGACTTGGTGTTAAGGTAAAAAAAAACGCGTTATAAATTCAACAAATGGTGTTTAAGGTAACGACAATAACGCTTTATAAATTGGAAACTTGGTGTTTGATGTAAAAGCAATGACGCGTAATTAATTGAACACTTGGTGTTTAAGGTAACGACAATAACGCATTATAAATTGGAAACTTTGTGTTTGATGTAAAAGCAATGACGCGTAATAAATTGAACACTGGGTGTTTAAGGTAACAGCAATGACGCGTTATAAATTGAACATATGGTGTTTAAGGTAACAGCAATGACGCGTTATAAATTGAACACTTGGTGTTTAAGGTAACAGCAATGATGCGTTTTAAATTGAACACTCTGTGTTTAAGGTAACAGCAATGACGCGCTATGAATTGAACACTTGGTGTTTAAGGTAACAGCAATGACGCGTTATAAATTGAACACTTGGTGTTTAAGGTAACAGCAATGACGCGTTATAAATTGAACACTTGGTGTTTAAGGTAACAGCAATGACGCGTTATAAATTGAACACTTGGTGTTTAAGGTAACAGCAATGACGCGTCATAAATTGAACATTTGGTGTTTAAGGTAACAGCAATGACGCGTTATAAATTGAACACTGTGTTTAAGGTAACGGAAATCACGCGTTATAAATTGAACATATGGTGTCTAATGTAACAAAAATAACGTGTTTTAAATTGAACAGTTGGTGTTGAAGATAACAGCAATTACGCGTTATAAATTGAACAGTTGGTGTTGAAGATAACAGCAATTACGCGTTATAAATTGAAGACTTTGTATTTAAAATAACGGCAATGATGCGTCAAAAATTGAACACTTGGTGTTAAAGGTAACAGCAATGACGCGTTACAAATTTAATACTTGGTGTGTAAGCTAACAAAAAAAAAAGGCGTTATAAATTCAACAGATGGTGTTTAAGGTAACGACAATAACGCGTTATTAATTGAACACTAAAGAATTGAATTTCACTTTTTACGTTGTTATCGGGGTGTAACAACGTGAACATTATTACAAATTGTGTAAAACTGCGTAGCGTAGCGAAGCGGTTTTACGCAAAATTTGTAATAATGTTCACGTTGTTACACCTTGATAACAACGTAAATAGTGAAATTCAGCTCTTATGATTACAAACCCGAAATTAAAGAGTTTTTTCAGCTGACCTACATTTCTGAACTGATTGGCTGATTTTCTGAAAATCGAAGTTTCAACGTCGCGGCGTAATAATACATTAAATGCCATCTTTAAAGGCGATAAAATGTCTTGTAAAAAAAACTGAAAAATGTTTTTAATTAATATCTTTTTATTCATTTTCTTCTAAATTTCAGTCAACATATTAATGATATTACAATTAATTCCTTTGAGAAAAAAAGTACTATATTATGTCTCGTGACAACACATTTACCAACAACAACGTACGACTATCATACGTTTATATGACACGTGTGTTGACGTTTCCCATTACAAAAGAAAACTGAATGAACAGTGTTTAAAAAACCGGAACCAACTAATGAAATGGAATTAAGGTTTTCTTGGTTGAAACCGATTTTTTGCCAACTATGGGCTGGGAGTGAGACGAGGGGATCGTTTAATAATGACATAGGTGGCAGCTGTAATGGCTGATCAGAGACGTGGAGGTAAAACAAGCGGTAGGGGGTGCATTAGATTGGACGTTACCCGAGAAGGTATCACTGATATGTTTCTTCTGTGAACAGAGCAGTCCCTACTATAGCTGTAAACAGAAGTCTCGTTTCTGTGGCCTGACATTAGCATGATGTGGCGTAACTGAAATTCACATGGCATTTCTTAGCACGGATATGGCTGTGGCTCTCGGGCGATGTGTAGTGTATACCTGACTTTGATATTTTTTGCATGATTTCGGAAAACGTGTTTAGAAATCGGTTGAGGTGGGTAACAAAATTTATTTTGTTTTGAATTTTTAAGGGGTGTACAACAGGGATTCTCCGCGACTGGATTACATTGAGATAAAAATATTTTATAAATAAATGTTTAATAGTCCTGAATATTTTGGTGAAAAAAATCAAAACATATCAAGTCGAATAATTTTTTGCAAAATTTTAATCTGAAAAAAATGAAGTACTTTAATGTTTCTAGGTGGAATGTTTGCCGATCTCGCAGACATTCCCATTTGAATACAATTTAAAAATAACTTCTATTAATACAACTAAAAGATGGGATATCCCCGAAACGGGTCGAAAGTAGTTCCGGTAGAAAACGTTGTTATTGGGATATAACAACGTCATTTGACTGGAAAACGACCAATGAAATTGCTCTAAATCGTGTAACAACGTGAATTTGTAATTATTTGGTGTTGAATGTAACAGCAATTACGCGTTATAAATTGAACACTTGGTGTTTGAGGTAAAAGCAATGACGCGTTATAAATTGAACACTTGGTGTTTAAGGTAACAGCAATGACGCGTTATAAATTGAAGACTTGGTGTTTAAGGTAACAAAAAAAACGCGTTATAAATTCAACAAATGGTGTTTAAGGTAACGACAATAACACTATGAAAATTGAACACTTGGTGTTTAAGGTAACAGCAATTACTCGTAATTAATTGAACACTTGGTGTTAAAGGTAACAGCAATGACGCGTTATAAATTGAAGACTTGGTGTTTAAGGTAACAGCAGTGACGCGTTATAAATTGGAGACATGCTGATGAATATTTATAATCAATTATTTGAAAAAGGCACCGTGTCAGTAATTTTATTTAAATATTTAAAAAAGTAATAGCCAGAAAGCGGGGTATATAATATATGTGTTTACATTAAAAAATTTTAAAAATTTTTGTATTGACTATGTTCTTTTTATTTAATTAAAATACTACTAGAAATTGACATATTAGTCATACTTTTTGTAGCTACTACAATATTTTGTTTAAAATATGGTGACATTGTAAGCAACAATGTACATAGTGAGAAACTAATCGCGATAATGCAAGATAAATAAACTTAATACAGTTGATTTTTAGTACGGAAACTATTATTACACATACACCAAAAACCTTATACTTTACATTTTGTGATACTTACAAAACATATTTAATAAGGTAAATTGAACCATCAGATAGACATATGCGTGCCTTCCTTAAAAGAAAAATTATATAAACCCATTTGTGTTTGTATTTATATACATTTGCGTTGCAGGTGCACTTTAAGAAGTTAACAAATTAAAAATATCTCTAAACAAAAGAGGGGCTTCGGTGGCCGAGTGACCTAAAGCGCGCGCCTACGGATCACAGCGCCTCTCATCGCCTGCGTTCGAATCCCACTCGGAACAGATTCTAGTGTGACAAAATTTGTCAGTTCGTTTGTCAAAGGTCGGTGGTTTTTTCTGGTTTCCTCCACCATCCCAGAACTAACCGCCTCGAAATAATTGAAAAAATCTTGGCTGGGGCGTAAAACACCATTACTCTACTCCACTCCTCTAAACAAAAGATTCGAATGAGTTGGGATGATCGTGTTTTACACTCAAGTTTGAATTTTTTTCACTTATATCGAGGCGGTCAATTCTGAAATGTGGGAGGAATCATTAGTTCCCGGTAAAAGTATCGACCTATGGCAAGCAAAAAGGCCCCTTCTAACACTTTGCAGTAAACTCTTCAACCGTAGCAACGCCTATCATGGAACTTCTCTTCCCACAATAAGCTGATGTACATGTTGTATTTTTAGAATGTCGGTCGCAGTCTCATCTCGCTTATATTTAAGATTTTTCTTAACGAAAACAACCGTTTGTCTCTTTTCGAATAAAAACGAATGATTTTGGGTGCAAAATAATTCATGATAACAAAATTGTTGTTTTTTCTAATTATTTTATTTTTTTAATATTGATTATCATCTCCAATACTAGTACTTCAATTCAATGAGCATCATGGCCGCGGGCGGCGTGGTGAAGGGCGTGGCTTATGTCTCGGCGAATTTCATTGGTTAAATTTTTTTTGTCATAAAAATAAAGAAAAATAAAACAAAACATTGTTTTATGTATTAGTCTAAATGTTATAAAGAATAACTTGTGTTTTTACCAAGTTCTTCGAGTCATTATCTGAAAAAGATGTGGTGCACAAATTTTTCAGTAGGCGCTTGTTTAAGTTACATTATTTTACTATTACTGAAAAAAAAAATTCTAAAAATAGTTTTTATCAATGTAAATTGCTCTTGAATGCATGTTCTTTTGTTGTGTTTGTTGGCATTGCCTCGTTTTCGATAAAAAATCAAGTGATCAATGTTTTAAAATAATCAAACTAGCAGTAGGTTTCCCCGTGAATTTCAACCCAAGTAAAGGTTTATCAAGGAACCAAGTATTGTATCTTTCATGAGAGGCATGTTTGAAAAGAAAAAGCACAGTTTATATATTTTGCATAGGAAAACTTCATGCAGCTTTAAAAAGACAAGTTGTTCCTTTAAAACTATAGGTGAATTTATGACATCAAAAAGAAATTGGATTAAGTGTTGTTTTATTTCGCATCAGCATTTTTTTTAAGTATTTATGGAGAGTCATTTTACTAAAAAATCTCTTGAAGTTATTTAAACCCAAGTTCACCTGGTTTGAGAATTTCTTCTAAGTGTTTCTGATTTACTTCCTACTAAAGCTTAATCTTTAGACATTCTTTACATTGCAAATAAACATCAAACACCACGCTTTCCATTATACCTGTTCCAAGGCAACGTAAATTTCTTACGACGAGCAACGAGTATTTCTTACAACAAGCAACGAGAATTTCTTACGAGCAACGAGTATTTCTTATGACGAGCAACGAGTATTTCTTACGAGAGCAACGAGTATTTTTTACGACGAGCAACGAGTATTTCTTACAAGACGACAAGACCAAACCTCAAGAAAAAACTCTTTTTCATTTTTAATTGATCAGGTTTGAACCAAGAAAAATATGGAATTTGAGGTTTAACGCCTTAGTGCTTTGTCATTCATACATTCAGTAAAATAAACTGACATCACTCTCTACTTACAGTATACCATAACAATGTAATTGGCTATAAACAACGCACATATTTACACTTTATAATAAAGAGTAAAGTACAGGAAGTCAATACTTATAACAGAGAGAGAGAGAGAGAGAGAGAGAGAGAGAGAGAGAGAGAGAGAGAGAATACTGTGTCTATTTTGTAAAAACAGAATAAACAAAAGTATTTGTTTGATAGCCTTTAATAATAAGCAAATAATTAGTCTAAAGTTTAACACGTACACTGTATACAATACAATATTTATAACTAAAACATGGTAATTTTTAAACTGACGTATTGATGTACCACCTGGACAGCATGTATAAGTCCATAAATTAAAGTTATTATTTTTAAATTAGCAACACAAATACACTATTGTGTCTGTCTGAATATCACAGTACCGATGTCAAAAAAGTACAAAAGTCTAGTATTTCTAACAATAAGATAATAGTGAATTTGTAACTAATATCCAAATGATATAGAGGAAGTCTATAGATTACTCCTGATATTTACAAATAAATTTAAAGAATTAAAAACGTAACTATAGTTTACTCACATTATAAATGTATATAGCTTATTTATAAATAGTGATTTTGTAACAAAATAATAATTGTCAATATATGTATTTAATATTTATGTTATATATGAATACAAACTTGTTTCTTCTTTATCTATATCAAAGTATATATAAGTGTTAACAAAATATTTTGAATTTTCCGAAATCTCATCATCCGTACTTATAAAATTATGCAGTTGTCTTCCTGTCGTCTGCGAGCTGCTTGCTCGCGTTCTAACTTTTGTTGGAAGTGTTCCATCGGTTGTAGGTAATATTGTCTCAGCCAACTCATTTTGAAACACATAATTTTATTGACACTTTTAGTTTGACCACCAATCATTATACTACTTGCCACAACCATTCTGTGTCTTACTGCTTGGATTTTGTAAAACTCGTTATTCGAGTCCCCACACATATCATCATCCTGGAATATACACTTGTTAAGGAGAACTTTAGGCGATATTAGCGCACACAGAAGTAGCAGTTCGTTTGTTTCATCCTCTGTAAGACGATAGTAGTTTTCATAATCTCTGAGACGTCGAAGGTTAGAAGCATCAGAACCAAGTTCTAGTACGTTGCAAATGCAGTCTAAATAATACATCAATTTGGCTTTTGGGTTACCAGGAATTGTGACCGAAATTCCCGTTTTTTCGACCTGAAGTTGTAATCTTCCAAATGCTGCTGCCATTTTGTTTTAAACTAGTAAGTGAATTGTTGGGTACCAGACACTGTTATGTTCACTCTGCTGACGCTCACCTACTTTTATATGTACACGTTAGGAATTCCACGAAAAACAAAACGAAAGTAGAAATTCCTTGATTATGATCATTTACTGATTACTTGTTTTCTATTTATAGAACGCATGATGATTTTTTAACTGTATTAAATGTTAACTTATATGCGTATATTTTATTTATTTATTTATTTATCTATCTAAGAATGTGTCTGGTTATGTAACAAGTAAACAAGATACTGTCATATGTAAACTAAAATGACGGAAAAATTTATTGATCAATTGATTCGGAATCTTACTTAGATATAAATATGGTTTATCTATATCTCGTCACAAAAACATGTGCACTTGTTTAATACTTCAATAAAGCAACCTTTTGTGACAAAATATTTAACTAACGTACCTTATAGAACATTAACTATTGGCAAAATACAAAAATGTGTTATTTTGTGTAAATAAATACTTATTGGTTGCGAGCCTCGGTGGCTGAGTGGTCTACGTGTGTGTTTACGATTCACAGTGTCTCTCATCGCCTGTCGAACCCCTTTTTTTGTAAATACATTCGATGTAGTAATAGCGCTAAATTTAGTAAGAAAAGAATTGTAAAAAATAAATAAATAAATAAAGCACATTCATAGTTAGGGCATGTTTTACGGAACAACAGTTTTGGTGGCTTTGTGGTGACTTCTAGTGACGTTTAATTTAGCAACTTTTTTCAAATTTTCACTAGATTATCGATACTCTATAAATGCACAGATCTTAATGGCCCATGATTCGACCTTACTAGAAATTCAAAACACAAAATGATTGATGAATAGATACGCCGACAAAGCTACGGTTTTCCCTGAATAGTTGATTGCATAACTAGTTAATTATTGGTGTTTTTGATATGTCTGGCCTTTAAATTACATTTTATTTCAAAATTTCTGTTGTATTTTTGAGCATACAATTATATCATGATATTTTCTATGTTATATGCACGTTTAAGTTATCTCTCTTGCATTGCGTTTTAAATGTAGATAAGAGTTATCTTTCTTGCATTTTGATGACGTATAAACATCGTGTACACAAATTGAAACCATGTGCTTGCATGATGTTAAATGACTTCGTATCCGATTACTCCATCGTTAAGAAATCCCACTGACTCTACGCAGTCTTGGTGATCTTTTTCCATCATATTTTTACAATGTCGTCGGCGTTTATTTCTGTCTTGTCAGTGGCATAAAAACAAAATCATTCATTATTAATTTCAATAAATCTTTAAAGAAACCAAACCTTTGGTTCATCTCTTATTACACGCTTCTTAACATATGATATTGTGCGCACATGTAGTTAAAATAAGGCGTTGTAGTGAGTTAATTTGTTTAAGAAAGTCAAAATGCTTTTGATTTTCTAATAATTAAAATCGTTGTAACTGATGAACAGTATAATTATGTATAATGAACAATAAACAAAACAAACAAATAGTATAAAGACAAACAGATATAAACAATTGTTTGTTATAACAACATTAATTTATTTACACTTTTTTGATACACAATAACAGAACCCATACTGTATAACGAAGGATATATTACGACATCAAGGGATATATTACGACATCAAGGGGTATTTTACGACATCAACTGATATTTTACGAAATCAACGTGTTCTTACTACATTTGATATTATTTTTGCACTACATTTACAATAAAGCTACATTAAGTTACTAAACGGCGCTGGTTTACTTAATGATGTTCTTTATGAACAATGCTACATTTGGTCCCACAATAAAAGCTCGAAAAAATATAGAAATAACAATTATTTTCCTGGGGGATCTAATTTTAGAAAATGAACCTTACGTAATAAAACACCCGATCATGTAAACACAACTTACAAAACGGTGAAATAAGATAAATTTAACACATAATTTCATGATTTTTTTCATTTGTGACTTTGTAAGAGATATAGATAACATCATTGCTTATACATTTAGATATTAATGTCATACAATAAAAGCAATATATGTAAGGTTTCCCCTTGGATTCATTCGAGTCTCTGTACATGAAGGCATGATCCAAGCTAATGACAATCATGGTTTATATGTGACTAACACCCAAGAGGATTCCGTTTATTTACAGCTAATAGAAATGAAATATAATAGAAATGAATCCCACGGATAGTGGTTAGAAGTTATCTATTTTTAAAAACATATATTTTTAGAATTCGAAAAAAAAAAAAAAAAAAACCAGAAAATTAAAAAAAAAACTTAATGCATCTTTAATAGTGCATTTAACGTAATTACTCACACATAGGAGTTTGACATCTCTACCTCGAGCAGATCCTAATGTGAGAAAGTTTGTAAGTTTTCTTGTCCAAGGTAGCTGGTTTTCTCGGGGCATTACGGTTTTCCTGACCATTCTAAAACTGCGCGCATTGATATAAAGGAATTGTTAAACTCCATTTTTCAACTGAACCCAAATCAGCTAAACTGTTGTAAAAACAATACCATTGCAATATCCTAAAATTAAACATACAGCAATTTTTAATTAGCATCTTATGTTAAAATTAATAAGCATCTTGTGTGAAAAAGTTTTAAATGTTTTGCCAACACCTTTTCTATCCTGTTATATACAAAGATAAAAACGTTTTTTCCAAGGTAGTTAGATTTCAAACGCTCACTGCTGGGGTACCGGATCGGTGGTTCAGTGGTAAAGTTTCTGCCTCGAGAGCGAAAGTTCGATCCCCAGGGTCATGCACAAGACTTTTAAATACTGATTCCTCGCCTGGCGACAGCGGACAGAGTATTGACTCTTTCACCAGGTCGATGGACAAGGAGGGATGATATGCTTGTCAGCGATAAACTGACTCGTTGAGCTAGAACTAAGAGTGCACTAGTACACGACTGACCATATTACACCCATACACATAACCCGCATACATTACCTTGTTTTTAGATTAATCAACAGAGATTAAAACCTATGTCTCGTCGCAAATAGCTGAAAAATTACTGATGCGATGATAAAAAACATCACAACAACAACAGCTCACTGTTGGGCTCAGTGGTATAATTGTCTAAAGCGCGCCAGTGCATGTCTTAAACCTCAAAGGTTTAAATCTGACTTTATAGGGTAGATTCTAGTGCGAGGAAGTGTGTCATTTCATAAGTGCTTTAACCCGGGAAATTCGGATTTCTCTATTAATCAAGAATCACCTTCCTCGATAATCTTTACTTTTACGTTAAACGTCATTGCTTGTAACATTCCACTCTGAAACATATCGATGTGTGTAAAAAAGAATAAACGGGATCCAAGTGAACTCGTCAGCGTACAACGTGATCAGTAACTCCGCCTTAATTACGGGAAATCGTCACTTTATGCGATTGTCAATAGAAATAATCGTCCCGCACAAACGCTATCAGTTATCTCGTGGAGCTCGCTCTGAAAAATTGCATTTCATGCAGCGCTGATTTAAAAAGGACGTTCAAAGTAAGGTGTTTTAGCTTAAAAACAGAAAATTTGTTTTAATGTATTAAGAATACTAGTATTTACATTTTAGTGTAATATGATATCAATTTAAAGTCAACAAACAATTCTGATTGCATTCAAATTCCATAAAAAACTTACCTACCTGTGAATTATATAATTTTACTATAATTTTAACATTTTAGAGACCAACTCAAAGTTTTATTGAGATAAAAATCCGTTCAGTGATCTATGAGCGATAAAAACATGTTTAAAATTTGTTTGTATTTGAATTATGTAAAACACAAAAACATGCAAAATGATAACTTAACGGTGTTTAAGTACCTTTATTTTATCTAGGCCATTTCAATTTCCGATCAAATTTCCGATCAATATTTTTAAAGTAATAATTTGCCTAAAAACTATAAACAACTTTAGAGTTAGTTGACGTTTTAGTTAAAATTTTGAAATGTTTCCAAATTACTGATCATGATACATTTTATGAACTGTATTTCTTTGAAAATGTCTCCCATTAACTTTTCGAAGAAAGGAAGTTACATTACACATCCGCCTTATTAAAATATTGATCTTTTGCTATTTACATATAAAAATATTTACAAATTATTACGTCATTTTAGATTTCGGATATAAAATGCACCTGAAAAGAGATTCGTCCGTTAGATGAAGATCCTAGCTGATAAATAGTACAAAGAGTAAAAAAGAACTAGAATAGAAAAAAAAAATTGTAAACGACGAAACTTAATTTAATAATACATAACGTTTAAAATGGCGGCATTTGGAACAACGAGGTACCAGTTAGAACGGGAAACGACGAATCTTAGTGAAATTCCACCAAACGCTATATCAAAACTGATGTACTATCTGGACAGCATTTGTAGTTTGTTAGATTTAGAACCAAGTACTCTGAGAAATGTTGGCAAATTTCGAAACTTTAAAAACAATAATCTGACGGACGATGAAATTGTTAAATTGTATCAACTCTGCCTAGCTATTCCTCCAAACCAACTTGAAGGCAAATGCATCATCCAGAACTCTCAAGCCTGTGGAAATTACAAAAACCGATTTTACAAGGTACACGAGATACAAGATAGGTTCTTAGTTGCAAACAGCATCATTATCAACGGTCAACGGAAACGGGTTAGTAAGATTATGACGTATAAACCGCAGTGGCTCGAGGATAATTACATCAAACCAATGGCCGTTATCAGAATGGCACTTCAATTCGTTCACCTAAACCAAGCAGTTGACGACTGTGTTATTCTTTAATAACTTTATTAACTGATCCGAAAGCATTAAAACTTAAATATTTGAGAAAGGAGTTGTTCAAAACTCTATTTTACCATCAGACATGGATTTAAGTACACTTTCATGCTTTCTGCTGGAAATAGAACTCTTAATCCCACATCGTTTTCCAATGCTCTCACGGAAGATTTTTGATTGGAAAAACTTTTAGGAAGTAGCCTACACCGGTGAAAGTCGTTGTTGCTCCGAAAAATGCTTTAATTTACAATGGTTAGTAAAGTGCTGAAAATAAGCTTTAAATAGACATAACTCACTTGATCTATTGTATGCACGATCGATTTGATAGATACAGCCATATGTATTCATCTTCATCATTGAATTATAGGTATAAGTAAATATATATTATAGCAATATAAACTTTATTGTATTATTGCTTAAAAAAGACAATTCGGCACAAACTTTAAATAACGTTTCGTGTGATAACCATAGAGATTGTTAAAAATAAAAATAAAAAACAACGGTATAACTATTTTTACTAATATCTTTTCAAACATTAGGGAATAGTGATGGTATTTTTCATTAGCGACTGGTGATTAAATTTTTATTAGTGAATAGTGATGATATTTTTTCATTGGACTTATCATTCATAACAGATTGTTTTAAGATTGAGTAATTTAGAGAGTTGTAAAGAAGTGTTGTTTAATAACTTGGCTCTGGTAAATTTATTTCCTACCCTAAGTTTTTGTAATATTATTATTATTATTATTATTATTATTATTATTATTATTATTATTATTCTTTTTTTTTTTTTTTTTTTTTTTTTTTTTTTTTTTTTTTTTTTTTTTTTTTTTTTTTGCCTGATGCATCATATTTTTGTTCTTTTTTAGCAATATAATATATTCATTATACTATTGTATGCTATTTATAGATACGTTTTCATTTTTTGCTTTTGAAATAAAATGAATATACTTCAAACTACAACTGTTACTTGTATTTAACAATGTCTACCTTTTATGGAAAATATTCATAAAAACGAGTTTCTATTTACAATGATGTGTTTTGGGTTTTAAAGGGTTTTTTCTTTGTTTGAATTTAAAAATAGTTTTTTAAATGTGTCAAAAGTTCTAAAAATATTGTTTGAATCTGCTCAATTATAAAAAACACACATGTATCAATTATTTCTTTTTTGAAACTAATATATATATAAAGAAGAAAAAGTTAGTTTTTCAGTGTCCGGTAGAATATAGAAAAATAAACAAGCAAATCACGATTTTGCAAAGCATTAGCGCTAATAATACAAAATCGTGTTGTACTAATTTATTATATATATATATATATTCTGACTGAATAATTTTTGTCAAAGCAAACAAAGATATTTTCTGACAAAATATCAAACAGCTGAAATTTAATCTACCTATGATTTTTTTTTTATTATAATAATAAATAGTTTTTTATTGTTTGTATGTTATTAACACATTTATTGTCTAAACTCCAATTAATGTGTAATGGAAGCAACTGAGTCCCAATAGAGTCAACATCACAATACAATCGTCCATGCACATAATTTACCTGTACATCTATATGACAACACTCGAAAATCGGATATGTGATACTGATAGTGCCTCTCACGTCCATACGTCGGTCATCTTGCATCTTCAAAAAGTAAGTTCCATCGATAAAAAAGAACCGCAGAACACAAACAAAAAACTTCAACATATCGTAACAATTTGTAAAGTTTCAGAAATTAAAGATGACTGGGTGGTCAAGCGTTAGCCTTCAAACTCAAGGCGTCTCATCGCTATGAGTTCGATCCCAATAATCTTCAAAAGAATTATCATTGTAGGCCTTTAGTGGTTGGCTCAGTTACAGTATAATAGACTGGGTGATTTGTAATATTTATTTGCGACATTGCAGGTGAGTCTAGTAGCATTCTAAAAGTCGCCATTTGATCGCATTATTTGAATGCAGATTATAAACCCTTGCACTATCAGACACAGTCTAATTTAATCAAAAACAATATGTAAGCCACCAACCAAACAAGGAAGCAAAAACTGTTTTAAAATGATTCATCTTAGCTCTTTAAGCTTTTTTGTTTTAGATTTATAGATTAATATTTTAATTTCCTATTCTACATAGTAGTTGGTTGATTTGTTAATTATAATGAAATGTTGTTTACCGTCGCATCGGCAATTTTTAAGTAATTTGCATTTTGAGAAGTAAAACAATTTATAATGATCATCTAAGTATGCTTGAGATGTGCGATTGTGTATTTAATTCTAGCGCGTACTCAGGGCATCGTTTTGTTGAGGTGCTAGGTCACTGAGTCAGAATACCTCAGTCAGACACACTATTCCCGATCACATTTTCTTGCCAAAGGGTGCACCAATCAATACTCTGTTTTCCTTAATTCCCAGAGTTAGGCTAGACAGTGTAAGCGTTACCCGGTCGGTAGGGCCCCTACTCTCTCTCGAAGCAGAAGTTCTTCTACTGAGCCCTTTATGCGATCCTTAATAGTAGTGCTTATTTTAACTACGATCAAAACTTTAAAAAGAACGTATACCTTCGTGTGGGAGACCAAAATTCTCGAAGACAACATATGACATGCTGATCTTATCCGGAGAGCTGATGTTACATTTGACTTTGACTATCTATAATATTTATTGGATTTAGATTCGATAAAATATTAATGAAATAGTTGAGACGCATTTTATATTACTATTTCATTTCTTTTTATTATTATTATTATTATTATTATTATTATTATTATTATTATTATTATTATTATTATTATTACTATCGTCGTCGTTATTATTATTATTAATATCATTATTTTGACTGTTTATCGGATATTTGACAATGATATGGTAAAATCAAACGGTAAATTGGATTTTAAAAAGTAAAATGTGTCAGACTTATTACATTAATACATTAAAGTCGAAGATCGGGAAATTTATGCGGTACTCACTTTAACGCCACCATTTTAATATGCATTTCTAACATTAAAATTTATAACGCAAGTAATCTAATGAAATTTTGATTTTGAATTTTTAAAAAAAAAATTACACAAATTTGATAAAAAAAAAGTAAAATTTATATACAAGAAAGATGCGAAAAATACAACATGTATGTACTGGTAATTGTTCATGCATATAGCAAGAACACTATTAAAAAAATTATAAAATTTTTTAAAAATTTAAGAAATTGTCTATAAACAAAACTGATTAAATATATAACGGTGTATCGATTAAATGACAATATTTACAACTAGAGAAGACCTTTGTTCGATATATCTTTATGATTTGTTACATTAAATCACGCTTTAGCATAATGTCACAGAGGTCATAACCTTTGATTACGTAACATTTATCTATGTGATAATGTTTTCCTATATACACCAGTATGTAAATAAGTAAATAAATAAACAATGTCATACCAAGTTTGGGCATCGGTGGTCGAGTGGTCTAAAACGCGCTTACGGATCACAGTCCCTAGGTTCGAATCCCACTCGAACAGATCCAAATGTGAAAGTTTGTCAGTTCGCTTGTCGAAGGTCGTTGGTTTTCTCCGGAACTCCGGTTTCCTACAATATGATTGCCTTGATATAAGCGAAAGAATCTTGATTTGGGCGCAAAGCACTATTAAATCCAATCAATCCAAACAAACATTGTCTCAATACACTCACTTTGTGTCTATCTATAAGTGGACTCACCGTGTTACTACTAGTATCTGTAAGTGGGCTCACTAAGTGTTTATCTTCAGGTGGACTCACTATGTGGTTATCCGAAAGTGATCTCAATATATGTTTACCAGTATAGAGAAACACCATGTGGCTTTCTGTTAGTGGACACACTATGTTACTATCTGTAAGTGGACTCATTATGTTACTATCTGTAAGTGGACTCACTATGTGTCTATCTGTAAGTGCACTCAATATGTTACTATATGTAAGTGGACTCAATATGTTACTATAAGTAAGTGGACTCAATATGTTTCTATTTGTAAGTGGAGTCATTATGTTAATACCTTTAAGTGGACTCTCTATGTTACTACCTTTAGGTGGACTCTCTATGTTACTATCTGTAAGTGGACTCACTATGTTACTATCTGAAAGTGGACTCACTATGTTGCTATCTGTAGGTGGACTCATTAAGTTGATATCTGTAAGTGGACTCACTATGTTGATATCTGTAAGTAGACTCACTATGTTACTATCTGTAAGTGGACTCACTATTTTTTATCTGTAAGTGGACTCCCTAAGTGTTTATCTTTAGGTGGATTCAAAATGTGGTTATCTCTAAGTGATCTCAATATATGTTTACAAGTATAGAGAAACACCATGTGGCTTTCTGTTAGTGGACACACTATGTTACTATCTGTAAGTGGACTCATTATGTTACTATCTGTAAGTGGACTCACTATGTGTCTATCTGTAAGTGGACGCATTATGTGTCTATCTGTAAGTGGACTCAATATGTTACTATATGTAAGTGGACTCAATATGTTACTATAAGTAAGTGGACTCAATATGTTTCTATTTGTAAGTGGAGTCATTATGTTAATACCTTTAATTGGACTCAAAATGTTACTACCTTTAGGTGGACTCTCTATGTTACTATTTGTAAGTGGACTCACTATGTTGCTATCTGTAAGTGGACTCACTATATTATTATCTGAAAGTGGACTTACTTTGTTGATATTTGTAAGTAGACTCACTATGTTACTATCTGTAAGTGGACTAAATATTTTTTATCTGTAAGTGGACTCACTAAGTGTTTATCTTTAGGTGGATTCAAAATGTGGTTATTTTTAAATGATCTCAATATATGTTTACCAATATATAGAAACACAATTCAGCTTTCTGTTAGTGGACTCACTATGTTACTATCTGTAAGTGGACTCATTATGTTACTATCTGTAAGTGGACTCACTATGTGTCTATCTGTAAGTGGACTCACTATGTGTCTATCTGTAAGTGGACTCAATATGTTACTATATGTAAGTGGACTCAATATGTTACTATAAGTAAGTGGACTCAATATGTTTCTATTTGTAAGTGGAGTCATTATGTTAATACCTTTAATTGGACTCAATATGTTACTACCTTTAGGTGGACTCTCTATGTTACTATCTGTAAGTGGACTCACTATGTTGCTATCTGTAAGTGGACTCACTATATTATTATCTGAAAGTGGACTTACTATGTTGATATTTGTAAGTAGACTCACTATGTTACTATCTGTAAGTGGACTAAATATTTTTTATCTGTAAGTGGACTCACTAAGTGTTTATCTTTAGGTGGATTCATAATGTTGTTATTTTTAAATGATCTCAATATATGTTTACCAATATATAGAAACACAATTCAGCTTTCTGTTAGTGGACTCACTATGCTACTATCTGCAAGTGGACTTATAATGTTACTATCTGTAAGTGGATTCACTCTGTTTTTATTTGTAAGTGGACTCTCTATGTTACTATCTGTAATTGGACTTACTATGTGTCTATCTGTTAGTGAACTCAATATGTTACTATCTGTAAGAGGACTCACTACTTTTTTATCTGTAAGTGGACTCACAAAGTGTTTATCTTTAGGTGGATTCAAAATGTGATTATCTGTAAGTGATTTCAATATATGTTTACCAGTTTATAGAAACACAATTCGGCTTTCTGTTAGTGGACTCACTATGCTACTATCTGTAAGTGGACTCACTAATGTAACTATCTGTAAGTGGACTCACTATGTTACTATCTGTAAGTGGACTCACTCTGTTTTTATCTATAAGTGAACTGACTATGTTACTATCTGTAATTGGACTTACTTTGTGTCTATCTGTTAGTGAACCCAATATGTTACTATATGTCAGTGGACTCTATGTTACTATCTTAAAGTGGACTCACTATGTTGCTATCTGTAAGTGGACTCATTATGTTACTATCTGTAAGTGGACGCACTATGTTACTATCTGTAAGTGGACTCACTACTTTTTTATCTGTAAGTGGACTCACTTTGTTACTATCTGTAAGTGGACTCACTATGTTTTTATCTGTAAGGGGACTCACTAAGTGTTTATCTTTAGGTGGATTCAAAATGTGGTTATCTGTAAGTGATCTCAATATATGTTTACTAGTTTATAGAAACACAATTCGGCTTTCTGTTAGTGGACTCACTATGCTACTATCTGTAAGTGGACACATAATGTTACTATCTGTAAGTGGACTCACTATGTAACTATCTGTAAGTGGACGCATTATGTGTCTATCTGTTAGTGGACTCAATATGCTACTATATTTAAGTCGACTCAATATGTTACTATCTGTAAATGGACTCATTATGTTACTACCTGTAAGTGGACTCTTTGGTTACTATCTGTAAGTGGACTCACTATGTTGCTATCTTTAAGTGGACTCACTATGTTACTATCTGTAAGTGGACTCACTATGTTTTTATCTGTAAGTGGACTCACTATGTTTTTATCTTTAGGTAGACTCAAAATGTGGTTATCTGTGAGTGATCTCAATATATGATATATCAGTTAATAGAAACACTTCATGGCTTTCTGTAAGTGGACCCACTATGTGACTTTCTGTAAGTTGACTCATTTTGTGTCTTTCAGTAAGTGGACTCACTATGTTTCTATCTGTAAGTGGACTCACTGTGTTATTATCTGTAAGTAGACAACCTATGTTACGATCTGTAAGTGGACTCTCTATGTTGCTATCTGTAAGTGGAATCACTATTGTGCTATCTGTGAGTGGACTCACTATGTTACTATCTGTAAGTGGTATCTTTATTGTGCTATCTGTAAGTGGACTCTCTATGTTACTATTTGTAAGTGGACTCACTATGTTGCTATCTTTAAGTGGACTCACTATATTACAATCTGTAAGTGGACTCACTATGTTTTTATCTGTAAGTGAACTCACTGAGTGTTAATCTTTAGGTGGACTCAAAATGTGGTTATCTGTGAGTGATCTCAATATATGATTATCAGTTAATAGAAACACTTCATGGCTTTCTGTAAGTGGACCCACTATGTGACTTTCTGTAAGTTGACTCATTTTGTGTGTTTCTGTAAGTGGACTCACTATGTTTCTATCTGTAAATGGACTCACTGTGTTATTATCTGTAAGTAGACAACCTATGTTACTATCTGTAAGTGGACTCTCTATGTTACTATCTGTAAGTGGACTCACTATGTTTTTATCTGTAAGTGAACTCACTGAGTGTTTATCTTTAGGTGGACTCAAAATGTGGTTATCTGTGAGTGATCTCAATATATGATTATCAGTTAATAGAAACACTTCATGGCTTTCTGTAAGTGGACCCACTATGTGACTTTCTGTAAGTTGACTCATTTTGTGTCTTTCTGTAAGTGGACTCACTATGTTTCTATCTGTAAATGGACTCACTGTGTTATTATCTGTAAGTAGACAACCTATGTTACTATCTGTAAGTGGACTCTCTATGTTACTATCTGTAAGTGGACTCACTATGTTTTTATCTGTAAGTGAACTCACTGAGTGTTTATCTTTAGGTGGACTCAAAATGTGGTTATCTGTGAGTGATCTCAATATATGATATATCAGTTAATAGAAACACTTCATGGCTTTCTGTAAGTGGACCCACTATGTGACTTTCTGTAAGTTGACTCATTTTGTGTCTTTCTGTAAGTGGACCCACTATGTGACTTTCTGTAAGTTGACTCATTTTGTGACTTTCTGTAAGTGGACCCACTATGTGACTTTCTGTAAGTTGACTCATTTTGTGTCTTTCTGTAAGTGGACTCTCTATGTTACTATCTGTAAGTGGTAACACTATTGTGCTATCTGGAAGTGGACTCACTATGATGCTTTCTGTAAGTGGACTCTCTATGTTACTATCTGGAAGTAGACTCAGTTTGTGTCTATCTGTATGTGGACTCACTATGTTATTCTCTGAAACTGGACTCACTATGTGTTTATCTTAATTGTACACAAAACGTAGTTATTTACAAGTGGTCTTATTATATGTTTATCAGTATGTAGACTCATTATGTTACTTTTTGGACTCATTGTGTGTTAATTGTATATGGAATCAATAGTTTAGTTTTTTCATTTTTAATTTATTTTTATTTATCTTTTAAATTTTTTATTTATTTTTAAATTGTTTGTTTTTTATTTATTATTGTACAAAAATCAGTTGCTCAATAATGCGTTTAAAATTTGACAATGAAAACTAAAGTTCATTCAACAAATTAGAGTTATTTCAAACTCATGAATCTCACACTCTTTCTAAGCAAGCTAAGCCTCGAAGAACAATACTCATATTTTATTCTCTGTTTATTTCTAAAGACAACCAAATTCGAACAACGTACACCTGTGAATCAAATACGTCCAAAATTGAATAAAGCATAAAAACTTAACTCAGAAACTTTTTCACCAAGCAAAACACAACATAATTACTATATCAAGACATGATTAGAATTTAATAATTCATGAAGTTTATTACTCTCCACGTTTAACAGATTCAAGTAATAGAATAAGAACTGGAACGTAAAAAGTTAACAAATAAACCCATACGTGTGTACACGACACTAAACGGACATCACTAAGAAACTGAAAGTCCGAAAAAGGGTTAAAATACTATATTTGAAGTTCGTTAATGTCATTAGTTTAACAATTAAGACATGGTAAATTGATCAAATCAAAGATTATTAATGATATATCATTTACAATCATCTATAATAGGTTAAAAAAGGTCTTGAAAAGAAGGTAAAACAAGTTTTTAAAGTAACATACAATAGCAACTTTTTCTTGCTGATGATGGATTGTCATTCACATTTAACTGATATTTTTTTAAAAGTCTTTGGCGCCTTGACTCAAAAAATTCCATCGGCTTTGAATAGAAAAATTTAATAAAACAGGATCCAACATACATTACATTGTTTACAGATCTAACTTTCCCGCCAATATAAATAGACTCTCTCACATGTATTTTCTCTGGAACAGACGACACATCGGATATAATGAACTTATTTTTCTCACAAAATTTATCGTTTTCAAACATGCATTTATTTTGGAGAGCTTGTGGATTAAATAACACACACAGCAATACCAATCTGTCGATTTCTTCATCTGACAATCTGTAATACTTCTGATGATCTGTTAATATTTCAAACTTCCTTTCGTTTATAAGATCCAAAACTTGAGAAACCGCCTTTATATAATACATTAATTTAGCTGTATCATTGTTCGGAACATCCTCCGAGGTTTCACATCCTAAGTATTTTCTGGTCGGCGTGTTCATACTGCAAGAACCTTTTCTCTCAACAAAACATTCAAATTCGGTGAAACATAAAAAGCTACAACTCAATCAACATTTTAGGAGTATCGGTAATTATCATTTGTCTTATACGTTTGGCGATACACAATATACAAAGTTATTTCCTTTGGTAATTATACAAAATTTATCACGTTTTGTATTCCTATATTTCTGATAATTATATTGTTAAATGTATTTTAAATATAACAAATTTACCTTGATTTACTAAAATATCTATCTGACCATATCCTTTATCAGGATATATATATATATATATATATATATATATATATATATATATATATATATATATATATATATATATATATATGATCAAAAAACAAGATCAAACTAACAAAATCAATATTTCAACAAGAATTTGAGATAACATAGGTGACAGGCGTTATGCAAAGTCAATATCGTAAACCTTTTTTTTCATTTTATTTTTTTTAATTTATTAATTTATTTTTTTATCAAATTTATTTCTTTATTTAGAAATTTTGGCTTATTTTGATATAAATATTATTTTTTTCCACAAATATATTATTTATTAGAATTGTTAAATTTTGTAATTTAATTTTATTTATAATGCGAATATTATACATCAAAATATCTTGATACATACAGGGACGTATAGAGCTAGATGATAGGTCGCTGATATATGATCATGAGATAAAAAATAAAAAATGTACTCATAGTTAAAGAAATGATTTAAAGCTATCGGGATGAGTCATTTAACCATAAAAAAACCAAGAAATAAAAAAACAAAATGTAATTCAGATCCGGCTTGTTTGTTTGTTTGTTTGTTTGTTTCTTGTTGTTGTTGTTTTTTTATACAACAAAGTAAATACTTATCTTACTTATCCATATGAAAATGTTAAACAAATATTTCATGGGGGTGCGGGCTATATCTCAGTTTATGGACGGGGCAAGCACTCAAAAAATATTATAAGGACCGAAGCGAAGCCACAACCCCATGAAATATTTGTTATATTTTATCGAATGGACACCATCTTAACTTAAGATAAATTCAATAAGACCTTTTCAGACGATGATTGTTTACGTATTTTAGTTGCCGTTCTTGACTGTAACTTCGTATTTAAGTTAATCCACTGATTGGATTATTCAGGTTAGGATGTACTTTTTGTAGGTAATGTTGCGTCATTAAGGGTGTTCATGTGACGTAAGCAAATATAATTTACCGACCGGAACCTCCGGTTTATATTGCAACATACCGCATGAGTAAAATCAATGCATTTACATGAAAAACAAATTTATGAGGTATCCATCGTTTGTCTGTCTTGTAATTCAGACTGTTCGTTACTTAACACCCGTTAGTCATAATTATTTTAGTGGTATCTGTCTTATTTAAAAAATGTAGCATAAATTGAATTCTGGAGAAAATCAAAACTTAATCGCAAAAAATTACTTATTCTGGACAATGTTGTAATTGATTCCAAAAATCAATCTCTCTCTCTCTCTCTCTCTCTCTCTCTCTCTCTCTCTCTCTCTCTCTCTCTCTCTCTCACACACACACACATAATTGTAGTTTGGCATAATCTTCTATTAGAACACGTTTAAAGGTACATAAAAATTTACGCGAACTACATTGGGACGGTAACTACACATATCACATTTTTAAAAATAAATCATTGGCTCAGAAACTTTTAAATAAATCTAAGAAAAAAACTGCAATAGGTTAATACAATGTCTCTATACGAAATAAAAACCGTCTATATAGACAGTGTATAATCAACGGGTTGTGTATGGTCTGTTCCATGAGCATGAAGCTTTGAAACGGTCACCATGAGGACATTACTCGACACAACAAAGACTGTTCCAAGTAAGATTTTCGCTTATCAGTTAGTGGCATTTGGATTTTTAACGTTTGCTTACACCGACGTTGTCCATTTTTTTAAGCTGACACGTTTGGATTTGAAAGAAGCAATTCACAGACTAAAGAAAACAACGATTATTTAACTTTCACAATTAATAGACACCCTTTCCCGGCAAACCTATAGCTATTTAATCATTTACAAGATATTTTTTTAAATTTTATTTTTTCTTTGCCATAACTACATTACTATATATATAAACTTTAGGGTACGTTTATAAATTATTTTTATTATATTTATTTATTTATTTATTTATTTATTTATTTATTTATTTTTTAAATTTTATTTTGTTTTCTTAGCCATAACTACACTACTATATATAAACTTTAGGGTACGTTTATAAATTATTTTTATTATTTTTATTTATTTATTTATTTTATTTATTTATTTATTTATTTTTTAAATTTTATTTTGTTTTCTTAGCCATAACTACACTACTATATATGAACTTTAAGGTACGTTTAATTATTATTATTATTTTATTTTTTTAATTTATTTTTAGATAAAGTTTTATAATTAGCGGTGCTTATATTTGTTTGTCATTTCTCGCCTTATACACTTGTGGTGTTGTTCTTAGTTGCTTTAATGTTCCTGTGTTAATGTTTTAAATAATTAAATATTTAAAAAAAAAAATTAAAAGAAAAGTACATATGACACGCTTATGTTTCAATTCGGTTCAATAAACTAAATGACAAAACTTACCGGTATAGACATGAATATTTTTTCTCAAATTCAAGTTCACATGTTCTGACAAGTTTTCAATTATAGCTACTTCAAAATACCCTGCGATGTCTACTTGTAAAAAATTATCCGTAGCCTATAATGTGTTAATTAAATAACACTTAAAATTTAGAAAACTTCTTTGTCGTGTAAAGTGTGTACCAAGTATTTATATACACAACGTCACAGTTAATTAAGTGTGTTATATTAGTGGAGACGGATACATGTATAACTTTTAACAAAAAATAATAAATGAATAAATAAATGAAAATAATTTTTTTTAAATTAACAACCTATGCCATTTTAAAGAAATTTTCCTCAAAGTATATCGACACATATTTTTAATAAATATACCTATTTAATTTTTGTCCAATATGATATAACTGTAAGCCTGGCTGCATTTGTCGCCACAGTAACGAGATAATTCGATATTTATGGGTACTTATACGTCGCCTGACAAACGGTAATCGTAATACGCCATGTTAAATCAAAACCTTTCTCAATATCAACTGCTTCTACAAAACAATGCGACCAATGTATCAAATATTTTGCCATTAGTAGTTCTAATAATTTAATTTCGATTTTGCAAAAATGACATAATTACGTCCCCTGTTGCATAAATGGACGAATTACGTCCCCTTTTACACTTTTAGGAGAAATTATAATATCTTTTCTTCTCTTTTAAAACAACCGAAATATATAACGTGTATTGCATCTGTGTGATAACCGTATCACAGTGCCTTTATCGCCTAAGTTCATATCACATTTTGTACAGATCCTTGTGTAAAAACCTTGCCAGTTTGCTTTCTGAAGAACGGTTATTTTTTCTGAGCCACTCCAGTGTCCTCAACCATTTCAAAAGTCGCCTCGATATGAGTAAAAAAATCTTGACTCCAATACCATATTTGGAAAGATAATTATATTCCAGGGGCGGGGAATGATAGTTGTATCGAAGCGACAGAGAGACAGAGACAGAGGCTATGTGGCCGAGTAATCTTAAATGCTTGCTTATGGATCATGGCGTCTCTTACCACATAGGTTCTGCAAGTACATGTACTTGTGTGAGGAAATTTGTTAGTTCACTTTCTAAAGATCGGTTGTTTTTCCAAACACCCCTGTTTCCCCCACCATCGCAAAAAACAACTTCGATATTAGCAAAAACCTTGACTGCAATACCTAACTCTTAGGAAAACTGATATTTTGTTTCGAAGCTCCGGAGGGAGACAATTTAGAGGGGCATCTTGTTTTGTATTGGTATAACGCATTATAGATAGTTCCCGTCTAATTATGATGTAACCTATAGAAATGTTCAGATCTCGTATCATGAGCAAATATATGCACCATTGGTTAAATTCGGTTATAATTTTATTGGTTATATCGAAATATCTATATAACAAGTATCGATTATACAAAATAAAAAAAAATTTGATATAAAGTTAATATAGCAAAATGATCGTTATATTGAATAATTTATATAATGACAATGATATCAAGATTTTAGGAAAAGTAAGCCTTTTCCTTTTGAACCACTAAACCATGATGAATTATATTTAAAACATTATTCCACAAGGGATAGCAATAAGTTGTCTACTTGCTCTGAAGTTTTCATAGATCCGTGTACTCCGACATTTTTCAAATTTTGTTTAGTTTAGATTAACGATTAGAAAATGATATTAAAATCCTTCTTTACCATATGTCCTTTTTCGTGTGCATCTAATGGTGTGTATATGTTACAGAATATTTTTTTTGTTTATTACCAGGTAACTACATATTTTTTATGAAATCTAACAAAGATGCAATATTGCATATTTGACATCTTAAATGACGGCTTAAGATGTTTTGAATGTCAACTATTTCAGGAAAAAAAATGGAGAAATTTTTTAAAATTTTATTTTACAATTTTAGAAAATTATGGGTCACACAGCAATTAAAGCACGTTTATATATATATATATATATATATACATATATATATATATATATATATATATATATATATATATATATATATATATATATATATATATATATATATAATCCGAGTACTTTCTTTTTATGAGTTAAACAATAAAAATGAAGGCAAGTTAGAAAAAATATCAAAACATGAAAATGTTAGTTGAGGAACACAAGTTTTAAAATATACAAATTTTTTACGATTCTTTAACATTCATACATTGTATAAAAGTATACTACTCGGTGAATACAGGTTTAAAGCCGTACTTATATTTTCCAGATCTGCACAGCCGGAAATTATATCAGATAAAAAAAATAATAAATTAAACATAGGTGTAAAATTAGATATTAATCAATGTGCATTTTATGTAAAAAATTTTAAAATCTATTTTTTTAATTAAAGATTAAATATTAATCAATGTGTATTATATTAAATATTAAAACTATTACAAGGAATTTACAATTGAAATATAAACCAGGTTCATTAAACGTTTAAACACTTAAAGTAATTCTTTGCAAAATTTTAAAAACATGTCCATACATCTACAAGATATTGTATTGGTAAAAGAACAAACAATGGCTGATCAAGTCAAAATTAATGAAATAAAGATAAATATGCACTATGCTGTTAAAGCTGCATTAAGGTTATCAATTTTCTGATTTTTTTTTTATTTTCTAAAAATATATTTTTTTAAAAATAGATATCTTCTAACCACGATCCGTGACATTCATTTTCTAAAATTTCATTTCTTTTAGCTGTTAAATAAACGGAATCCTCTGACCGGTTGGTCAGAGTTTTACGATGGTAATTATGAGCTTGGAGCATGCGCACGGATCATGTCGGATGTACGGAAAAACCCTAGAACCGAAAGTGAAACATAACAGATTACATTAATTGTCCTTCATTTATATCCGAATGTATTTGACATGGTGTTTTGTATCCCTTACTAAGTCACAAATGACAAATTCAACGAAGTTCTGTGTTTAATTTATCGTATTTCACCGTTTTGAAAGTTGTGTTTAAATTACCCGGGTTTTTGATGACGTAACCATGTTCTAATATTAGGTCCTAAATGCTGCATCTCGCTGGGTAAATATTGTGATTTCTGCATTTATTCGAGCTTTTATCGTTGAACCAAATGTAACATTGTTCATAAGGAACATCATTAGTTAGATTAGTACCGTTTTAATTTTTTCTTTGGAAAACTTAATGCAGCTTTAACAAGGCATGAACATTTTATAAAAGAAGTTTGATTTGTAAAGTCAGATTCAATCTACCGTATAATAAAAAATAGGTCCTGGTTTGAAATTGTTCTTTCTGCGTTTTAATTCTCTTTTCTAAGCTTTCAAACAAATTTGCTATATCTGGAGCTATTTAACCAATCAGTGTTAAATGTTCCTCACAGAATGGTACAGCAGCTGCTTTCGGGTTTATAGTAGCCAACCGGTTGATGGTTATAGGATGAAGCGGGCTGTCCTGCAGATGGACGGTCACGTGACGACTGGGTGTACGTTATAGCTTTACGCTGAGGATATGCAATAGCTTGACGCTGTGGTTGGCGACGACCTTTTAATGCATCAACAATGTTTTTCAGTCGTTGACTATAATACAGTATAGGATCATAATAATACTGCTTTAAAAATTGTGGTGTAAAAAACATAATTTTCTTGACTTGCCTTCGCTGTCCACCAAGTATTATTGATTCTGTAACTGCAAAGTTAGTCTCCACTGCACTAAGCTCATAAAACTGGTTTTCGTTATCTCCGCACATTTCGCCATCATGGTCATAGAAAATGCATTGATCTATCAAATCTTCGGGTTTCAGAAGAACACACAGTATCAAAAGTCGATTAATTTCGTCATCAGTCAGATCATTGTAATATCTGAAATCCCGTAGCCGATGTAGATCCCCCTCACTGTTTAGATTCAACACATTGCAAATTGAGTTTAAATAAAACATCAACCGTCCGGTTGGGTTGTTAGGGACTTGTACTGAATTTCCAACTTTTCTTATCCCAATCTCTGTTCTACCAGCTACCAAGGCCATTTTTACAATGTGTACAAAATTATCTCAATAAACAGCAAGCTTTAGTTTTCTAATGCAGTTCAGCAATTCATTGTATGTTTAAGTTTACTCGGAACCTATCTATATAATGTTTTCAAATTTATGTCACGTGCTACGCTTTTTCCAATTAAAGAAGACATTTTTGTTATTATTTTTAACACAAGGAAGTAACATTAAATTTGATTTACTGGAATTTTACAGTTGAAATGTTAAGACAAATAATATCCATTATTCCTTGAGAAAAGCTAAGCCTAAAAATTGTATATATATATATATATATATATATATATATATATATATATATATATATATATATATATATATATATATATATATATATATATATAAATTGATTACAACAAATTGCAATGTTTTAATGTTATTGTTGTATACAAAGGCGGAACAGAGGTGACATGGAAGATATTTTTTTCCGCGTACTTATTAAGCGAAAGCTATTGACATGCTGTTTATAAGCGATACGCGATTGCTTTCGCTTGAGCACGCAATAGCTTTTGCTGTCTTGTATAAGTTTCACAAAAGTTTCTTGTACTCATTTTTGAATTGAAAGACGCAGTTATTAAACTTGAGTTAAAAATGAGGCCACTGGTTTTAGATCATAGGTTCAAAGGTCATTATTACAATTGCTGAAGAATACTTAAATTTTAAATTATCTTAATAGTTCTTAACTTAAGTGTTGATATAAAAATCATTTTGATATACGATTGAAAGTCATATGTTCAAAAGTCAAGGCAATAGCTGCTGAAAAATACTCAAATTTCGGATTATCTGTAAAACTATTATGTTTTTTGCATGGACTTGTATACTTCAGACATCAGGATAATTTTGATATATAGATTATGTTAAAGCTTTAAAGATCAAGGTCATATCTGCATAAGTATATACTGAAATGGTTAATTATCCAGAAATTATCCATTATTCTTTAGGTACTATATGCATTTTTATCTATTTATGATTGATCTTTGACTAGATATTGCTAATTAAGTTAATTGGCAGTTTCAAACTGGGAGATACTTTAAAAAGTTTCTGTAAACACAATTATTGTCTATTAAAAATTGTATTTTCCAATTTGGGACATATCTTCAGGTGAGCGTTATGGCCCATTTATCTCTTTTTTGTTTTTGACTTCAATATCGATTTTAAATATTTTGATTTTAAAAAAGACTAGAATACTTTGTTTTAAAAGAAAACCCCAAAACTTACAACACATACTCATTCATTAAAGAAATGAATATACAAAGATAGATAACTCTTATATAACTTGCTGGAATTGCTAGTATCGATTGGTCTTAAAAGGCAAGATCATCTGAATTGGAGGGCCTTAGGCGCTCAACTTTGAATAATATGGACTTTTGGACAAGTTTAATAAATATGTTATTCGTTGCGAAAAAAATGTAAAGCGAAATCGGACAAAAAAAAAAAAAAAAAAAAAAAAAAAAAAAAAAAAAAAAAAAAACATATTTACAAGTTTTTTTCTATAGGATAATTATTTATTTTAATATGCCTATTGTATGATGTAATAATAATAGTGATTTCATTCTTTTGTTTGTAGTGTTACCGGTCAAAAAACACCTCAATCAAAACAAATAGCTAATCAAGACTGATGTAAAATTAAACTTTTTTAATATCATAAAAATTAACAAATTTTACAATTAATTTAGAAAATTTACAATAATTTAAAACAATACTTAAATCTATTTTACTAATTTGCTTTGAAATTTGGTTTTACATGAAGTTTCAAAAAAAAAAAAAAAAAAAAATAAATAAATAAAATTTAAAAAAAAAAAATAAAATAAAATAACTAAGCTTAAAGGGTTAATACAAATAAACTCATATTTCTCTTAAAGCAAAAGAAAACATGAATCACTTTTTATACGAACTGACATTTTGTCCCTGGTTGGCTGATCAACAATATTTACAAAACAATAACTTTTATAGAGATCATTAGGTAAGCGATTTATCGTATCAAAACTGCCGTATTGATATTAACGTTTATAAGTCTCCTATATCTTGACAATATGAAATTACAGAGAAAAGACGAAGAAATGTATGTTCATGTCAGAACTAAATGATATTAAGCTAATTGATGTGGAATCTTTTTAATGGTTTATACTTCAGGGCTTCTATTACTTATGCTAAAATAGGTTTTTTTAAAATGGCCGCGATAATTATGTGATGGTATTCTTCGCGCACATTTTTGTTTGCATTCAGCCACTCACTGCATATTATGAACATTAGCATACCAAAAATTAGATAAACACAGCCAGAAGCTGTGTACAAAAGAAATTACAAAAGGCAGTAAAATGCTGAATAGAAATTCTATATCAATTTACTGACGAACTTTGAAATTGCAAAGTACTTCACAAATATTTGACTAAATAATTTGAAAAATCTGCTACTAAATCACTTGAACATTTGCACGATGTGAAATTTATAAATCCATGTGGTACACCGGGCCAATCTTTGTGTATTGCATCATGTTTTATCAACTCCAATCTCTTAGCCAATATCCAACCTTCGTCACGTAGGGGATCATATTCGGCAGTCACCAAATACGTCTTCGGCAGTTTCTGTAATTCTTCGTCTGATACAAGAAGCGGTGAAAGATATGGGTTAGTTATAAGTTCTGATGCTGTGGAGGCTAGTTTTTCGTTTCTATGTGTCAATGGTTTAATAATGACTTGCCGGCTTTTAGGTAGGTATTCTGTACTAGCATAATGTGGAAGTTCTGATTCCATTGTTGTCTGCGAAATATGAGCATTGTTCATAAAATCGTTAATGTGATCGATGTTTCCTAACCCATAAATGTTAAACACTGTTGCCATTCCCGTTTTTGTAATTAATGACGGTTCGTTATTGCCAGAATACAACTGGTATGAAGGTAAATTAAAATCAATTCCTTGTAACACAGGGTATATAAGTCCCATTATTTTAACTTCTGGTATAAGAGCTTGTTTGTTGTCTTTTGACAATTTTAAGCAAACCGCCATAGCCAGATTACCACCAGCGCTGTCCCCTAAAATAATAATATAATGGTTAACGAATTCAAAGCCAAAAGTAAGCAAACACTTTCACTGTTGTAGCAATATTTTATAAAGGACAATGGAGTTCTAGTTTTTAACAAAATCTAAAAAAACATACCGGTTTCATGATAAAACCACAATCCTAAAAGTAAATTAAAATATATATATAAAAAAAAAACAACTGACAATATAACATAAGTCGATAACGAGAACATCCACAAGAAAAAATAGGCTGGATGCAGCAGAAGGGTACACATCTACAATCATTACGTGTGAAATCAAATTGAGAATGAAAGGAAAATGTAACCATGGGACCATAAAATAATTTTGAATATAGCTAAATTATACGTTTCAAAAGTATTGTGCTAAAGGCTTTATAAATTAAGAGTTTTTTTTTTGCTAAACCTTCTACACGAATTGAACGTTTTATTTTTCGTTTTCGAAGTTCGTATCAGTTCTTGCCGTATAAAAATGGCATTCGTTGATAATAGGTAATTATATTATATCCAAAAGAATCAAAAGGCGCAAAGAAACATTAAACGGTTGAGAGAGAGAGAGAGAGAGAGAGAGAGAGAGAGAGAGAGAGAGAGAGAGAGAGAGGGGGGGGAGAGAGGCTCATGCTTCTCTGCATGTTTCTGTGCGTTTATGCAGTGAAAGGATAAGAAGGTTATGCGATTTTTTTTGTATTTGTTTTGTTAATATACCTGATAAAGCAATTCTCGATGGATCAATCCCGTACAGCCGTGCATGTTTAAGAACAAAAGTTGCGACAGCGAGGCAATCGTCAAAAGCTGAAGGAAAAATATGCTCAGGTGCTAGACGGTACCTATAATATCATTTCATGTAAAATATAAAATTACCAATTGGACAAAATGGTTTTGTTGCATCTCTGGAAACAAATTATTTATAATAGACTAATTCGTATGAAAAACAATCTCTCGCTTCTTGTTTTCGTGAAAAAAGGTTTCAGTACATATTTGTCAGTTTTCATAATATTCTTTTTTTTTCATTTCAATACTTTATTTCAAAATACTTCATTTCAAATTTTAGCGTCAGGCTTGAGTTTATAATATAAAATCTAAACATTGTTATCATTGTAACATTCATCAAAATTATAAGACTAAATTGTTATATTGTAAGATATAATCATATGAATTGTATTAAATGTAGGCCTAGGTTCATAGAATAGGTAATTGATAAATTGAAAAAAATTCAATTGGTATAAATATCAGTAACCGTTGCCAACGCAAACTACATAAAAACATTTCTCATAGCTATGATGAACCGGCGATTTTATCGACTGAGCTAGCGTTTCCATGGCAGGTATTTAAACATTGCAAACATACATAACTATTATTTTTAAATGTTCCTACTAAGAAATAACATGTAAAATAAGTAGGGTTGTTTGGGCCCCTATAATTGCACTAAAACAACACATCTGGACATGTTATATAAAGCAACTCCCTACGTCAAGTGAGTCATAATCTGCAACCAATAGAAAAGTGTATGTGTTCCTTGTTTTGTTTTGTTTGCCTGCGTTTTAAAATCTTGTATTCTAGCATGTTGCGTTGTTTCGTCTGGTTTGGTTATGGCTGTAATATCTTGTATTCAGTTGTGTTACGCTGTTTTGTCTGGTTTGGTTATGGCTGTAATATCTTGTATTCTGTCGTGCTATGTTGTTTTGTTTGGTTTGGTTATGGTTGTAATATCTTGTATTCTGTCGTGTTACGTTGTTTTGTCTGGTTTGGTTATGGCTGTACTATCTTGTATTCTGTCGTGTTACGTTGTTTTGTCTGGTTTGGTTATGGCTGTAATATCTTGTATTCTGTCGTGTTGTGTTGTTTTGTTTGGTTTGGTTATGGTTGTAATATCTTGTATTCTGTCGTGTTACGTTGTTTTGTCTGGTTTGGTTATGGCTGTAATATCTTGTATTCTGTCGTGTTACGTTGTTTTGTCTGGTTTGGTTATGGTTGTAATAAATTGTATTCTGTCGTGTTACGTTGTTTTGTCTGGTTTGGTTATGGCTGTAATATCTTGTATTCTGTCGTGTTACGTTGTTTTGTCTGGTTTGGTTATGGCTGTAATATATTGTATTCTGTCGTGTTACGTTGTTTTGTCTGGTTTCGTTATGGTTGTAATATATTGTATTCTGTCGTGTTACGTTGTGTTGTCTGGTTTGGTTATGGCTGTAATATCTTGTATTCTGTCGTGTTGTGTTGTTTTGTCTGGTTTAGTTATGGCTGTAATATCTTGTATTCTGTCGTGTTGTGTTGTTTTGTCTGGTTTGGTTATGGTTGTAATATCTTGTATTCTGTCGTGTTACGTTGTTTTGTCTGGTTTTGTTATGGCTGTAATATCTTGTATTCTGTCGTGTTGTGTTGTTTTGTCTGGTTTAGTTATGGCTGTAATATCTTGTATTCTGTCGTGTTGTGTTGTTTTGTCTGGTTTGGTTATGGTTGTTATATCTTCTATTCTGTCGTGTTACGTTGTTTTGTCTGGTTTTGTTATGGCTGTAATATCTTGTATTCTGTCGTGTTGTGTTGTTTTGTCTGGTTTGGTTATGGCTGTTATATCTTGTATTCTGTCGTGTTGTGTTGTTTTGTCTGGTTTGGTTATGGCTGTAATATCTTGTATTCTGTCGTGTTGTAATGTTTTGTCTGGTTTTGCAATGGCTGTAATATCTTGTATTCTGTCGTTTTGTGTTGTTTTGTCTGGTTTGGTTATGGTTGTAATATCTTGTATTATGTCGTGTTGTGTTGTTTTCTCTGGTTTGGTTATGGCTGTAATATCTTGTATTCTGTCGTGTTACGTTGTTTTGTCTGGTTTGGTTATGGTTGTAATATCTTGTATTCTGTCGTGTTGTGTTGTTTTGTTTGGTTTGGTTATGGCTGTTATATCTTGTATTCTGTCGTGTTGTGTTGTTTTGTCTGGTTTGGTTATGGCTGTTATATCTTGTATTCTGTCGTGTTGTGTTGTTTTGTCTGGTTTGGTTATGGCTGTAATATCTTGTATTCTGTCGTGTTGTAATGTTTTGTCTGGTTTTGCAATGGCTGTAATATCTTGTATTCTGTCGTTTTGTGTTGTTTTGTCTGGTTTGGTTATGGTTGTAATATCTTGTATTATGTCGTGTTGTGTTGTTTTCTCTGGTTTGGTTATGGCTGTAATATCTTGTATTCTGTCGTGTTACGTTGTTTTGTCTGGTTTTGTTATGGCTGTAATATCTTGTATTCTGTCGTGTTGTGTTGTTTTGTCTGGTTTGGTTATGGCTGTAATATCTTGTATTCTGTCGTGTTGTGTTGTTTTGTCTGGTTTGGTTATGGCTGTAATATCTTGTATTCTGTCGTGTTGTAATGTTTTGTCTGGTTTTGCAATGGCTGTAATATCTTGTATTCTGTCGTTTTGTGTTGTTTTGTCTGGTTTGGTTATGGTTGTAATATCTTGTATTCTGTCGTGTCAATTGTCTTGTCTAGTTTGGTTGTGACTGTCATATCTTGTGTTTTGTCGTATTACGGATTCGTTGGCCATTACCAAGAAGACAATGTTTATATACAATGTATTTCTCTGATTTTTATCATTATACATATATTGTGTTTTGTTTATTATGTTGCTGTTAAATACTTACTCTACTGATATGACAACCAGTTTAGAAGAATGAGCTATCCGTCTTGTAACTGTATCATGTGTGTCTGTAAAACAAAATAAATTCCTTGGAGTTACTGTGTTTGGGGCTGTGAATTTTGATATTTTTCGCTTACTTATTTCTAGTCATAACTGAAAATCGCTATGCGCATCTGTATGTACCATAGAATATTGCTAGTCGTAACTGAAAATCGCTATGCGCATCTGTATGTACCATAGAATATTTCTAGTCATAACTGAAAATAGATATGCGCATCTGTATGTACCATAGAATATTGCTAGTCGTAACTGAAAATCGCTATGCGCATCTGTATGTACCATAAAATATTGCTAGTCGTAACTGAAAATCGCTATGCGCATCTGTATGTACCATTGAATATTGCTGGTCGTAACTGAAAATCGCTATGCGCATCTGTATGTACCATAGAATATTGCTAGTCGTAACTGAAAATCGCTATGCGCATCTGTATGTACCATAGAATGTTGCTAGTCGTAACTGAAAATCGCTATGCGCATCTGTATGTACCATAGAATATTGATATAAAAACTGTAAATATTTTATATGTTCCATGATTAAATATATGTGATTAATATGTATATGTCACTATGGTGTTGTATAGATATAAAAGTCTTTTCCAGTTTACCCTTATTTTATTAAATTCAGCTATTAGATCTTACATTTTTTGGTTATGTATTGATACTATTGTATCTTTTACGCATAGAACTGCGAATTGGTGATTGTAGTTTTAACTTTGACTTACTCACCTCCTCGCTCACTCATTACCCCTTGACACTTTGCGACGGAAAGTACAATATTTAATTTGACACAGTTAATAACAAGGTTTTCTGCTAGTGTAATAAGATTAAAATAAGATAAAGTTATTAATCCCGAGCCTAATTCACTAATTCAATGTTCAGTTCTGCTTTTGTGTGCAATTGCAAGACTACACTTTAATGAGACAATTGGAAATATTGACTTTCCTTTGTACACTCAATTTATATAAAAACAATGGTGTTATAATTATTTATTATACCTCATGTAATTTTCAAGTAATTTGGTTGGATAACTAACTGTTTGAAAATAAAATAATATCACCCTTAGATTTACTAAGAATAAAGAATGGCGAGTGTGCTTCAGGGTAACATGAGTTGAGGAGTTATGGTAACGGGTAATATTACAAAAAATATCACATGCGTTAAAGGAATCCTAAATCACACAACCGAGCGCATTTCGATCACTAGCAGCTAAACGTTTGATGGATACGATTTTTTATTAATATACAATTTATTCATATGCAAGCGTTTCCTTGATCAAGACTACCTGTCTGATATAGTAGCCAGGAGAAGTCAGCTGCAGTGTATGGATTGGTACAGTAATCATTTTTTTAAGTAACATAGAATCTCAGTTTAGGAGAATATCTGGAGAAAGACATTTGGCATAATAAAATAAATATAACATTAAGGGTGATATTGCATATTTTCACCCTGAGTGAAAATATGCAATATCACCCTCTTATGAATGTTATATTTATACATGTATAATATTCAATTACACGGGCTTAAAAAGAATTTATATGTATCTGTCGTAGGTTCTGATTTTTACCGGATAACGAAACCACAAGACGTATTATATATATCTAAAATAACTGTAATTAGACCTTGAGGAAGAGGTTCATATTGTGGTTTTTCACTCTAGTCAACATTGTTTCATCTATATTGAAAGGTAACGACGACTTTCAACAACCCAAGTTTCCCAACTATGTTTCGTATAATAGAACTTTACAAAATGAAATTCAGTTTTCGACAGCGAGTATCTTCTTAGGTGATTTAAAGCACTCGAGTACCAAGATCATTGCCTTGAAGGTAGTTGGGAAAACAACTTACTTATACTGCCAAAAATCCACCCACCACCATGAAAATAAATAAGTGCTGGTGATTTTTTTGTTACAGTTGACGGTTGGTAAAATCTTACTTTGACTCCGTCTATAACTGTATCTTTTACCTGTAGAATGAGATATAAACATAAAATGAAGAAAATTAAAACAGTCCAAATTTATTTAACATTCAAAAATAATTCGTAATAATTAAAAAAACGATAAAGAAACGTTTAGCAATAATTTTTCTTTTTTCTAGTAATTTTTTTTCATTACGTTTTAATCATAGATATAATACGAGTGTTTGGCAGAAAATGGGATAATAATCAGGAACCATTTTATCTCAACAATCATAGCGATTTTAATAACACAAAACGAAAAATCTGTTTCAAACTGTTTCTGACAGCAGGGATTAAATTAATTTTTTGTTTTTTTATGTCCCGAGTACATTAGACTTCGGTGACGTGTCGCTCCAGATTAAGGTATATCCGTTTATTTCTTGTCATATAACGAATGTCCCTCTAAGCTTGTCTCTACCTTTGGATATCATTTTGTCACATGTTTCAACGATCAAACTACCAGTACGTTTCATATTCTCTTTTTCGAGGAGTTGTTAAATAATATGTTTTTTTTTTTTTACCAAAGAAGTGGTCGCCTACCTTCAATGAATCATCATTTGTATCTTGTCTTTTCAAAGCTAATCTTTCTTGTATATATCTTCGGGTATTTAGTCGATTGAATCCAAATTTTTCGCCAATTACACACTAAAATAGTTTACAAGTTCGTGATAAATTATATGTCACGAAGTATACCATTGTTTCTATAATGTAAATTTTAACTTTCACGGACTAAACTGATGCGACATCCCCTTAACCCTTTATTATTATTATTATTATTATTTTGATTTTGAAACGTAAACATCTGTCCTGGAATTAAACGATAAAAAAACTATTTTTGAATCTTGATTTAAAATTTGATTCAGAGACCGTTTTAAATTAGATATTGCAACAAAACCATTCTAAACATAAAGTTTTCAGACACTTAATCAATTTTCCCTATATCTATGTCATTTGAACATTGTATCTTTTTTTTAAATTTCAAGAAAAAATATTTTAAATAAATCTTTGTTATTTTATCAAATAACACAATATTATATAAGTTGTTAAAAGAATTAACACTATATGTATGAAATGTAGAATGTACAAAAAATACAACAAATACATTTGTCTGTGATACAAGTAGGGCACTATTGTCATATACAATTAGTGAATGTATTTTATTATACCATTATTGGATGTATTTAATTATACCATTATTGAATGTATTTTATGATTAAATTCAAAAATGGTTTTTGACAATAGTAATTTTTGTTCAATGAAAATTTCTAGTATTTATTAATCTATGAATTTATATGTGTGTTTAAATAAAAAGTGATAGAATTGGAATTTAACCATTTTAAACGATTCAATATTTTACTATTCTATTCTTTTTTAAGCCAGAAGTTACAACTCATAGGCAAAACATAATATCTGTATGAAAAGTATGAACATTAAATAAATGAATTACATACATAAATAGTAATAATCTTATTGGAGGATTTACATAAATAAAATATTACATTATATGATGTTAAGTATCATATATAACGTACATAATCTGAAAAGTAAATATAACAATAATTATTTGACATGATTTTTTCTTATTAACTCAGCTTGCAATAAATAATTAGCTAAATTTCTTAATTGTTTTACATTTTGGATATTAAAAAGCTCAACTAGTTTGAAAACAGATGGGCGAACCCAGTAATATTGTTTGATATACTGCTTACGAATATTTGTATAATATGGACATATGAATACAAAGTGATAAACATCCGCACACCAAGTAAAGTTTTACAAAAATTCAATGTTACGTAAATCATTTTTAATAATAACATTATTTATTTATTTATTTATTTATTTATTTATTTATTTATTTATTTATTTATTTATTTATTTATTTCATTTATACAGCGGTTAAGAGTTAACGTTAAAAGATAACATTATCATTGTGTCGGTGGATTTGCCTTAGTTTTTATTATATAATAATCCCAAATAATGTAATGCATAAACAACATATGGCGGGTAAATGTTGTGTTAAAATAAAAATGCAACGACGATAATTATTGGATTTTTAAATTAATTTTAAAACTTGTAAATGTATAAAATAAGTTATACTTACAATTATATTTATAACTTTAAAGTATGCAAAAATAATTTGAAGTTTCCTTGGTTCTTTTGCGTTGCTTGGTATTGGAGTGTACAGATAGCGTAAAAATAAGCCGATAACAGCAAACGTCACCAAACCAAATAATATCATAAGTATTCCCATTATGGTAAATGGTCTTTTCGCTAAAAACTCATTTGATGAAGGATAACACTGAAAATAAAAAATAAACCATACTGGATGTGCAAAATGGATCTTAATATTTTCGTTCCTCGCAAAAATTTGTATATTTTGTCTAGTGTCAAACAGACCGTATGATTGATACATTATACCCCTACTTATAGTTAAAACCATCTTACTGGTTCATTTCTAGTCATTTGATCTGTTATATCCCAGTGTGTGATAACCTTTTAAAATTACAAAATATTATCATTACCCTGTGTCTACCTTCAGAATATTAAAGTACAAGGGAGATAACCCCAGTTAAATTTGTTTCGGTACAATATTACAATATGGTAAAAAGTGACAATTCTACGATGGCCGATAGCGACTGGATGTTCACATATTTAGAGGGCAACTATTTTATCTGTCATGTGCTACTTTTGAATTTTTATAAAATAATACGATTCAAAAGTAGCACATGACAATTAATTGTCATGTGCTACTTTTGAATTGTATTATTTTATAAAAATTCAAAAGTAGCACATGACATTTCTAACATCAGACTAGTTTTTCTACTTATTTTGACAAAATACAAGTTTTATCGAACACGCATGATACAGAATCTTGTATCACCACACTGTGGTGATGCAACAATGGCGCTAAAGTACACGTGCACTTTTAGACAGACTACTTTTCATGACGTCACGGGAAATCCCCAGGTAGCATACTGAATACACATTTTTTTTTATTTCACAATTTTTGTTAATAAATATGTAAATCTTTAAAAAAAAATGAAAATAATTTAATAATAATAATAATAATAACAGCGCCAGAAAAACGACATACACTCGCCTTCTCCATTCAGGAATTGCTCCAACCATCCGGTCATAAAAACATTTCATGTGTAAACATATGCAGTCGCATCAAAATCCATGCAACAAGAAATAACGAACATATTATATGGAACCAGCCGTTACGCAAATGTAAACAATCAAACAACACACAGTGAAAACTCTCTTAAAATTCCCAATTATCCAATTACTCTCAATCTTCTTATCTTAGTCAAATTTTCCGGTTTACATGGACATACTTTTAACATTTCTGGCAATGTCACTATGTATACAAATTATCAACAAGTCTGAATCACCAAAGAGAAAACGACTATTTTAAAAAACAAACAGTTAAAGATACACAAGAATTCCGCAGATTAATATGTCTTGCTTTGTTAGTTTTTTATCAAATATTAAATACATCACTTTTACATAAACTTTCACATTTTGAGACGCCACCGCCGCCGACACCGGAAAAGTAACACCTAAGTTTCGCCTTATGGCAATGCCAGGCTCGCAAAAACCGTCTAAAGTCTAATCAATAAAACCTATCGGATTCACGTCATAGCTGACCGTATTTTTGAACACCTTTGATATTTAATCAGTTGGTCAAAATTACCAAAAAATACTCCTCCGCGCGATATTAAAGCTAAACAATGATATGTTACATTTGCTTTTTCTCAACAAAGACAACGTATAGAAAACTTACCGTTAATGTGATTTATAGTCCACAAATTGAAACATTATAGATTATGCCGTTCAAGTTTATGACATGACCTAAAACGATATCGTCACATTTATCGAACCCGTTAGAGCCGTGTATAATATATACATGTGATATATAGAATGTACTCCATAAGTTATTACTGGTGATATATATATCCATGTGTGTGTGTGTGTGTGTGTGTGTGTGTGTGTGTGTGTGTGTGTGTGTGCTGATTTTGAATTTCTATTAAAATAGTACATTCAAAATCAGCACATGACAACTGATTTTTTTTTATAGAAATTCAAAATCAGCACATGACATATATATAAATGAAAGTTAGCCAGTGTTTAAATAGCCTATGAAATCAAGTCACAGAACAACATTAAAAAAACTTAATAATACTCGGCGACATCACCGTGTCAAGGACATATTTCAGTGACTGACAGCACAAAAACGGCCATTATAACCTTGAAAAACTTGATTATCTAAACTTGAAAATTTAATTTAAAGTAAATATTACCTAACTGCATATATGTATTAGCGATGCGGTGCTTGAGACGTCTTAAACGCACGTTTAAAGTAGCTCTCATCGCACTTCCTTTCTTTGGACACTCTGTGTTTCTCCAACGTCTAAGAACTGATTTTTTTATACAGTTATATATATAAAGGATATATAATTTCAGTTTTTCCTTGACATGAAAATTAAAATTGTTTATAATCAACATTGAGTACGTGACATTTTGTATTTTGTACATTTGCTACTATTTAAAGGGTTCCTGCAACGATTTGACAAATTTTATTCGTTATACTTAGATATGGCCATTAATAAAAATAATTATAATAATAATAATAATAATAATAACAGCGCCAGAAAACCGACATGCACACGCCTTCTCCATTCAGGAATTGCTCCAACAGTCGGGTCATAAAAACATTTCATGTATAAACATATGAAGTCGCATCAAAATCCATGCAACATGAAATAACGAGCCCAGCCGTTACGCAAATGTAAACAATCAAACAACACACAGTGAAAACTCTCTTAAAATTCCCAATTATCCAATTACTCTCAATCTGCTTATCTTAGTCAAATTTTCCGGTTTACACGGGCATACTTTTAACATTTCTGGCAATGTCACTATGTATACAAATTATCAACAAGTCTGAATCACCAAAGAGAAAACGACCTCGAATGATAATTAACAGTGACGAAAGTGACTGAGGTAATGTAGGTCATTCTGAACTTTTTGAAAATGAAACTTGTCATTGACTTCATGCCGTCACGTATTATGTAAGGATAATTTTCAGTGTTTTTCTGTGGTAAACTACATTTTTTCACAAAATCTTTTGTTAATGACATTTAGTCTAAGTTTAATTTAAACACTGATGACCAAGCTGGTCTTTTTTAAAGTATACATTGATTTACCTACAGCATTTGATTTTATTAGAGTCGAGTTTTCACTTTCCCTTGGACACACATGTAACCTGTGATGTTTTTACAAATCTTCCCTTTTCACTCGCAAATATTATTATTGTCATTATTATTATCTTTTTTAATGTGGTGTCATTCTGAAAACCATGTCATTACAATTTAAACAATAATGACAAACTTTAATAGTACGAACATCTGCCAACAAGCGAGAAAACGTAACGCCGCTAGAAAACTCTACAAATATTTAATTGTAATTATGATAAAGCATTGCACAAATGAGTGGCAGTTGTCACTATGGGTAGGGTGGTGACATTGCTTTTTTTTTTTTTTTTAATTTAATTTAATTTTTTTTTTTGCCACAGTTAGCTCCATAGCGTGTAGCCGTTAGTCTGTCAGGTTTCACTTGATATATATAATCCATTTTAAAATGACAACGATATAATTGAATTGCATGTATTTGACAAGTGGACAGTCATCGCGTATTATTTGTAATAGATACGCAACTAATCACAACTCCTGAGCAGACGAAGGCTCGACTCAATTTCTCCATCACCATTTAGAGTTCGAATGAATAGGGTTATACGACAAATGCATCACTTAATATAAGATTTTCTACTGCTTCTTTAAAATAATGACGAACCATCAGACACATTCAGGTGCATGTCCGAGTCGTCACTTTCTTTTCCATACGTTGCTATATCATCATTATTACTACTGCCCAGTATGTTACATATCGTCGTGAAGTCACATTCATTTATATGCAACTCAAAACGGAGCGTTTCACTTTGTGATTAAGGGAACGTTCAAAATGTGGATTTTAAACTACTGTAACTGTTTATTCTGTTACCTATTTTGATGCCGTTTTCGATTTTGACATTAACTTTTTATTCTGTTACCGATTTTGATCCGATTTTCGATTTTGATATTTCTAAATGTTACATAAATCATTATTTAGTGTAATCCATATAATTTTCAATAACCTTGTATGCCTTAGACACACTATACTTTATTCCCCCACCTCCCCACCCCTTGGCAGACTAAACCTATAAATATACATGAACTAAACAATATGTACCACCAAGACATAACCTTGAAGTCTTAACTATTAATTATATAAAATTCAAAATTTAAAAAGAAAACATAAGTTTAAATTCTAAAAATATCATCCTGATCTCTAGTATTAAAATTAATTTAAAACTGTCCTAAGTAGAATTTTCCTAATAAACTGACTAGAATTTTATCTTGTAAAAATGGCTAAAAACTAAAATCCCAACAAGTGTACATTGTATTTATAATCCTCAACGTTTAGAGTCCAATACGAACTCATCACATTTTTTTTTTTTTTTTTTTTTTTTTTTTTTTTTTTTTTTTTTTTGGTAGTTTCTTTTTCCTTTTTGAACGTATTGGTCCATCTATCAATCCAGTTTCATTGAGGTTAGTGTGCGAAATGTCTTCTTTAACAATCACATTTTTTGTCGTTCTTCGCATTGTCAATAGACTCGTCACTAGCAATTGAATTTATTAGAGAACCAGCGGCTTACGTAGGTAACATAGCGGTTTCGCCGGGAACAGTGACCGGTTCGTTGTTTTTCCTTATGTTTGTACTAGTCCGGTTATTTCGAACTCCATCTGGTGGCTCAACAACACAACTGGTTTCTGTTTTTCCAAATTAAACGATAAGGCTCAGTATGAAACGGACTAGCTAGTGTATTGTCTTTTGTTTGATTGACCAAAACTAGTTTGCCTTCTCTGTAATCACCATCCTTTGCATTTCTCTTAATGTCTATTTAAGCTTTTTATACATATCCCTGTCGCGTATTTGATATCGTTATCTGCATTACCTACTTGCGGAAGTTTACTTCTCAAATTACGTTTAAACATAAGTTCTGCTGGTGTTTTACCCGTCATAGAATATGATGTTGTTCGGTTTGCGAATAGATATTTTCTAATTTCCTTTTTCTAGTTTGTGGATTCTACTTGAGCTATATTAAGTTGTTTCAATAATGATTTATTCTGTCTTTTAACTTCGCCATTTGCAGCTGAGTGTAACCAATTTGTGTAAGATACCATATCCAGACATAAAATCACTAAACTGTGCTGATCTTAACTTATCCGATGTAATCGAAAACAGTAATCCAAACAGTAAACATGTTTTCAAAACTATTTATAATCTTCTTGCTAGATATGTCTTTAGTTATTTTAATCGCGTCGAAACGACTGTAATAGTCCACAAGGAGTAAGTAGTGTCCTGAAGGTAAAGAGCCTAATAAGTATATACATAAGTGTTCACATAGAGTCATCGACAGTACTAGCCACTTGACAACCGTCGCAAATTTCCACATACTGTCTACGTTTTTATCTACACCTGGCCACCAAACTTTCGTTCTGCTTTTGCCAACTTTTCCACGATGTCTTCTTCTGTTATTGATATACACCTAAGATGCAATTTCTTGTGCATAATAGCATTGAATCATATTGACACAATTGATCTCTCATAGGATAGTAAAACATGGAAGATTTTAAATTTTACTTGGCACTACTTAAACATGATCGCACTTCTTATAATTCGTTTTCGCTTGTTGAACATTGTTCCACTTTCCCAAATATAACAGATTAAGAGTCGTCTCCCTTACAACGAAATTTATATGATTTTTAGTGTCCTGTGTTATGTTTAATTCTACACTATGGTTATTGCCGACTAAACGTGACAACGGATCCGCCATGTTCCATTTTCCTGGCAAATAACTGACAGTATAGATAGTATATAAATACGGCATTGATTTTCAACAAACATCTTTCGATCCGCGTATTCGGCCTGGAATTTACTCTGTATCAAGCCTCTAGTAATTCATGAACAGTAACAACATTAAATTCATTGCCGTAAAGATACACTTTGAATTTTTTACAAGCCCAAACTACTACAAGCACCACTTTCCGTAGTAGAATATTCCTTTTCACATTTTGTCGAAATTCTACTCTACTGTTATACTGTTGAATTCAAACGAATCCAAGTACCAACATTACTCGCACCACTTATCAACTCGATTTTATCAGCGTTTACTCAGAAGTACGCTAACGTTTCTGCATTAAACAGAAATTCCGTAAGCTTATATAAACTGTCTTGTTGTTCGGAAGTCCAGACGAAATCAACATTTTTTTGCATGTGGACGCAATATTAATGGTTCAGATATTGCATCTAATCTTTAATGTCTCTTGCACTGAAATTCACCAATTTAAGAAACTCTAAAGCAATTGTCGGCTGTGTCGTGTTTACAATGGCCTTAACGCGGTCGGATGTCGGTCCGATATCATTTTTGGAAAGCACGTGTCCTATGAATGTTATTTTGTCAGATAGTATGTCTCTCGCGCATTATAGCTTTTTCAACCTGCCTCATTGTAGAAAGTTGGTACCACGATAACCCTACTTACCCACGGAGTTCCTGCCTCATTGTAGGAAGTTGGTACCACGATAACCCTACTTACCCAAGGAGTTGTTTCAGGGGCCTTGTGTATGATAATCTTACGATTCTGATTCGTCCAATTTTGCACTGACTTATTCTCGCAAACTGAAGGAAATTTGTGCAACTGATTGAACTCTATCATTTATGTGAAGTTTTAACTGAAAGTCATTCTGTTTTCCCAGTTGATGTGATTGCCGCTATTCCTCCACCATCCCAGAACTGACCGGCTCTAAATAAATGAAAGAATCTTGAATGGGGCGTAAAACATTACTCAAACCCACTCCACTTTAAAAGCGTATTCATCATCTGAATTGGAGTCATTTTAAATCAAATTTACCCTGTTAACTGGCCTTTCATGTCTATTTCCAAATGGGGTCTCAGTGGCCGAGAGGTCGAAAGCGCGCCCTTATGGATCACAGCCATTTCACCGTCAAGAATCGTTTACCACTCGAGACAGATTCTAGTGTAAGAAAGTTTGTAAGTTAGTTTGCCGAAGGTCGGTGGTTTTCTCCGGGCACTCCGGTATCCATCACCATCCAGGAACTGGCCGCCTCGAAATAAGTAAACGAATTGAATCTTGACTGAGGCGTAAAACACCAACCCCACTCTCCACTCTATTTCAGATGACTGAAATTTTTTTGTTTACTTTTGCAACACTGGTAAAACGGCCAATGTTTTTACATTTGTAACATTTTCACTCTTGGCAGCCAAACTCAGATCTTTAGAATAACGACCCTGATGACCATATCGGAAACACTTGCCAGTTTTACCGCATTGATCTCTATCATGACCTTTGTCACGCATACAATGACCTCTATTGTCGTTCCTTTGTTAAATTTATATTTTGTTTATATCAGACCCCTCTCCGTTGCGTTTATAGCAGATAATGGCGGGTTCAGACTCAAATGGTTTATTCGAGGGATGTAATCCATATTGTTACCAATGGCATTGTCTCCCTTAGACTACAATACACTATACTTCACTGCATTTACAGTTTCGTAAAATAATTGAATTAATGAGAAAAGGGTATATTAGAGGAAACAATCACAAACTTTATAACTTTGTTTAATTTGCTTTGTTCGCTTAAGCAACTGCTCAATTCTGCGATGGGAGAGGCATATAGTTTCTTGTCATAGAATAAATTAAATGTACTTAAGTTTTTTCATTGGCTGATAAGATGATCATTTTCAATTAATCAAGAGGCATTAAAACGTTTGTTTTTCTATATAGACAAACTTTTGTATATTTGAAAAAAAATTGTATTTCTTATAACGTTTTCCTGATTTATGGAAAAATATTACAACTTCTAATGTATCTATTTACGATGGATGTCAAAAATAAAGGGACTGTAATGTGCCCATGATCCAGGATTTTTAAATATTTTTTATAGATACATATAATTGTGGGACAGCAATAATGACGAAATAAAATCATAAGTTTTACAGACTTTATTCTAAATATTGTAAATAAGCGAAAAAAGAAAATGACATTTATTCCAAATAGTTTATAAAGTATTATTAAAACATCTAAATTTCAAATTTATAAAAAATCTCAATCGCTCTCATCTCATCTCATCTCATCATACTTAAAGTCAAAATATATCATTTGATTCGTAACATTAAAATGCCGCTTGGCAGAAGTTTTTTTTAAATAGTCAAAACAATTGAACTACGAAAGCTTTTAAAACTATTAAATCTCAAAATAGATAAAAAAAAATATTTGGTTTCTTAAAAAGTATAAGATAAATAAATACTATTGACAACCAAAAACAAATTTGGTTTTTACAAGTGATTCAAAAAATATTTTCATTAATAGCATTATGATACTGCTTTAAAAAATCGAGAATACTTAAATATTTTTTGAATAACAAGTCTTGTATTACAAAAAAAAGATCAAGGCATTCAACATTATTCTTTATGAAAAAAACTGAAAACTATATATACCAACAAACCCCCTAAAACACAGCAAAACTTTAACAGACAGAGGAACTTCACAGAATGGTGATTTTCTAGGGAGGAGTAAATTTTTTGAAAATATTAAAAAGTGTAAAAAAAAAATTAAATACCTATAAAATGTCTACTGATTTTTGATAAAGTATCAAGAAATCAGTTAACTCCTGTAACATATCTTATACGATAACAGTCAAGACGGGACTGTAATGTAACCGTGAGTCAGGATTCATATTATCCAGTTACGTTTTTGTTGCATGTTATGTCTTTAGAGTCTAATTCATATTCTTAACATACGATCATGACGAATGTAAAAGCAAAACTAAAATACTGACAAAAGAGAAAATTACATTTATAATAATTAATATAAAGGTTTTTATAAAATATTTTAAAAATATCTTAATTTAAAATGCATAAAAAGCATCTCATTCATTTTATCATACTTAAGAATCAATTTGTCAATAACACCGGTGGGCAGGAAAATTAAAAATTCAGCAATATAACAATTTTTTACCTCATTTCTAAAGTAGTTTTTAAAAATCGAAATATAAAAACTTTTTCAAACAATCAATCTAAAATAAATAGTACAATTAATTTTTAGTTTCTTTAAAATTATAAGATTAAAATACTATTGATTTCCAAAAACAAAATTTGTTTTTACACGTGATTCAATCATAACATTTTAAAAATGGCATTATGATGCTTCTTAAAAAATCAAAAATACTTAAATATTTTTGAATAACAAGTCTTGTATTACAAAAAAAAATCAAGGCATTCAAAAACATATTTCTTTATCAAAAACTGAGAACAAAATAGACCCACTCCGTTACACTGAGCAAAAGATTAATAGACAGATAAACTTCATAGAAAGGGTAATTTTCTAAGAAGGAGTAATCTTCTTGAAAGATTAAAAAGAGGAAAAGAAAAATATAATGTACCTATAAAATGTCTACTGATTTATGATAAAGTATTATTACTTTTCAGTAAACTTTGTAACATATCTTAAACGATAAATGTCAAGAAGGGACTGTGATGAAACCATTAGTCAGGATTTATGTTTTCAAGTGTTTGGTTGTATGCAATTTCTTCAGGGTCTAATTTTGATTCTCTTCATACGATCATGACGAATGTTTTATTTCCATCAAATGTGATTCAATCAGTTATTTAACTTTTAAACTTTAATTCGAAACAATGTGTTTGATTTCTGTATTTTAATGCAAACGTGTAATGAAGCACAGATTTTCGGTCAAAAAGAAATTAGATCTATTTTACTGATGCTATAATTATTGTTTGTTTGTTCAGAAATTGTACTATTTTCATTTTAAAAAAGAGTTTTTCAATAGATACATTAAATTGTGCGGCAGCACTATTGACAGGATAAAATAATTACAAATTTTCTGACTAAAAAAACAAAAAATAAAAAATAAAAAATAAATAAATAAAATAAAAGAAAGAAAGAATTGGAAATGACATGGTATAAAAAGTATTATTAAAAATTCTAACTTTAAAATGCAGTAAAAACCCTTTCACTCATCTCATCTTATCATACTTTTCTGATTTTTTAGAATTTATTATTCATTCGTAACATTCGTAACATTTTTCGATAATTAAAATGCCGCTGGACAGAAAACCTAAATAATCTTCAAATATGAAAACTTCTTAAACTCTTTTCTCAAAGCGGTAAAAAATCGTAATATAAAAGATTTAAAAGAATCCAATCTAAAATAGATAATACAATTAATGTTTAGCGTCTTAAAAATATAGATGAATATATTATTTACTATAAGAAAAAAATTGGGTATTTACATTCGAATCTATTGAAATATATTCAAAAGTGTTGCATTACTAAAAGATAAAAAAAATCAACATGAACAGATGAAAAAGTAGTTTTCTAACGAGGATTAATCTTGTTTAATACACTAAAATGAGTTAAAGATATTAAATACCTAATAAATATCTCGCAATACATGTAATAAATACTATTTTGATTGTATTTTGATTTAAATATTTTTCAAATTAAAAAAAGATAAATAATTTTTTTTTTGGAAAAAAAGGAAATTGATAAATGTGTATCTAATAATATTGTTAAATTTACTTTTCAGTGTACACTTTATTAATCATATCTTAAATTACTATAGTAGCATTGCGTCAATTCAAAAAAGTACTTTAATGAATAAAAGAATCAAATTGTTAAAAATAGTTCATTACACGTCAAACACAACTATATTTTGAACAACATTAAACTGTAAAACTATACACAGATATTTTGTTCATAATTAATTATAATAAATTATTTTTGCTAAAGTTTAAATCTCACAAAATTACATTGCTAAATGTGTTTGCACTGAACATTTATAAAAAACGTAGAATTTAAAAAATCATAAATGACTTCATAAACATATTAAAAATGAATGAGTTTTGAATGACAACATTGATTTTTTAAAAATGAAAAAAAAAAATTATTTAATACTAATTTAAAGCCAAGCTTATTTAATTAAAATACCAGAATAACTGTTTTAATTTGATGTGCTATATGTACACATTTCGCGAATTCATTCCTTATCAGTGACACTTGGGTGGCCAAAAAAAGTTGACATTTTAAAAACATCAAATATTTTAAACCATCTTGAGCTATGTTCTTCTTGTTTAACTTAAGGAATTGTTTAAACTTCTCAAATAGAAAAAACAGAACTCTTGACTTATAAACAAAACATGTACTTGACAACAAACAAACGCACCAAGAGCACGAATTAATTAAAGCTGATTATCAGCATTTTACAAGCAATTCGAAATAAATTTATAAATTAAAATTGTTAAATATTATATTTTCATAATTACACATAAGTATATATTTACTTCACATAAAGTTATATAATTCAAGATTGAAAAAAGTGTACACATATTCAAAAAAATAATTTCTGTAAATGAATAAGTAAGTAAAAGTTTGAAAAAAATCTTGGAAAAATACACTATGTTGTTGAATGGTAATGTTAATTGAAGAGTATGGAACAACAGACAAATGCTACAGCAGATAGAAGTTGGGTTTTGAAAATTAATTATAATGAATTCCTAAATAAAAACCTAAACCTAAAATTCCTAAAATAAAATGAAATATATACATACTTAGTATATGTATTATTTGAAATATTACACACTGTAAATAAATCAAATTTCTTATTTAAATATTTTTTGGAGATTATCATTTCTAAGAAAACAAAGTTTTGAAAACGTCCCTCATGCACTCGTACAGTTTTTTATGAACGAAATTACAATGAAATGATAGAAAAATTTCTAAAGAAAATTTTGGACAACGTCTGGTTTTGTGGAACTCATCCAATTTTAATTTTTTATGAATTTGTCATTTCTATTTTTACACCATGTGTTTTAAGCTCTCTAAATAGTTCTCGTGTTTCCAAATTTGAATCGGAATATTTATGATTAGTTGTTGTTTTATTCCCGCTCATATTTACAATTATGGATTATCTTTTAATTGACGTTTATAGCAGTGCACTTTTTCAGGTATGTATTTTTTTTAATTGTATGAATATAAATCACGATTCAAATAATTTCAAATTTAAAACACCACAATTAAAGGAAGGGTGTTTCTTGCGTTATGATCTGTTTTGATAATTTTGCCAATTAGACACTGAATCAAATAGATGTTTGGTACCTTCTGAAATAAATGCTCCATTCTTTTAAAAACAGTACTTGTATTTGATTATTTATACGAACAATACAATAAAGGAAAAAACTCTTCTTTAACAACTAAAACGAGTTTTATGAATAATAAAAGTTGACAATCTTACTGCTTACACTTACTTTTTATTCTTCTTCATTAGGATGCTTTAGACAAATAAATTGTTGTTACAAAATAGATTTAAATATTCTTAAAAAGTGACAAATAGCAGTTAATCTTTTGCATTATTTTCATCACGCATACAAGTTCGAATATTCAATATATCTTTGTTTTTATAGAACAAAAAGAATGTCTAAAATTATTTTAACATTAACGAAATTTTATTTGATAGAAGAAATTTTCTTTAAGGGGTTTATAAAGTCTAGGAATCTTTAAAATAATTTAATGTGTTTAATTAACAAATTTGAATTAAAAAAAATCCTATCCAAATCACGAAAAGATCCATTGCAATTATCTAACACAAACTAACCACCCGTGTAACTTTATAAACTAGTTAATTATGTAAATATTTTACAAAAAGTTTAATGATGAAAAATTGTCGCTGCTTTTTATTATTTATTCATTTATTTATTTATTTATTATTATTTTGCTGTTTATCTGTAAAATAGATAGTTGCCATGGACATATTTAAAGTTTTCTGGTACGTTTTTTTTAAATTTACATATATTATGTAAATGAAGGAAACAAAAATTGTATCTGTTTACCTCATAAGCAGCCGAAGAGACTAGCAAAACAGAATGAAATGATTAAAAGTCGTAGAACCTCTTTTAAAAGTTAAGCATTTCGAAGACAATTTCGTTTAAAAGTCTGCCAGTACCGTCGAATAGACAACAAATCTATCAAACAACCAATCCAAATACTACACCAAGTATTAG
>CM056602.1:32980498-33173691 GCA_029721355.1 Tegillarca granosa | reverse complement strand
ATTTTGGACAACGTCTGGTTTTGTGGAACTCACCCCAATTTAAAATTTTTATGAATTTGTCATTTCTATTTTAACACCATGTGTTTGAAGCTCTCTAAATAGTATTCGTGTTTCTAAAGTTGAATCGGAATATTTCTGATTAGTTGTTGTTTTATTCCCGCTCATATTTACAATTATTGGATTATCTTTTAATTAACGTTTTTAGCAGTGCACTTTTTCAGGCATGTAATTTTTTTAATTGTATAAATATAAATCACGATTCAAATAATTTCAATTTTAAAACACCACAATCAAAGGAAGGGTGTTTCTTGCGTTATGATCTGTTTTGATGATTTTGCCAATTAGACACTGAATCAAACGGATGTTTGGTACCTTCTGAAATAATGCTCCATTCTTTTAAAAACAGTACTTGTATTTGATTATTTATACGAACAATACAATAAAGGAAAAACTCTTCCTTATAAAACTAAAACGAGTTTTATGAATAATAAAAGTTAAAAAAAATGATTCAGCATAATAAATGCTGTAGACAAATAAATTGTTGTTACATAATAGATTTAAATATTCTTAAAAAGTGACAAATAGCAGTTAATCTTTTGCATTATTTTCACCACGCATACAAGTTCGAATATTCAATATATCTTTGTTTTTATAAAACAAAAAGAATGTCTAAAATTATTTTAACATTAACGAAATTTTATTTGATAGAAGAAATGTTCTTTAAGGGTTTATAAAGTCTAGGAATCTTTAAAATAATTTAATGTGTTTAATATAACAAATTTGAATAAAATAAAAATCCTATCCAAATCACGAAAAAATCCATTGCAATTATCTAACACAAACTAACCACCCGTGTAACTTTATAAACTAGTTAATTATGTAAATATTTTACAAAAAGTTTAATGATGAAAAATTGTCGCCGCTTTTTTATTATTCATTTATTTATTTATTTATTATTTTGCTTTTTATCTGCAAAATAGATAGTTGCCATGGACATATATAAAGTTTTCTGGTGCGTTTTTTTTAAAATTTACATATATTATGTAAATGAAGGAAACAAAAATTGCATCTGTTTACCTCATAAGCAGCCGAAGAGACTAGCAAAACAGAATGAAATGATTCAAAAGTCGAAGAACCTCTTTTAAAAGTTAAGCATTTCGAAGACAATTTCGTTTAAAAGTCTGCCAGTACCGTCGAATAGACATCAAATCTATCAAAACTACCAATCCAAATACTACACCAAGTATTATAGCCCCAACAACACCAATCTGTTCAGCTGATTTCCTCCGGTCTTCTGCACTTTTTCTTTTTCTTTTCGTGGATGAAAGTTTTTCGTCATCAACAGTCAGGCTCTTCTTAAGTTCTTGTATTTCAGGTTCTAATTTGAGTTTTAGCTCTTCAATGGGAATATCGCTCTCGGTTGCAAGTAGGTCCAATCGCCTCTTAAATTCACAGTCACAAGGGCACATGTCTATTTCAGAAGTAGTCGTACCTAGAAATGGATAGAAAAACGTTTAAATAGTAAATAAAGTTTCTTGTGCATTACCGTTTCAACAATTAATAAAGTGAAGCAAGCCTGCTCTCCTGTTCGACTTTGGCTGGAACCAGAATCTGACTTAGGTGGTTGTGTTGTAGCTTGTTCACTTAATTTGTTTTCATTTCATCTTTATGCTTTCACAATCTGTAGTAAGGCTCCAACCTGTTTTGAAAATATTTCAACATAAAAAGAATTAGTTTGTTAATTTGTTTTAGTCTGCTTTTGTTTGGTTAAAGAGGTTTTATTAACAAACAAGAAAAAGATTTAAAACACTTCATTAAAGTTTCTTGTGCATTACCGTTTGCAAAACTAATAACTGAAAATGAAGCACGCCTGCCTACCTGTTCGACTTTGGCTAGAACCAGAATCAGACGTAGGTGGTTGTGTTGTAGCTTGTTCACTTAATTTTGTTTTCATTTCATCTTCAGTTATGCTTTCACAATTTGTAGTCAAACTACAACCTGTATGGAAAATATTTCAACATAAAAAGAATTAGTCTGGTTAATTCCGTTTTAATCTGCTTTTGTTTGGTTAAAGAGTTTTTATTAACAAACTAGAAAAAGATTTAAAACACTTCATTAAAGTTTCTTGTGCATTACCGTTTGCAAAATTAATAACTGAAAATGAAGCACGCCTGCCTACCTGTTCGACTTTGGCTAGAACCAGAATCAGACGTAGGTGGTTGTGTTGTAGCTTGTTCACTTAATTTTGTTTTCATTTCATCTTCAGTTATGCTTTCACAATTTGTAGTCAAACTACAACCTGTATGGAAAATATTTCAACATAAAAAGAATTAGTCTGGTTAATCCGTTTTAATCTGCTTTGTTTGGTTAAAGAGTTTTTATTAACAAACTAGAAAAAGATTTAAAACACTTCATTAAAGTTTCTTGTGCATTACCGTTTGCAAAATTAATAACTGAAATGAAGCACGCCTGCGCACCTGTTCGACTTTGGCTGGAACCAGAATCTGACGTAGGTGGTTTTGTTGTAGCTTGTTCCCTAATTTTGTTTTCAAATATGCTTTCACAATTTGTAGTAAGGCTACAACCTGTATGGAAATTATTTCAAGGCAACAAGAGGCCCCTTGGCCTTAACGCTCACCTAATATCTCCAAAATTGTTTGCAAAGTGCAATAGACAATATATCAAGTACAGAAACTTTACAAGCTTTCTCAAGTAAAGAAGTCCAACAAAACTTAATCAGAAATATCCAGTCACATTTCATTTATAAGCAGCAAATATGTATGAAGTAGTGCAATGAATAATTTTCAAAACATTAACCACTTTTAGTATACTTAAGCAGCTTGCTTGACCTTTAAACATATGACTTTGAACCATATATCAAAATTATCGCTATGTCAATATCTACAATATTCTAATATACATACCTATGCATATTTAATAGTTTTCAAGATAATTAACAATTTTAGTCTTCCTATGCTGAAATGACCTTGACATTTTAACATATGACCTTGAACCATATATCAAAATGATCGTCATGTCAATACCTATAATATTCTATTATACATACATATACAAAAGTTAATAGTTTTCAAGATAATTAGCAATTTAAGTCTTCTTTGCAACTGGGACCTTGACCTTTGAACATATGACCTTGAACCATAAGTTAAAATGATCGTCATATCAATAGCTACAATATTCTTATACACATGCCTGTACAAAAAGTTAATAGTTTTTAAGATAATTAACAATTTAAGGCTTCTTTTGCAGCTGTGACCTTGACCTTTGAACAAATGACCTTGAACCATATCTCAAAATGATCGTCATGTCATACCTTCAATATTCTTATACACATGCCTGTACAAAAAGTTAATAGTTTTTAAGATAATTAACAATTTAAGTCTTCTTTTGAAGCTGTAACCTTGACCTTTGAACATATGACTTTCAATGATATATGAAAATGATCGTCATGAAAATACCTATTAAATAATATTTATTATACATGTCTATACAAAATTTAGTTTTAAAGATAGTTAGCAATTTAAGGCTTATTTTGCAGCTATGACCTTGACCTTTGAACATATGACCTCGAACCATATATAAAAATGATTGTCATGTCAATACCTACAATATTATGGTATACATACCTATACAAAACGTTAATAGTTTTCAAGATAATTAACAATGTAAGGCTTCTTTTGCAGCTCTGACCTTGACGTTTGAACATATGACCTTAAACCATATATGAAACTGATCGTCATGTCAATACCTACAATATTCTATTATACATGCATATACAAAAAGTTAATAGTTTTAAAAGTAATTAGCAATTTAAGGCATCTTATGCAGCTATGACCTTGACCTTTGAACGTATGACCTTGAACCATATATCAAAATGATCGTCATATCAATACCTACAATATTCTAATATACATGCCTATTCATATTTAATAGTTTTCAAGATAATTTACAATTTAAGCTTTCTTTTACAGCTGTGACCTTGACCTTCGAACATATGACCTTGAACCATATATTAAAATGATTGCCATATCAATGCCTACAATATACTAATATACATGCTATACATAAAGTTATTAGTTTTAAAGATAATTATCAATTGAAGGATTCTTTTGCATTTGTGACCTTGACCTTTGAACATATGACCTTGAACTATGCATCAAAATGATCGTCATATCAATACCTACAATATTCTGATATACATGCCTATTCAAAAATTTATAGTTTTCAAGATATAGTGACAAATATATAATTTTTAGCAATTTCCCCACTAAGTCTCTTGCCATTTTCACATTTTCAGCCCCATGAATACCATTTGTGCAAATCTAAAACTAGATGACCTTGGAATGTTATAAATGAAATAACTAAGGTATATCTCTTGTACATTCAGAGAACAAGATTTTTAACTATTCCACCTTATGGGGCCCCACGGGGACATAACTCCTTTATTTTTGCAAATCTGAAAGGGCTTCACCTAGGCATGATGGTTACAAAGTTTAATACGGTACGGTAGAGCTTGTTCCCACTAAGGGAACTTTCTGCAACGAAGCAAATTACTTACAATTAATTGTTGACACAAGGATATTGCAAGCCTAGGCTAATCAGGGCCCTTAAAATGTTTTATGGCCGTCATCACAATATTGTTGATAAGTATGTAGTCACTGTATCCCAACTTATACTGGATATATTTGACTTACCATAGTTCTTTGTTCCTTTCATTCTCAAAATTGACTTGCATGTGACGGGTGTAGCTAGCTAAACAGGAGGTGCTTACCCTTCCGGAGCACCCGGCCTCACTTCCTTGATGGAAGTTCACGTGTGTCACATATTTTGCCAGTTTGCAAAGTTTTTACTTTGTTTTTTGGATTGTGATATGGACAAGGACTGGTATGTTTGTTTTATTTAATTAAATTTGGCTTAAAGTTAGTGGTTTTGGAAGAGAAGATTAAATGTAAAAAGTTTACGCACGATGCAGATGTATACCAATATTTCATCTGAGCTTTCAGCTCAGGTGAGCTTGAAATGGCACCAGCTATATCATTAGAGTACAAATGAATTTCCCGTTATGGTTTTATTGTACTCGGCTTTATCATTTCATATAGCTCATCGAAAGAAACAGATAATTTTGTTTAACATTTCATAATATTTGACTGCATTTATAAATCAAATTCGTTTGTTCTGGTTGACACGTTAAAAATTTAAAATTTAAATTAAAAATTAACTAAATAGTATCAGTTACAATCACTCCTTATTTTGGATTCAGCACTCACATGGTAAGTGAATCAAACACACTAGAGTTAACATGAGACTTTTGTTGGAATTATCGGGAAACCTCTTGTTGAGTTAAATGTGCGTAAAACATAACGTAGCATAAGTCAATAAACCATACAATTACAAAACATTAAATTATATATATATATATATATATTCTGAAAAAACACTTAAAAAGAAATGGATGGCTTCCGTCCAAGAATAAACAGCCCTTAAAATGATATTTAGTTAACAGTGATGCTATCATTTTTCAAAATGGCAAAAGTTATTCAGTAAAGTTTATAGGACTTCCTTCTAACCCAATTTAATTTTATTTTCACTTTGCTAGGTTGATTCTAAAATTTAAGGACTTATAGTTTCTTATAAGATTACTTCATTTACAACTTGTCTAGTGTTTTTACTTTGCTCTTTAACTTGATCTGGTATTAGAGATGTTTTGAAAATCGTATGATTATTTAAATTACGATATCCAAATGACCACATTTACTACTGACAATTCCTTGGCAGAGATTCAAACAGCGGTGAAAGGTGAAATTTTTATGCATTGGAAGTTAACAAGGTAAATGCATTTTAATAAGTTTATCTGAAAAAAAAATTAGATGAAATTAATACGAATAATTAATGAAGTTATCAAAATGCACACACGCGCGTGTGTGTGCGTAAGAAATAGTCTGAAAAATAGAATATGTTCATCGAAAGACTGCATTAATTAAAAAAAAAACAACATCAAAAATATAACTTAAACTGAAGATATTATCACATGCGTCTTTTTCTTTCTTTTTCCACTTGATTTCAGCACCATCTGAATCAGAAGACGAGTAAGTTATTTCATGAAAAGCAATTGTTTGGAAAAAATAATTAATTAAATAAGTGAACAGTATATATTCAGTTCTGAATATTTCATATGTTTTGTCATTGAAGCGAAGGATTTTCAGAGAGAGAGAGAGAGAGAGAGAGAGAGAGAGAGGGGGGTAATTCTGTAATTTAGAAATATGTTCTGATACATGATACATATATGAAGCAAGTTAAAACTTACATTTCATACTTTATCCAGAAGTCAGAAACACTTTAGAATTATAAAATACACAACAAAACATTATAACATACATAGAATGTTATTCAACGCAGAACAGCGTTTCTTGCGTGAACAAGAGACACGATGTAATTGAACAAATTTAAAAGTCGAATTATTGGACATAATATTTATATCTTGAATTTAAATTTGAAAACAATAATTTTCCTATGTAAATAAACAATAAATAATATGTTTCATTATGTTAACCCCTTAAGCCTCAACTACGCATTTCTACGCATTTTTTGGCCCTTGTCTAAAATATCAAAGCATAGTTTTCATTTGCCCGTCATTTCCTTCATACTCATCAGATATTGATAAAAACGGTATCACATGAAATATACGAAATTTTTACTTTAAATTTTGTAATATATATATATATATATATATTATATATATATATATATATATATATATATATATATATATATATATATATATATATATATATATATATATATTAATAATAATAATAATAATAATAATAATGACGTCAGCACAAAATGAAAAACCTGTCACGTGATCCCAAAATCTAAATTGACTTAAACCTCATGGATCATTTTAAAAACAATAAAAAAGGCACATGTCTATGAACAAGACGAAACACAAATTCTAAAACTATAAAAATATGAATGGTAATCCAAAATTTGAATATTTAAAAACGGCGATATCTAAACGATATCTAAATACCTACTGTTTAACACCAAACAACGACATGTGACGTTTTCTAGATTCTACGTAGATCATGCTAGTAATTAAACTTAACATTATTTCAAACTCTAGAAAACAATATCATCATAATATCTTCGATTTTTAACTGATAATTTTTTTTTTTTTTTTTTTTTTTTTTTTGTTCGTCTGTTTGCTTATTTCGACAGATGTCATGTTTAACTAAATTTAAATCCCTGCTAAATCCCGGAAATTTAAAACGACGTCGCAACTACAGTTTATGAGTTTGAGTGAAGCTGTCATGCTAGGATTGAACATAATTTTTGTTGGTTCAATAGTTACACCATTTATCGTAAACGAAGAATCTAAATTAAAATAATATACATGTGCTATAAATAGATTCAAGGGAATCCAATTTGCGGCAAACATTTTCAGAAAATCAATTTCCCGGAGGTAAAACATACATATAAAACGCATCTACAACATGCTTGTTTTTATCAACATATTGGGTCATTTAGGTTCCCCTTGTTATAATGTATAGATTTTTAATCCGATTTCCTACACTGAGAGGGAAAAGTGCATGTATGGCTTTACCAGATACTGATTCAAGCAGTCACAGTTTGAGTTCTGATTTCATTTTTTTCAAAATTAAAAATGGAAACGATAATAAAATTCAAGATTTCATAGTTAACAAAAAAATTTTTAAGAAATATATACCTAGATGGTCCTGCTAGATTAGAGTGTCGTGTATGTAGTCATTTCTAACGGAATGATAAAATTTTAGCCCCCCTCCCATTTGTAGGACTATTTTCATCCTAGCCAGCATTTTCTCCAAGCTTGCCTAGAAATTGCCAACCTCAACCTGGCGAGCTGGCTGTTGGTTTTAATTCCGACATTATGATTGCAATAGCTTAGTTGCCAAAATGTTATTACACTGGTGAAAAGATTATTTATAAAGTTTGTTCTGAAAACCACACACATGTACACACACGCATACAGAGAGAGAGAGAGAGAGAGAGAGAGAGAGAGAGAGAGAGAGACTTCAGCATGATAACCAGGTGCAACAGGAAAATGAACGCAAGATACATGGTCAATTAAGTAAGTAGACCTTTCGAATAAAATTTGAAAATAATTAGAAAATGTTATTTTTCAATATGATTTTACTTTAAAAATGGAGGAGAGGTGTCAACATTCTTTGAATTTTCAGGCCATTTCTAATTGTAATAATAATAATAATCATAATCATCATCATCATTATCATCGTCATCATTGGTCAATTCAAGTGGTTGCGGATGTAACCCATCCCTTGTGAAAAATTCAAGGGAGCCTTGGAGAGAAAAATGTCGCCAAACGGTCCTAAGAAATATAAATAATTCGTTTTTGGCAAGAATCTTTGCCCCTACCCCTCATCCTTCTCCGAAAAAGCTCTTCCCTGGACTCGCGAATTTTTTTAAATATCTGGCAATCAATCACAATTTCCGAAAAAGGCGGAATTGACTCCATTAGTTAATCAGATTTGTCTGTTTCTTGTTCGAATAAATATAGCTACGTTATACGCTAAATTCACCATTATAAGCTTCCAAATAATGACTAACATTCTGGTATGATAAGGTGCATGTACGAGTTGTAACGATCTTCTCCGTACGTCGCCATATCGTTATTACTACTATCCATTAGGTCAGATACTACTTCTAATACTGCCGTGACATCACACAAAGGTAACTCAAAACATGGCGTTTCACTAAGCTATTTAAAAAATGCAGATTTCAAATTTCTATCACTTTTTAAAATTCTGTTACTAATTTTGATGCGGTTTTCGATATTATTATATTTATAAATGGTTCATAAAACATTTATGCTAAAATATTTTTTGATTACAGGTTTTTGACAAATTCTTTGAATTTTTCAAATGCAAAACTCTTGCAAATAAGATTTTATGATAAAGGTGGATCTTTATGCATAATTATTATTATTATTATTATTATTATTATTATTATTATTATTATTATGGTCTGATGAATTCCTCTTGCCTGAAGTAAATTAATATTTATAAATATTGGCGACCAAATTAGAAAGAGTGGAGTGGAGTAATTGTGTCTATGCTCCTGTCAAGGTTCTTTCATTTATATTTAAGCAAGAATAATGGGGAAAACCAGAGTGCCAAGAGAAAACTTCCCATCTTCAGTAAACAAACTAACTTTTTCACACTGGATTTGGACGGAGGCGGCAAGAGACACTGTGATCCATAAACTTGCACTTCAGACTATTCGGTCATTAAATTGGTAATTTTTTAAACATGAATGCAATTTCTACGATATCGCTTGTTTATGTTACATTTCTAGCTGTTATTCTTTTCTTCCAAGATTTTATTTGTCATGATCCTCATACATTTTATAACGGACCTTATGAACCTCCATAGGAGTACAGTATTTAAATAAAGTAGATATACATTGGACCATTCACAATTTTATCATGTACATAAAAACTTGAAACTAGAAATAATCTTTTTTTAAAAAAAAAATCATTCTTGTATGTATTTGGTATACAACCATAAAACAAATATTGTGGGTATCATACAATATTTTTCAAGTCTATAATTATGAGATTGTAATGGATATTGTTTTATTTTAAGAGCATAAATATTTCGTATAAGGGGTTGTGTTGTAGACATATGTTTGATACTAACGAAGTATTAAACACTAAAGGTAAAAAGCATAAAATTTCTTCATCTTTTGTCCCTTTATTGTAACGGCCAAACGGCCATACACATACCGTTATTTATGTGTAAAGAAACAATCTCTAAATAATTCTTATAAGATGTATAATCATTGTTATGAATAACTAAGTACATTTGACAAAGTCCTTGGATAGTGCTGAAATATATAACAATTTAGGTTTAGATTGAATCCAATTATTAAATAGTTATAGGCATACAGTCCGTTATGTTCGGAAACAATATTGAAATTAGCGTTTACCATTTTATGGGTTAATTTGTTATCATGGTGACAGATTTAATTAGACTTTTTCGAAAGAAAAAAATATTCTTTATCTTTCAGTAAATATGTGGTTTCCATATTATATTTTAAGGGGGAAAGGCAAAACATTAGTCTTAGCACAATTCGTATTGTAATATCTTCAATTACAATTTACAATGGCAATATTCCTATATCAGAACATGTGTATACCACTGTTTTATGTTGCCACTGCGGTAGCTCAGTTGGTAGAATGCTCGCTCCGTAAGTGGAAGGTCGTGGGTTCGAACCCCGGCCGGGTCTGACCCAAGACTTGAAAGTGGGTAGTGACTGTCCTTTCGCCAAGCACTCGGCATTACGAAATAAATCACGGTTCTTTCGGATGGGAACTTAAAATAAACGAGGTCCCGTGTCATGGCAGGCGTGGCACGATAAAGAACCCTGCTGTATAATGTCATCAGCGCAACGCACAGGCGAAATTTCTGCACTTTCGCCTATAGCTGGCGACGTCTCGATATAAGTAAAATATTCTTGACTGGGACATTAAACATCATTACTCAACTCAACTCACTGTTTTATGTTAGCTAAAACTTCGATAATGCTGAAATAATTTATAATAAAAGTTTAAATTGCATCAAATTATTTCTTGTTTATCCTTACTCTGTAAAATCTTAATATTTATATAATTTTTAGTTCAGTAATGTGTCAAAAAACAATACATTGTTGATTTTTTCCTCAATTTTTGCAAGGAAATGAATATTCTGTTTCCATGATAACAAATATCTTTCTACATTTGTTGGAAACAAAAAGTTAAGGTCATATGCTTTGATAATATATGTTAGTTGGAATAAGACAAAATTACTAGAAAAAGCAGAAAAAAAAACTGAAAACCTACTGTAATGTCAGTCTAAATTCCACTCAAAATCCTAACTTTTATTGTAAGTATATGTATACCCGGATTTTGATTTGAATATTTAATGAAAAATTATACAATAATAGTTGAGTTTGATCTCACATTATTATTTTTATCCTTTCGTAACCATTTTTCAATAGTTGGATGCATGCTTTAATTAAAACATGGGCACAGGAACTGTATTTTCTTTTTCATATTAAAATTGAAATTCGGTTGCCATGGTAACTAATATCTTACGTTTTCTGTGAAGAAACATTAAGTTCAATTTCTTATCTGTCAGAATATATATGGTTTCCTTAGTGTAATATGATATAGAGATGTTAAAAATCAGCCTTGAGCAATACCATTATTAATTTTTCAAACATAGAATTTAAAGATTATAATGACGTTTTTAATAGTTCGAGTATATGTATACCTGGATTTTGATTTGATACAGAACTTGATTATTGATACAAAATTATACAATTAAGGTCGACTTTCATCGAATTATCCTTTCCGATCCATTCTTAGGCATTTTCAAATAGTTGGATGCATGTATCAAGTAAAACATGGGTTCAGGAAGAGTATTTTATGATATTTTCCTAATTTTTCATTAGAATTGAAATTATGTTGCCGTGGTAACCAATATCTGAACTTATATGTTGGAAACATGAAATTCAAGTCATATACTTTGATAATATATAGTTTCGACACACTACTTTTTAATCAGGAAAAAAATTAACTACAGACCGGTTAACGACGCATTCAAACCTAACGGGAGCGAGCCTTATAACAGATTTTGAACAACATTTATAAACGTAAGTTAACGTGAGTTCAAGAATCATACGATTTTAAAAACATCTCTATTAACAGAATTATGAATATGAAAGCAATGACCAGTAAAAAGTGATAAATTCGTATGATTTAAATAATCTTTTGAAGATAGATTTAATAAATTTTAATAATTAGAACGAATGACTATGACACGTATCTCTACTACTGGAACCAAATAAAAAATGTTCATCATTAGTGAATACTTACTGTCTTTAAAATTTCCCGTTATTTCGAGAAAATCATATTCATCAAATTCATGTTCGTTACCTAGAATTTTAACACACAAAGAAACAAAAACAAACATATTAAATCATTAATAATAATTAATAATAATGACAAAAAAAAATAATAAATATATCCTTTAGGATATGACCTTAATGTCATACAATTGTATTGAGATTTTTGTTTTAAATCTCTGAAACTTTTTACAATGCTTAAAGTACGTTACCTGAAATTTGTATGATAATCAATTCAACTGCGGGAATTTTAACCAGGCTATTATTTTTATTATTTTTACACTCATTGATTCATAAGGCGAGACATATATTCCTTTACATAATGCTCACTAGTCATATGCATTTTAAGCTTAAACTAACAGTCAATATATATGTAGGAAAAGTATGCTAAAACTTGAACTAGTATTTCAAGTAAAACATAGTTACATAATTTGTTAATAATATAAATATGAAGGCAAAAAGTAATGTTCTTGTGAAACAATTTTTACCATTACAACAAGCTTCAAATTTAAGTAGACAAATTTGATTTTTGCAGTTGTGTAATGTTCTTTATTTCTAAGTTTGTAAAGAAAATAATTAAATATATAAAACGTGATCTTAGTTTAATAAATGGAGTAATTCAGTTTCAAATTATTTACAAGATTTGTTTTACTTATACATAGACTGTTCACGCAGGGATAATTGAGGAAACCGGACTGTAAAAATAATTCGTCTGGAATAAAAATTTCATCAGAGGTGTAATCCGTTTGCTCGCCGTTAGGACAAACTTTACAGAAGTTTCAGATAGTTAAAGAATATTGTCAAAAAGTACAGTTGATACATGCCGGTACATGTTTAATTGTTTTGCATGTATAAGTTATATCAGAAAATTTATTTTGAAAAAAATCTAACCGTTTTTAAATTATTACCTGGCATTTCCCCATAAACTGGATCACCTGTTTTGGAAGCGTAATACTTTGGATAGTTTAATAAGTTATTTTGTTGATACATGACCACAAAATACCAATTTTTTTTCGTATCATCTTTTTTAAAAGCATAATAAATAATGTCTCCGTCAGTGCTGTAAAATATAAATTAAAACTTAAAAATTAAAATTCTATTATTGACCTCCAAAAACAAGTTTGTCTAATCTTGTAAAAAAAAAAAACAAGCAAAATTAACTTTGAATTTTAAAGCTTTTCAAAATCTTTGTTTGGGTGAAAACATAACTCAGTAATTAAGATATTTGATTTACATACAAGAAGGTAAACTCAAATGCAAATATCAATAAAAAATAATTATTTCTTTCCGAAAGTTGTATTGGTTGGGTTCAAATCCAGACATTTAGTGTTTTCTATGTATTTTATCTCCATTCAGGTTTTATATATTATCATTTTTTTTCTGACCCTAGCCTCTAAAATTAGTTAGCCAAATAAATAAGTTTTTGAAATTTCTCATTGGGAAATATGAATTATAAAAAAAGTGATTACTAATTCTTTTTTTTTAATTTAAGATTTTTCCATGTGGTTGCTATTGTAACAATTGATAACAAAATTATGTTGAAATTAATTTGGTCATACAAGCAGTGTTGACATTTTGTTTTTATTCATAAAAATTTATAATAAAAACATAATGTTATTTTTTTTAATTTAAATTATGTATTCAAAGTTTTAAAGGTTAATAACCAAAAATATCAGTTTTTAGAGAATATAACACTAGAGTTTGTGTTTTCATAATAATAATAATAATGATAATAATAATATCTGAAGAGATCGTGTTTATTTCCTTCTAAGCCGCATTTTTAATTTTAATATACTGTTCCTTTTGTTAGTATTTTAATACATTTAAAGGAATGTGCATTTCTTGTGATCCATTTTTTAAAATTATGCCAAAAATCATCAACAAAGAGTCATTGACCATGTTTTGTAAGCAATTAAATGATAAATTTAAAAATTAAAATAATGCTTGTTGTAAGTATGTTAAAGTATGTTTGAAGCAAATATTACAAAAAGGTGAAAAATTAAATATTTAGAAACGAAAACTATTTATGCATTTATTTAATAAAAATGCTGTATTTAATATTACTGTAAAATTGGATAAAAATTCATGTTGATTTATTCAGGTGTGTTCTAAAATAAAGAAGTCTTTTTTCAAAATCCCAGATTTCACATCCTGTGTTTAATTTTGGGAAAAAAATTCACAATTAAAGCTAAATTCCGTCATTTTAGGGTGTTTCAGTCAAAATTGAATATTCAACAGAAAATACAACTTAAGGTCACGTGACATTGTTTTAAAATTTCTATGATAAAATAAAATACAAACATATCAATCTATGTCCGAATCACAATCTCACCCCCAAAAAAATAAATAAGTAAATAAATAAATAAATAAATAAATAAATGAATAAATAAATAAATTGAATAAATAAAAAAAAACTGTCCACATACGTGAACTGTCATCAAGGAAGTGAGAACGGGTGCTCCGGAAGTGTTATCAACTCCTGTCTTGCTAGTTTGCAAATTTAAACTTTAGATAAAAACCATGGAACTATGAAACGTATAATATATCCAGTATAGTTTTAATACAACGACTTTATACATATGAAAGGTATTGTAATGACAGCCATAAAACCTTAATCAGCCTAGAATTGCAGTATCCATGAGTCACCAATGTAATCGCAAGTAGCTTGCTTCGCTGTAGAAAATTCCCGTAGTGTAGTGGGAACAAGCTCTACCATACCATATTAACTTTGAAACAAATGCACCATACGCAAGAAAAGAGGTGATATTACTGCAAAGTAACTTCGACATTAAAACTTTAGTATTAATCATGTTGTTGTTTAGCTTCAGATGTAGACTTTCTTGTGTCATAATAGAGATATAAGTCACAGATGAAGCTGAACATAGAGAACCACTCCTTCCAGCCCCCTAGGAGATACAACATCAAAATTTCGGATTAAAAAGTTTATAATAATGATGGCAAAAAATTTTACTTCTTGTTAAGGTATTGCTTTTTAGGGTAAGCCTTGACTTTATGTAGCAAAAGAGTTACTAAACGAAACAAATTTAAGCATGTCAGCGTGCGTTTGTTTATAAAAAATTAACGATGTATAACTCCTTAAATATCTTTAATTTTTTTACGTTAACGCTATGCAAACAAGAGCATAGATGCTATTAATATTTCTAATATACTACTTAATAAAGTTGTACAATCTAAAGTCCCTACTTATTTCAAATATAACTCGCCACCTCTAGTTTCCTGCTCCTACAATAAACCCATTGCATCCAAAATTTTCAACAATAAACAAACTTTGCAGGGCCTAAACTTTCATAACCTTACCCCCACCTACCTGCTCTTGCTAATCGTCCCCATATATTTATAAACCAGCTGAGCATGTAGTAACAGGTGATCTCAATATAACTGAGATTACTAAATTAAGATGTCCTCTTTCAAAAGCCCCTAAATACAGGTAGGCTTAACCTTTTACTTGGGGACATAATTTCAAAATTATTATGGATTCTGTTGAAGAGTATGCTAGAGATTGTGCTTAATTAGAAGACGTAGAGCTTGATACTTTATCCGACTGGATAAGGACAATTAAAAAGGATGATTCTCAATAAGCCGAGGCATACGCCTATAGAATTCATAATTTAAAATTTGTTACAATGATATTTACACTGTAAACATAAAAAAGAGAGTACCAAAACGAAACGGATTTGGATATTAAAAGTTTGATGAAACATTTCATTATGTTTTTAAACATACATTTCAGAATACTGTATTCCGTATACTTCCATACAAATACGAAAATTTTGATGAACATAACCCTGTTTTTCAATTTATACACATAGAGCGCATTCCTCTCCATCAACTATTTTGAAATTTGGGGATAAAGATAAAACATATTACCGATTAATCGCCCCAAACCACATGCATTGTACATACTTTATATTTGCTAGCATACAATTTGCATGTCATCTACGCTAGCTGTGTGGTAGGACGTAGGAAATGAAAACCTAAAAGTCCTGGGTTCGAATCTTTTGTTCATTTGTATTTGTTTTAATATATTTTATAGTTTTTTTTTTTTTTTTTTTTTTTTTTTTTTTTTTTTTTTTTTTTTTTGCTTTTTCATTTTTTTTCTCATTTAAACGCAGTGTATTTGCTTCTTCAACACACAACCTATTTAAATTACGCACTGCTCATCTGAACACATCATTGAAACTAGTCTCAATAAATGTCGTATATATCTAACATCGTGAGGCCTCTGGTCAATAGGCATGCGTTTCCTATATAAGTTTAAGGTATACAAAACAATATTTTAAAGCATGTAAAACACGGAGCTATGTTACCATTGCAATGAAGGCGCTGCATTAGTTCACAGGCGAAAATCATGTATTGTGAATTTTGCTCTTTACAATCACGGGTAATAATATGAGAAAACCGCCAATGACACATTTTCATATGAAGTTTTTTTTTTCTAGTAACAATTTGAGATGTCTTTGTTACGTTATTTTTTATATAGGCACTTTAGGCTAAAATTAATTTGCATTTGGCCTCAAGTCGATGTCGGGATATAGAGGTCTCCCAAAGATGTAATCTTGTTTCTTGGCATTGTCCTATAGGCGGATCGCTCGGCTTTTTGAAACTCATTCTTTTATAAAGTCAAGGATTGCCAAACTTAAAGGGTAGATAGAGTATTAAAAACAAGATGGTCAAATAGTTCTTTAGAATTTTTGAGAATCCACATTTGGTTAATGCCAGATGTAGAATAGACTTTATCTGAATAAGTCTGAAGGCCATCTTTGACCACTGTCAAAATTTGTGTTAGAATTACTGATAATGATTTAGTATTAAATTTAGAGGAACCTGCTATATATCTTTCCTTGTATGGATTTTTGTGGAGTTTTGGAATACAATACAAGTAAGGCAGGTCAAGTTCTTCCTGTTTTAAATATATGTTTCACAGTTAATACTTTATGGTAGAACTTGTACACACTATGGGGACTTTCTACAACGAAGCAAACTGCTTACAATTAAATTGTTGACGCAAAAATATTGCAAGCTAAGGCTAATCATGGCCCCTTAAAAAGTTTAATGGCCGTCAACACAATACTGTTGATAAGTATGTAGTCACTGTATCCAAACTTATACAGGATAAATTTGACTTACTACAGTTCTTTGTTCCTTTCATTTTCAAAATTGACTTGCACGTGATGGGTGTAGATAGCTAGATAGGAGGTGCTTACCCTTCGGAGCATCCGGCCTTACTTCCTTGATGGAAGTTCACGTGTATAGCTAATTTTGACAGCTTTATTTTTTTTCACTTTTATTTTTTGGATTGTGGTTTGGACAAGAACTGGTAAGTTTGTTTTATTTTTAATTTTATTGGCATTGATATGACTTGAAACGTCAAAGGTCTTTTTTTTTAACTTTCTTACTTTTTTACATTAAATTGAATTTAAATTCAGGTTTTATGTATTTAGTTCTTTGTGGTTTTATACATGGTCAGGACATCTTGACCTAATTTAAATTTAAATCACTCTATCTAGATTTCAATAAAAATTTGAAACTTCACAATTTGGATGTACAACTTTGATGTTAACTTCAAAATTAGCCAAAGATTAAAAATAAAGTTCTAAACTAGGGAAAATTAAGAATACAAATCAAATGAACGGTGTGAATGTTTAATTGTTTAGAAACATAAACATATATGATATACATATAAAATAAAAGCTATACTTATTACATTATTATTTTAGCAAAAGTTTATGCGACCAATTATTGCACTTTTAACAAAGGCGGTATGTATTTTGTTAACTTAAGGATGATTTAATGTAGGTTTTAATTTTTTTGTGTTTTGTTGCACTAAGTTAATACATTGTCAAATATTATGGTTTTATTATTTAATTAAAAATTTGAATGTTTTGCCAAAACCTACAGATTTATTATTTTTTCTCAAAATATACTTACAACTAGGTTTTAGATCAAAATAAAGTTAATGACTGAGTTTAGCTACAATATGTATTAAAGCTATCCATAAATATACTGTTATTTTTTCTGAATTTTAATATCCTGAACCGAGCGAAAAGATCAATTATAGCCTTTTCTTTCTTTAATTTTTGATGAGTTCTATTTCGTAATTTGCTTTCTGTTTCTTTTAATTAAGTTTATACAAAATGTTGTATTCGTTATAATAATAAAATACAAACATATAAAGTGGTAATAAAAATTGTTCCAAGACGACTAAGAATAATCCCTATATCATAACATCATCAATAACGTTAAGTAAACTGTCATTAATTTCCAAAAGTCCTAACTAGGAAATAACTTAGATCTATAACTCGTTTCGATTATAACGTTCGTGTGTGTGTGTATGTGTGTGTGTCTATTTGTCGCATTGCTGGATTTCTGAGTTTGAGTATATAAACAAAAGTGTCATTTAGCGTCATTTTTATAAAAGTTTGTCATTTATTAACAAACCAAACGAAACGAGAATAAACAGAAAAAGAAAATTACATTAGTTTGAGTAGCATAGTAAAGCCAAATCGAATATAAACATTTTTGTAAGTCTTTGTAATTGACTTGGTGAGCAAATAATATAGCATAGAACTGTATCGGAATATCTCACTCGTTAAAACAACTCAAGCAAATGTAATTGTCTAAGCAAATTTTAATTGTAATTTGGTGAAAAGGCTCGATGCCAAAGGATCTTTAACACTGGCTAGATGATCATTTCAGTTTTCAACTCTTAGTTTTGAAGAACCCTTGTGTAGATTTATTGTGCCTTGTCATTTGTCTTGTTGAAATGCTTTGGTTTTCTCCTAGCTATACGACAAACGTAAAGACTTCAATTTTTCTATTGTCAACTTTCCGTTTCTTTGCAGTAGTATTCCTGCTTCTACGTATTATGTATACGATTCAAAGTTAATACGGTATAATAATACTTGTTCCCACTACGGGGACTTTCTACAACGAGACGAGCTGCTTACAATTGAATTGTTGACTAAAGAATATTGCAAGCCTTGGTTAATCAAGACCCTTAAAACGTTTTACGACCGTCATCACAAAATTGTTCATAAATATGAAATCACTTTATCCGAACTTATACAGGGTATATTTGACTTCCCCATGTTTTTTTTTCTTTCTCAAATTTGATTTTGCAAATGACGAGTGTAGCTAACTCAGTTTTTTATGTTTTTTTTTTTTTTTTTTTTTTTTTTTTTTTTTTTTTTTTTTTTTTTTTTTACTTTTTTCGGGATTGTGATTTGAACATGAACTGGTATGCTTAAACTTTATTCACCCTGCTGTCATTGACAATGGCTTTTCATTTTTATCTATCTTTTCGGCCCCTAGTGTTATTTATTTGAAATTAATTTTCGAAATGTGCAATATGGCACATCAAACTTTAATAAGTATTTTTGTTAAAAAAATAATTTTTTATCCGGAAAAACCATTGCTACGGCGACATGCACCATAACTCCGCTAAAACAGACTCTAGTTATGAAAATATATGTCAATTTTTTAAAAATATTTAACATAACTTTTAGCTATATATTGTTTGTTAACTATTTTGTACAGTTTTAAATGTTACAAAATAGTAACCTTCGTAATATTTTTCATTTGGGACACAACTGGTACTTATTTTAATTTAAATAGATTATTGATGATATTTATTAATTAATAATGGCGAATTCATTTAAACTGTACGATTCAAAGAAACGTCATGATAACTTAATAGACGGGTGTCCTTTGTTCGTTGCGTTATTTTTTTAGGGTTTAGAAAACTAAAATTAAAATATTATTTACCGAAATCGAAGATAGAAGAAAAACTCTGCTGTGGGTTTAAAGTTTAGGCTTCCTGATATTTTGGAAAAACTTTGTAAAATAGTTTTGAATTAATATATCAAAAATATAAAAAATATCAAATATTAAATATCAAAAATCGAATTACCAAATAATGACATGATTCTCGGTTTTGTAAGTTTGAAGTTATGATGTTTTCAAAAATGGACATTCAATATTAAGCCATGATCTAATGCCATGAGTATATTCTTGCGTTTGGCATCTGTACTTTCGATTCTATCATTCTGTTTTGTATAATGAAGACATTAATTTGCAATGTATTTAGGCATTATTTTTATGAGCTAAGGTCAATATTCGGGGTCGTGAATACTGATAAACAAATAAAATTGCTTTTGACATGGGGGATTTACTTTTCAGTTTTTCTTTATCCTTTGTAAATTAGAGGACGTCAATTATAAAGTATATGACCTGTATGCTCTTGTTCCTATTTAGAAATTTTAAATAAATTTTGATGCATTTTAAAATGTTTTCAATATTCCGACCGAATTGGTAAAGTATAGGTTTGAGGTATTACATTTTGCATATAACACATAGCGGTGTTGGATTTTATGCAGATACGACTAAATAAAAAATTATATTGTAACTAAGCAACCCATTTGCAATTATTCCACAGGTAAGAGTATCAAGCATACTTTTTCTTTTTTTTATTAAAATAATGGTACTAATTGTTTTACTTGCAATTTTTATTTAAAGCTTGGGTTCATGATTACCTACTCAGTAACAGAACTGTATAGGTATTAAAAGCTTTACAGATAAATGCAATGTATAAAGTCTCTTTTCCAAATTTATAAATTTTAAATGCGCTATTAATTATCATTTTAGCAACCGGTAGTAAATCAAAAATTATAATAACGTTTGTATTTTAATACCACTAAATAGATCATTTCAACTTAAGTAATTAAGAACGAAATGATGCCTCGTTACCCACAGTATATATATATAAATATATATATATATATATATATATATATATATATATATATATATATATATATATATATATATATATATATAAAACATTCAAACTAAAAACTATTGTAATCAAACCTAAAAAGATTAACGATTACCCGATCACTGACTTTTAAATGTAATTAATAAAATCTTAACAGCAATGCGTAATTGCACTAATTAAATAACACTCACCTAAGGTTTACGCCAACAGTAGGTGCTAAAATAGATTTTGAGACGTGATAAGGTGTCTGAGAAAGCCAATTCAGTGAATTGTCCAATAGGTGATTAAAATATGCGTACAACTCTAGTTTTGTGGATTGTTGAAACTTGAAATATATCTGTAAAACAAAATAACAATCATCAAACTAAACAATGTCGAATGTTTCCGTTCTAAAGCATTTAAAGTTGTATTCAGAAATTCGGTCAGATATATTCCCAACAGAAAAAGAAACACAGCTTAAAATAATATGGAATAACTTTTAAAAGGCTTTGTTCATTCAATCGGCCAAGTTATGTCTGGGGCATTGTGTTCTCAGCACGGGAAGAAAAATTAACGAAGCATTTCACTCACTCTGTCACGTAGTGCAAACAGTAAAAAGGACGAAATTCCGTACGGAATCAATCTGATTATTTCGTCAACACAGTTTTTTCTTACTCTTGAGATATACAGACTGTTTTCAGTAGTTAAAACTCTGTTTTAATTTCCTACGGTAATGGCACGGCTTACGGAAGATCAGAGGGGTCAGACCAATGCGTTACCAATATAAGGTCAAAATCAACAGCAGGTTGCTATGCAGTTTATCGTGAATGTTTTTGACCATAGAGCGACATGTTTCGCCGTCTTAGAGAACTGGAAGGCCTGCCGAGCGTCTACAAAAAGGGCGTCAGCGCGTAACGACACGACGTCAAGACAGGGCTATAGTCTTATCCGTCTTCGTAATCGGTACGTTACTGCGACTGAAACTACTAGCAATACCAATAGGCAATCATAACCGTCATATATACCCCAAAACTGTAAGGAAACGATTACGTGAGGAGGGTCTGCAATTAAGACGTCCATGCGCTGGTCTGCCTCTCATTCGTCCGATTCGAGCGCGTCCAATGGCTTGTTTGGCGGCACATGCCCCGGAATATTTTATTGAGGCAATTAAGACAGGTTTTTTTACCGACCCTCGTGATGACCCTCTTTCACGTGCCTTAGGAAGTAGACGGTCCGGTTTGGCTATCGATGACCTTGACATGATCCCACAGATGTCTGATATAACGAATATAGACATTCCTAATACTACAGGTAATAAAAAATTAAAAAGATTTAGTTCAAGTTTCAAATACTCTTACTATCTCCTTAGAGACAAATGTCGAAATGGGGTATTAGTGGGAGAATTACTGTTGAAGTCGAGGATTTTTCCAACTATAGACTAGACATATTCCGAAATTCTAATTCGGGTGTTTCAACAAAACGTTTCATTCGACCCCAAGATAGATATTTTCCCCTTAACCAGATCGCAGATACAGGTCAATGAGATATACTGTATTTCAGTTTGAAGATATTCTGAAAAAATATCTTCCCAACCTAAATCACGTAGGGAAACAGTTATAGATGAAGATTCATTAAGTCAAGTTACTTTATCTGTAGGTGCAGGTGATGAGTTTGATAAACACCAAAATGATGATACATTTTTTCTTCAGAAAATGATTTTGCTTTTTCACAAGTGATTTAGAAAACATTTCGTTTAACCCCTGAGAGTGCTTGTCTTAGACATCCTCAGAATGAAAATTACATATTACAGAGGCCATCTTTTGATTCTCTTTATTGCCAACTACAAGCAAATTTTAACAAAACAGTCATTATCTAATCTATTCAAGCCTTATTTTAGCTATTTTAGCTAAAAATGAAGCCATAACTCATTTCGGCATTGATTCAAAGAGGAATATTCTGTGTATGCAAAATTTTCCTCGTAAATGTCAAGCAAATTTTTATAGAACATATGACAAGTTGCCAATTAAGGACGCCCAAAGAGATGCTAAAATAAGTTCTCTTAATTTGTACATAAACAATCAGGTATCTGTTCCAAAAGCTTTCTTGGGACAGGATGGAATCTTTTTTAAGTTTTTGTTAAATATTTAAAGTTTTTTGGACTTTAATATTCAAGCTAGGTACCATGCTTTAAGTAATGGTCAAGATTTATCTGTCTAACTTCTGCCTCTAGGACAGTTTTCACGGTCTTGTTTACAAATATTACTTTGTGAAGCAGGGATGGAGTTTCGTCAACTAGCAAGTTCTCTCTCAGAAATACATTTCAACACATCAGAATCAACCAGTGGATTAAGAATTTATTTTTTGTCAGACCATTTTTATAGCTGACATTAAAACTGACAATAACCAGGGAAGAGTCATTGATAATTTTTTTTTTTTTAATTTTTTCACATATAAATTATACGAAGTGAAAGAATTTTTAACAGATCATATGTAATCAGTAAATATATGCATATAAATAATGTCTAAGTAGATCATAATTATAATACTAATAAACAGAACAAAAAACGAGATGTCGGGCCAGGTTTAACATCGTGATCGGTAGAATCCCATTTAGTTGCATATATTCAGTTAGTGTCGTTGGTTAAAACGAGTTGTCGCCAGAGTTCGCGTGGTATAAAATTATATAATGAATGTACTTTGAATAAACAGGTCATCTATTTTGACTAAACATGTGCATTAGTCTCAGTAAAGAACGACTGTGTTTTTTTCTTGGGTTTTAGCACCGGATATTTTAACAAGGTATGATTTTTAGTTTTTTCCCAAATGTTTTGATATTTTCATGTATCACTCTTTGCTTTTTTGAAGTTATGTGAAATATGGCATTGTATATCGCTTTAAGATGTAAAACCTGACAATACGTTTTAACAACTTGTATATTTCTCAATTGATAATCATTATATTGTAATTTCCGATACATTTTCCGTTCATGTACAATAATATGTGATTTTTAGAGAAGTACGTGTATAGTGTATAGGAGAGAGAGAGAGAGAGAGAGAGAGAGAGAGAGAGAGAGAGAGAGAGAGAGAATACTGTTTTTATGCACTAATAAATTGGTGTTTGATTCATGCTTATGACACAGAAATATTCAGGTCATATATTAAATTCTCATTAAATAACGGTGACCAACTCGACCAGTAAATTTCGTATTCTTCATTCCGACCAATCTTCTGTAAACTATATTTTTGCAAGCAAATTTAAACGCTATATAATGTTTTAGAGACACCGTTTTTAGTCTTTTATTTTGTATTTTCATTGTGTAAATATGACATTTTACATTGATAAGAAACCAATTCAAAATTCCGGTTTTCTTTATTATGCTATATGTTACCAAAAAAAATAGTATTTTTGTCTAACTCGATTGGAATATGTGATTTACTGGCTAACCAAGTTTTAACACTTTTCCATAATTATTATTATTACTACTATTATTATTATTATTATTATTAATTTTTTTTGTGAATAAACGTACAAAAGATAAATAAATGTTCTACAGTTTCTTTATACATGCCACAAAAAGTACATCGGTAGTGATCAAAAGTACCGATTTTTTTTAAAAAATAATTTGTCCCCAAAATTCTGTGTAGAATTTTGAATTGAAACCAACGTAAGAGTATTTCTTGACAGCATTTGTAATATACGGATTCATATCCGATTTGTGTATTATGTAATACTCATTTGTGAATGATGTCAATGTGACGTAGGTATGACGATAATAAAAGATAGAACTCTACAGCCATCTTGTTGTTTATAAACGTCTACAAAGTGCTAGACAACAATCTAGATAAGTCAAGATTTATCTTGACCATCAGCAACGTCCACTACATTTGGCGACGAGATAAAGCACCCAGGAAAGCGGTGGTAATATTATTTTAATGGCTTCTATACCAAATTTCCCGAAATTTGATGATTCTGATTCACACGATGCCGGTCCAAAATGGGACAAGTGGGTTTCAAGGTTGGAACTGCTATTTGATGGCATGAAGCTCACAGATGACAAACAAAAACGTGCACTGTTGCTGCACTATGCAGGCGATTGTGTATTTGACATTTATGAAACTCAAAAAGGCGACAGCCAAGCAAAATACGAGGAGACTGTCAACGTTTTGAAAAACTATTTTGCGCCAAGAAAAAATTTCCAAATGGAAATTTACAAATTTAGAAACTATAAGCAGGCCAGTGGACAATCGTTAGATGAATGTGTAACAGAACTGAGAAGGTTAGCTAGATCTTGTGACTTTCATGACGCTGAAAAAGAGATTCTCTCCACTGTTATTCAGAATTGCAGATCAAACCGTCTACGTCGACGAGCTCTGAGAGAGACAGATAAAACTTTAAATGACATTCTCACGGTGGGTAGAACAATTGAGATTGCTGAGACACATGCACATGCTATGGAAACAAATGACTCTGTAAATTCTAATCTTAATGCATTTAATGTTAAATCAAACGTTCAAACTTTGTAACACCAGACACCTTCACGTCACGTGGTCGCGACCGAGGTCGCACTCACAGAGGCAGCACTCGTGCTCGCAGTCTTGGCATTTCTCGCGGTCGCGAAAACCCGATTGAGAGTTGTCAGAATTGCGGAGGTAATTACCCACATCGTGGCATTTGCCCAGCCAAGGGTAAGACTTGTTTTCACTGCAGAAAACGTGACCATTTTAGTAAAGTTTGTCGGAAACGTGAGTCTGTCAAGGAAATCCACCACGAAGGCACGGAAACGTTGAACTGTTCTAGCGACGACGAATAGTGTTATAATGTTGGAGAAGTCCACCGTGTGAATTTTGTCGATACCAAAACTCCGAGAGTTTCAGTCAAAGTTAACGGGCTCGAATACGACTTACTTGTTGATACCGGCGCTTCGGTTAATATATTGGACGAGGCAACTCACCGTATAATTGGCTCTCCGGCAATTAAGTACCGCGAAAAACCGCATCTTGTACCGTATGGTGGTGGTCATAAGATAGATGTTTTAGGCGTTTGCGAATTACGCGTCGAAACTGACACAAAGTCAAGTATGCATAACTTTTGCATTGTCAAAGGAAATCACGGCGGTTTAATCGGGTATCCTTCATGCGTTGATCTCGATATAGTTAGAATTGTACGAAATATATCCGCATCTAGTCTTTGTGACGAAAACAAAGCACTGTTTTACGGAATCGGTAAATATAAAGGCAAACCAGTGAAATTACACATCGATCAGTCGGTAAAGCCAATAGCACAACGGCACAGAAGAACACCGTTCCATCTTCCGGCCGAAAGTTAAGGCTGAGATTAATAAACTTCTTCAGCAGGATATTATCGAAAAAATTGATGGCACGCCTACACCGTGGGTCTCTCCTATCGTTACGCCCCCGAAAAAGGACCAAAATCAAATTCGCTTGTGTATCGATATGCGCGAAGCTAACACAGCAATCGTCAGGGAACGGCATTTAATGCCTACCGTCGAAAAATTAATAAATTATCTTAATGGTTCCACAGTCTTCAGTAAGTTGGATCTCCGCGCAGGCTATCACCAACTTTCCACTTGATAAGGAAAGTCGTTATATAACAACGTTTAGTACACACATGGGGTTGTACCGATACAAACGCTTAAACTTCGGAATAAGTTCGGCTTCCGAAATTTTTCAAGAGACTGTTAAAGGCGTTATCCGCGATGTGTCAGGCGCAAAGAATCTGTCCGATGACATAATTGTTTTCGGAAAAACGCAAGCTCAGCACGATCAAGCTCTCGAGTCAACATTTAAAGCTTTAGCAGCTAATTGCTTAACGCTAAATCGCAGCAAGTGCGAGTTCAACAAGCAAAGGATAAATTTCTTCGGATTAGTATTTAGCAGTCAAGGCGTTTCACCGGATCCCGCCAAGGTCAAGGCCATTCAAGAGACTACACGTCCGCAAAACGCGAAGGAACTTAAAAGTTTTCTCGGATTTACATCGTTTTGTGTCTGGTTTATCTCAGATTATGCTACAGTTTTGGAACCTTTGCGAAAACTCACACATAATGATGTAGAGTATAACTGGAAGGAAGAACAGGAAGCTTCATTTTAATCGCTAAAATCGAAGTTGTCAAGTGATACCGTCATGTCTTATTACGACCCGGCAAAGCAGATCAAAAAAATCGTCGATGCGAGTCCGATAGGGTTAGGCGCGATTCTAGCACAAGACTTGAAGGTTGTTGCATATGCAAGTAGAGCGCTCACTCCGGTAGTTTCTCGGTACAGTCAAACGGAACGGGAAGCGCTAGCAATGGTATGGGCGTGCGAGCATTTCGACATGTTCTTTCGTGGAGCTAAACACTTCGAAGTTATTACCAATCACAAAACGTTAGAAAAGATATGGTTCAAACCAAAACCACCTCTTCGGATCGAACGATGGGGTTTGCGATTACAACCTTACAAACTGACAGTAAAATATCGCCCTGGACATAATAATCCGGCGGATTACATGTCAAGACATCCCATACCGTGCCCAAGTTCATCACACGAAGAACGCGTAGCGGAACAATATGTAAATTTTATTACAACAGAGGCATGTTTAAAAGCCATTAGTCTCGATGACGTTAAGCTCGCAACCAGTCGCGACAAGTGCATCATGAAAGCTATTGATTTAGTTCGCACAGGCCGCTGGTTTGAAGTCAAAAAAATAACGGAACCAGATATCGACATACTTGAGTTACAGTACTTAAGAACAATCCGCGATGAATTATCAGTCCATAGCGACAACGTCTTACTACGAGATCACAGAATTGTATTGCCTCGTGAGCTACGTGACAAAGCTATTACACTCGCACACGAAGGGCACCAAGGTATAACGCGGACGAAATCTTTTCTTAGATCAAAGGTATGGTTTCCAGGACTCAATGATCGAGTTGAGGATGCGATTCGAGGTTGCCTTGCTTGTCAGTCAGTAATCGAAAAACCAATACGTTTTGAACCGTTTCATATGTCTGAACTACCGTCGGAACCGTGGCAAGATTTAAGCATAGACTTTTGCGGTCCGTTACCTTCAGACGATTACTTATTCGTAGTTACTGACGAATACAGCAGATATCCGATTGTCGAGGTATCCAAATCCGTATCGGCCGAGAGTTCGCAAAAAACACAGGTTTCACACATCGTCGAATCACACCTCGCTGGCCCCGAGCCAATTCGCAGGCCGAATCTGTAAATAAGCCGCTCATGAAGATTAATCGCGCGTCGCATATTGAACAACGAAACTGGAAACAACAAATGTTTCAATTTTTACGACAATATAGAGCCACACCACATATTTCGACAGGTTTATCGCCACACCGGTTACTATTCGGTCGCGAACCTAAAACTAAACTTCCACAGGTGAAAGTGCAGAGGTCTGGTGATAATAAAATGTGTGCGCCAAAGTGACGAAACCTCCAAGGGAACTATGAGACACTATGCCAATAATAAACTGTCAGCTCAGAATCATGATATAAAAGTTGGTGACACCGTTCTTGTTCGTAACAGTGTAAAGCAAAATAAACTGTCACCTAAATTCATACCGGAACCACATGCAGTAATCTCAACAAAGTGAAACATGATAACTGCATCACAATCACCTGGACCTACTTACAATAAACAGGAGACTATAACATGAAATTCATCTTTCTTTAAAAAGATTAACTTCGGTGTTCCAAACAAAGAATTTGAATTGGAAGAGGAATTGAATGATATTCCAAAAACTAATGCAGATGTGCCGACTTCCGGTTCCGCGGTGGAAAATAGAACGATCGTTGACCATATCGGGACGAGAGATTCGCCGACCACGTAAATTAGATGACTTTGTCCTAAGATCTATTAACTAATGCATTGTTGACTTTCAGTTAACTTAATTTTTTTAACATTTGTTTAGTTTGATTTTATTTCAGGGCTGAAATGAACTGTTAAAAAAAACAGACATTTCTCATGCCCCTTTGGGTATGCGTTTAATGCATAGCATTTATTATCTTTTTAATAGTTAATACAATCTAGTTTATAAATTTTCATTTCTTTAAAAATATGGAGGGATGTAATATCCGGATTCATATCCGATTTGTGTATTATGTAATACTTATTTGTGAATGATGTCAATGTGACGTAGGTATGACGATAATAAAAGATGGAACTCTACAGCCATCTTGTTGTTTATAAACGTCTACAAAGTGCTAGACAACAATCTAGATAAGTCAAGATTTATCTTGACCATCAGCAACGTCCACTACAGCATTTTAACGGTATTTTGTTGTAGGGTTGCCAAATTGAGAGAGTACAACACTCTCGTCAACCCATTTCTCCTCTGACTAAGGTACATTTAAGGATTTACATAACAGTTTGTAAATTGTTTTACAACCTTTTATTCACTTTAATGAAATGTTCATGTTATTGGGAACAAATGGTTGCTCTATTTTTTGTGTTATCTTAACATTTTTATTTGACATGTAATTTTTTTATAGAGTTGAGTGGAGTGGAGTAATGGTGTTTTACGCCCCAGTCAACATTCTTCACTTATATCGAGGCGGTCAGTTCTGGGATGGTGGAGAAAAACCGGAGTGCCCGAAGAAAAAGACCGACCTTCGACAAGTGAACTGACAAACTTTCTCACACTGGGATCTGTCCCGAGTGGGATTCGAACTCAGGCGGTGAGAGGGCGCTGTGATCCGTGAGTGCGCTGCTTTAGACCACACTGGCTACCAGGGGCCCTATTTTTTATAGAAGTAACTAAACTAGCATATTCTATAAAAATAGTTTTAATTTTATAAGTTCTCTGAAAATTCTCGAGATCTAAACAAATTCCTGTATTGTGTAACAAATTATTTATAAAACATACACCTTTTGAAAAGTACGATTTATTACACATTGATTTCCCTGCTTTTATAAGATTAAGATTATACCAAAGGCCTTTTATCTGTATATCTTTTATTCCTATATTTTCAATTTGTTATTGAACCATTTCCCAACTCTAAGGAACATTTTTTCTAGATCCGTTAGTGGTTGATGTTTGCAAATGTTGATAGTAGTCCCGCCCAAAATTAGTTGAATTTCTAATATCAATTTGGAATTCAGATTTAAAAAGTGTTGACCATTAGGTATCGTTAAAATAATTCTTCTAATCCCAGTAGATTTCACGGCAGTTAAAATATATTAATCATTTTTAATCCACCATTTTCGTATTCTTTCAATAATATTTCTCTTTTTTATTTTTTCTGGTTTACCCCTTATAAATTTATAAAATAGTTTGTTTGTTTAATTTATAGTTCTTTCAGATGGATTTGGAAGTGATAAAAATAAATGTGTTATTTGCGCATTCATTAATGTTTTAAGACAGTTATTCTCTCCATAGCTGTTAGATGTCTTTTAGACTATTGTTTAACAAGTGATGTGATTTTTTGAACTCTTTGGTCATAGTTTAACTTTAATTGTGGTATTTTATGTAAATCGACAGAAAAATTTATTCCTTACATTGTAAAATTGCTACATCCCCATTTCAATTTCCATTTGTCATCATGATGAAACACTTCCTTTGAATATTTCTTGCTGCCTATCCAAATAACAATTGTTTTTGATATATTTCTATTTAGACCAGACATTCTAGCTAATTAATCTAATATAGACAGTGTATTGTCAAGAGATTCAGGAGACACATCCTAAATAAGACTGGTATCATCTGTATGTTGAGAAATTATATACTCCTCTATAAAGTATAGCTATCACTTCCGCGAATTGATAATTTAGTTAAGTTGGTATCTTCAAATCCTGAAGAAGCAAAACCAGAATCTTTTTCAAGTACTATGGACAAAGTACATAGCTCTACACACACAAGAGAAAGAATGTTTGTAGCCAAAAATCTAGACGATATATTACTCAAGGACAGAAACAATGTAAAGTTAATAAAAACCTTAAATCTACTATCTCATCTAGGTTGGATCGTCAAATCACAAGAAGTGATACCGCAACATGTTTTCTCTCACTTGGGTCTAACATTCGATACAGTGGACTGGACAGTCACTATAAGTCAATACAGAGTTTAAAGATTGCAGAATCTTGTAATTTTGATGTTGAAATGTCATCAGGTGACTGCCAGGACATTCTTAAGACTGCTAAGCTGTTTGAATTCTGTTGCAGATTATGTAAAATGGACAGGCTTGAGACCTCTCCAGTATTTTCTACTAGCCAGATGGAAACAAACCAAGGGACCCATTAGATATAAAAATTCATTTATCAGGAAATTCAGACGACATCTAAAATCTTGGACAAAACACCAATCTCATATGTCGGGGGGGGGGGTTCCAATAAAGAGATATCAACATACAGTGACTGTCACAATGGATGCAAGTTTGAAAGACTTTCAATTTTTTCAGACTCAGGGGGTTTGAACGAAATAAATGAAAAAGCATATCATTGTTTTGGAAATGAGAGCAACTTTTTGGCTCTGAAAGAATTTCAACAGCACCTTCAAAATCCTTTGGTACTACGTGTAGTTTTAACAGACTACACAAGAATTGCCTGCTTCATTATGAGGCAGGGGGACGAGGAACGAAAGACATCAACTAGTTCTACCGAAAGAATAGGTCTCTTCGACCAGTGGGTTTTCAAGCAATCCGTCAGGTATTTAGTACTCCTCAAAAAGACTTTTTTGCAACCTAGTGGAATCATAAATTTCCAGTTTATGTATATCCATGTCAGGATCTAAGAGCTTATGCAGTAGAAGCTCTGGATCTGAGTTGGACCTATCTGTTCGATAAGACCTTTCCCCCATTCGCTCTGGTTCTCAAGGCTTTACAAAAGATTCAGCAATCAAATTGCAGAATGATATATTTTGATCCATGGTGGCCAAACAGAGCATGGACAACCATTTTGAAATAACTACTTTTCGATTATCAAAGACTAAATCCAGCATTCAAATCAACATAATTTTTAGGCAACGTCTTAGACAAAACAAAATTCTTAACAAACTGCTAAAAGAATTGCAGAATGTACACGCAAATCAACATACATTGTTTATGACGCTAAATGGAGAATTTTTGCACAATGTGTAATTCGAACAGTATTTGTCCAACTAAAATTACTTCCCCTTAATTAAGAGAATTCCTATATATTTGTTTGAAAAGAATTTAAATCCTAGTACAATAAAAGGTTTTAGGTCTTCCATATCTCAAACATTTTTCACGTTTTCTAATTAAGCCCAACGTCTAGCATACTCTTCAACAGAATCAATAATGATTTTGAAATTCTCTCCCGAAGTAAAAGGTTAAACCTCTCTGTATTTAGAACCTTTTGAAAGAACACAATCCTAGTTTAGTGTTCTCAATTATAGTTGTTTATAGTTGAAAGTTTTTAATTTGCAGTGAGTTTATTGTAGGAGTAGGAAATTAGAAGTGGCGAGTTATATTAGTCGTTTTGTATATTGTGTTCCTGAGCAGGTTTAAATAACCTTTTAAATGTAATATCCATGATGATAGCCTTAAGTTTAAACTCAGGCGTATTTAAATCTGAATAAATGCTTTAAATAGCCTTGAATATTCAGAAGCTTTATTTTAAAGCGACCAAAAGCAATCCACATAAAATTTGGAAACAAAAAACACGTTCGAGTCAAAATACAAAATAAATCTTGATTGGAAAAATAAAAACAATGTATTTTGTACATTTGGTGCCAAAACAAGAAATTTAAGACAAACGCTCGATGTTTCATTTATATAGTCATTCATGGTGAAACATAAGAAATTTTAAGGAAAATTTCAGAGGAAGTTTAAATCATAATGCAGGAAGAAGAACAAACAAGTAAAAATCTTTAACAAATGTTTTGCAGAAATACTTGGTTAAATTAAAAATTTAAAAATACAAAAAAAAATGTATTTAGATGTTTTAAGTTTCTTATTTTCAACTTTTATTTGAAAAAACATACAAAAACTCTGCTTAAAGGATTTGCAAAAGGTCGCGAAGGTTGAAAGGTTAAAACTACACAGACACAAATGATTTTTCGAAAATAAATTACAATATGACCTACAACTGAAACAAAGTGTAGTAATCTGCTTAACAAACAAAAGGACAACTTGAACAAACTACACAGAAACAAATAAAACAAATTGGAATCAAAATAAAAACAAACTTGTTTTAAGTTTATTACAGTATATGAAATCAATACTTGCCCTTTCTGGACACCCTGGTGTGAAATTTAAATCAATAATTCCAGATCTTGAAACATTATTACTATCAGTACAAAATCCTCTCGTATTCCATAACTTGATAAAAGATACGCCTGTCTCTTTCTTTACTTTTAACACTAAAATTATAAAATTGCAGTTGATAAAAGGTTTGTCCGAAAGAAAATCATTTTAAATTTTTAACGATTTGTTAGACAAATATCTAATAGTAAAATTTAAGAATGTTGCATTTTAAAGGCGATAATTAAATTTTTTTATTTTAATGTTAAAAATAAACCCGACAAAATTATGTAAACTTTTTGTGTTAATCGTCACAGCAAGACCCATTTGGATTTAAATGTTCATCTATCTGTGTACGCTACAATATATTTAGCACTTTAAGCTTTCAACAGTATCTGACACAACTGTCTGATGCAGATTATTTAAATTTGAATATTTATATGCTCTTGAAAAATTATTAATAACTTTTTTATTTTATTTTATTTTCATTTTTATTTTTTTTTTTTTTTTTTTTTTTTTTTATTTTTATTTTTTTTTTTTTTATTTTTTATTTTTTTTTTTTTTTTTTTTTTTTTTTTGTTGAAAATTTTCATCAAGTGGCCTTTACTGAGCGCAAAAAGTCCCAGAAACTAGATAAAAACCCAAAATATTGTAAGGAATTCCACTGAATTAAATCTCTCGCCCGGTTACCTTTTTATCGAGTAGAAAATTAATTTTTAAGGTTCAGTCTTGCTGTAATATTATAATATATTTTATGAGGTTCATATCATTAAACACTTATACGTTGAAAGTGAGATATACTTTATTTTCTCGTATATGCGATAGATTTATCTCACTTGTTTCCATATCGAACCCGCCTTCGCACGTGTAGCCTATCTCAACTGAACGGGGGTGGACTTATTTCAAGGGTCATAATTTAGTGAAAAAATTGTATGAAAACCACAAAAATATTTTTTATGATGAATGATATTATTTTACTAAAAGATAAATATGTATATAGTAAGGAATTCCACTGAATATATAGGCCTATATCTTTTAGTAAAATAATATCATTCATTATATATATATATATATATATATATATATATATATATATATATATATATATATATATATATATATATAATAGTTTTGTTTTGTCGTGTATGTTCTACTGTGAATGAAACTTTATTTGTTGTTGTTTGTTGCATTTCTTGTTCTCATCTGTTAGGAAAGTCTTGCATCGTAATAGTAAGGATTCCGGAATTTTTTCATAAATTATATGCGAGAAAAATAATAACAATTACTCGACTGGGGTCGAGATGGGTAAATTTCAACCTCGTGGTCAGATTTTTTTCTGACCACTCGATGGGAATTTTCCCACCCCGACCCAAGATTCGTAATAGATTCTCATTATATCCTACCTTTTCCTAGTTTCTATAAGTTTCATTTGATAAAGTTTATCACATAGGGGCTCAAATTATAGCTATTAAACTATTATGAAATAAAATATAAAAGTAACTGTTTTTCATGTCAATACAATATGTTGTTTAAATGCTATTAATTTACTTGTACAAAAATAAGCAATTTGATAAAGCTGACTGATATTCATGGTGGTTTCTATTGTTCTATGCAAATCATGGCCAGCAAGCAAATCTGAAATAAAATTACATGTGTTTACGATGGAAACAAATTCATTGAAAGAGTAATACAAGTTACATATGTATGCATGTACCCACCTACACATGTTCACCTATAGGAACCCACACAATACTTACTTTTCCAAATACTTTATTCAGCTGGATTTAAAATCTTTATTTTATGACATACCCAGCCTTACATTAAAAACTGTTCTTCTACACTGTACATAACATGGAGATTTATCATAACACATTTGGTGTTAAAAATTATGTTGGTTTAGTACAAAATGCATTTCATAAATACAGTTGTATTTTTCAAACAAATATCTTTGTTTTCACATAAAACTGGATAACTGAACTATAATTTTATGCACATTGCATGAAAATTTAAACTACATCAAATTTGAAGACAATATTCATGTCTGTTTAAGTAACAATTTTTGATTCTCAAAATATGTACATTTTTATCCAAATTCTTGGATCTGCCCTAAAACTGAAAAAATAATCTCTTATTCAAGGTTCATAATACAGAAACTCATATAGCTTTTTTATTACAAAACAAACAAACATGTGTCAAATTGTTTTTTGTTTTTTGTTTTTTTTTTTTTTCAAAATACCCGTAATATATCTAAATTTTATCTTGGTACATGCAAAATTATAATAATTATAGAAAAATTAAAATGCGGTTTTTTAGCAGTATTTTCTTATTTTTCCCTTTTTTCTGTGATAATGATAAGTTTTTACCCCAACAATAGTTTAAACATCAGCTTATATATTCGTGTAGTCATCATTAAACTGCATGAATAATCTGTGTTGCAAATTTCATTGAAATAACAATATTAGTTTGAGAGATATGGACTTTAAATTTAACGTTAATATTATAACACGAGGCCGTCGACGCCGCGTAAGCCGTCACCGCCCACACCGGAAAAGTAAAAACTAGAAAATGAAAGGAACTTTTACGACTCAGTCAAGATTTCTTAACTTAATTTGAAGAAACCGAACTGCGCATGGCAACTACTGGACTTCAGCAAGTAAACAGGCAAAATTTGCTTCAAAAGGATACGAAAGAATCCGATTCAAACCTTGGCTGCAAAAATTGATGCCATTAGTAATCGTGCGATTTAGCACTACAACACTGGTCGTAAAATAAAATAATTGAGTCAAAATAAATTAATTTGTATATAGATGTGAAGTTGAGTTGAGTAATAGTGTTTAACGTCCCAGTCAAGAATATTTCACTTATATCGAGACATCGCCAAATATAGGCGATATAAGATATAAGAATATATCACGATTTCTATTACCTTTTGGCTTGTTTGTGACCAAAGATCTGTGTTATCTATATGTCTATTTGTATTGACAGTAAATATGCAAATTCGGACAGGCGGGCGGAATCTCGTCAAATACACAGAAATTTTGCCTGTGCATTGCGGTGATGGCATTATACAGCAGGGTTCTTTATCGTGACAAGGGACCTCGTTTATTTTAAGTTCCCATCCGAAAGAACCGTGACTTTCATTTTGCAATGCCAAGAACAGTCACTACCCACTTTCAAGTCTTTGGTCAGACCCGACCGGGGTTCGAACCCACGACCTCCAACTTACGGAGCGAGCACTCTACCAACTGAGCTACCGCAGTAGTGAATTTATAGATGTGAAGAAAAGATAAATAATTATACATGTACTTAACTTTATGTACTGAATCAATCTTATACTTACATGTTTCAACCACTCCAAGTCCAAGGCAAAACCATCCTGACAACAATAATAAAACAATTTTAAAGCCGTTGAAAAACATTTTCAGATAAAACATTAACCTTGCCAATACACAGTTTACATTATAAAACACATATTACAACTGTTATATTCTAACATTTAAATACATATCGTTGTGCTGTTCTAATATATAATTGATGACCAAAAATAGTCACGTGTTTCATCCTTTCCTTGTATTGTCGCATGGTTTCATTGGTTAAAAATTATGTATTGTTCATTACGTAACCGAGACAAATCCCCGGAGAAGAAAAAGATGTGTGTTTATGCATTTTTGATATCAATATAATTTTTTCAATGCATTTAAGTTTCAAGTTCATCATGCTTTATGTTCACGAATCACAGTACCTGTCACCTCCTTATTTTGAATCCTGCTAGGGCAGATCTTAGTGTAAGAACGTTTGTCATTTCGGTTGCCAAAGGTCAGGTGATTTGTCCTGGGTACTCCGGTTTCCTGCAACATCTAAATACTGACCGCCTAAATATATGTGAAAGATTCTTGACGCAAAAACACTATGACCCAGCTCAACTGTTTATACTTTATTAAAGTCCTATTAGAGCCTTTGTTAATAATCATTTGTTTTGAATTTTACCATGTGTATATGTATCCTTTAATGAATTGTTTTTATTTTTTATTTTTTTTTTTTTTTTTTTTTTTTTTTTTTTTTTGTCCAGGTTAATCACATTTATCTAATATCGATACTTCAGCAGCTTTAGGTGAAGTTGCAGAAAATTTGACCTTGAAATGCACTCAAGGCAATGCACAAAGATGTTTCTTTTGCGTGCCACGCCTACAACGACACGAGCCATCGGTTTTCAAAGTCTTCAAAGAACCTCATGACATTTATTTTTAAATGTATAGTGCTTGGCGAAAGAATAGTCACTATCTCTTATAAGGTTTCAAGCTCAAGGCGTCTAATTTTTCAACACCCGACACGGCAATTAATCTTATTTGAAATTAATACGGTGGGTTTGATATAATTTGTATCGTAAAAACACTTGAAGAATATATCACGATTTCTATTACCTTTTGGCTTGTTTGTGACCAAAGATCTGTGTTATCTATATGTCTATTTGTATTGACAGTAAATATGCAAATTCGGACAGGCGGGCGGAATCTCGTCAAATACACAGTGTCGGTTGATTGGCTTAAGAACGGTCAATCTGGCACTGCACTGATCTCTTCGATTCATATGAAATTAAATTGACTGTGACCGTAAAAGTACTATCATTCCACTACTAACGTTCCATTTAACAATCTTTTTCAATAGAAAATAAATATACTTTATAACTTATCAAAAAAGGAATACACTCACTCAATTTCATGTTTTTTAAAAAATGACTTTTTCTGCTGTTTTTTAACTATTAATTATTTAATAATTTCAAAAGTGTTTTCCTATTTTTATTTTTTTAATTCGTTCATTTATTCCTTATTTGTGATTCTGAAGGTTAAAAACAGTATCGAAAACATACGTAAGATTGTTATAGTAATTAATAAATGATTTTTTTTTGTTTCCTATTCGAAGGCCTATGAAAATAGTTAATAAAATCGTTTAACTTTGTATTATATGCATTAAAGTCTTTAACTCATGATTTGTAAAGATCAGGAATAAATGTTTATTCTATAATCTGAAAATAATATTTAATCCCTAGGTAATACTTTTTCAATTACATTTACACAATCAAATTAATTGATGGAGAAAACTGAAGTGCAGGAGAAATCACCGGCACCTTGAACTAACCAACTTTCTCGCACTTAGAAGATTACAACCTGTGCTATGAAAGTCACTTTAAACCGTAAGACAATACTTTAACCATACTTAGAGACAGACAACGTTTGTTGAGATAGGTTACAAAGTAACGCATGTTTGAACATTAAAACTTTCTTCGGAAAGAAAAAAATCGTTTATTAAAGTTGTGTAACGTTAGAGTTTTAAAAGAAATTGTATACAGAATTGATTATAACAAACCGAGAAATCAAACGGCCTTCGGCATGCAAACTGAAATTTTCTCACACTATGTTTTGTCATATTATAACTTTTTGAATTTTCTGAATTAAATGTTTGAATATTTCATTCAGAAAATTCAAAAAATATTTCATTCAGAAAATTCAAAAATTTATAATATGACAGTTTACCTACAGTAGTATCGGAACCTATATGTGAGGGAAAGTGTGGGCGTTAATCAATCGGCCACTTAAACACCGTCGCTTTGAAAATTTTGAATATAGAGAAAAACATTTGAGTTATGAAATTAATTGCATGTATTTTTGTATTTTTGTAATTGTTGACGTTAAAAATGGTTCATCAACATTGGCCTCAGAAAAAGAATGATCTTGGTAAAACTCATGCGTAAAAAAAAACATTATCGTCATATTTTTGAAGATTTGCACGAAAGCCTGTTAGTGCCATTTTATACACTGGAACAAAATTTACTAACTCGTTTAAACAAGATAATTATCTCGTTTAAACAAGATACTAGGTCGTTTAAACGAGTTGATACTTCATTGTTGTTCTGGTATATTGACGAAAGCTGTGATAGTCAAAAGCAGTAGTAGCAATTGGCTACTTATAGCTGGAGCTGGCTACATGTAGAAGAAAAGTTAGCTACTAATAGCCAGTTACTTGTAGGAGAAAAGTTATGTACTAGTAGCCAGTTACTTGAACGATGATTTAAAATACAAAACTAGCAATTATTTCTAGTTACAAAATGCAGTTTTTATTTACTTATAGAAACAAACAAATGTTTTCCGTGTGTAGTTTGGTTTAATCCCGGCTTTCGCGGATATTACGTCCGCATTCCACGAACGTAGTACATCATCATTTTAATAAATCACCCACATTTTAGTAATAATTAAAATCGTTTTGAATTCTGTCTCCAATGATACCAAATATTATAATATTTAAGTCTCCATACGCACATATACGCACATATACGCACATATATACACTTACGCAATCTGTTTTATGTATAGATTTTATGATTTTTTAAATTCTGTACGAGTAGCTGAATATTTATTTAAAAAATATTGAGTATTAATTTATATCATGATCTATAATATTTTGTGAACATTGATATCAAATATCAGCCATAAAAGCCCTAATACGCACATATACGCTTACACGATTCGACAGGGGAGGGTTACATTTAGGTATAGATTTCTATGCGTACATTTTTTGGCTTCATTTTCTTTTTTACTACATATATTTATTTTCTTGTATTTGTCCTGTATTTGAACCACATTACTATGAATAGAAAAGCAAAACAAACTAGAGTTGTAACTGTGGCAAGCAGAATTACTAAAGTCTTCCACCACCCAAAATTTTGACCCCATTTAGTTTGCACCATAAGATTGGTCAGTTAAAATGTTGTGTAATGCCACATCTTTTTTTAGCTATATGTGCTTAAGAATATCCTTATGACAGTGTGTGTTTGTGTGTTATTGATGTAAAATGTACACGTAAAAATTAAACTAAGTACAAGTGCTCTAAGTGAGTGGTGTGTATTTGTGTAGCCTGGTCTTTTATGTACTAGCACAAACTAGCGGTGTCTTTTTGGTAAGGTGCTAGCTCACTGTGTCAGTATGCCGCAGACAAGTAAACCATTCCCCCAGTGCAATATTATGGCAACAGGTGAACCGTTCGATATTTCAAATTTCAAAGTCATATGTATGATCCAGCCACGGTTAGAACCCATGACTGCCCTCGCTCTTAAGGCAGACCCTCTACCACTAAGCCCCTAAGACAGTAGCAACAATCAATGAATATGTAGTCTTACTCCGGTGCAGACGCTCCGTCGAAAGACTTTTCGTCGAATGGACTTTTCGTCGTTATGACACAATTTATCGGAAATTTACTTGTAGTACGACATTTCGTCGAATATTTATGCAATTCTAGAAATGTTCCGAGTATGAACATATTATAAAAATGGTTAAATCAGTTTTTTCAAAAGTGACATAATACACAAATATTTTAAACCCTATCACAAATTATTAGTTTAACTTCTAAATTTCCTTATTAATTGGTCTAAAGTGCGTGTGTATACTTATTGATCACAGTTCCTCCAAATGCCTAGACTTTAATCTCTTTTGGGAAGATTCTAATGTATTATAACTTATAAGTTTGCTTAAGAAAAGTCTATGATTTTCTCTGGAAACTCTATTTTCCACCAGCATTCCAAAACTGACTGAATCAGTATAAGTTAAAATATCGTGACTGGGGTGATATAAAACAGTATTAATGAACTCTTTTACAGTTCTTATTGATCTCTCTAAAAGTTCGTTTTATCGTTTCAGTAATATAAATGATTCGAAAAATTGCTAATTGAGGGTAATTTTTGAATCATGTTTAATCATAGCTTGAAACTATATCACTCCCCCAGTCCATTGTCCTGGCACCTTATGAACCAGTCCATACTCTATCTTCCTAATGCCGAGCACCATGCGAGGAGACAATACATATATATCAATATTTAAAGTCTTATGTATGGCCTGGTCGAGGTTTGAACCCACGACCTCCCGAGACAGACATGCCTTGAGTCCTTTTATCCAGGGAACCAGTCCATTACCCAACCCTTTTCAAGTTCTTAATTAACTCTCTAAATTATTTTATTACAACAAAGATTCAATTCTTTAAAAAAAACTGTTAATTTAGTGTTATGTTTCTATTATAGTAAACACCACCCTGAAACCTTGATACATTTCTGATAGTGAATTTGGTGAACTATTTTTGATTCGCAGCAATTCTTCAAACACTTATTTTTTTATTTTAAACACCCCTAATCATGTTTTGTGGTTTGTGAAAAATCAAATTTGGCAGTTACAATTAGTCAATTACATTATTCAAATATTCAACCTTTGATACATAGCAAGTTAACTATGAAGTGTGGAGGGTGTAACCAACCATTTCATTGACGTGTGATGACTGCAGTGTGTAGCCAGAAGCTACATATGTAATGAATAATTAACCAGGATTAAAGGATGTAAATATGCTATTCAAATTGTTTTCAATTCTTTGAACAGGACTTGAATCCTATAAGTTTGCCTTAAAACATGAAATCAAGTATGTTTTAGGATAGGAATTTTGAATGAGGGTAGGGGAATTCTTGCCCTACAAATCTCCCTCTCACTTGGAAATGATTTCCTGGAGGTTTTTTTTTTTTTTTTTTTTTTTTTTTTTTTTTTCTAAATCACTCTATTGAAATTTCCATAATGAACGAGAAAATCAACTGTTAGAGGCAGGGATTTCAACTTTTTCAAGTTATGTGTGTACATAGCACCAACAAGCCCTATCTCACAGAGGGGAATAACCTTAGGACGTCTTTCTTTAGTATGAATCTTTTCATTTTATTATAAGGAATCAGAAAATATATAGTTTAAGGATGAGGATCTCGACAGTTTAAAAGTTATGACACATTCCTTAGTGGTAACCCAGGGGAAAATGTTTTATATGAACTGATTCACCTCGAGATGATGGTTACAAATATATATAATTTTATAGTACACAGCAAAGTGTTTATGGAAAAATTGATGATTTTTTGTTTTTCAGACCCCACCATCCTGCCCCTCTCTATTGAACCGTCGGAGATTTTAATCCCGGATAACACAAATCCCACAATACAAGAACCTACCCTAAAAAATTGAACAAGATTGATTGATGTGTCTAGGAGAAATCAAGCGGACAAAAAGTGAGCAGGTGAAGAAAAAAAAAATAACGGAGAACCGGAAACGGAAGAGAAGCAATAAGTCTTCCAACTAGTGAGGTTGAAGACTTAATAAAAACATTACGGATTGGTTTTGGATTGATTTAATTCACAAAATAAGTAGATGTATAGCTATTCAACGGTAAGAATATTGTAGGTATTGATTTGACGATCATTTTAATATATATGATTCACGGCCATTGGTTCAAAGGACAAAGACACAGCTGCATACGTATACCTGAATAGTTAATTTTGTGAAAATTTTTCAGTGTATTTAAGTTACTACATAGACAATAGCTACTTATAATTGAAATGTTGCTGGATATTTCTGATTAAGTATTTTGGCAGCTCTAAGCTTGAGAAAAACTTTGAAAGTTTTGCAATTAATATATTGCCTATTGCACTTTGAAAACAATTTTGGACATATCCCCAGGTGAGCCTTAAGGTCCATGGGCCTCTTTTGTTTTTCTAAAATAAATATTATGTTGTCTCGGTTTTCTGAACATATGCAAAAAAGGTCTGTTATTTCAAGTCTTTTATCTGAAAAACTCTGAATTTCACCAAGCAAAAGTAAGACTTAATTTGTGGTGAATACTCTTGGTTGTAGCATGGTCATCAATTATCCAAGATAGCCACAGATACTTCAGATCAGATAAACATAAGATAAATAACAATTACATATTATTTTTAATCAATAAAAGCTAACTAGAAATAATTGCTAGTTTGTATTTTAAATCATCGTTCAAGTAACTGGCTACTAGTACATGACTTTTCTCCTACAAGTAACTGGCTATTAGTAGCTAACTTTTCTTCTACAAGTAGCCAGCTACAGCTATAAGTAGCCAATTACTACTACTGCTTTTGACTATCACTGCTTTCGTTAATATACCAGAATAACAATGAAGTATCTTTAAACGAGAAAATTATTTTGTTTAAACGAGATAATTATCTTGTTTAAACGAGATACTATCTTGTTTAAACGAGAAAGTATCTTGTTTAAACGAAATAATTATCTCGTTTAAATGATATAGTATCTGGTTTAAACGAGAAAGTATCTGGTTTAAACGAGATAATTATCTTTTTAAACGAGATAATTATCTTGTTAAAACGAGATAGTCATTATCTTGTTAAAACGAAATAGTCATTATCTTGTTAAAACGAGATAGTCATTATCTTGTTAAAACGAGATAGTTATTATCTTGTTAAAACGAGATAGTCATTATCTTGTTAAAACGAGATAGTCATTATCTTGTTAAAATGAGATAGTTATTATCTTGTTAAAACGAGATAGTCATTATCTTGTTAAAACGAGATAATATTATCTTGTTAAAACGAGATAGTAAATTTTCTTCCAGTGTTTAAAATGGCACTCACACGCTTTCGTAGATATGTTATAAACTTGTTAATCGTGTTAAATGTCATTGTTAAGATTTTATTTATTTTTATTTATTTTATTTATTTTTATTCATTCAAGTCAGGAGAAGAATGGTGAAGAAGACACTTGACCTTTGAGAAAATATCTGAAAAAAACATTATTGAAGCTTGCCGGTGTGATACGTTAGCGCACTTAGACCACTGAACATTTAAGACCTCCGTAATTATACTTGACATACAATGTAAAATTATCAACATTTTACAACAAATTTTAAACGCAAACATTGGAAATGATTAGACATTGTCAGTCATCTGTCAAACACGTACTTTTACGAAGAAAAAAAAAATCATAATAATAGAATAGCAATCTTCATTTCAATAACTCAGCAAATAACAGCTGACATAGAAATAGTTGAAAAATGTTAGAAACAAAAGATATAATTAAATATGGAATTCAACAAAAAGAAAATGAAATAAAATTAAACATAACGTGAAAATAAAGATTTCGTTACTTGGAGCTCTTTTTTATCCAATGAAACTTTCATTTAGAGATTCGCCGTAGATAACGTCCTAAAGATGCCGAATAGCAATAGAAAAATTAATAAGATCAATTTGTAAAATTTAAAAAATTAGTTTTTTCAGAAAACATAATACTCATGGCATATCATATAAAAGAAAAAATAATAATAATAATTTATTTACGTTCACATAAATTTTTTCGTGACATGTAAGTATGAAAGGTATATAGGTTTTCTTTTCAATTTACTCATGCTTGTAAATTTGTAACGATAAGAGACATACATACATACTTATATATATATATATATATATATATATATATATATATATATATATATATATATATATATATATATATATATATATATATATATATATGTATGTAAATAAATTTTCACAAACAGGTAGGTCGGAAATTTTTTAAAACATCCAAAAAAAAAAATACTAATTGCGAAATATGTATTTCAACTTCTTCTTTGAATCTTGAGCGTTTCCATTTTATTTTTAAATTTCGTGAACAGTAATCAATGATGAGGACGTAAAAGACATTTTCAATAACAAACCAAGAAACAAAGTATACTGAGTAATTGCTGATTATCTAGCATTAAACTTGGGGACAAATTACAACAAAAATCCTGCTTTTTTATAAATAAGACGTAGTACTTGTAATATGCGTCGTTACTACAATACTAAATAAGCTGCAATACATGTATATTAAATTATACATTGACATATCGGGTTTCAAATGTGGTCTAAAAGTGCTTTTTTGAAATAAAATCAATCAAAATTGCAATAGCCATTGGTTATTAATCATTCAGCCTTGACAAGTCTTTGAATGCTGTCAAGGATGCATGCCACATAAAATATAAATATTTACTTTTATTACACAAACATTAAATAATTATTATCTTTAAAACGTCAATTTAAAACGCCAATGTACAAAATGTTGTTTCTCAGTTCAGGGTAAAATGTATCTTCATAAAATAAAGACGAGATGATTATTATCTGAATCCGTGATCTACTCGAATAGCAGAACAAAATGGTTGTTTTATTGAGGATTTCATACAAAATTTATACATATATCGAATTAAAAGTGTTAATTATTCAATTTAAATACCGGATAGTTTTACATATTTCCATTGGGTATTGAAGCAGGCGTTTCTCTGTTTTAACATCTTAAATAATAAATGCATCCCCATGTTCAAAACATGTTTCGAACTAGTCAATCGTCTACGAGGAATTACTGATGCAACTTATAATGCATTTCCTAGTACATTAATTAATAATTGCATAAAGGATTGAAATTACAATGACGTTAGAACAATATTTACCGAGTCGTATAAAAGTGTCAGTATTACAGATTATTAACGGTTTACTTTTGTTCATAGATGATACAGATTTATGATTTAACTATATTATAATTGTTTCTTCTTTATTTGTATTAAAACTCATAAACTGGTAATAAAAATGGACACTAACTTTTTACTTCAAATTCCGTATAAAGTATTGTTATTTTCAGAATAGAGCGCATTGTGTGTCTGATTTAATGTTTACGTCCCGGTCAAGAATATTTTACTTATATCGAGACGTCACCAGCTATAAAAGTCACCAGCGATAGGTGAAGAGACAGAAATTTGAATCTTTGCAATGCCCATAGGGCAATGTGCAGGGACGGATCTTCGTTCCACGCCTACCGTGACGCAGAGCATCGGTTTTAAGGTCACCTCCGAAGGACACCGTGGCTTTCATTTCTAAATGCCGAGTGCTTTGGGAAAAAAAGTTACTACCAACTTTCAAGTCTTGGTCATACCTAGCAGGGGGTTCGAACCACGACGTCCCACATATGAATCGAGCACTCTTTCATCTGAGCTACTGTATTGATGATTTAGTTTCCGTAGGAACAAATAATTAACCTTTTTCACTCGGCGACTTCTTACCTTTTTCAGAATTACAATGCAGGAACCAGCTTAGACTTCACCCTCGCATCAATCAAAACCATGTAATGAATTGATTTAGCATTGTCGCAAACTTCTACTTAAATGTCTAGGTTGTATAATTGTATAATTATTATTTATTATTATTATTATTATTATTATTTATTTATTTATCTATTTATTTATTAATTTTATTTTTTTTTTTTTTCAATTTTATTTATTTTTATTTTTGGTCTTTGGATGGCTAAATATGACCCCTTTCTCCAAAGAACCAACCCGATAAGCTTTTATAAATTTTTAACAAATATAAAAGTGATCAGGCTGGTTTTGTAACTTCCGCTGTTTAAGCATTTTGTAATTCTCCCGACCAGTTCCGACGAGAAACAAACAGTGTTTGCTCTTTAGTAGATATTAATTTATTTGTAAAAATGATATATGTACTTTCTCTGATATTTTTTAAAACTCCACTTTCCTCCTTCCTTCTCCTTATCATCATCACCATCATTATCATCATCATCATCATCATCATCATCATTAGCAGCAGCAGCAGCATTATCATAACTATCATTGTCAGAGATATCTAGAAATATACAGTATTAGGTCGTTAATATTGTCTCTAATATCTCCCTTAAACTGCTTTAATGTGATTGGAAATTTTAAAAATTTTAAATTTTATTTCTAGGCGAAAAAACTTTGATCAATTTGGGTATTTAAAGCTACATTAAGTTTCCTAGGAAAAAAATTAAAACGGTGCTGATCTAATTAATGATGTTCCTAATAATCAAATTTAATCCTTACAGATTCAATATATTTATCTAAGTAATGTGCCTTTCATACAATATTCATAACTTTATCATTAGTTATCTGCCTTAGTGCATATCTTACTCTAAGAGTTATCCCCCTTTTTATATCCATCTTACAGCCTACAAGCATAATTATCACCCCTGTTTAGAACTCTTTTGCACAGGTATAAAATCAAGTTGAAAACTTCGTAGCGTGTCATTTTTCTCCAGATTTTCTCAGAGACTTTGAGTTAAAAATGCCAAGACAAAGAGTTCCAAGAAGGAGAAGAGCTCAGGCTGTCCAACCTGCAGCCCGTTGTCTTAGACCTAGAGCACTACCCAACTTAAATGATGTTCCTGTTCAAACAGATGTGCCCAATGGAAACCACAACTTCCAGAACAACCTCATCAAATTAATACTGCAGCTATCACGGATGATATAACCACTGCTGTATGAGATAAAATACAGCAGCACAGGGACAATTTTCAATCGGAACAACAATTGCAGCAACAGATATCGCCTATTGTCTCAACAGGTAATGCTATTACTGATATTTCTATTTTTAGTAATGCCTCTAAATAAGGTTATAATGTTGCTAACAACATAAACATCAAGATAATAAATAAGATTAAAGATTTAAATGGGACAACTTATTTAACGATTGAACAGATGAAAACTGGGACAGACTATACAAAAACATATTTAATCCTCTAGCTGGAACCAAGTTACATTGATTCCAAAATAGAATCGTACATAATATTCTTGGTACTAATGATCTTTTATTTAAAATAAAACAAAGAAATGATTCTTTTTGTACGTTTTGTAAACAGCACGAAATAACTGTTATCCATTTATTTTGGGAATGTGAAGTTGTCCAGAACTTTTTATATCTAATAGATGAATGGTTCCTAAAAAAACTATATATTTATATCTTTTAATAAAAAAATATTAATTTTTGGAGACTGTCATGAGAAATAATGTTAAAAATTTAATTATTACACAAACCAAATATTTCATTTTCAAATCAAGATGCTTAAATAAAACATTGTCTCTCAGTGCCTATCAAAATACTATTAAAGATTTGATAAATGTTCAAAAATCTATAGCAACAAAAAAATAGGGGCAACGAACATTTTTTAAAGATATGAGACTAATTCCTGGCATTGTAAACTAGAAATAAAAGATAAGAGTGTATTTTCTCTCTCTCTCTCTCTCTCTCTCTCTCTCTCTCTCTCTCTCTCTCATTAAACATTTAACATAACCTTGCTGTAGATAATTTATTGAAAAATTGTTAATATTAACTATGTCTCGGTTTATGATCTTAGTGACTATTTATATCTGTAAGTTATTATATATTGTATGGATTTTATGTTGATAATAAGTATAAATGTATATATGTTATGTTGCATTCCAAAATAACAATAAAATAAATAAATAAAAATAGATAATAAATAATGAGTAAATGGCCTTGGGTGTTCTTGTGTCAAAACCCAGAGACCCGAATGATGATTCTAAAAGTAAGTCTGATTAAAATGGTAATTTAATCCTCTCCCCTAGATCTCGTTCAACAAGAATAAATGATGTACAACAATGTACAGATGCCTTTCTAATTTTTGCATCTCTTTATACCTCAGCCTATCCACATTCAGTCACTGGTGTCTTATAATGTATTCATACCATTCCTCTTGGGGCTAGTCGCTCAAGTGGTGATGGTTGGAAAACTTATGATATTCAATTTCGATTAAAAAAGGTCAAGAATCCTGAAATGTCTTGGGCTGTGGTTGTCCAAGAGCTTTGGTTATTATATATGAGTTATCAATACAATAGCACTACTAATAAGACTGTTTCAGCCTCATTTAACAAATGTTATGACTAATAAGATTGTAGGCATAACCTATGAAGGGAGCGCAGCAAATTGTTTTAAACACATTTTTCCACTTATGATGGTTTATTATATTGTTTAAAATTTAAGATTTTATTATTATTTCATTTCATAATTTAATTAGACTACATAAATATCTTATTTGCTAATAAAAGACAAAGTCGCAATGTAGATATGTTAAGCTTATTATAATCCCAAATCAAATAGATTTGACTGACAATTTCCTGAAGAAACCTCCCACACCAGAACTTCTGCACTGGTAAGATCCAAATCTAGCGTGTTCACGAGAGGAACTGTTATCTATAAATTGACGTACTCAGCAACTGATAGTTTCATAAAGATAAGAAAATCCAAAAAAATAAAATTAAATAAATTATGTTATAATACAAATGGATACATTAGATAGAGAATATTTATGGTTATTGGAAGCATATTAATCATGGTCCTTAGGTCCTTAGCAGTATCTGATGATAAATTGCTCCTCTTGCGACAGGTCCTTGGGGGAAAATTAAACTTGGATGGTTTTCTTCTATTATGGGCATTTCTGGTACGTTTGTCTCTAGCCATCCGGTAGTTGTTAGCTAGGGAGGCAACTATAGCTGCTTATTGATAGATGGTGCTTCAATCTTGGAATGTTTTTCCCCTCAGATTTTGTGTAGTGTTTGTGACACTGTCAGTGGTTTCGTCTTAAGCAAACGACCTGTTCTATGGTAAAAGTCCAAAAGATGTGATTTTATGATATAAAAGATGTCTCATACAGAAGAGGCATAATGTATTATAAGCAAGACGATTGTCAGTAAATGCTGTTTACACAGATAGAAAAAACACATGGTGTCAACACATTCTTTGAAGAACTGAAGAGCTGCACCCTTGTCAAGAATTTTAATACAAAATCGGAACAACATTATACACCTTATTCAGTTTAGTTACAATTGCTGAAAACATGGAACATATAAATCACATGCTTAGATTATAGGCCCCTAGTGTCACTAATGAGGAATGATTTTCCGAAATGTGCACATATAGCACATCAAAATGTAGCCGGTATTTGTTATATATTTACTACCCCTGAGCGAGTACCGCTGCTGGTAGAGTAACACTCCCCGAGGGTATCCATAACTCAGTAGGCAGTACTTTGTGCTGTCAGAAAATGTACAATTTAGCAAACTTTTCAGCGTCTTAACTTTTGAAATTAATTTAAAACTAAGGTCTGTTACCTCATGCAAAGCATTCCTTAGCTGGATTTGGTTTCATATAATTTTGGAACTTTAGATTCATTATTTTTCAACTGTTTGGCTTATGTTTTTTATCTATCAAACTTTTCGACCCCTAGTGTCACTTATGAGGAATGATTTTCCGAAATATGCACATATGGTACATAAGAATTTAGCAGGTATTTGTTATATATTTACAGAAGTTGCAAATGTTTTCAATTAAATGAACAATCGTGCAACTGGATAGTGTTACAATATCATCAAATTACTATGTGACTGTTTAATTACCTTGTATCTTGTGATCGTGTGCAACGAAATAAGCTTACTTTCGAAACAATATTGTTTTTCATAATTAGTTTTACGTATCAATGCAAAGTTGAACAACTGTGAAAGAAATATACTTTGATATCTAAGCACTTTTTAAAATTTTCCCAAATAGTTGGGGGAAAGATTTAATTCCGTGTTAATTGCAGTAGGTCATATTGCTAACTTGATTTTTTTTCTAATTAATTATGACAGTTATATGATCACCAATATGCATGAGGCATACTGCTAAACAAATTATTATGCTATATCATGATCATGCTTAATTCAGTATATTAATGAGATATTTCAGTACATAATACTTTAGTAGAAACAAAAAAATAAATAATGATTATATCAACAACCCCAAATCCCATGAAAACATTGCTCACTGGATTTATGACATGTGACACTATGATGTAATGATGACGTCACATTCCCGCCATAATCAAAACAATCTTACTGGAGCTAGACCTACACGCAATTTCTATTGATTGTTTGGAAATACGTTTTGGTTATCTAATAACGATTTGTTTAAGTAAGTCAATCATGAAAGGCTATCTGTTTCTAGTTTTAACACTTTAAATTTTTCGGCAATATCTTAGACACAGTAGATTTACAGATCGGAAACATTGATTCATCTCAATACAACAACCGTAACAGTGAGTGATGATAATCTGCCTATCACGTCAGCCATTTTTATATGCCACATTCAGATATTTTCTTGTGTATAAGCTAGAGCTGGTGCGTTAGATTATATGTTTTTAGTGTTCATTTGGGTTTTTAATTATTTCTGTCATCTCTGAACAGTTTTGAAACACGACCATTAGCAGATTTATCGTCCACTGTTCTATAGAATTCATGACGGTCGCATTTTTAACCTTTGACCTTTATCATCCATGACGTCATATTGGGTATCTGCCAAGTTTTTTTGTCAACAAGATTGACACTCGCCATAAATAGCTTGTTTCCGTAACATTGTCATAAACAAGTCGACATTGTAAGTTTTTGTAAGTCTCATGACGAAAGTTATTTTTATAGACATTTATGTTGTCGTTAATATTGTTGTAAATTATTTTAATAAGCGTTTTTTAAAAAAATATTTTTCACTTCCGTTTTTTCCAACACGACCTCGGAAGTGACGTAGTTCACTGTTGCCAAAATACAAAACAAAAGGATTACTCATTTTCAACAGGTCTCCGTACACGATATCTAAAGAGCTCGCTTTGCGAGCTTTCACCTTCGTTGAAAGCATCGCTGCGCTCTCTATAATCATAAAGGGTTTTGTTCTAAAAAGCCATTCCAATATTCTCATCTTTGCTTCAGGTGTTCTCAAACTCATCCACACTTGAAATGTAACTTGAGTCATTTCTAAATAGTGACATTAATCCTAGATTTGGTCAACAAACTCGTCAACGATTACCAGCAGCTGCAAGTGGATCCAGTGATGGAATTAAGTCAATTTCAGGACCTTGTCAAAGGAGCCAAAACACCAATTACACCACATGCATTAGAAATTTTAAAAAGATTTGATCGAAATAAATCTGATGCTAACCTTCTTGTTGATGGTTTTACAAATGGTTTCAAATTAAATTATCATGGTCCACGTGTAGCCAAAGATTGCCAAAATTTACGTTCTGTACGTAATTTTCAGGCTTTGAGTTTAGTTTCTAAAGAAATTAATTTAAAACGCATAGCCGGATTATTTAGTTCAAGACCTTTTTTGAATTTACGTTTATCTCCAGTTGCTAGTTCATAAAAAAGATGGAGATTAATTCATCACTTATCATATTCATCTGGTTCTAGTGTAAATGACTATATTGATTGAAATTATTGTTCATTTTCTTTTGATGATGCTTTATCTATGTTGGCTATAGAAGGCAGAGGGGCTTTAGCCACCAGGTTAGACATAAAGTCTGCTTTTGGACTCCTTCCAATACATCAAAATAATATTCACTTGTTAGGTTATAAAATTTCTGGTTTATACTTTGTAGATAAATGCCCCCCCCCCCCCCATTTGGCTGTTCAATTTCCTGTTAATTATTTGAAAGTTTGCAACTTTTCTTGAATGGGTTTACAAACAAAGATCTGGCAAGGACAATAATGTGTATTATTTAGATGACTTCTTATTGGCAGGTAAACCTTACTTACAGATTGCCATCAATCAATGGAGTTATTTTCTAACATTTGTGATGAAATAGGTGTTCCTCTTGCTCATGAAAAACAATAATGCCATCGGAGGTACTTGTTTTTCTTGGATTAGAAATCAATACTGTAGATATGACAGTTAGGATACATTCGGATAAGTTATGTAGGCTTAAAGGTATGTTAAATGAATTGATTATGAAAAAATAAAATTTCTCTTAAAGATCTGTAATCGCTTGTTGGGCTCCTTAATTTTTGTACAAGAGCTATACCTCCTGCAAGGGCTTTCAATAGGCGATTCTATGATGCAATGTCTGGTCTAAGTAAGCCTATTCACAGAATAAGAATAAATAATGAGATGAAGGAAGATATTAATGTTTGGCTTATGTTTCTGTATTTATACAATGGTATTTCATGTCACGATGTCTCTCAGTGGCTTTCATATCATGATTTACATTTATTTACTGAAAGTGTAGGTAACGCTCAACTTGGTCGCCCTGCTGTACTAGAAACACACTGGTGTTTTTTGCAATGGCTCATTCCTTTGCATAATAAATCTATTCTTAAGGACATAACATTTTTTAGATCTGGTACCTATATCTCTGGCTTTTAATATATGGTCCTACAAATTGCATAACAAAAAAAATACTTCACACTGATAATTTGGCATTAGTTTCCCTACTGAATAAAAACTCTTCAAAGTCCAAAAGAGTCATGCAGTTTATTAGGCCATTAGTTCTACAAAGTATGATTTATAATATTCAGTTTAAGCCTGTTCATATAGATGACAAATAAATGTTGTTACCGATGCTCTCTCTCGACAGCAGTGGAATCGGTTTCAGCAGGAATTAAACGAAAAAGATCCATGCAGCACCAAGTACCTCAGTCTTTTCAAAGATTGCTATTTAAAGTAGAAAAAGACAGATTATAGGTGCTTCCTTAGCCGATAAAACTTCAAGGACTTATAAAAATGCTTTAAAAATGTTTGATCATTTTCATTATGGCATCATAATTCATTGGCCTCCAAATATTTCTGACCTTAACAATTTTATTGCCTTTTTATCCTTGAAAGATTGTACTTCAAGTACTATACGTACATATATATCTGCAATCGGTAACCGTTGCAGAATGTTAAACTTCACTGATACAACAAAATCATTTATTGTCAAAAACAATGTTAATTTGTCTGACTCGTCTTGATAAGAGAACAGATATTAGAATGCCCATTACTGTTGATATCTTAAAAATGTGAAATTCTGTTTCTTTTCTTTGTAATTTAGAATTTGAAATTGTTTTGTTTTTAGACATTTTTTCGCTGGCATTTTTTTTTCAGAATTGGCGAACTTGTTGTAAGTTCCATTAATAGACATGACCATGTATTACAGAGTAATAATATTCATTTTCTTGAGCAAATTAACTCACTTGAGATATGTATACCACATTATAGAACAGATCAGTCAGGTAGAGGGTCAGTTTTACTAATACCAGCAACATATTTACCAATTTGTGCCATCAAAGCTGTGAATCATTTATATGGACAAAATACCCTATGTGGACACGGACTGGTATGTTTGTTTTATTATGAACATCAGACCGCCATATTTTGGTACTTTCTTTTGTCATTTATCTGATCAACCAGTAACAAGATATCAGTTCAACTGTGTCCTCAGGAAATGTTTAAAGTTTGCTCAAATTGATTCCAAATTATACAAATCCCATTCTTTTAGAATTAATGCAGCAACAACATGTTCGATTAAGGAGTCGGCTGAGAATAAAATTGCTGAGCTAGGACGGTTGAAATCCAATTCATACAAATCGGATATAACAGTACCAAGTTCTGAATTAGTGCAGTCAGTTTAAAATTAATTGTTTTTTTTCTTTTATTCAGAGTTTCAGATCTGCCCAATTCTATATGGATTATTGAGTCATCTATCATAAGCAGAGTTTTTGTAAGAGCTAAACAATCTTCTTTCCGCAAAGATCTTCAACTAGATGGTTTTAATGCATCAGTATGATGGCAAGGAAAACCTGGAATGAAATGGGGTGATTTGAAAATTCAGGTTAAACATTTACTTACAATGATTGATCCACCTTATTTTTTAGTACTGCACTGTTCTGGAAATGATATTGGTTCATATGATAAATCTATTAAGTTAATGCACATAATTTGTTTTACAATTGAAGTTCTTTGGCTTATGCTACCAAATACAAAATTAATTTGGTCTCAATTTATGCCACGATTGAAATGGCATAATGAGAGAAACCACAAGGCTGTTAATGAATTAGCTGTTAGAATTAACAGCTATATTGCTAAGTTTATGATTTCAAATGGTGGCTTGTATACAAGATATCCAGAAATTATTCAGTCTAATGTTGGAATGATTGATAATGATAAGGTCCATCTTAGTCATCTTGGTATTGATATATTTCTGTATCGACTGCAACAAGACTTACAAGTTTTCATTACATCTGACAGTAAAGTGTCTCCTCCAAATGGTGAGTCTGGGCCATGGCTTTATTTTTGACTTAATTTTTTTATATAAATTTCCTCTAATGTAAGACCAACTAGGTCTTATATTTTTCTCGTTAAACTTGACCAATTAGGTTATTATATTGCTAAAGTGAAAATGCTGTACAGTTATTTTACAACTCAATTTTTCCCCATTTATTTCATTTCTTTAAGACCAAATGGGTCTTTTAAATATTAGATCAATTGGATCTTTATGTCTTTTTTTTTTAATATAATTTTCTTGTTTGGCAGTTAATCTACAAGTATAATTATCACCCCTGTTTAGAACTCTTTTGCACGGGTATAAAATCAAGGTGAAAACTTCGTTGCGTGTCATTTTTCTCAAGATTTTCACCCACCCCATATTATATATTGTGAATTGTTTACTGCTGCTGTATTGTTTATATTTTTCAGAATATAGAAGATTTCATTTTATTCTGATGTTACATTTCATACTACAGTCGTCACGGCATTATGAAACTTGTAAATGGTTTTTGGCAGGCAATATTTTAGTGGCTGGAATTAATCCATTTTTGGGCAATTTGTGCGCTCACCAGTGACCGTAATCAGTTTATTGTTGATTGTTCAAGTTTATTTGAAGGTGTACATCTAATACCAGGATATATAATATTTACATGTATTTAATTGAAAAGGATGTCCATTACGGACTCGCTTAAAGTCTTGGCTCCTTTATTGTCATGCCGTGACCAGATTATGCCAATAAAAGTTTAACAATTGTCTGTGTATTTTTCTTATTATTTGCTTTCCTTTAATAATAGCAATAACTCAAATCAGAGAGTCATATCATTTTTGTCCATCTTACTTGATTGTTTTATTCAGCACTTATCTTTGATAAACAAAAATACATTTGGTTTAACGATAAAAGCTCGAATAATACAGAAATAACAACAATTTCCAAGCGAGATGCAGCCTGTGAGATCTAATTATAGAACGTGGTTACGTCATAAAAACAGGGTCATTTAAACACAATTTACAAAACGGTGAAATACGATAAATTAAACACAGACCTTCATTAAATTTATCATGGAAATTCACGTGTATAACATATTTTGCCAGTTTGCAAAGTTTTTACTTTGTTTTTGGGATTGTGATGTGGACACGGACTGGTATGTTTGTTTTATTATTGTGACTTCGTAAAGGATACGTAACACAATTGAGAATACATTTGGATAATAATGACAAACAATTAGTACAATTTGTCAGGTTTCACCTTCGATTGATTGGAATTCCCGTACATCCGTGCGCATGCTCCAAGAAAATAACTATCATCATCCATTCAAGGATTCCGTTTATTTACAGATAATAGGAATAAAATTTTAGAAAATGAATCTCACGGATCGTGATTAGAAAATATCTATTTTTAAAAAATATATTTTTAGAAAATAAAAAGAATTCAGAAAACTGAAAAACTTTATGCAGCTTTAACTGCGTATAAACATACCGTTTTGAACAAAATGCTACATTCCTTTCAAAGTAGTTTTATGTTTTGTGTAACGACATATGCCAGATCATTATCACTTTTTCGACAATTGAAACATATCCTGCAGACATCTTACCAAGATATTTTACGTTAATCTATATACCTTTGATTTACAGTTTAGCAGGAATTAGATTTTCAACATATACTAGCTCCCCAATGAAATATGGAAATTCTTTAACCTTCGACTCAGCAGTTTCGTACAATTTTCCATTAACTATATCGCCCTGTATTTATGACAATTAAAAGCTTGATACATATGATGAAAAGGAATCCTTAAGGATCCTTAAAGCCTCCTTTAAGCTGCCTTAAATGTCTCTTTAAGGACCTTTGAGGATCCTTAAATATGTCTTTTCATCATGACTCCTTAAAGATCCTTAATGGAACTGAAATTTTAAGGATCTTTAAGGCAGCTTTAAGAAACTTTAAGGAAAAATTTATATTTTTCCCTTTTTTTAAAAAAAAAAGCAATGAAACATTTTTTTTTATCATTATCTTTTTTAAAATTTTATTTGAAAAAAACTATTGCATTTAACTATTTTGAAAAAAATAAAGCGATAATAAATTAATTTTCTTTTTTTTATAATTTTTTGATCTTAAGTTTTTAATTTTAACATTTAATTTATTTTTATTTATTTATTACATTTTTAAATTAAATGCTAATTAATTAAATAGAAATTACACTAAATTTTATCATTAAAAAATTCATTACTTATCCGCTTTCACTGGGAATCGAACCCAGGTCCCTCAAGTTAGGAGTCCATCACCTTACCTATGTAGCTATGGAAAAGATGATACTGAACTTGATAATTATAAAATATGATCCTAACAATATGCAAATGAGATCACGTGAATGAAAGAAAACAAGTGGGACATTTTTCATATATATATTTGTGAAATTTTGTTTTAATTACTTTTAAAATATCTCTTACAACAAAATGATCAAATTAATTTTTATTTATTTTTATAACAATTTCATATATAATTTGCTCCAGTCATCATTTTTATCTATATATAAAATTTAAATTGCATTAGATAATTATTTGTTGATAGAAATGCATTCATAAATTACCTGTAATATACTAGTATCTCTAACAGCAGTCAGCAAGATTGTGTTTGAAGATCAAGTGTATTTATCACTTAATTAATTAAGTTGATGACATCTGTTATTTCTAATTCCTTTTACTTGAAATTATTATTATTTATATTTTAAAATTGGAAATGTAATTGATACAGAAGAAGCAGTATGTTAACTATACAAACAGCTTTTAAATTAAGTTATTGGCCATAATGTCAAAAAAATAAAAAATAAAAAAATAAATAAATAAGTATATATATATATATATATATAGATAGATAGATAGATAGATAGATAGATAGATAGATAGATAGATAAATAAATAAATATGGTCTTTCCGAGTCTCTTATTTAACAAAATAAGAAAAAGAAATTTACAGTAGATTTTTTTCTGGAATCTGCAGAACACATAATAAACTAAGGTACTAGTACTATTCAGAAATTTCTAGTGTGTGTGTGTGTGTGTGTGTGTGTGTGTGTGTGTGTGTGATTACCTATTTTTCACCGTCAAATTGCGAATTAAATACCGAAAGAGATGATGGTCAAAAATTGAATATATAGAAAGTGAGAGATGTTTCTTTTTAAAATTCTTTTAAGGGCAAGTCAAGAATTCAATGTACAAGAGAGAGAGAGAGAGAGAGAGAGACAGAGAGAGAGAGAGAGAGAGATTAATACACTTGAGTTGATCAAGAGAGAGTTAGAGAGAGAGGGGGGAACTGAACATATTGAGAGAGACAGAGAGAGAGAGTTTCCACTTGTGGTTCAGAGAGAGGGGGTCAGCAGAAAACTAATATGAGAGAGAGAGAGACAGAGAGAGAGAGAGAGAGAGAGAGATCGGGAACTGAATACATTGAGGGAAAGGGAGATATAGATAGAGGAAGGTCAGCAGAGACTGAATATTTAAAAGAAATATAGAAGGGGGTCAGCGGTAACTGAATATTTGAGAGAGAGAGAGAGAGGGGGGCTGAATATGCTGAGAGAGAGAAAGAGAGAGGGGTTCTGTGGAAACTGAATATTTAACAGAGAAAGTGAACAAGGTCGGGAACTGAATACATTGAGAGAGAGAGAGAGAGAGAGAGAGAGAGAGAGAGAGAGAGAGAGAGAGAGAGAGAGAAATTAACATATATGGAACTGACACATGATGATATCGGAATTCGATTAAAAATTACTCGACCTCTCTCTTTCCAGAAATTAAAGGCAAATATGATACGTCAATGCGTAGGACCAAAACGTCAATCTGTTGCTAAGAACTAACCTTAAACTGTGACACTGCAATAATAAAAATAAATCACTATACATCTGCTTGTAACAGAATTGCCAAATAACCTTACAAAATAACTAAATGTACCTGTATAAAAATTAACAAGAATAATTTTATACCTGAAATTCAAAGGGTATGCCCTGCATTGTAAAAAATGTACCTTTTATTATGTGATTTTAACTTTTAAACAGTCTATATTATTAATCTTTTAACCTTTAATCTTAGATCTGATGAACAACTTTTTTTCTTGCCTAAGGTGTCTCATTGGCGATTTCATTTTGATTTACCGATGAGGAATGAATTTCCGAAATGTGCACATCTGGCACATCAAAATTTAACTGGTATTTGTATTATATATTTACCACCGAGGTACCGACGCAATAGAAGTATTGTTAAATAGTTTTTTTGTATTAAATACTCTATCAGGGATGTATGTTGCAAAATCTGATGATTTATTATTTTGAAAAGAAAACATGCTTATAAATCTTAACAGATAAACTTTGAATGATTTTAATAGTCTTAATCTTTGTTATAACTATTTTTTTTCTATCAAGCAAAGAAATAAATTCCTGAATTTAATCAAACTGAATCTTGATTTAGGCCGTAAAACAAAACATCGCCTCTTCATTGCACTTTTAGTAATTATATTGGATGTACAATTTTATTTGTTGTATCACAGTGTGATAATTAACCTGTTGAAATGACAATAGCAGGGTATCATTATTGACAACACTTTATTAAGTTAACAAAACTAAGAATTTTTATTTTTCATAATTTTTGTTGAATACCTAACAAAACATATTGCTTAAATTTAAGTTTATTGACCACTGAAAAGACAAAGAGAACTTTGTTTTTTAATGGAATAAAAAGACTGTAGTCAAAGAATAATTAATTTGTAAACAATTGTATGTCTAAACTTCACTTAGTGTCCAAGTAAAAACATAGAACTCAAAAACGTACCACATCAGATTTTCCTCATAATCCTGTTTCTAGGAACGGCAGAAACATGTTCAGACATTGTCGCAAATAAGCAAAAAATTGCCCTTTTTACTACAAAATCTTATTATCTCGTGTTTATTTAATTCGTTTATACCTATTATGTCTGTATCCTCTTGTGTTTATCAAAGGGCAAATAATTTTTAATCTTTGCTCTTTTGGTTAAAAAATCGAATGTTATGGAGTAACATGCGTTCCCTTGTTTACTGTCACTTAAAATTCTTCGCCTTTTGATAAAAACAATTCACAACATACATCGAGAAAAGGTGACAAACTGTTTTTTAGATAATAAGTGTCAATTCAAGCAATCTATCTCTCGTGTCTAAGATCCTTGTTTTCGTCTCCTAGCATGCATTAAACAAAAGGCGGTAGCATTATTAATTGAGGGCTTGTTATTGTGTAGAACCTTATTATTGTATTGAACATTGCATGACCTTATGTTTGAACATTATAACGTGACACGAGTCGATCAACGCCAACAACAACAATCTTCAGACATACTTAAAATGGCCAAAAAAATAAAAATGTCAAGACAGGTATATATTGTATTTAAAATGTACAAACAGACGAAAAAAAAGATTGCAGGGACAGTCTTAAAAACAAAAAAGTAATCAGAAACTCATAAATATTGAACAAAAACACTTTTCGTGGTTCGACCGGGAAACAAATGGGTTAAACAATGATATTGACATTTTTTTAGTTTTGTTTTTCATTATTTATGAAATATGTTAGAGTTAAATAAAAAACAAACACTTGACACCTATTCTCCGTAAATATATATAAATTTCTTAACTTATCCGTTTAATCGTTAAGGTAGAGGGTTTTCTGTGGTTTCCTCCCTGTCTACGAACTGACTGCCTCAATATAAATGAAACAATTACTTAGGAATAACCGTCATAACTGTAATCCAACTTTTTAAAATTTTAGTGCTGTCGCTACTTGTGATGGCAAGCCAAGTTCAAATTAAGCCATAGATTATTCACTATCAAATCCTGGCAATAGCCGCAACCAGCAAAAAATTGCATATTCTTAAACAATTATTTTTAGATAAAAATTAAAATGCATTTGTCTCTACATAAAAAATATTCATCTGGTTATACATCATCTCGGTAATGTGTTTGTTTAAATTTATTCAACACACCCATATTTGTTGATGTATGAATACTTGGGAGACTGTATAGATTGGCGTGTAAACAACAAACTTAACTTTAAGAATAGGGAGAGGATAACAGTATAATTAAGGGATTAAATATATTTAACCACATGACAATCATTGATTTTTTTTAAATAAGGAATTTATAAATATTGTATCAATGATAATTATAAAAATCTGGTCTAGCCTTCGTCCAATTGAGATCTTGGTGTAAGAAACGTTTTAAGGTTTGTTTTAGCCAAGTTTACAGTTTTTTGGTTACACCAATTCCCTAGAACTTACTATCTTTATATAATAAATAAATCATAACTAGGCATAAATTACCACAACATTCAATCTTTTTATAATAGTAACCGATTAAATGCAGCTTTAAAATTTAACCGTGTTAAAATATCTCCCACGTCAATTCTTCCCATTAACTTGGTTTATTACATATTTACAACTTCAATTTTGGCTTTCAAAAAGATCTAGCTTGAAATATGTGTCACACCAGTACTAGTTATCTGAAATTGATACACATTTACATCAACCCTTTTATATTACTAAATATTTAACAGAAAACCCTGTTTAATTTTTGCTGTGCCAAATGTGCACATTTCGGAAATTTATTCCTCATCAGTAACACTTTGAGCCGTAAAATTAATAGATAAAAAGTTTATACAAACATTTGAGAATTAATGAATCCAAAGTTTCAAAATTAAATTAATCCGAATCCAGCTAAAGAAGATGCAATATACATGTATGTACCACATTAATTCAGGTTAACAGTGTTAGATGTGCACTTCTTAAACTAATGCATACTTCTGGCAACATCAACATCTCTCTCTCTCTCTCTCTCTCTCTCTCTCTCTCTCTCTCTCTCTCTCTCTCTCTCTCTTTGGTTAAGTTTACCATAACAAACTGAATCAACTTCTTAGGATCCATACAAGAAATTCATTTTATTTATTTTGTGTAAAGGTTTTGACAAGTGATTGCTTACTGCCCAGTTAATTCACAAGACGAAATATAAGATATAAGCTAGCTATAGCTTAAAGGTGGCTTAAATATGGTGTCAATATCAATATGTCTTTAACCTTCTTTAAGTTGTAAGATGTTTGGAGCTTAATGATAACTAAAGATTGCGTAAATGTAACTTAAAGGGGACGTAAAGAAGCTTTAAGATGATTTTGCTATAACAAGCCTTTAAATCGCATTTAAGCACCTTTAAGCGGATCTTTATCAGCACGTGCTGTAAGTTATTTACAGGGTTCTCAAATTAAATTTCTCTCACAAGACCTCTCGAACATTAACTAAGACTAACTACCAAGATATATATAAATGAATATTATATAACTTGTTTCTTATAGATATAAAAGTATTTCCACTCTCAGAACATTCTAGTCCATGAATATGTTAAGCTTCATGTTGTTTTTTTCACATTTTAATTTTAGTACCTTTTGACAAAAATAATCTAGACTTACTATCCTTTTTATATACACACGCAGATGCTGACTTATGCTATGCCTTACATAAGGCCTTTTTTTCTAAACTCCTACATATATCATGAATATACGCACAATGACGTAGTTCCACAAACGCCAATAAGATTTCAGGTAATTTGAATCAAAGTTTACTTAGGGTTATTACTCTTTTGTTTCATGCAATATAAAAGTTTGAACTGTTTACCTTTTCTGAATCACAAGTTGTTAAGTGATTGACTTCTTGCATACAAAATCTCGAATCCACAGCTTCAGAATACCAGTTGTTAAAGGAAAGCAATCAAGAATGGCTGCAGTTTTTAAAAACAAATTAAGAAACCTTGGATAACAACTAACATTTTTCAATTGTAAGTTTATAATTTATTGCATTTATTAATTTATTAATTTTTTTTATTTATTTTTAATTTTTTTATTCATGTTTTTCTTTATTTCTTCATTATTTGTTTTAAATTTTACATTGTTTACCTGTTTGACTTCCTACGTTGTACAGTTTTTGATTATTTAATGTATGATGGACAATTTTTATGCAAGCCATCGACATCGAACTGTCCAGATCTGATGATGCCTAGAATCAGGTAGATTCCTAACAGAATTACTTGTTCATGAATCTTTGGTATTTAAAGTGTAGTAGATTGTAATGATAAGCAAATATTTGTTAACAAAAAACTACAATGTTTATTTAGAATAATTTTCATTTCCTAATGAGCTTGTAATTCCTTTAATAATCTTTTTTTTCTAATTTTCACGTTAGCCTTTCATTTATTTGTTTTTTGTTTCAGATATTGTTTATGAAAAATAACAGTCGATATCATAGATAATATAAAGCAAACATTTTATTATCATAGATATATATACGTAATATTTCATACATTTGTTCAATGCATATATTTTCAAACATTCCTTAATGTGGTGATTTTCAAGTTTGAGAAACAATTGCCAGTTGTTCTCTGAGGAGGCTTCAGTTTTCTCTGTCATTTCAGAACAGATAGTTCGGATATCAAAAAAAGGAAATTCTGATACTCAATCAATTAGTACCTTTTTTTTTGGAACTGTTAAAATGGCTTCAAACTGTTCTGGTTATTACTGTCAACTGGCCAGCATGCTTTACAATATGTCATCAAAAGATCATGAACAATATCCAATGGAAATAAATACAGGACCTAAAAAAGATTTAGAAATTGGTTTAAATGGTATAGCAACTTTAATCGTTATCATTTTTGGTGTAGTCGGAAATGCTGTTACAATCAAGGTACTGACAAAACAGAAGAAATCATCATCAAGTAACTGCTACCTGACAGGATTGGTTACCTGGGATACCCTAGTTCTTTTGAATACACTTCTTCTTATAACTCTTCCCTTGCTATCAATAGAATTCCATGCCAATGTTTTTCCATACATTGTAGTGTATGTATATCCGTTTGCTTTAGTTTCACAAACAGCTACTCTGTGGATAACTGTTGCCATGACAATTAACAGGTATATTGTTGTTTGTAAACCATTTCAGGCAAAGTCTTTGTGCAACATCAGAAAATCTAGATATGTTATCTTAATTATCTCGGTAGTATCATTTTTGTTCAACGTGTGCCGATGGTTTGAGTACGAAATTGTCCAAGAGAAGTCTTTGGAGAATAACGTGACATTGACATACAAACTTACAGCATTTGGAAGAAATCAAGTATTTCAAATGATTTATTTTATATGGTTGTATTCTGTAATTTTGTTTTTGGCTCCCATGTCGGTTTTAACCACTTTGACCATCATACTAATCAAGACACTCAAACAGTCTAACAATTTTAGAAAGCAAATGAATTCAAAACAACTTCACGAAAATGGTCTGACAAAACTAGCTGTTGTCATAGTCGTTTTATATATGATTTGTCATATGCCAGCTCTCTTATATAATATAGCATATGCAGCAGAAACGGAATCTATTTATCTTATTCCAGGCTGGAATATACTCTCTTCTGTAAGAAACTTTTTGATACCGTTTAATAGTGCAATTAATTTTTTTCCTTTTATTGCTTTTGTGAAAAATTACCGAAAAAGTTTAAAACAAATGTTTTTCTGTTCTAAAGAAAATGTTAACACAAATGTAAACACTCTAATTTTGAATGAAAGTAATGCGGAGAGATAAATCTAGAGAGCGGTGTTATAAACTGGCTGTCATACAGTCATTGCCATGGAAACTAATATACAAATAGTAGAAGTGACAAAAAGAAAAATTTTGACTTTTTTTCTTGATGTTTATAAGCTGCGTTATATAGTTCTGTTTTAATAAAACAAAAACTTTTGTAAATAGATTGATTACATTTATCAATAAAGTTAACGTTAAAAATAGTAAATTTAGTCTAAATTCTTTATATATTAAAGGTAACTTGAGCAAGGGAAACTTACTGTTTCTTATTGTTTAACTAATGTCGTATCACCATCTATCCATTTGTTTATAATGAGATCACAAAAATAAATCAATATGTTGCAGTGTGCAAGTTTCAAAATGTTTTTATTCGGTGATTCGTACTAACAACTTCGATAATGACTTTTCAATGATAGTATTTGGCCAATAATGTAACCATTTTTGGTTTGACCTTGAGCAGAATTTTGACGACGACTTTCAGAGCGCTGGTAAACTAATTAACTGTGTGTTTTGATTTGCTTTGATCTAGTGAACGCGTATGATGACTTACTGAATGCTAGAACGCTAAAATCATATCTTCTGATCTGACTTGAGCATATCTATAACATCTTGGTAGTGTTGATACACTGAAACCTAAGTGTTCGTATCTGCGTTGCACTAGTGCATACATGTAATGACCATCTGAAGAACCAGTACAATCGCATAAATTGCGTTATAAATTGCTTTGCACAAATGCAAACCTATGTTGACATCCTAAATTCTGGAGCACTCACACAATATGGGTTCTGATCTGTTAGTACTAGTACACATCTATGGTGATTTTCTAATTGCTGGAATGTTGTCACATTGCGTGTCCCGATGAGCTTGGTACTAGTTTCTGTCTATCATGGCATTTTAAGTGCTGATGCATTAATACAAACTGCAATTAACAATATATTTGTCATTATAACATTTCATCGAGCGGTAATTATCAGGTCAGCCACACATTGCCCCGTGCTTAGAATATAGAAATCAGATTGAAAAAGCTTTACTAATAGTTGAGTAATGTTGTTCTGCGCAGTTGCCTAATAACAGTTATTTGCAACTTACATTTTGTAACTAATTCAAAACTATATTTCCTGAGAGGGATGTACGTTTTTTGTTAATCGTCTTTCTTATGTTACTTATTTCATGTAATGTATTTCAGCGAAAAAAGAAACGCGAGTTTGTTATTGATCCTCATTGCTTTACATGATTCTTTGATCACTAGGTCACTGTTTTTGGTTTCTAGATTTCATCATTACTAAATATTTTTGATAACTTTTGTTGTCCAATCATAGACAGCGTCTGCGTGAAGAACGTTAAAACAAGAATACTCTACGTCGTTTCCTGATCGAAATCAGTAGCGTGTATGTCTACCTCTGGCTTCAGTTGATGCTTTTATTCTCCTCTACACTGATATTAACAAGGTGTTCAATGTCTTTAGAGGGGTGTTTTTCTACTCTTCGGTAAGGGTCTGTGTGTGTTATGGTACGCTCTCGCGTTTCTTACTCTTCTGTCCAGCTCGTCCCACAAATGCACGATTTGGTGATAAATCTGGACTGTATGGTGGCCAAACAAAACTTGAATTTGTTTAAGTCATAAAGTGAAGTTTAACCCTAGCATCACTGGGTCTCGCATCGTCAAGGTGCAACGTTATGTTGGTGGACAAGAGGAAGGACGTTAGGTTTCAAGACCAGACCACGATATTTTATTGCTGTTAGATTGTCATAGATAACTACATAATGTGATATGTTTTCACGCCGTGAAATATTCCCGTCCATATCATAACAGACCTTTTCATTTTTGTCGCTTTCCGTTATGCAAGCGTCAGAATATCGTTCACCACGACGTCGATAAACACGTTGTTGAACATCTGACGGAACAAAAAGTGTGAATCGTCAGCGAACACGTCACTAACGGACCATATAAAAATTATAGGCGCTTGTGCAAGTAGTCTTAGATTTTATCATTTGTGACACCACTTCGTAAGTAGCGGACAAACTTGGGAATGTCGTGGCCTTAACTCATAACCATTCTTTGACTGTGGCTGACACTGAGCGCCGACAAGTAGGCGTGTGAAGCCTGTGATCAGTTACGAAGGTGTGAGACTTATGCCGTTATCTTTACGTAACGCAAAGCGTCCGCTCCTGTGACGCTCTTCAAATCTTACTGTGCTTCTAATATGCTAAACTAAACGAGATGTTGTTTGAATGTGCGCCAAATTGCTGAGCTGCATCACAATGCGAATGCCTAAGCATTGTTTGAGCAATGGTTCTCTATGAACTTTCTTAATCATACTTTATTCTACAGTCCTTCGTTGACGCTTTGTGTAATTGGTCTCCTCAACTGGTAATTTTATTTCATTCACGTGTCTAAAATTTATAATATAAAATTTTTAACTTGCATTTTCTCCTAGTTTACACACGATATAAAAGCAACAAAAACTCAAAACAGGTTTCATAAGGACAGAATGTGATGTCATTTTATATGGCATGGCAAATTGACATAAAAAAGATCAGAATTAATAATTACAGATAGAACCAGCTACTTCACAGTGTCTTACGAACAGAATGTAACTCTAATTGCGACATGGATGATTCGTGTACCTTGGATTTGGTTGTTCAGTGAAAGTGATTTTAACTGTTTGCTGTTTCTATCTCAACAAGTATGCAAAAGATGGTGGATGCTTGAAATCCTGTCTCTTTATATCACTTCATTATCAAACAACGCTCGCCTGAGGATATGTCCAAAATTGTTTGCAAAGTGCAATAGACAATATATTTAGTACAGAAACTTTACAAGTTTTCTCCAGTTATAAAACTGCCGCAAAACTTAATCAGAAAAATATCCAGTAACATTTCATTTATAAGTAGCTTATATAATATGCATGAAGTAACTGTAGTGCAATGAATAACTTCCAAATTATTAACCAATTTCAGTATACTTATGCAACTATGTCCTTGAACTTTGAACATATATGACCTTTAACCAAATACAATATTATGATATACATGCCTATACAAAAAGTTAATAGTTTTCAAGATAATTAGCAATTTAAGTTTTCTTTTGCAGCTATGACCTTGACCTTTCAACATATGACCTTGAACCATATATCAAAATGATCGTTGTTGCAATAACTACAATATTATGATATACATGCCTATACAAAAAGTTAATAGTTTTCAAGATAATTAGCAATTTCAGTCTTCTTTTGCAGCTGTGACCATGACCTTTTAACATGACCTTGAACCATATTTCAAAATGACTGCCATGTCAATACCTACAATATTCTAATATACATGCCTATACAAAAAGTAAATAGTTTTCAAGATAATTAGCAATTTCACTCTTCTTTTGCAGCTGTGACCATGACCTTTCAACATGACCTTGAACCATATATCAAAATGATTGCCATGTCAATACCTACAATATTCTAATATACGTGCCTATACAAAAAGTTCATAGTTTTCAAGATAATAAATTTAAGGCTTCTTTTGCAGCTGTGATCTTGACCTTTCATCATTTGACCTTGAACCATATATCAAAATTATCGTCATATCAATACCTACAATATTCTCATGTATGTGCCTATACAAAAAGTTCATAGTTTTCAAGATAATTAGCAATTTAAGTTTTCTTCTGCAGCTGTGACCTTTACATTTGAACATATGACCTTGAACCATGTATCAAAATGATTGCCATGTCAATACCTACAATATTCTAATATACATGCCTATACAAAAAGTTCATAGTTTTCAAGATAATTAGCAGCCGTGACCTTGACCTTTCAACATATGACCTTGAACCATATATCAAAATGATCGTTGTCACAATACCTACAATATTCTAATATACATGCCTGTACAAAAGTTAATAGTTTTCAAGATATGGTGACAAATACATAATTTTTAGCAATTTCCCCCCTCAGTACCTTACCATTTCCCCATTTTGGGACCCATGGCTACCATTTTTGCAAATCTGGAACTACATGACCTTAAGGATGTTATAAATGAAATTACTAAGGTAGTAGTGGCCCAGTGGTTTTGGAGAAGAAGATTTAAATGTAAAAAGTTTACACATGACAGACGACGCACAATGCACGACGGACGAAGATGGATAGCAATAGCTCATCTGAGCATTCAGCTCAGGTGAGCTAAAAAGTACCCTTTATTACTATTAGACATTCGACTCGTATCTTGAAGGTAAAAACAAAAATGGAAATGACTTTTTTCTTTTAAATAAACAGCAGAATATCTGCGTCATAGACATGTCGTTTTTGTTTGTTTCTATGGCAACTACGTAACCTACTCTATGTCCAGGTATAACAGTAAAAACATGTCAGTATGTTTGTTTAATGATTGCTACAGAACATCCTTGTATGATTACTCGACAGACCCTATGAACTGCTGTGTAATGACCAAAGCTAACTTTAGGGATGATTTCACAACATATCCAGCATTGAATCTGGCCTTACTGCATGGTGAGCAATGACAACAACTAAGCAAACAAAGGCTTTGATGAGCGAGTGTCCTAAGCAAATGCTTATTAATTACAGTGAGTCTCTCACCGCCTACATTCTCACCGAAATAATCCCAGTTTGAGAGAGTTTATCATTTCACGTACAAAAGGTGTATTATTAATGGTTTGGTTAAATTCTAAAGTGAAACATAAAATTGTAATAAAATCATCCCAAAACTAAGGTTGAGTTACATTTGAATATCAAGCTTGTTTTTAACAACACCTTTAGAAAAATATTGGTAAACATGCTTTAAATAGAGTAATTTGACATTTCTCCTCCTCCTCCTCCTCTCTCTCTCTCTCTCTCTCTCTCTCTCTCTCTCTCTCTCTCTCTCTCTCTCTCTCTCTCTCTCTCTGTAAATGCATGCATTTTATACTGACCAACTAGAAGAACATTTCTAGAAATGCAAATGTTTTGACATTCTCAATATTTTAAAAAATAAAATTTAAGATATAAAAAGTATGTAAATTATTGCTTTAATTGTGACTGAGTTAACAGTTAAAATATCAGGATGGATAATCGTCTATGGATTCCCACATCTGTATCATGTTGTCTTGTTCATTCTGCAATTTCAAAGTTGAATTTATCCTGTTGTCATAAAGTCCAAATATCCCACCTATATTATAAAATACAAAGAGAAAAGGTAATCAAGTCAGTTAAGTGGCTTGCTGCAATTTTATTTCCGTAGCAATTTTAACTATAAGTGATAATATAATTTTTCTTAATCTATACAAGATTTTCAACTCTGTTTGTTTGTTTGTTTTTCGTACTAATGCATACTTATCTTCTTTAAGGCGGCATAAACCTCTACTTAGACACCTTTCATTTAAATCATTGTCATGGAAACTGAAATATTTGAATTGTGACTAATATATGTATTTGTAAATAATTATACAATCAAGAAGATTTTTTAAGTTAAGATAGAATTAAAACACAATAGAGTTAAATATTCAGCATGTTATGTCACAAATATTCATTTTGTAGTCTCCATGACAACCTATTGTGACAAAAATGAACATGGATACCAGAATTTGTTATGTGTCATGATATACTGTCTTACAGCATTAAGTAGGCATGAATGTAAATCCCTTGTTTATAGTTGGGAACTGAGAATGTAAAATGAAATTAATATGTGCTTCCTTCAATAAACTGCTGTGATTGTTTTTTAAATTTTAAAAAAGGATATGATGTTTCTGATGATAATGTACTACAAGTTTACCACATAGACACATTTAATTTTACACTCAAAAAAAACAAAAGACTATCTCAAGTGTTGAACAATATGCTTCCTTTAATTAACTGATGTGATTTTTACTTTAATTTTTAAAAAAGTAAATTATATTTATATTATATGCTTCTGACCATAATGTACTAAATGTTTACCACACAGACTGATTACTTTACAAAATTAAATCTCAAGTGCTGATCAAAGATGACATTCATCAGGTTTTTGCATGTATAATACTGCTGATTTTAAACCACAAAAATACTGGTATACGATTTGTTTGCATTTTTGTTGTAAAATTGAAAATGTTTGACAGTCACTGGAGATTTTTCACAGCAGTCAAAATAATTTTTTGTCAGAAATGGCTGGCAAATATTAATGTTTTTAGATCTCTGTTTGTAGGGTGCATATTAAGTATCTTCATCCAGTTACGGTCAATGTCAATGTAACAATAATGTTTCATTTAAGAAGTAAAAGAAATGACATGAATTATTATAAGCACTATATGAGTAACACTCCTATGGCAGCATTATAACTTTCAAAGACTAAGTTGATCTGTTAACTTAAAATTTTTTTTTCTAAAAGTAAATTTTTAAATAAGCTGAATTTTTTAAAAGTAAAATTTGTGAAAAATTCTACCAAACCATTTTTTTCTAGCATTTGAGATAAGCAAGAATTCATAAAATTCATGCTAAATTTTAGAACTTTTGGGTCTGCTGTTAGAGGCCAGATCTTTCATAACATTACCTGTATGTAGAAAGAGAATTCTCCTTCCTTTAAATAAATGTGGATTATTATTAAGTTCGTGTACCAGACCTCTAGCTGCTTTACCAGTATATACAGGATCAAGCATTATCCCCGTCATACTGGCAATCTTGATTATAAAATCTAGAAGTAACAATATATCACAAAGTGCAATAATATATATATTTCCTCATGATATACACAACATGAACATTTTTGGGCTTATATATATGTGTGTGTGGGTGTGTGTGTGAAGTTTAAATCAACCATTGTAGTCAAGTAAGTCTGTCTAAAACAAAACCTTTAGGATCAGTTTTTTTTTAACTGCCTCAGCTTGCCTCATATCAGAATTATTCTGAATTTAAAAAACCCCAAAAGATCCTCTCCGTAGTGCCCACTCTGATTATGCATGATTGAAATCAAGGAAAACCATATTACAATTTAACTTCATTGCATTTTTCCCATTGGAGGGCCCCATGGCTACTCAACCATGAACTATCAAGGGTCTAGCAATGGTATATTAGCCAGCTAGCACTTTATCTAAGTATAGGAACCCTTGTCAGTTAACTCATTAAGGGTTCTACAGCCAACATTTAGATAATTTACTTTCCCTATTTTGGATATTAGCTAGAGCTTCATATTTAGTGATAATTAAAATAATTCTTTTTAAAGTATATTCCAATATATATTCTAAATGTTTCTATTACTGGTCTATAAAAGAAGGTTTTGTGTAATTTAAAATAATAGTTTCCCTAATTAGGTCCCCACAACTAAAACTTGATCAAATTCAAAACAAAATGTCACAAATACTAAAGTAGCAATTTATACTATTTTTAAAGACCTTTCAAAAAGCCTTAAAGGGACAAAACCAGGTCTTTTTAAGCTTTAAAGGGACATAACTTTCATTTGTGCAAATCTTACAAGTTCTTAAAAATGTAAATTATTTGATACATTATCTTCATCTCTTCATCACTGAACTTGAATTAATTTATGTAGAAGTTATTACTCGATTAAAATGTACTGATTAGACAGACGGAGACAGAAACAAATTTAAAGTTTAACTACCTTTGCCGAACTAAAGGAAGTTTATATGAATCTCCTTTCACTTCATCAATTCATAAACTGCCTAGGTGGCTCAAAAGGTAGAGTGTCTACCTGCAGTAATAAAGGTCCTGGATTCGAACCCTGGCAGGCTCGTGTTGCTTTCTTGCTTGGCACTCTGAGTAAGGAAAGCAGAGTACTGACTGGTTACCTGGTGCCAGGAAAATGAACTAAAGGAGTTGTATGCGTGTCTGGAACATACTGACTCAGCAAGCTAGCACCTTATCTAAAAGAAATCCTAAGTGAAAGCTAGTACATGGAAGACCATGATACACACTCTCATATCTCATAAAGAAACACACTTAGAATAATCAATAAAAGTTACTAACTTTGCTCTTGTTGTGAATAACTAAACAATTGCTTATGCAACACCACAACTACAATATCAGCATCTCATATCCTTCCTTTACCCCTCTCAGAAGAAAGGTATTTAAGCAAACAAAAACATTTTCTTACCAATTTCTTCTTGTGTAGATAGACCATATCCAGTCCCTTTATATCCCTCTATCAGGTTCAGTATATCAGGTGATGAGACATTAAGGTTCATCTTTACCAATAAGCTATTTACATGATCATGAAAATATTTCTTATCATCACTCACAATGATTCCATGAACTCTACAAGCATGATAGAGGATACAGCATGTAAACACAGCAGAAAAAATGGAATGTGACATAACAGCTCCTAGATAAAATACCCCATCAAAGGGGATCAATTGAAACCAAATGACTTCTGAAAAAATACCCTAACAGGAAAAATAGAACCTGTATAACCTAAACATATTCTGGACAAAATGCTCCTCAAGTTAAATACAAGAGGCCCATGGGCCTTAACACTCACCTGACGAAATATCCAAAAACTTGCAAAGAATTTAATTACAAAAACTTTACAAAATTCCTCAAGTTTGGAAATCCGGCAATAATTAATCAGAAATATCTAGTCACATTTCATTCATGAATAGCTTATATGTATGATTTAAATAGTACAATGAATAATTTCCAAATAATGATTTGGACCTTTGAACATATGAACTTGAAGAAAACCATAACTTACAATTTCAGTCTTCTTCTACAGCTATGACCTTGACCTTTGAACATATGACCTTGAACTATATCAAATTGACCGTCATATCAATACTTACAATATTCTAATATACATGCCTATACAAAAAGTTCATAGTTTTCAAGATAATTCACAATTTCAGTACATGTAGGCAGCTATGACCTTGACCTTTCAACATATGACCTTGAACCATATATAAAAATGATTGTCATGTCAATACCTCTAATATGTCAATATTCTATTATATATGCCTATACAAAAAGGCTTATAGTTTTATAAGCAAAAAATAACCTTTCAGGGGCAATATGGATTATCATATAGTTACAAAAACTTGGTACCTTTTTAAATTTTGTGTTGGGGAATATTTTAACAATGTTTTGAATTCATATATCTCTTAATATTTGCAAGAAAATTGTCTAAAACTGCATAAATCACAAATTGGGTCATGACCTTGATTTTGACCTTGACCCTTTTTTCAAGGACATTTCAAGAAAAAGTCAAGACTGAAAACCCCATGGCATTATCTGTTCAAATAGTCAAGTTATAACAATTTGAAGCCATTTTACGAAATTTTTTAAATTAAACACAAAAACGTGTAACCAATTTTCGACCTAATTTCACAAAATGAACAAACTATAGGCTTAAGACCCTAGAGAAGCCAAATATCACATCAGATTTTTTCTCCCATAATTGGTTTCAGAGAATAAGATTTTTTAAGATTTTTGCACCCCTAGGTCACAGTGACCTAGTTTTTGTAGCCATGGCAACGCCATGAACATATCTGAATTGCACCAGCCCATACATGCTTCTATCCAAGTGTCATTGAAATCTGTCCAGCAGTTTTGGAGGAGAAGTTGAAAATGAAATTAGGTGTTAATGACACACGCATGCATGCACACGCATGCACGCACACATGCACATACACACACTGCACCATGCCATAAGCTCACATGACCTTTCGGCCAGGTGAGCTAATAACAAAACACCTTCTGAAAAAAATAATGTAACAATAAAATGGAACCTGTTAAAACCAGACACCTTTTAAATAATAATTTAACAGTGTTAGTATTAGTTCAAATGGAACTAATACTAACACTGTTAACCTAACCCCATCTGTTCAAAATACTGGAAAATGAGTAGACCAAACACCTGAAAAAAAACCCCATCGGTAAAATCGAACCTGTATAGTCTAAACATCTTTTTGGACAAAAAAACCCCACCAGTAACAAGTTACCTGTTTAAATTAAACATCTTCTGGAAAAAATACCCCACAGGTAAAACTTTGCCTGTCTCAACCAAACCTTCTGGACAAAATACCCCACAAGTAAAATTTTACCAGTCTCAACCAAAGATCTTCTGGACAAACTACCCCACAAGTAAAACTTCAGTCGCCCTAACCAAACACCTTCTGGAAAAAATACCCCACAAGTATGACTTTGCCTGTCTCAACCAAACACCATCTGGACAAAATAACCCCACAAGTAAAACTTTGCCTGTCTCAACCCAAACACTATCAGGTAAAAATACTCCACAAGTAAAACTTTGCCTGTCTCAACCAAACACCTTCTGGACAAAATACCCCACAAGTAAAACTTTGCCTGTCTCAACCCAACACCATCTGGACAAAATACCCCACAAGTAAACTTTGCATGTCTCAACCAAACACTATCAGGTAAAAATACTCCACAAGTAAAATGGAATATGTTTCAACCAAACACCATATAAACAAAATACCCCACCAGTAAAATGGAACATATCTAAATCAAACACCATATAAACATACCCCACCAGAAAAATGGGACATATCTCAAACATACACCATATACTGTAAACAAAATACCCCACCAGTAAAATGGAACATATCTAAATCAAACACCATAGAAACATATCCCACAAGAAAAATGGAACATATCTCAACCATACACCATATACCGTAAACAAAGTACCCAACCAGTAAAATGGAACATATCTAAATCAAACACCATAGAAACATATCCCACCAGAAAAATGGAATATATCTCAACCATACACCATATACCGTAAACAAAATACCCAACCAGTAAAATGGAACATATCTAAATCAAACACCATAGAAACATATCCCACCAGAAGAATGGAACATATCTCAAACATACACCATATACTGTAAACAAAATACCCCACCAGTAAAATGGAACATATCTAAATCAAACACCATAGAAACATATCCCACCAGTAAAATGGAATATATCTCAACCATACACCATATACCATAAACAAAATACCCCACCAGTAAAATGGAACATATCTAAATCAAACACCACAGAAACATATCCCACCAGAAAAATGGAACATATCTCAACCATACACCATATACCATAAACAAAATACCCCACCAGTAAAATGGAACATATCTAAATCAAACATCACAGAAACATATCCCACCAAAAGAATGGATCATATCTCAACCATACACCATATACTGTAAACAAAATACCCCACCAGTAAATTGGAACATATCTAAATCAAACACCATAGAAACATATCCCACCAGAAAAATGGAACATATCTCAACCTTACACCATATACCGTAAACAAAATACCCCACCAGTAAAATGGAACATATCTCAACCTTACACCATATACTGTAAACAAAATACCCCACCAGAAAAATGGAACATATCTCAACCTTACACCATATACCGTAAACAAAATACCCCACCAGTAAAATGGAACATATCTCAACCTTACACCATATACCGTAAACAAAATACCCCACCAGTAAAATGGAACATATCTCAACCTTACACCATATACCGTAAACAAAATACCCCACAAGTAAAATGGAACATATCTCAACCTAACACCATATACCGTAAACAAAATACCCCACAAGTAAAATGGAACGTATCTCAACCTTACACCATATACCGTTAACAAAATACCCCACCAGTAAAATGGAACATATCTCAACCTTACACCATATACCGTAAACAAAATACCCCACCAGTAAAATGGAACATATCTAAATCAAACATCTTCTTTTCTGGACAAATGTGCTTGTATGGTTTAGAGAGTCACAACTACTACTATTTACTTTTTACAGTTAATCCAATAAAGAATAAAACCTATAATATGAGTTATGGTTATATACTTTTCAAATTTTTTTATCATTCTGTTTTCACAAGTTTACATATCTGTTCAAGTGATGATTATTAAAAGCATCAGAAATGACAATGAAGTGACAAGTCTTTCAAAAGAGACATGAAAATCTATGACTCTTAACAGGAAATTAACCTAATAACAAGAATTCCACAGATGCAAATGTCTCGCCTGATTAGTTTTTGATGGAGTAGAAAATAAAATAATTTAACAGAAACTTTCACGTTTTGACATGCTGCCGCCACCAGCTTTTGGCACCGGAATAGTAACACCTAAGTCTTGCCTTATTGCAATGCCAGGTTCTACAAATATAACTGATACTGACAGAAACAATCACTTGCTCACTGCAATTTGCACAACTTTGGGTATGATTTTAAGAACATCACAATCTTAAATCTATGGTGTTTTTTATTATGGCTTAAAAACTGTTTTCTACTTTTATCAAATTATTCTTGTCTCTTAAAGAAATATTCCAAAGAATATTTTTGAGGATTACTTATGATTTTGGTAAGATTTGTTAGTACAAGTAGGTACATCACAATTAATTTTAAATCTTGAGGAACATAAACTAACTTTAACTTTTGTCCTGTAAGATAATTGGCTATACATAGTCCTTCTGCTGTTCCACCACTGCCACAAGCAAACACAATATCATCAAAATCTTCTAGCAATCCCTGTAGAAAAGAAACAATTTGTGCAATTTGTGCCATCATAAATTTGATAAACCTTCTAGTAACTGTTATCCCAAAAAGACATTAAAACCTGTTATATTATAATGGTATTTTAAACTGAACATTTGCAAAGAGCAATAAGGGTCTATGGACACATTATTTGACAAGAGATCAAGAGTTCAATAAATTCCGCAAAAGCAGTGATATGTTATGCTGTTATGCCCCCCCCCCCCCAAAAAAAAAAAAAAAAAAAAAAAAAGAAAAAGGGGCAGTTACTGTTTTAATGTTTTTTTCAATACTGACAAACTGACAAACTGCTCTATCTGTTGTCATGAAGACAAGATAATATAAAATAATAATGAGCATTAGAAACATTGATGAGTATGAAACATGTTAGATGGCACAAATAACAGGCACAATAGATGGAAAGACAAGAAATGAAGGTAGACAGCAGAGTTGTAGCTTACTATTATGAGTCAACCCATAACAAGAGTGCCATGGGCCTTAATGCTCACCTGAGTAATGCTCAAAGTTATTTGCAACAGACAATATATTAAGTACAGAAACTTTAAAAGTTTTATAAAGTTAAAAACTGTCACCATACTTAATTAGAAATATCTATTCATGTTTCAATTTAAAGTAGCTTATATGCATGTAGTAATTGAAGCACAATGAATAATTTCCAAATCATTAACCATTTCAGTACACTTATGCAGCTATGTCTTTGACCTTTGAGCCTATAACCTTGAACCATTTATAAAATTATTGTAATATCAACGCCTACAATATTTTAATATACATGCCTATACAAAAAGTTTATAGTTTTCTTTGCAATTTTCCCATTAAGTACCTTGCCATTTCCCCATTTTGAGCCCCATGGCTACCATTTGTTCAAATCTGAAACTAGATGACCTAAGAATGTTATAAATGAAATAACAAGGTATATCTCATGTACATTCAGAGGAAAGGACTTTTTAACGTTTTTTCACTATTTATGGGGCCCCAAGGGGACATAACTCCTTCATTTGTGCAAATCTGAAAGGCCTTCACCCAGGCATGAAGGTACCCAAGTTTCATCAAATTTGGCCCAGTTGTTTTGGAGAAGAAGATTAAATGTTAAAAGTTTATGCACGACACACAACGCACGACGGCAAATGAACGAAGATGGATAGCAATAGCTCATCTGAGCATTCAGCTCAGGTGAGCGAAAAATCAAATCATTTTTTTTTAATCTGTTACATAAACAGGAAGAAAATAGAAAAGGATAAAAATAATATATGGTGAAGAAATATAAAATTATGTTTTGTCCTTAAAAGAATAGACTTGATTATTAAAATGGTCTTCCCAATAAACAGGTTGAGATATGTGTCACCAGAATGCACCAGATTTAACATATTTTTTTTTTAAAATTGTTCGGGGAACATGCCCCTGGACCTTCTAGATTTAAAGCATCTTTGGCACTTATATTTTTCTGTCTGGATCATAATTGGTTGCTTTCTATGCCCCAGGGCAGACAGATATGATGGACAGAAAGAAAAATATAAATGAACAACAGATTGATGTACAGACCTGAACAGCAGATAAATGGACAAACATAACAGATAGATAGATAGATAGTACAGACCTGAACAGCAGATAAATGGACAAACATAACAGAGATAGATAGATAGATAGATAGATAGATACATACATAATAGATAGATAGATAGATAGAAAACCAAAATGACAGGCAACCTAATGTCCATGGCTGATAAATAGACAAACATGAGAGACAGACAGACAAAAAGACAATAAAGGGAGTTAGAAGGACAGACATTAGAGATTGATAGAACAAGGCAGACAGTTATACAGACATGAGAGACTGATAGGCAGACATGAGATGGACAGACATGAGAGACTGACAGATGAGGGCAGACAGATGAACAGACATGAGAGATTTTAAGATAAAGGCAGACAGAAGAACAGACATGAGAGATTGAAAGATAAAGGCAGACAGATGGACAAAACTTGACAGGCAGATTTATAGGCATCAGACTTGATAGATGAATGTGTGTCTTAGTAATGTGACACTAATGGATTCTGTCTTACCTGTGTGATCATTTCCTGAAACACATTTATATAACCAAACAATCCAATTTCATCAGAACCTCCAACTGGAATCAGAAGTGAACTTTCTCCAGTTTCAGCTCTGTAATATTAAATGTCAGTAATTTGTATTACGCTCTTTTGTAGTACAGTAACATGAGTGCCCCAAAGTATTTACCAAATGAGTTTGACTGCCACTATCTGACAGATTAATACACAACTATGGGATTCATAAGCTCACCAGCTCTTCATTAGTACAAGGGGCCTCGCTGGCCGAGTGGTCTAAAGCGCATGCTTATGGATCACAGCTCCTCTTGCCACCTGTGTTCGAATCCTACTCAGGACAGATCCTAGTGTGAGAAAGTTTGTCAGTTCAATTGCCAAAGGTCAGGTGGTTTTTTTCCAGGCACTCCAGTTTCCTCCACCATCCCAGAACTAGGCACCTTGAGTGGAGTGGAGTGGAGTTATGTTGTTTTACGCACCGGTCAAGAATCTTTCACTTATTTCGAGGCAGTCAGTTCTGGAATGGAGGAAACTGGAGTGCCCGGAGAAAACCACCGACCTTCGGCAAGCGAAACTGACAAACTTTCTCACACTAGGATCTGTCCCGAGAGGGATTCGAACCCAGGCAGTGAGAGGCACTGTGATCCATAAGCATGCGCTTTAGACCACTCGACCACCGAGGCTCCCTAGGCACCTTGAGATAATTGAAAGAATCTTGACTGAGGCATAAAACACTATAACTCCACTCCACTCTTCATCAGTACACTATAATGTCTGTGTAAACAAGAGGCCCAAAAGGGCCTGTGGAGCTCAACTGACAAAAATGGTTCTTGTGCCTCCAGTTATATCAAATCAATACAGGGACTTGAGCTGATGTAAAATGCTAAATATAAAAGCTGTAGGCCTTACAGTTTCAGAAAAGAATATTTTTAAATTTGACTTCCCATATAAGTATATGTAGATATATGCGCCCCTGGGTGGGACCAAAAATGGCCCAGGGGCCTTTATTTGTATGAACCTGGTAAAGGGACTTGAGCTGATTATGAAAGCTTTAAGCCTTACAGTTCCAGGGAAGAAGATTTTTAAATTTGATTTCCCATATATGCATATGCAGATATATTGGCCCTTGGGGTGGGACTAAAAATGGCCCAGGGGCCACCATTTGTACAAACCTTGTAAAAAGACTTGAGCTGATATTAAATGCAAAATATAAAAGCATTATGCCTTACAGTTTCAGAAAAGAAAATTTTTGAACTTGATTTCCAATATATGCAAATGCAGATATATGGACCCCTGGGATGGGGCCAAAAATGGACCAGGGGCCACCATTTGTCCAAACTTGGTAAAGGGGCTCAAGCTGATATTAACTGCCAAATATGAAAGCTTAAGGCTTCATGATTTCAAAGAAAAGATTTTCAAAGTGGATATCTGATTATAAGCCATATATGCATATGCAGATATATGGACCCCTGGGTTGGGGCCGAAAATGGACTGAGGGCCACCATTTGTACAAACCTGGTAAAAAGACTTGAGCTGATATTAAATGCAAAATATGAAAGCTTAAGGCTTCATGGTTTTAAGAGAAGAAGATTTTCAAAGTTGATATCCCATTATAAGCCATATATGCATATGCAGATATATGGATCCCTGGGTGGGGCCGAAAATGGACCGAGGGCCACCATTTGTACAAACTTGGTAAAGAGCCTCAAGCTGATATTAACTGCCAAACATGAAATCTAAGCTTCATGGATTCAGAGTTGATATCTCATTATAAGCCATATATGCATATGCAGATATATGGACCCTGGGGTGGGGTCGAAAATGGACTGAGGGCCACGATTTGTACAAACTTGGTAAAGGGCCTCAAGCTGATATTAACTGCCAAATATGAAAGCTTAAGGCTTCATGTTTCAGAGATGAAGATTTTCAAAGTTGATTTTCCATTATAAGCCATATATGCACATTCAGATATATGGACCCCTGGGATGGGGCCAAAAATAGACCGGGGGCCACCATTTGTACAAACTTGGTAAAGGGGCTCAAGCTGATATTAACTGCCAAATATGAAAGCTTAAGGCTTCATGGTTTCAGAGAAGAAGATTTTCAAAGTTGATATCCCATTATAAGCCATATATGCAAATGCAGATATATGGACTCCTTGGGTGGGGCCGAAAATGGACTGAGGGCCACCATTTGTACAAACTTGGTAAAGGGCCTCAAGCTGATATTAACGCAAAACATGAAATCTAACATTCATGGTTTCAGCATTGTTATCTCATTATAAGCCATATATGCATATGCAGATATATGGACCCCTGGCGTGGGGTCGAAAATGGACTGAGGGCTACCATTTGTACAAACTTGGTAAAGGGCCTCAAGCTAATATTAACTGCCAAATATGAAATCTAAGCTTCATGTTTCAGAGAAGAAGATTTTCAAAGTTGATTTTCCATTATAAGCCATATATGCATATGCAGATATATGGACCCCTGGGATGGGGCCAAAAATAGACCGGGGGCCACCATTTGTACAAACTTGGTAAAGGGGCTCAAGCTGATATTAACTGCCAAATATGAAAGCTTTAGGCTTCATGGTTTCAGAGAAGAAGATTTTCAAAGTTGATTTTCCATTATAAGCCATATATGCATATGCAGATATATGGATCCCTGGGATGGGGCCAAAAATAGACCGAGGGCCACCATTTGTACAAACTTGATAAAGGGGCTCAAGCTGATATTAACTGCCAAATATGAAAGCTGAAGGCTTCATGGTTTCAGAGAAGAAGATTTTCAAAGTTGATATCTCATTATAAGCCTTATTTTCACTTTTCACGAAGTATGACAGAAAAACGCTAAAAACGCGTAACCTAGTTTTAAGGGTGTCTAGAAGCTAAATATCACATCAGATTTTGCATATAACCTATGGTTTCAGAGAAGAAGCTTATTTTAGGTCTTTTGCATTCTAGGTCTCTGTGACCTACTTTTGGTTGCCATGGAAAGCAATTGTAAAAATTTTCATCTACTCCTTCTAGGGATCATTCCTGCAAAGTTTTGTTAAAATTGGCCCAGTAGTTTCTGAGTTTTTGCTGTTAACGGATGGATGGATGGACGGACGCACGCACGCATCCACGCACGCACGCATCATGCCATAAGCTCATCTGGCTTTAGCCAGTTGAGCTAAAAAATTGGGAAAACTTCAATTGATGCCATTCTATATTGTATAATTTTGGTATTACAAATGGTTTTTTGCATCATATACTATGTAGCCATGGTAACAACAAATGCAACAAAAAAAGAACCATCATATTTCTACTTTCAGTTACTTGACTAAAACCTCAAGAGAATATGATGGTGTTTAGTTGAATTAATTAAAAATGATTGAAAATGAGCAACCAGTTACTTCTATGGACCAATTAACAAATTAATTAATGATTAATTACGTGACTTAGAACTTTCGTTATATCTGTAGGTATTATTTTCAAGTTTTACACTGGTTTTAAGAACATTTGGAATTTCTTACCCCCTATTATCTACCATAAGTGTTTGTACAAAGTTGGAATCAATCAGATGAAAGATACCTTTAGATACCACAGGGGATTGACATATTTTTTATTTTTTTTGTAAAAAATATGTACTAGAGCATTTCTTTTTCAATACTCTTAGAACATATATATATGTATTTTTTAAAATAATGTACATGTATATGAAAAGTGTCATGCCCCTGTGTTAGATATGGTCTGTTTACACACCCAGAATAGATCAAACTCAGTCACAGCAATATTTTGACAGACAGACAAATAACTAAATCATGTAGATGAATAAATCTGAATGGACAGATGGACAAAGGAGCACTCTATACACCCCTTTAACTTTCCTTCCTGGGGATATTAAAACATTAGTCATCATCACAGCATCAAGGAAAGGGAGGGAACAAAACAAGGAGGTTAGTAACAAGGAAACCAAAAGTCAGAATAAATAACATCTGCTAATTGACAGATGTTAGATGCAGGATAGGACATTAAGTCTCTTGATATGCCACTCCATAAAAGTTCCAAAAACAGCAGCCTATGGAACAATGATTTGATCAGGGTGTATTATGTCAATGCCTTGATGATCCAGTCCCTAAAATAAGCTGGATAATTTGATCAGGGTGTAATGTCAATGCCTTGATGTTCCAGTCCTTAAAATAAGCTGGGATAGGGATAGGTATTTTTGAGCTGGACAATAATGCCAATGCCTTTATATCCAGTCCTTAAAATGAGCTGGGATAGGTATTTTGGGGTAATAAAATATGTGTGTATCATATAACCTGTCTCTGTTAAAGGTTGGATGAAGTTTAAGGGTCATACAGAGGTTTGTGACATTTAGTTCTTTAAACCTTTTTTCCTCTTGATGTCCAAATTTCCAAACACCTGTTAAATTTTTACACAATTCTTGTAATGGATTTTATATGGCTGCATGCAGCTACAGCTAAGGATTACACTTGCTGTCAAACTCTGTCAGGTTTGAGAAAAAACAAGGTCAAACTAGATCTAAAACCCAGACACTTCAATATTATGAATGAGTGATCTGGCAATAAATTTACCCACACCTTGAACATGTCATAAGCACATGCTTCATTTCAATGATTGTCTTAAATGTAATACTAATTTTTACACCCAATTTGTGTATTCAATTTATATGTTTACTAGCTGTTATTAAATAAATCTATTTAAAAATAAGCACATTTAAAATAGCACCTCAATAATAATAAGTCCCTTTTAAGCATCAGTGTTAACAAATAAATTAAGGAATTATACAGGTACAATTTACTGGATCCTACAAAACCAGTGTATCTGTGTACAACATAGTAGTTGCAAAGTACATGATCGTCTCTCTTCTATTATTATAAAAACTGGAAAATAAAATAAGTCAAGTTTAGGTAAACCTTTGAGTTAAAATAAGATAAGTTTATTAGTAATGAGTAATTAGCCTTAGGAATGCTTTCATGCCAGTTGAGGTCCAAGAAGTATTTTACATGAAGAAATGAAAGAATCTTATTATCTTGGGATTGGGATGGTCATGCAGTTCTTCTTCCACACCAAACACGGATATTTCTTTTCAATTTTGGTTCTATTCAGCTTTTATGTTTCAAATAATTTTCAAAGAATAACCTTAAATTAACAATTAATCAAAAACTTTGTCACTATTAAAGCTTCAGGGTTATAACTGTGTTAGTATTTCATAAAGATTTTTTTTTATCTTGCAGCGCCTGCAGTTCAGCTTCAAGACATCCATGTTTAGTTATATATATTAATGCTTACAATTACAATAATGAAGAAATGTCAAAAGTTGTCTTTGGTGGTTTTCAGTCATTTGTTACAGAATTCACTTTAAGTCTGCTTTATTGAAGGTTTCATGCTACTGATCAGCCAATGTTTCACAATCATGCACTCAAATGAGTGTACATTCAACTCAAATATACCTATTTTTCTCTTATCATTATTTTACAAATTTTAAGTTTCATGAGATAATGTTTTGTTTTATACATCACACCTACAATAAACAATTTAAATATAACATTAGATTTTTAATTTTAGCTGTGTTATGTCTTAAAAATTGGCATTGAAATATTCCCTAATTTGAGTTAAGTGTACACTCAATTGAGTGAATGATTGTGAAACTTGGGCCAGATGAATATCTCCAGACAAACTGGAGATGTTCGACTATTTTGTTTACATAATTAGCTCTGATTCTAACCTCTAAAACAAAATTCAATACCTTCTTTTTCAATTACTTGGGTGTACAAGAAGACTTTATATACATGTATGATCCAAAGAGATCATTTTCTTTATATGGAGTGGAGTACTGATGTTTTAGATAGTTTTACTTATATAAAGGCAGTCAGTTCAGGAGTGGTGAAGCAAACTAAGTGCCTTGAGAAAATTGATAATTTTCGGCATGCGATGATGATCTAGTACAATGTATCTGCAAGAACAGGATTCAAACCTAAGTGGTGAGAAGAACTATGATTTATTAGCATGCACTTTAGACCGCTTGGCCACCAAGTCCTCAAAACTTTATGTATATGTCATGTTTATGTATTCAAGGAATTCAATATTATCTTACTTGATCTTAGATGCAAGTTTTTCCATTCTAGGTTTCAGCTCTGTTTCATAAGGTGATTTCCTTGGAACCATGTAAATCTTAGCATCACATAATCTGTCCAATAACAGATTACCTTCACAACCAACATCTTCTATGCTCTGTCAAAACAAATAAAATCAAAATCTATATATTAAAGCTGCATTAAGTTTTTCAATTTTCTGAAATTTTTTTGATTTTCTAAAAAATTAATATATTTTTTTGAAAATAGATATCCTCTAAGTTTGTAATTATCTGACATTTATATCAGTACAAAATGTGCCTACCTTGATATCTGATCGAAGTAGTAAATGTGGTTGAAGACCCAGTTGTCTGGCTGCTACAGCTGTGGCTCTACAATGATTAGACTGTATACCACCACAAGTTATTACATGTTTACAACCTCTATCAAGAGCTTCTGCTAACAAAAACTCTAATTTCCTCACCTAAAAATAAGCAATTAAATGAAATAAGTAAGACTGCTATCACGTCACAATGGTTGAGACGGTCATACCAGTTTTAATAGTTTGAGATAAATGAGAATTCACAAGCCCCCCCCCCCCCCCCCCCCCCCACACACACACACACACACACACACACACACACACACACACCTCCCTGAACAGTTCTTGCCAATGTTAACAGCAGAATTTCTGCTATCTAAAATAATAATTTATTTATAAACTGCAAAAAGTTATCAACAGAAATGTGTAATATTAAAGGTGATCCTGCTAAAGAACATACCAATAAGTCAGACTACAACCTTTTTAAAAATGGCTTTTAAGTTTTTAAATGCCTGGTAACATTTTCTTTTTTTTATATAGTGATTTTAAAGGACAATTAAATTTTTTTGTAATGTACATGAATTAAAAGACCCTAATTTAATACAATTTTGTAAAAGAACAAATTCATATTTTATTATGATACTATTTGTGTTGCCATTACACAGCTGGGACAAGTACTTTAATAATCTGATATTGACAAGGGGTGACAATTTTCAACCCTTATGGGATACAAATTTATAACCAATATCCCCAAAAAATAAATTAATACATACATTACAAATGAGTATTAATATTCAAATGAGAACTCAGATTCCTGCATGTAATTATAACTTTGGTACCTCAATTAAACAAATTCTAACCATTTTTTTCTTACTAAATAAATCGCCTTTTATAATGCCAAGAAATAATGAACAAATAATGACAATATATCATTTTTATATTCTGTAATAGTAAAGAATGCAGATTTTGTGAGTGATCTTCATCTTGTTAACACTGCTATCAGTCATTTAAAGAGGGGGGAGGGGAGGGGGTTATCTATCCAGCTGTTACCTTGTTACCAGACAAAGTGCTCCCTGTCATATCATCTCGCTTAATAGAAATACTGAAACCCTCGGGAATTCCAGGAAGAGTCCATTTATGTATTGGGGTTTCAGGGTTTGCAAGCTAAAATAAGGAAATAAAAACAAAATTACAAATTACTCTAGAAATTATTAGTCAATATTTTCCATTTTTTTTTTTTTTTTTTTTTTTTTTACAAATCAATACACGTTTTTGTATAAATTATATATCCTTCTTAAATTATATACTAGTATATATATCTATATATCTTATGTGTATATACATGACTGAAGTAATGAAATAATATTTTGTGTTAGTTAATGCCATTATGTGATAATACAGTATATGGTATTGTTTTAGTCCTATGCCTGTTCACCCTGGGTTGATTCACCCAGGATTGTTGTTGTACCTGAAAATGGGTTGTTTGGCCCCTTCTTTTCATAGACATAATTTTGGTAGGCATTTCATCTTTGTATATGTTTTCTTTTGGTAACAGACAAGGAGACTTATCAAACTGCAAAAAACTTATTGGGCTATTCTATTTGTGTATTTATGTATATTGATGTACAATGTTTTATAAAATAATATGGTGCACTGACAGGGAGAAAATGAAATATTGTTGAAGCAACCCAAAGCAAACTAACTTTAGGACACAATCTCAGGAGACAAATGGGTTTTACGTTAAAACAACTTTGATTCATACTTTACCCTTTTTTACTTGATTAAATAATTGACTGATTTAATAAAATTAAATATAGAATTTCCACCTCGCTGAGAGCCTATCATTCATTCCCTTAGGTTTTGAGTGTTTTTAATTTGAGGATCCAGTAGTCTTTGCTGTCATCCCGATGTTTTTGGGAGGCTCTATCTTCTGGGTCACTTGTTAATGCCTGTATGATCTCAAAGATTGCATTTTGGAGACTATAATTTGTTGTAATTTGTTCGGTCAGGTTCAAGTTAATAGGACACAGAAAACGTCTGCCTCATAACTTCTATTAAGTGGACCAACCTAGTTGGTATCATCCCTTTCTTTAATTGATTGATTTACTTAATTACCATAATTTATTTAATCAAATTTTGAGAAATTTTGTCAGTTTATTTGCTTGAGGGTTGGTGCTTTTTCTCAGGCAATGCTGGTCAGTCATAGATTTCCTGTGAAATTAGTGAAAGTCTTCGAATGTAACACAAGGAAAATGCAGCAACCAAAACAGAAGTCTGGACCTCCCCACCCGGTATTACAGTTTTATTTTTCCTTATAAACTGTTACCCCTAGATAACATTTCATTCTGAAACTTGTTAAATAAAAATATATTCAAATATTTTAAGACGCTTTTTGCTATTTTGGTAGTTTCCATTTAGAGTTATTGCAGGCAAGTCAATGACTTGGTTTCTTTGGATAGATCTTTATTCTTTTTTGGAAAAATTCTATATACAACAGGTTCACCTACCTTGACTTTGTACTTTGGTTTTATTTTTAGTTGTTCGGCAAATTTTGGACACGTGTAAGGTATTAAAATATCATTAGACATGGTAAATGTGAGAACTTTTTGATAAGAAATTTTCGTAGTGCTCCCGATCGCATTCTTTACGTTCCACATCTCAAACCCTCTCATATACGGAATGTAGGTCACGAAGCACATTACTTCCGGTTTCGTTTTCATCTGGAATTTCGGTAGTTCGTGACAGTGAGTTCGAGAGCAAAGCGAGATAGTTTATTCTTTTCCTGTTGATGTCAAACTTTCGCCAGTTAAATAACTATGATATGGCCTTCATAATTAAAACGTACCAACTGTCTTTTTTCTTTACCAACGACACCAGCTTATGTTGAAATTAACAATGTTTTGATTCCGGTTTTGACAAATGGCGGGAAAGTTTGAATGGCTGAATGTGATAGGTTCAGGGACATTTGGAGAAGCATGGCTGGCGAAATGCATTACTACAAAAGCAAAATGTGTTATAAAAGTAATAAAAATCCAGAAATTATCACAGAAAGAGCTTGACCAATGTTTGACTGAAGTGACAGTGCTCGCAAGATGTACACATAGAAATATAGTAACATACAAGGATGCCTTTGTTGATAAATCTGCCCTTAATATTGTCATGGAATACGCAGAAGGAGGCGAGTATACATATTAGTTGTAGAAAATATATTAATATTTGCAATAAGGTAAAAAAAATACTTGTCTTGAAAGAAAGAACTGATTGTTGTTTCACTAAGCCCTCAGCACTAAGAACTGATTGTTGTTTCACTAAGCCCTCAGCACTTTAAGGTGACTATGGGTTGTTGTTGTTGTTGTTGTTGTTGTTGTAATGTTAATCAACATTAAATCAGCAATTTTCCAATTTTTCATGATGAGAGAAAGGTTATTAATCTCTATGAATTAATCTTGAGAACAATTTCATGTAAGATGAGCAAGTTTATTTTATAGTCTGTCTTAAGTAATAGCATATAGATATATGTGTAACAAGTGGAAAAAATGCAGGGTTGGACCGGGTATCGAACCCGGTACCTGTGTCCTCCCGCTCTATAGGCGAGTGCTCTACCAACTGAGCTACCCAGACCGCTACATTACTCCCCTGTTATTCCTGAGATTCCCATGGTCTTATGGGAAATCTTGCCCCAAATTCCCTCGGACTTTGTATGGCTGGATATAATGTCAGTCCATCACTTCCGAGGGCCACACTGGCCACCAAATTGGAACAGGAGGGAGAAAGAATACAGGGTCGGACCAGGGATCGAAGTTGGGACCTCCCACACTATAGGTGAGTGTTCTACCAACTGAGGTACCCAGACCGCTACATATGCACTCAGGGTGAGTTTTAGTAAGGTGCAAGTTCACCAAGTCAGTATGCCATAGACAAGCATACAATCCCCCCTGTCCATTAACCTAGCACCAGGTACACCTTTGAATACTTAGTCCTAATGCAAAGTGTCAGTGGAGACAGATATATTGAATATCTTAAAAATCTTATGTATGCTGGGGTTAAAAAAGATGCCCTCCTGCTTTTGACACATGCTTAAGCACTGAGGCTGTGTTGTGACTATGGATCTTTTTACCCTAGAAAAACAAAGCTTAGGAAGATAAATAGTAATGACTTTATGTCAATCCATTATTTCATCCCAGTATCAATTTCACTCTCTACTTTCAACATCTACGGATTGATTTTTACCAAACTTGGAACAACATAAGATTATTTGTTGCAAACAGTTGGGTAGCAAACAGAAAATCATTTTTTTATTCTTAATGATTGTCTAAATTGTGTCAAGGACAATTTTTAGAATAAACTTCCTATTTGTATAAAAACATTTTAAAATACTTTTCCCTTGTTTATTAAATAAGTTTTAAAATCACTTAATTTATTGCAATTTGTCAAAGTTTTTGTTGTTGCATCATTTCCGTAAATGGAAATATAATGTGCAGCCGCTTTGACAACAATATTACTTGAGTATTTGTAAAGTGTATGATATATATTTTTTTAATCAAGACTATAAACAAAGTTGATAAACATGAGTTTTTTCGATTTTATCACACATGGACCTTCCAATATTGATGCGGGACTTCCTAATCTTAATATGGGACATACCAAAATTAAAGACAAGAAGTCCTGGACCTGTCATTGTGAAATATAATTTTGAGCTTCTGTCAGGAAATGCGTCCTCCTGCTCTCTGGGTAGTTAATTTGACCACTTACTTTTATAGGGACAAATTTGCTGATAATCAGTGATTTTGCTATGGTTTTTAAAAATTACCTTCCACCTTTCAAATTGGGAAAATTTTGACCCTTTTTATGTCACATATTATGCTCAGAATTTTGTAATTCATTGCAAAGATTTTATATTGTGACAATATCTAACATTTTTTGTCTGCCAGAAGAGTTTTGGACAACTTGATTTAACTTAAACTATTTGATTGAGTGTCACTGTAGCCTTTTGGGGAATTTTAGTTGTCAAATTGGAAAATTTTAGTCATATTTCTCAAGGGGAAACTACCTTTATTCAGTAGTAATTTTAGGCAAACAAAACCACTGATAATGTTGTATTAACATGCTGCATATTAGTCTAACTCTAAATAATGTTATTTGTGTGACTGCCTTTTATTTAAGCTTATATTTTATTGAGACAGATCATCAAAGAATTTCAGATTAAATAAAACAAGACACTTTTTTTTAATTTTCTAGATTTTTGAAAGCTAAATTTTAATGTATGTTCAAGCATACAGGAATATATATATGCTAATTCACTGGCAAATTTAGCTTTGTAGGTCAAAGGTCAAGGAATGGGAAAATATCTTTAATTTGACCCCCATGGCAATGTTTGTGTTTCTTTGTATGGTGGGGGGAGGGGGGGGGGTAAGTGTCTCAAGAAACAGCTTTTGTTGCAAACTGAGGTAATAGTTTGAAACTGAAATACATGCCCTTGCTCTGTAACCAAATCTAAAACAAGAGGCCCATGGGCCTTAACGCTCACCTGAGGATACATCCAAGATTGTTTGCAAAGCACAAAAGACAATATATTAGGTACAGAAACTTTACAAGTTTCTCAAGTTAAGAACTCCCACAAAACTTAATCAGAAATATATCCACTCACATTTCATTTATAAGTAGCATATATAATATGCATGAAGTTACTGTAATGCAATGAATAATTTCCAAATAATTAACAAATTTCAGTATACTTATACAGCTATGTCCTTGACCTTTGAACATATATGACCTTGAACCATATATGATCACCATGTCAATACCTACAATATTCTAATATACATGCCTATACAAAAAGTTAATAGTTTTAAGATAATTAGCAATTTTAGTCATTTTCTGCAGCTGTGACCTTGACGTTTCAACATATGACCTTGACCCATGTATCAAAATGATCGTCATGTCAAAACCTACAATATTGTAATATACATGACTATACAAAAAGTTAATAGTTTTCAAGATAATTAATAATTTTAGTATTCCTATGTTGATATGACCTTGACCTTTGAACATATGACCTTGACCCATGTATCAAAATGATCGTCATGTCAATACCTAAAATATTCTAAAATACATGCCTATACAAAAAGTTAATAGTTTTCAAGATAATTAATAATTTTAGTATTCCTATGTTGATATGACCTTGACCTTTGAACATATAACCTTGAACCATATATCAAAATGATTGCAATGTCAATACCTACAATATTCTAATATACATGCCTATACAAAATGTTACTAGTTTTCAAGATAATTAGCAATTTAAGTCTTCTTCTGCAGCTGTGACCTTGACCTTTCAACATATGACCTTGTACCATATATCAACATGATCGTTGTCGCAGTACCTACAATATTCTAACATACATGCCTTTACAAAAAGTTAATAGTTTTAAAGATAATAAGTGATTTAAGTCTTGTTTTGCAGCTGTGACCTTGACTTTTCAGCATATGACCTTGAAGCATATATCAAAATGATTGTCATGTCAATATCACAATATTCTAATATACATGCTTATACAAAAAAAGTTGATAGTTTTCAAGATAATTAGCAATTTAAGTCTTCTTTTGAAGCTGAGACCTTGACCTTTCAATAATTGACCTAACACCATATATCAAAATGATCGTTGTCGCAATAACTACAATATTCTAATATACATGCCTATACAAAAAGTTAATAGTTTTTAAGATAATTAGCAATTAAAGTCCTATTTTGCAGCTGTGACCTTGACCTTTGAACACATGACCTTGAACCATATATAAAAATGATCATTGCTGCAATACCTACAATATTCTTATATACATGCCTGTACAAAAAGTTTACAGTTTTTAAGATAATTAGCAATTGAAGTCTTATTTTGCAGCTGTGACCTTGACCTTTGACACATGACCTTGAACCATATATCAAAATGATCACCATATCAATTCCTAAAATATTCTGATATAAATGCCTATACAAAAGTTAATAGTTTTCAAGATATTTAGCAATTTATGTCTTCTTTTGCAGCTGTGACCTTGACCTTTGAACACATTACCTTAAACCATATATCAAAATGATCGTTGCTGCAATACCTACAATATTGTAAATTATATGCCTATACAAAAAAGTTAACAGTTTTTAAGATTATTAGCAATTTGTCTTCTTTTGCAGCTGTGACCTTGACCTTTGAACATATGACCTAAAACCATTTATCAAAATGATCACCATATCAATTTCTACAATATTCTAATATACATGCCTATACAAAAAGTTAACAGTTTTCAAGTTAATTAGCAATTTAAGTCTTCTTCTGCAGCTGTGACCTTGACCTTTGAACATATGACCTTGAACCATATATCAAAATGATCATTGCTGCAATACCCACAATATTCTAATATACATGCCTGTACAAAATGTTAATAGTTTTCAAGATAATTAGCAATTTATGTCTTTTTTTGCATCTGTGACCTTGACCTTTGATCATATGACCTTGAACCATATATCAAAATGATTATTGTCACAATACCTACAATATTCAAATATACATGCCTATACAAAAAGATTATAGTTTTCAAGCTAATGCACAATTTTGGTATTTAAAAGCCAAAAATTACATTTCAGGGGCAACAACTCCTACAAGGATTATCATATAGTTACGAAACTTGGTACCTTTTCAGTGGTTTGGTTTACCTAAAATAACTACCAAATAAAGGTAGTTTCCCCTTGAGAAATATGATTAAAAATTTCCCAATTTGACAACTAAAATTCCCCAAAAGGCTACAGTGACACACTATCAAATAGCTTAAGTTAAATCCAGTTATCCAAAAACTGTTCTAGCAGACAAAAAATGTTAGATATTGTCACAATATAAGACCTTTGTAATAAATTTTAAAATTCTGAGCGTAATATGTGACATAAAAAGGGTCCAAATTTTCCCAATCTGACAGGTAGAAGGAAGTTTTTAAAAACCATAGCAAAATCACTGCTTTTTAAATTTTGTCATGCTGAACATTTCAACAATGTTTTGATTTCATATATCTCTTAATATTTGCAAGAAAATTGCCTAAAACTGCATAAATCACAAATTAGGTCATGACCTTGATTTGTGACCTTGACCCTACTTTAAAGGTCATTTCAAGAAAAAGTCAAAACTGAAAACCCTATGTCATTATCTGTTCAAATAGTCAAGTTATAACAACTTGAAGCCATTTTACGAATTTTTAAAATTAAACGCAAAAACGCGTAACCCATTTTTCGACCAAATTTCACGAAATGAATAAACTATAGGCTTAAGACCCTAGAGAAGCCAAATATCACATCAGATTTTTTCTCCCATCAACGGTTTTGGAGAAGAAGATTTTTTAAGATTTTTGGACCCTAGGTCACCTTGACCTAGTTTTGGTAGCCATGGCAACGCCATGAACAAATCTGAATTGCACTGGCCCATATATGCTTCTTTCCAAGTATCATTGAAATCTGTCCAGCAGTTTCGGAGGAGAAGTCGAAAATAGGTGTTAACCACGCACACACATACACACGCTGCGCCATGTTATAAGCTCACATGACCTTTCGGTTAGGAGCTAAAAATCAGTACATGTAATGCACATTGAAATTAAAATTTTGAAATTGTTGTATTATCTACAAATGAAAGTTACTGTGTTGCACTGTATTAACTATCAATCTGAATTCACTTGAAGTACAATGTCAAGTCCCGCAACTGATAGTTTTACCAATGTAGATTAATAAGCATCTGCATGCATCATACATGTAACAGGCTGCTATACCCTGCACTTTACAGTATGTATGCATGTATGTATGTTTATATATATATTTACATGTATATATATAGTCAATTCAAAATATGACTTCATTGTAGGTGATTTACACAGAAAAATTACAGAACAGAAGGGAATACATTTTGGACGAGAGGTAAGTCAATGGACTTATAACTGAGTACATCATGATAGCTTCAAAAATTGTATGGTCCTGATCTTTCTTCTTTTGAAAGTGTGTGTTATAGTTCATTTTGTTCTTGCTCACATTTAGAGGTCTTTAGGTCCATTTTGTTCTACCTCTCTCTCAGAGGTATTTAGATCCATTTTGTTCTAGCTCACACTCAGAGGTCTTTAGAAAATCTTTAGGTCCATTTTGTTCTAGCCTACACTCAGAGGTCTTAAGGTGCATTTTGTTCTGGCTCACACTCAGAGGACTTTAGGTCCATTTTGTTCTGGCTCACACTCGGAGGTCTTTAGGTCCATTTTGTTCTGGCTCACACTCGGAGGTCTTTAGAAAATCTTTAGGTCCATTTTGTTCTAGCCTACACTTTGAGGTCTGAACTCTGAAGGTGCATTTTGTTCTGGCTCACACACAGAGGTCTTTAGGCCCATTTTGTTCTAGCTCACACTCAGAGGTCTTTAGGTCAATTTTGTTCTGGCTCACACTCAGAGGTCTTTAGGTCAATTTTTTTTTTAGCCTACACTCAAGAGGTCTGAAGGTCCATTTTGTTCTAGCTCACACTCGGAGGTCTTTAGAAAGTCTTTAGGTAAATTTTTTTTCTAGCCTACACTCAGAGGTCGTTAGGTCCATTTTGTTCTAGCTCACACTCAGAGGTCTTTAGAAAGTCTTTAGGTCCATTTTTTTCTAGCCTACACTCAAAAGGTCTTAAGGTGCATTTTGTTCTGGCTCGAACTCAGAGGTCTTTAGGTCCATTTTGTTCTGGCTCACACTCAGAGGTCTTTAGGTCCATTTTGTTCTGGCTCACACTCGGAGGTTTTTAGGTCCATTTTGTTCTGGCTCACACTCGGAGGTCTTTAGGTCCATTTTGTTTTGGCTCACAGTCTCAGGTCTTTAAATCTTTAGATTATTATATGCTGAATTAACGCTAGAGGCTGAATGTTAGTGGATTCATTTAAAATTTGATAAAGATGACTAAGTACCAAAAGTTTTAATTTGCGTCATTTTCAGACTTCAAATAGAAATTTTTCAAGGGATTATAAGTGTCTGCTATAAATTTGTTCGATGATGGAAATGAGAAAAATTTTGAAAACTACAATATTAAAACTTCAAATTTAGATTGAATTCAAATAAAACAATGTAATTATTTAATTTCTAGAAACAATGCCCAACCCTCCAGTTTGTGAGCTCATAGCATGTCAGGAGACCAAAAAAAGAATTTTTGACCATTTGGTCAATAATGCTTCAATTAAGATTACAACAGTTTATTATCTCAATAAAACTAGTGTTAATTAAATAAAAATGCCATCAGTTCAGATATCTTGTTATTCACATTACTTACAGGGTAGTATTAATATTAAGGTATGACTATTCAGTTAACAACATCCATTTGGAGCATTGAACTCTATCAACCTGACTAAAAGTGCAGTCGAGAGAGAAATAGTGTTTTGTGAAAAAATCATTTCAGACATATTGAAGAAGTCATTTTTAGATGTTAAGGGGAGTGGAGTGGAGTAATGGTGTTTTACGCCCTAGTCAAGATTCTTTCACTTACTTCGAGGTGGTCAGGTTCTAGGTTGGTGGAGGAAACCAGAGTACCCTTTGGCATGCGGACTGACAAACTTTCTCACACTAGGATCTGTCCCGAGTGGGATTCGAACTAGTAGGCATTGAGAGGCGCTGTGATCCGTAAGCACGTGCTTTAGACCACTCGGCCACCAAAGCCCCCTAGATGTTAAGGGGGATTTGGAGCTCAAAAATAACCCACTGGAGGCTATGCTTTGTTGACCATTTGGCCAGTTTCAAGCCACCTAATCTGTAATGATTTTTTTGTGTGTGTGTCCAAGCAAGAATTACAGATGAGATACAGTTTCAGGGATCACTAGATTGTTGACTTCAACGAGACCAATGGCCCCCAGACAATAACCATGTAATATTGATCTGATTTTTCTGTTAAACTTGGTTAACACATTAATTGTTTAATTGTACAAGATAGTGCATAATTACATTACAGCAATCCGATTGGTTGATGGTTTCCTGAACTTCATTCTGTATTTTGTTGAATTTTGATAAAATTTTATGTGTTAATTGTTAAAATACACCCATTTAAGGAAAGGTACAAATTTGTGCTGCATTCAGGCCTCTACAAACGCCGATTTTTGGCTAAAAAAACGCCGATTCAAACTTAAAAAAGCCGATTGAAAAATATCCGAATCGGCTTTTTTTTCCATAATAGCAAGACAAAATCTGATTAAAAATTTTTTAATGCCGGCTTGTTAACAATTAAAATTAGTCAGGACAGTGTCACGATTCACTGAACTTCCCTATTCACAGATAATTACCTAATACCTTACAAGTTAATTGATTACTAGTGGCTTCACATCGTTTCTAACTAGAGTATTACTAACACATACACGTCTGATAGACCCATATACAAGAGCTGACTAGATAACGACGGTTTTTCGGGTTACCAACAACAACAACATGATCACGGCATTACACGTGGTTTTTCTATCTGTTATATGTCGATCAATTTTAAGTTACCAGTGATGGGATTTGTGCATGATATTAATAAGCGGTATTTATGAACATTTATCTATATATGCGACATTGTCACACATCGACTTAAAATTTATAATGAAAACGACAGATATCCCGATGTACCAAACAGAATTCAGTTTAACTGTTTTGACGTTTTGTTGCATTGCCAACGACTGGACAGTTATGGAAAGATAAAAAAGCAATACGATGACACCATATTTTCAAATAAAAATTTTAATGTTTATTTACTTCTTTACCTGTCTGATGTGTGTTATTAAAAAAGAAACAGAAAATTGTTCGAGGGGGGGGGGGACACCCTTTGCCGATCGTTGGGAGGGGTGGTATGTAGACCGAGATTTCTGCGGTCTTTAGATTTATCCTTTTCAATTTTTTTGCCTTGGCGGAAAAATCAGGTGGTATGATGTACCCTTTGCCTACCGCCGATTGACCTTACCGGCGTTTGTGGAGCCCTGGCTGTATTAGTAATCATGCTGCAGTCTGTCTGGTTAATGGCTTCCAGGTGAAACTTCCTGACATATTCTTTATTTTTTTATTTATTTATTTTTTATTATTATTATTATTGTTTTTTTTTTTCTTGAAGATTCATCAGTAAGCTTATTACATGAATGTAAAAATGTGAACATCAATTATAGTTTTGTTTGAACAAAGGCTGTACATATTTCAGTCTAGTAGATGGTTTCTAGATGAAAACTATGAAATTTAATGAAATATTTTCAATTTTCAATTTCTTTATTGTGTAAGACCCTGTTTTCAGGTTTTACATGTAACAAAATTTTTTGCCTACTTAGCAAGCTTTTTTGTGATTGGTCAAAGGTTTCATATGCTACTTCCTGTAATAAGTACATGAGTGGTAAAAATTTAAATGCCTTTGTGTATTTTGAATTGCTAAATACAAAAGCAGGTTTATCCTAGCAGTGGAGTGGAGTAATGGTGTTTTACACTCCAGTCAAGAATCTTTCAATTATTTTGAGGCGGTCATTTCTTGGATGGTGGAGGAAACTGGAGTGCCTGGAGAAAACCACAGACCTTCGGCAAGCAAACTGACAAACTTTCTCACACTAGGATCTGTCCTGAGTGGGATTCGAACTAGTAGGCGGTGAGAGGCACTGTGATCCGTAAGCGCGCACTTTAGACCACTCGGCCACCGAGGCCCAAGGTTAATCCTAGAGAATACCAATTAAGACTTTACTATCCTTGATTTATGCTACAAACCTTCTTAGACATTCTTAATGAAATGAGTGAAACATTTCTCAAAAATAGAGAGAAAAATCAAATATGATTTGAGTCATTTTACAAATTTTTTTTCTTGTTTTTAAGTGTCATATATTGTTTCCTATCCAAGAATTTAAATTATGGCTAATGGCAATTAGAAATTCTTACAACATCTTGAGCTAAAATTTTATCATTTACACAAGTTTTTTTTCCAGCAAATGATTCAATTGTAATGAAAACATACACATGTTATAATAAATAAAACACAAACAAACCAGTCCATGTCCAAATCAGATTATTCCCCCAAAACAAAGGAAAAACTGGCAAATTTAGTTAATATACACATGAACTTACATAAAGGGAGTGAGGCCGAGTGCTCCAGAAGGGTAAGCACCTCCTGTCTAGCTAGCTTCACCCATCACATGCAAGAGTCTCGCAATGTCTTTGCCCTTTGATGACAACAATAGGTTACAAAGTTAATTATAAATTAGGAAAAATTAAACATTTGATGAAAACTTCCTTGTTTGAAATAAACAATATTAATTGTAGCACCATTGTCCTTATGGTCAAAAAGGCTTGGCTTTTTGTTCTGCTTGTATTCTAAACCAGGCACACACAGAATATGGAGGTGTTGTTATTGCTAGTTTATATTATTGCACGATTCTGTCATCATTTAATATAAATTCAAAGTTTAGAACTTTAGTTTTCAAAATTTTACTTCTTCCAACCATCTCTCTCTCTCTCTCTCTCTCTCTCTCTCTCTCTCTCTCTCTCTCTCTCTCTCTCTCTCTCTTTCTGCGTTACGATACAAACCCATTTTAAACAGTCATTGCAGTTTCAATGATACATTCCAAAGAATTTTTTTTTTTTTTTTTTTTTTTTTTTTTTTTTTTTTTTTTTTTTGAGTCTATATATAATCAATTTGTGTATTGTTAAAGTATTTCGATTGTCAATCTTTTCCTAATTTTTACATAAAAATTTGGCCTCTCAAATATGGACATCATACATTTTTGAGTACACATTAGAAATGTTACAAATTTTGTTTACTATTGCATATATTAAATGTACAGTGATTTGTCAACATTTTTATCAGATTATAAAATCTTTGTCGATTATAAAAAGATTTGTTGAAAAATCGATAGATAAAATATAGGCTCTATTGAAAGTATTATATATTTTTATTATTATTATTAATCTCTTTATTTATATATATATCAATATATAATTATTTAATTTTTTTCATTTTAGCCAAACTGGCTTATGCCAGCTCAGAGCTTATGGTATGACGAAGCGTGTATGTGTAAACTTTAATCTTCTCTTCTGAAACTACTTGGTGAAATAGATCCGTATGAGTTAGCTATACAGGCCCCATTTGGCCTCTTGTTTATGTATATTCCTACAACAAAACCATCATTAACATCAATTAAGTCGCAGACAAATTATGGTGTAGACATTACAATTTTCACTCTGCTGGTCCTGCTTTTATTAGTCCCCTACCAGCGAAAGCCAAAGTGGACTTTAGGTCTGCGCTCTGTCCCTGTCTGTCTGTCTGTCATGCCTCAGTTTTCCACACTTATTTTCTAAAATCTTTTAGATAATGAACTGATTTTTTAAAAGTGAGTCTACCATGATGAGTTGCAGATCAAGTCAGTGTTTCATTCTGGTCCGCAAATTTTTACATGAGTTATGGCCCTTTGAATCTTTGAAAATTCACTGAAATTTCAGTTTTCCCCTCTTTTTTTCTAAATGCTTTTAGATAATGAACTGATTTTTGGTATATGAGTCTACCATAATGAGTTACAGATTAAGTTTACGTTTTCGTTTCCATCTGCTAATTTTTAATGGAGTAATGGCCCTTTGATCTTTGAAAATACACAGAAATTTTAGTTTTCTGCATTTTTTCCTACACGCTTAAAGAAATGGAACTAATGTTTTCTATGTGACTCTACCATGATGAGTTACAGATCAAGTTTAGGTTTTGTTTCCATCTGCTAATTTTAACGGGAGTTATGGCCCACACACTGTCAAAACTAAGAAGGTTTTTGGAGAATTAACCTATTCATGATTAAACTTAAAATTTTTGAGAACTCCATTGCTGGTTTTTTATTTTACAATGATCAAGTTTTGCTTTTACATTTTGAACAACACGTATAATTTATAACTATAAATCTTTGTACCATATATAATAAGGTAAATTTTACCTAAAACTTTGGGATTAGTGAAATATGCGACTGGTAGGGAACTATGTATTGTTTTACAATACTCTCAGAATGCTTGTTAAACATAATATAAGGATTTAAGTTGCAAACACTAGATGGAGTCAGAAAGGTTTTGCATTTATGAGGAAATAACATTTAAATTTTAGGTAATACTTGACTGGTTTGTCCAGATGTGTCTAGCACTACAGTACATTCACGAGAGGAACATACTACACAGAGGTAAGCATAATACTGATTATTATACTGAGTGATTTATTTTGTTATACTTGTGTAGCGGACCAGGCTTGATAAGTGGCCATGTAGCTCAGTTGGTAGAGCATGCCACTAGTATTGGGAAGGTCCCAAGTTCCACCTCCCTGTTTGTCACTGCATTTTTTTCCTTTCCTATTACATTTGGGAGCTTGTCATGTCCCTGAGAAAGTGGCCAATCAACAGGTCGGTCCCAGGGTAGAATTCCAGTATTTTCAATTCAAAGTAGTTGAATCAGAAAAGGGGAAGTAAAGAATGTAGCGGACCAGCTGGATAGGTGGCCATGTAGCTTAGTCAGTAGAGCGTTCCAGTAGTATTGGGTTGGCCCTGTCTAGTTCAAGTGCCTGGTTAATATGGCCACTGAATTTTTTTCTTTCCTGTAACAGATAGTTTGTCTCATGATTTATAGGAGAATTTTTTCCATGAAGTTTACCTATAACAGTCATTTTTTGTCAGATGAAATTAAAGTCACCCCTAAAAAAATATTAATCAATGATAACTAAATGATGTGAATTTGGTTTAAATAAGATCAAATCCATGATATCAAACATAATCATCAGATTATAACAGTAAATCTGTTACATGAAATCCAGGGATTATTTTAAGCTATTTCTGGTTAAAAAAAAGTTTGTCAAATTCTCCATGTCAAAAAGTGTGTTGGTACACAACTGATGTTTTATTTTGATTAACAAATTATAAAATTGAACTTCTAAATTTTACATGTCATTTTTATTCAAATATTTAACTTTTATATTTAAAAAAGGTTTAATTTTAAGTGTTTTTGTATTGCATTGTTCTGTATCTATTTTTAAATTTTACCTACAAATCTTTAAATTTTACTGTCCACAAATGAAACCAAATTTTGAATTCCAAGTGCTGTTTGAGATAACCTTATATGTCTTTCCTAGTTCACAATGACAGTTCTGCAAAAATGCTTCATTTTGTTGGATTTTTTTCAGATTTGAAGTCACAGAACATCTTTTTGGGGACAGGTAATGTTATAAAAATTGGTGATTTTGGAATTGCTCGTATCTTGGGAGCTAATGAAGATCATGCAATGACTGTGATAGGAACACCATTTTACATCAGTCCTGAGATTTGCCAAAGAAAACCGTATCCTTTTAAAGCTTTGTATGGTATTTCTTAAACAATAGTAAAAGCATATAGTGTGTAACCTTGTAGTGTCTAATGATAGTTTGATATTTTATGAGAACATTGAAAAGTTAAAAAAAATAAACTTTTATATTTCAAAAAAGGTTTTGTATTAATTGTGTTTTGTAATTAATATAACCCCATTTCAGACATGAGGTGAAATCTGCCATTTGTACATGTGCAGCTAATGAGTCATCTGGAAGGGAGCCTAGTAGTTTCAACAATGCTTGTGAACCTGCACTTTAATCAAAAGAAACTGATGATAATAATAATGCTGTTGATGATATATTGAGGTTGATGATTATGATGATGATGATGATGATGATGATATTGAGATTGATGATGGTGATGATGTGAAGTCATTAATCATTGTTATGTCAGGAGATAAGCTACTTAGTTTAAATTAAAATTACCAACATTACCAGTAATTTAAAATTATCAAAGTTTGATGTTGTATTAATTAAATTTTAATATTTTAAAAAAAATTTAATTCAATTTTAATACTTGAGATAACTGAATAATGGCTTTTCAATGCAAATTAAAATGAAAAAAAAAATTTATATTATTTTGACAATTTTTGTTTTTATGTTGTCATATAGCAACTTGTTTGTTGTTAAATATCTTCAAAATTGAAAAGTCATTTTTACGTTCATGCAGTTTGTTGTTCGCAGGTTTTACCCAACAGAAAATCAAATTTTATCAAAACAAGTCTGCCACTATATGTTAAACAGGTAATACACCTGTAGTTAATTGTTTACAGGAAAGGCTATTTGTCAGACATTGAAGGTCACCAGCCAACAAACAAATTTGTTGTTTCATAATTATTCTTCAAAAGGTGATATGTACTAAAGAGATAATTCTATAAAAAATTATGTTTTAAATAAATTATGCTTTTTTCAAACACCATTATTTATTTATTTACTGATTGATTAATTATTTACTCACTCACTGATTGGTTTGTGATGTTTTTAGCTCACCTGAGCCAAAAGCTCTTTTATATTATTTATTTAGATTAAGTAAACAATTTATGATAATGTCTCCTTACAAATGGTGGTTAAATTTGCTACAATGAACAACATTCCAGCAATGATTCTTTTACAATATAAAGGCTAGTTTATTTATTGATATATATTTATGGACAATGAACAATATTCCAGCAATGATTCTTTTACAATATAAAGGCTAGTTTATTAGCTCACCTGAGCTGAAAGCTCAGATGAGCTATTGCTATCCATCTCCGTCCGTCGTGCGTCGTCGGCGTCGTGCGTAAACTTTTTACATTTTAATCTTCTCCTCCAAAACCACCAGGCCAAATTTAATGAAACTTGGTAACCATCATGCCTGGGTGAAGCCCTTTCAGATTTGCACAAATGAAGGAGTTATGTCCCCTTGGGGCCCCACAAGGGGGGAAATAGTGAAAAACTTTAAAAATCTTCTCCTCTGAATCTACAAGAGATATACCTTAGTTATTTCAATTATAACATCCTTAGGTCATCTATTTTCAGATTTGCACAAATGGTAGCCATGGGGCTCAAAATGGGGAAATTGTAAGGCACTGAGTGGGGAAATTGCCAAAAATTATATATTTGTCACTATATCTTGAAAACTATCAACTTTTTGTATAGGCATGTATATTTGAATATTGCAGGTATTGACATGACGATCATTTTGATATATGGATCAAGGTCATATGTTGAAAGGTCAAGGTCACAGTTACAGAAGAAGACTTAATTGCTAATTATCTTTAAAACTATTAACTTTTTGTATAGGCATGTATATAGAATATTGTAGGTAATGCAACAACGATCATTTTGTTATATGGATCAAGGTCATATGTTGAAAGGTCAAGGTCACAGTTACAGAAGAAGACTTAAATTGCTAATTATCTTGAAAACTATTAACTTTTTGTATAGGCATGTATATTAGAATATTGTAGGTATTAACATGACGATCATTTTGATATATGGTTCAAGGTCATATGTTGAAAGGTCAAGGTCACAGCTGCAGAAGAAGACTTAAATTGCTAATTATCTTGAAAACTATTAACTTTTTGTATAGGCATGTATATTAGAATATTGTAGGTATTGACATGACAATTTGATTTATGGTTCAAGATCATATATTAAAAGGTCAAGGTCACAGCTGCAGAAGAAGACTTAAATTGCTTATTATCTTGAAAACTATTAACCTTTTGTATAGGCATGTATATTAGAATACTGTAGGTATTGACATGACAATCACTTTGATATATGGTTCAAGGTCATATGTTGAAAGGTCAAGGTCACAGCTGCAGAAGAAGACTTAAATTGCTAATTATCTAGAAAACTATTAACTTTTTGTATAGGCATGTATATTAGAATATTGTAGGTATTGCGACAACGATCATTTTGATATATGGATCAAGGTCATATGTTGAAAGTTCAAGGTCACAGCTGCAAAATAAGACTTAAATTGCTATATATCTTGAAAACTGTTAACTTTTTGTATAGGCAAGTATATTAGAATATTGGAAGTATTGCGACAAAGATCATTTTGATATAGGTTCAAGGTCATAGCTGCAAAATAAAACTTAAATTGCTAATTATCTTGAAAACTATTAACTTTCTGTATAGGCATGTTTATTAGAATAGTGTAGGTATTGCGACAACGATCATTTTGATATATGGTTCAAGGTCATATGTTGAAAGTTGAAGGTCACAGCTGCAAAAGAAGACTTATATTGCTAATTATCTTGAAAACTATTAACTTTTTGTATAGGCATGCATATTAGAATATTGGAGGTTTTAACATGACAATCATTTTGATATATGGTTTAAGGTTATGTGTTCAAAGGTCAAGGTCATATCAACATAGGAATACTAAAATTATTAATTATCTTTTAAAGGTTCTGTACTTAATATATTGTCCTATTGCACTTTGCAAACAATATTGGACATATCTTCAGGTGAGCGTTAAGGCCCATGGGCCTCTTGTTTATATATATATATTTATATATGGACAATGAACAACATTTCAGCAATGATTCTTTTACAATATAAAGGCTAGTTTATTTATTGATATATAATGAACAACATTCCAGCAATGATTCTTTTACAATATAAAGGCTTGTTTATTTATTGATATATATTTATGGACAATGAACAACATTTCAGCAATGATTCTTTTACAATATTAAGGCTAGTTTATTTATTGATATATATTTATGGACAATGAACAACATTCCAGCAATGATTCTTTTACAATATAAAAGCTAGTTTATTTATTGATATATATTTATGGACAATGAACAACATTCCAGCAATGATTCTTTTACAATATAAAGGCTTGTTTATTTATTGATATATATTTATGGACAATGAACAGCATTTCAGCAATGATTCTTTTACAATATAAAGGCTAGTTTATTTATTGATATATATTTATGGACAATGAACAACATTCCAGCAATGATTCTTTTACAATATAAAGCCTTGTTTATTTATAGATATTTATTTATGGACAATGAACAACATTCCAGCAATGATTCTTTTACAATATAAAGGCTTGTTTATTTATAGATATATATTTATGGACAATGAACAACATTCCAGCAATGATTCTTTTACAATATAAAGGCTTGTTTATTTATAGATATATATTTATGGACAATGAACAACATTCCAGCAATGATTCTTTTACAATATAAAGGCTTGTTTATTTATTGATATATATTTATGGACAATGAACAACATTCCAGCAATGATTCTTTTACAATATAAAGGCTAGTTTATTTATTGATATATATTTATGGACAATGAACAACATTCCAGCAATGATTCTTTTACAATATAAAGGCTTGTTTATTTATTGATATATATTTATGGACAATGAACAACATTCCAGCAATGATTCTTTTACAATATAAAGGCTTGTTTATTTATTGATATATATTTATGGACAATGAACAACATTCCAGCAATGATTTTTTTACAATATAAAGGCTTGTTTATTTATAGTTATATATTTATGGAGACATATCAATTTTTTAATGTAGGGTTTTCCCTGAACCACAAAAATATTTTCCCTTCCCCTTTTATTTTATTTTATTTATTTATTTTTATTATTATTTTATTATTATTATTATTATTATTATGATTATATTTTGATTTATATTTTCATAAATGTTCTGTAAAAGTTAATATTTCTCAAGTGTGTCTGTGCATCTAATGGGTGAATCTGATTTATTCATTTAATCATTTTACATTCAATTTTTTTGTATACTGAAAGGAAAAAATCAACACTGATGCTTCAAACAAGGTAACTATTGTCTATACATAATTATTGTTGTCTGCACAAAATGGAGTTATGACTTTGCAAAAATGTTCAGCAATTTCAACCTAAAATAGCAAAAACATAAGATCATGCAGTAACAAATCAGATTCTGATATGTTTATTTCATCAGTAAATATGACAGTGTGGCTGCATATTGCATATGTTTCACTTTCTTTTGCCTGTAAGCTGCTATTAAAATTGCACAATGAATAGCTTTCAAGGAGATTTCTCTCAGAAATTTGATTTGTTTCTCCAAATTGTTTGGTAAGAGAACACATTTCCCCAAGGATAAAAAACTGAACCCTGTAGGTGGACAAGGTTGCAAATTTAAACTGAATGTGAGACATTATATAAATATATACATTGTACTAATATATATATATATATATATATATATATATATATATATATATATATATATATATATATATATATATATATCTGCAGTCAGTTCAGTAATATGATAGTTACTCCCCTTTGAGCTAAGCTCTTTTATGTTCTTGTTTGGTTCTAATTTTTTTATTGTTATTATTTCTCGAGATTATGGGCATTTTATCTTTTACTTTATGTCATAAAATTGCAAATAGTAATTACCAGGTATTTTATACTGTAATCCAACTTTTATTCATGTGGTTTTAATTTTCACAATTTTGCAAGGACACAATAATCGCTAAAGGTAATCATCACGAACATGTTTACGACAATGGTTTTATCCAAAATGAAAAACGTAAGTGACTCATACTTGTATATACTACGTATAGTAACGTGTGTGATCAAGTGTGTTTCCAGAAGTACTGTTACCAGTTATAGTCTGTTTCTCGAAAGTTAATAGTTTATTCTAATATACAGCTATAGTCCATATTGCGAAAGTTAAAAGTCGCGAAATAGATTTGGTAAAAGAATCGCAGAAGTTAATAGCCATGAATAAATATTGGTTTATAGTATGTTTCATGTTATCAGTTACTGATATAAGTTTCCAATATATATTTATATTATAAAGATGTTAAGAGTATCAAAATTAAATTAAAATTTTTGTTACAAATTTCCTTAATTTAGAAATATCAGCTATAATAGTAAGAGTGATATGTGGGCAGCTGGCTGTGTTTTGTATGAGTTATGCTGTCTACATGTACCGTTTAATGCTAGAGATTTTCAGGAACTTACCATCAAAATATTACAAGGAAAATATGAACCTTTACCAAAGTAAGTCCTACTTATTTGTTAATTATGCATGAATTAGTTGCAGAGGTAAAAAGTAAGTCTTATCTTTTTGTAAAGTTTGCATGAATTAGTTGCAGAGGTAGAAAGTAAGTCTTATCTTTTTGTAAAGTTTGCATGAATTAGTTGCAGAGATAGAAAATAAGTCTTATCTTTTTGTAAAGTTTGCATGAATTAGTTGCAGAGGTAGAAAGTAAGTCTTATCTTTTTGTAAAGTTTGCATGAATTAGTTGTAGAGGTAGAAAGTAAGTCTTATCTTTTTGTAAAGTTTGCATGAATTAGTTGCAGAGGTAGATTTGGTTTAAGTCAGATTTGACTTGAAGAATTGAAACTACATGGATATTTTTGTACACAGTGATTGTGATGTAACAGATGGGAAAAGTGTTCCCACTTAGGGATGTAATAGAGATATGCCACACTAGAAAATTGACAGAGACAACACAGAAATCTTTATCTTTAGTTAGAAAAGTTATTCTTTTGACCAAATTTGTTGATTTTTCAGGTATTTTGGCTCTATCTTATGTGCTTTGGTTTCCCAACTTTTGGATGTTCTTCCAGAAAAGCGTCTTTCAGCTGATAGAATTCTATCCATGCCAGAGTTAAAGTTTTATGTCAAACGACACACTGAGCAAGATGCATTGGATAAGATGGTCAATTTGAAGATGGCTGGTAATGATCACAAAGATAGTAAAAAAGAACAAATTTCTGAAAAAGCAGAAGAGAAAAGAGATGATAAAGGGGCAATACCTAAAAAGAAAAATGTTGAAGAATTTGTGAAACGTTCAAGGCCATGTTCAAATGATGAACTTGTAAGTTTCTACTTTGTGTTAACAGATTAAACACACACTTCTCATTGATAATAAATATATTTATAGCATATATCTAGGATTTAATTTGATGTGGAAAAGCAAGTACTTAAATCTCTGATATAGCAGAATGCTTTATCCATAAAATTTATATAACTGCTTTATCCACAATTATTTCAAGGCTTTATCCAAAAATGTAGCTGATGCTTTATCCACAAACATTTCTTATACTTTATCCACAGTTATATTTAAGGCTTTATCCACTTATATAGCTGATGCTTTATTCACAAATATATTTGATGCTTTATCCACAAATATATTTGATGCTTTATCCACAAATATAGCTGATGCTATGCTTTATCCACAAATATAGCTGATGCTTTATCCACACATATAGCTGATGCTTTATTCACACATATAGCTGATGCTTTATCCACACATATAGCTGATGCTTTATCCACAAATATAGCTGATGCTTTATCCACACATATAGCTGATGCTTTATCCACAAACATTTCTTATACTTTATCCACAGTTATATTTTAGGCTTTATCCACAAATATAGCTGATGCTTTATTCATAAATATAGCTGACACTTCATCCACAAATGTTGCTGATGCTTTGTCCACAGATTTTGCTGATGCTTTGCTTTGTCCACAAATATAGCTGACACTTCATCCACAAATGTTGCTGATGCTTTGTCCACAGATTTTGCTGATGCTTTGCTTTGTCCACAAATATAGCTGATGCTTTATCGTCAGATATAGCAGATGCTTTATGCACAAATATAGCTGATGCTTTATCCACAGATATAGCTGATGCTTTATGTACAAATATAGCTGATGCTTTATGCACAAATATAGCTGATACTTTGTCCACAAATATAGCTGATGCTTTATCTGCAGATATAGCTGATGCTTTATCCACACATATAGCTGATGCTTTATCCACACATATAGCTGATGCTTTATCCACAAATATAGCTGATGCTTTATCCACAGATATAGCTGATGCTTTGTCCACAGATATAGCTGATGCTTTGCTTTGTCCACAAATATAGCTGATGCTTTATCCACAAATATAGCTGATGCTTTATCCACACATATAGCTGATGCTTTATCCACAAATATAGCCGATGCTTTATCCACAGATATAGCGGATGCTTTGTCCACAAATATAGCTGACGCTTCATCCACAAATGTTGCTGATGCTTTGTCCACAGATGTTGCTGATGCTTTGTCAACAGATGTAGCTGACACTTTATCTACTAATATAACATGCTTTATCTACAAAAAAATGATTGTTGAACCATCTTCTGTGGTTATTGCTTCATGTACAGATATTGAAATATAATTCAAAGTACAATTTACATGTATATTTATTTCCATAATATTTGTCCATACATCATCCTTGGATTCATTTAAGGATTGAATGTCATTTTGAATGTTGTCGCGAAGCGATTCATGTAACTTTGAACGTGGTCTGATGTTGTCATACCATCAATGAAAACATTCAAAATGACATTCAATCCTTATGTTTACATTATTTTTACCCACAAAAAGGTATTGTTAATTTTCCGAAAGTCCATGTATTATTGTGGTTGGAAACACCTAAAGCGAGATAACTCTTATTGTAAACCATATAAAGAGAATAGCCATATTGATTTGTTTGTTGCTTGGTGATCGTAAAATATAGTTCCGTCAAGAAAATTAAATTCTCTTTCTCCTTTTTTCACTAAACAATAATCTGTTTGTAAGATATTACTATGAACATGATTTCTACGTTTGTTACAGCTCGTAAGAGTGTCCCTACAATCGCCAGGACAAATTTGTGAATGAACTTGTAGAAAATTATGAATGAATAAGTAGCTCCTTGGTGGTATATATTCCTCCGCCATTTGCTGTACATCGAAAGCGGATTGGCTGAAAATATAACTGACATATCGCTCTATCATGGAGCGCGTGACACATTGCTGTCATCGAAAACTTAACACAATGGTTCCAAAGAGATTCAAATAAGGCAATGTATTTGTAATGTAAACATCATGTAATCTAGAGCTGTTGGTACATTTAAACTATTTTAGATAGACAATTTTATATATGTATGGATATTGAAAATGAATATACAAAACTTCTATAATTTTTTGTTCACAAGGGAGGGATAGGGATATTATTTGAAATCAGTGTTTGGTATTTTACTACATGTATCTAATATATACAAACTATCTTGTCCGGAGTACTAAGAGAAAACCACCGTCCTTCAGTAAAGAAAACTGACAAACTTTCTCACACTAGGATCTGCCTGAGGGTGCTTTGGACAAAGGCAATGAGAGGCATTGTCATTCATAAGGCTGTGCTTTAGAAAACTGAGGCCCCTAGCTATAAATCAAATAAACAAGAATTGTACGGATTTGAATGTCTCGCCTGGTTAGTTTTTGATCGAGTAGAAAATACATAACTATTACATAAACTTTCACATTTTAACATGCCACTGCTGTCGACACCATAAAAGTAGCACTTAAGTTTCGCCTTATGGCGATGCTAGGCTTGACAAAAATTAGTCACTGTAAAACACTGTTTATGTAGATGTAGATATTTTTACAATGAATTTAAGATGTTTTTTTTTCTGTTTAAACTTGTGATCTTCTGGTAAATCAAGGACAGTTAGGTTCTTTAATTAATCCTAGTAACAAGAATTTAGACATTTTAATTAACATTTTATGCAGGATCAAAATGAAGAAAGACTCGCTGGGAAAACATACAAAGTTAAAAATCCAAAATTTAGACGACTTTCCCTGGCCACTCCAAGGATAAGAGGAATTGTTGCTCGACAAAGAGCTACTTTATCAGCAGAGCATGATAAACAGAGTGCAGATTTTGAGGTAACTTAAGTGCCAATCTCTACGAAATAGGTCTTGTCAACATTTGTTATAGATTTTGTTGCTATCATTGACTAGTGCAGGTTTTAAAGAAAAGTGTCACTTCTTAATAGGTTTAATTGACATCGCCAGCTATGAGCCAACACAATCAAGCTGTAAAGTGTTTGTCTTTAAGAGATTCTTGGGTTGAATTGGATTGGATTTGATTTATGGTGTTTTACGGCCAAGTCAAAATTCTTTTATTATATAGAGACAGTCCGTTCTAGGATGGTGGAGGAAACTGGAGTGCCCAGAGAAAACCAATGACAATCTGCATGCGAACAGACAAACTTTTTCATGATCACACTAGGATCTGATGGAGAGAGATTCAGACATAGTTGATGAGAGGTACTGTGATAAAGAATGGCAACCTTTAGACCACTTCGCCACACTAAATCCCAAGATATTCGCCACACTAGATCCCAAGAGATTCGCCACACTAGATCCCAAGAGATTTTTGGCAATACAACAACTCAGGACCAGTGTCTCAGTGCATATTAAAGTGTTCTGTTAAATCAATGGAAAAAAATGTAGACCCCCTATAACACATTAACAAACTACTGTTCGAAGTCTTTGTGCTTATAATAGTGAATAATGCAAAACATTTATAGAAAGTCCAATTTACATGAATTAAGTTTGGTATTTTTCACAAACTTGAGTCACGTCATAACTAAAAATTGCTATTGCGCATCTGCGATAACCATAAAATATTTCTGTAAAAAGAAATTGTTGCTTTAGGGATTTTACATGTAAAAGTGGCAATGTTTACACTGGAAGTAATGTTTTGGTTACAAATTAATCATATGCAAAAAAAAAAATAAAAATAAAAAATCCACCATTTGCTTTGTTTTTCTAACATGTAAAAACTTCTGTAGCAGCAATAGTTTCCTTTTTACAGAAATATTTTATGGTAATTGCAGATGTGCAAAGCAATTTTCAATTACGACTAGACCAAAGTAAGCAAAAAAAAACCAAACTTAATTCTAGTTAATTTTATTTTCTATGAAAATTAATCAAAATTCACTGTCACAAGCATAGTGACATAAACAGTAGAACCTTTGGTAAGAAATATCAAGCAGTGACCATCATAGCAGAATTATTGAAAAAAGTCTAAATGGGTCACTGAAGAAATAATTATTTGACATAACTATTGTTAAAGTCTGATTTTTGACATCAAATTGTGTGAAACATTTTCATATTTAGTCACATAGTCATTTCAAACCAGGTTTCTTTAACTATTACAGGATGACCCAAAACATAAGCTGTTTGAAAATTTCAAGAAAAAGAAAATTGATTCTGGTCCACAGCTGAGAAGTGGAAGTGAAATATCTAATAATGAAGATGATGTTTTCATGCAGGACGCATTGCCATCATCGTCCTGTAAAGATGATAATAACAATGATGAAGAATTACCCTGCTCCAAGGAGAGGCGTGGTTCTAAGCAGCTGAAAAACTCGGAATCTGTTAATTCTAAAACTTATAGTGTAGTGAACCCTAAATTTGTTTCTGGTAAGTATTGATGGAATATCAGAGAGGGTTGGGTACTTAAGAATGATGGTTTTGTGGATTTGGGTTCGAGCCCCATTCAGATGTTATTCTGTATCTGGGCTTTCCTTGAAGGCATCAAATTTCACAGAGTTTTATTCCTCAGTGCTGAATGTATTTTGGCGAACTTCTAGGTGTTTTCTTATGATGGATTTACTGGTTGTGCTGGCAGAAGATGATGTTTGATCTAATGATTGATCTGGGGATCAACTGGCAGAGATATTGTGGTTTGTTTATTTGATGGCCTTGGAATATACTGGCAGATTTAGAAATGAAGTTTTGACAAATAATGGTCTGGGAAATTTCTGCACTAACAGTTTCTTCTAGAAATTGAAAAAGTGACACACAATTAAACAATACTTAGGTTATAGTTACTAGTACAAGTAATTTGCTAAAATAACAATTTTTAGTAACTTTTATCAAGCTCAGGCCACAGTCATGTGGTAGACTAAAAAGTGTAAAGTGTTGATTATTTAAATCCTTACAGTACAACTTTTATTTTAATTAAGTATTATCTTGCCTGTACAAAATACCAAACAGCAACAGCATTCAAGTTAAAAATCAAAGGTCAAAGGGCACTACAAAGAGCTGCTTTGACCTCGCTTCTTGATTGGCTACATGTCATTAAGCGTTAAGTGTATATGCTTATCACTTAAAAATTGTGATTCTTAGACAATTTTGATGTACAACTTATTTTTCTGTTAATATAAATGGACTAAATGTACAGATTGATCATAGTCTTCTTGTTTCAGTTTGTTAGGTCAATTCAATTTAAATAGTAGATTCTCATCCAGGTTGGACAAAAATTTTGGGGTGGGTTTTATTATTTTTTTTATACAAAAACTAGCACTCTCACATGGTTGACATCTACATCGGCAATAGGGCCCATTTTGTCGTTATGGCTGCTTATTAAATTATTGTACAACTCCCCTTACTGTTAAGTGTCTGCTATATTTGCCCCGTACCATGTCAATAATTTTTTCGGACCACTGGCGAGATGCAAAATTAAGAAAACCATGCTCTATCCGTAACAAGTATGAAGCTACTTTCAATTTCAACCTCACACTTCTGGTTTTTACGAGAGTGCTAAAAACCCTTTTCTGAAATGCCACAGACTAGACATAACTCCGGAACAGACTTTGAATACATCCGGATGGGAAACGAAAATAAAATGACTTGGGATGGCACATTTTCGGTGGAGCCGGCAGGAATGAGAATCTACAAATTAAGTTGAATTGGCCTTAAAATCGGGAATTTTTGTGCAGTTCAATATTATACCTGTTGGGACTGTTCTGTTGTAGCAGATACAGGATTTTAAAGAAATGATTTGTTTATTTGCATACAAATGTTATGATAGAAAATGCATTTTGAAGACAATTCACATTTGCAGTCAATTATTACTTATTTTAGAGATGACAAGACATGATAAATAGTTTTTTTGTCGAACCTGGCATCTCCGTAAGGCGAGACCTAGGTGTTACTTTTCCGGTGGTGGTGGCAGCAACGAGGGCATGTCAAATTGTGAAAGTTAATGTTAAAGTAATGTATTTTCTACTCGATCAAAAAGTAACCAGGCGAGGCATTTAAATCCGTGGAATTCTTGTCTTGTTGTTTACAGGTGCTGCATCTTTACCAAACAATCAAGAAGTCTTCCTGTTTAACGCCAGGACATTGTATAACACAACAATGGAAGCCAGGAAAAGCAATCAAACAGCTGCTGATTACATCTACATGAAACTCATTAAACTAATGGGACAAAAACGACTTAAACAGCTCATACATCTGCTGTCAGAATTCATGTCAAAGGGAGACAATTTTGATAGGTTTAAAGAACATTTGTCCCAGGAAGAGTTGTTACTCTTTCCACTGATTGTACAGTATCATTGTTTGTGCAATTTAAAAAGACCTTCTTTGCCAGGATAAAAGGGAGAAAACTTTTCATGACAGTATGTTTCTGTGTTTGCCAATATTGTAGTAACATTGGTAACAAGGTTGTTAGGTTTCATAAACCATTTTGACATTTCTTCTAATGTCCATATTTAATTTGATGTGTTATTGTGTCACCAAATTTTTGTTCACCATTGGTACATTAAATAATACACCTTTTCAAAAAGGATAAAAATTATTTCAGTTATCAGGTGTTACCTTCACCACTGAATTTTATTTATTTAGTAATTTTTTTATCTATGTATTTATTTATTATATTTTTATGAAACTGTATTTAAACCAAATTTACAATACAAGATTACTGTTTTCAGTTACTTGAAACATTGTGTACAAGTTTTTATCTGCCAAACCTGTAAACAATAGTGTTCTAATGCCCTGAAAGTTCTACAGTAATAAACAAACAAGGACCACTTTGGCCTTTTTTCTTAACCTAGAAGTGTTTCAGGCAGCCCTAGTGTGCTCTGCTGAACTTACAATGTCAGGAGGAGATAACTTGTGACATTTTCTAACTCTGATTTGCTGATACTACAGTAAATAAAGATTAAGTCAAACTTGTAGTTTTTGGTGTTTATTAGTTTTGTTATATAACAAACCTATACTTTAATTCAACAGAAAACCACACAAAGAAAATCCAAGGCATTATGTCTGCAGAATGTTTTGGAAAATTTACAAATCAAATTTATAAAAAGAGAGAGAGAGACAGACAGAACCTTTATCGCATAAAAAAACAAACTAATGCCAAACCATATCAAATGCTTGATTTTTAAAAATGCAATATGAACAATTTCAATAAGGTACCCTACAATACTTACATACTTGATGGGTTAAAGTAAAATTCATGTTTAACAGATATCATGGATTCAATGACAGATATCATGGATTGGAAGAGCCCATTAGTGTGTGTGTGTGTGTGTGTGTAAAGACACATAATAACCAGTCATGGTACACTATTCTCTTCAAGACACAAAACAACCATTCATGGTAAACTGTTCCAAGTCAAAAACAAAATAACTAGTCATGGTTCACTGTTATCAAGTCCAAGAACATAACAATCAATCATGGAACATGTTAATGACAAGGTAAACAGCAATCAGTCAAGGTACACTGTACAAATGGAGGCACATAATAACATGGAACACGTTCATGACAAGGTAAACAGCAATCAGTCAAGGTACACTGTACAAGTCAAGGCACTTAATAACCAGTCATGGAACACGTTAATGACAAGGTAAACAGCAATCAGTCAAGGTACAAGTCAAGGCACATAACATGGAACACATTTATGATGAGGTAAACAGTAATCAGTCAAGGTACACTGTACAAGTCAAGGCACTTAATAACCAGTCATGGAACATGTTAATGACAAGGTAAACAGCAATCAGTCAAGGTACACTACAATTTGTGGTACATTTCAGGTGTAAGACATCACAACAAGTCACACTTCACTATTACACTTTACAGTCAATTTAAACTCTTGTTTATATAAACTACACATTAACTATTTTTGATAAATTTTTACCAATAACGACACACTGTAGTATAAAACAAGAGGCCAATGGGCCTTAATGCTCACCTGAGGAAATGTCAAAAACTTGCAAAGAACTTAGTAACAAAAACTTTACAAAATTCCTCAAGTTTGGAAATCTGGCAATGATTAATCAGAAATATCTAGTCATTTCATTTCATTTATAAATAGCTTATATGCATGACTTAAATAGTACAATGAATAATTTCCAAATAATGATTTTGACCTTTGAACATATATGACCTTGAACCATATATCAAAATAATCGTCATATCAATACTTACAATATTCTAATATATATATTTGTATGCCTATAAAAAAGTTCATAGTTTTAAAGATAATTAACAATTTCAGTCTTCTTCTACAGATATGACCCTGAACTTTCAACATGTTACCCTGACCCATATATCAAAATCAGTAATATCAATACCTATATTATTCTAATACACATGCCTATACAGAAAGATAATAGTTTTCAAGGTAATTAACAATTTCAGTACACTTATGCAGCTATGACCTTAACCTTTGAACATATGACATTGGACCATATATCAAAATGATTATCATATCAATACTTACATTATTCTAATATACATGCCTATACAAAAAGTTAAGTTTTCAAGATTATTCACAAATCCAGTACACGTATGCAATATACATGTCTATACAAAAAGCTTATAGTTTTCAAGCTTATGCACAATTTTAGTATTTATAAGCAAAAAATAACATTTCAGGGGCAAAAACTCCTACATGGATTATCATATAGTTACGAAACTTGGTACCTTTTAAAATTTTGTCATAGGAACATTTTAACAATGTTTTGAATTCATATATCTCTTAGTATTTGCAAGAAAACTGCATAAAACACAAATTACGTCATGACCTTGGTTGTAACCTTGACCCTAATTAAAGGTCATTTCAAGAAATAGTCAACTGAAAACCCCATGTTATTATCTGTTTAAATAGCCAAGTTATAACAATTTGAAGCCATTTTATGCAATTTTTTAAATTTAACGCAAAAATGCATTACCAATTTTACGACAAAATTTCACGAAACGAACAAAATATAGGCTAAAGACCCTAGAGCAACTAACTATCACATCTGATTTTTCCCAACATCAGTTTTGGAAAAGATTTGTAAGATTTTTGGACACATAAGTCACCTTGACCTAGTTTTGGTAGTCATGGCAACACCATGAACAAATCTGAATTGCACCGGCCCATATATGCTTCTGACCAAGTATCACTGAAATCTGTCCAGCAGTTTTGGAGAATTTTGAATTCGAAAATAGGTGTTAACGACGCACGTACACACGCATGCACGCACATTCACTCGCCGCGCCATGCCATAAGCTCACATGACCTTTCGGTCAGGTGAGCTAAAAACTTAAAACAGAATCTACCATGATAGTTTTTCTTTAAAATGGCAAAACAAATTGTCACTGTCGTTTTATTAATGGCAGAACTTCAGCAGTAGATCATTTATTTTCTATCATTTCATTTGATTTTTCTTCTTCCATGGTTGTATACATCTCAATATTTACTGATTTCATACTTCTGCGAAGATACCTGAAACAAAGTATATTAAATTATTTTATAAATAAACATGCATTTAAAATTTAGTCTACTTTTAAAATTCATTTTGCTTTTTCAGATTTGTTTAGGCCAGAGTTCTGATTTCAACTGGCATAAAATTATCAATATTCATCAGTAAACTTATGAAAAACGTTTAATAAAAACAGTACCCTTTTATCTGTAAAGGTGGGAGGGGGCTCAATACAAGAGTAATCTAGTCACAAAATTACAGACTGAGAGTGCCTCTCAACACCTAGGCTTGAAGCCTTCTGGGGTAGATTAAAATGAACGAGAAAGAAACGTGTTTGAATTTCACTTCCCAAAGGTTTGTGATTTTACCTGGGAGCTCTGGTTTTCTCAAAATTTAAATTAATTTTTGGCATTTAACACCATAATCCATTTCTACATGGGGGCTTCGGTGGCCGAGTGGTTTAAAGTGCGTGCTTACGGATCACAGTGCCTCTCACCGCCTGGGTTCGAATCCCACCCAGGACAGATCCTAGTGTGAGAAAGTTTGCAAGTTCGCTTGCCAAAGGTCGGTGGTTTTCTCCGGGCACTCAGGTTCCCTCCACCATCCCAGAACTGACCGCCTTGAAACAAGTGAAAAATTCTTGACTTGGGCGTAAAACACCATTACTCCACTCTCCACTCTACTTCTACATATTTTGAGGAAGTATAAATAACATAATTTTAAAAGTTGCAAGTCATACATTATCTAAATTTTTACTTTCTTTTTTATAACATCATTGGTAACTGTTCTACATATGTTATAAATAGCTGTTATTTCTCTGATAGAATCAGTTATTGAGGTAAAGTGCTTTTAAATATGGAGATTCTGGACTAAACACCAATACCGTAACTACCTATGAGGCAACTACCTCGGTAAAAATTTAACCAAGTACTCTTTCTCACAGAAGTCATGTTTGAGAGAGAGAGAGAGAGAGAGAGAGAGAGAGAGAGAGGGGGGGGGGGAGAGAGAGAGCTCCGATGGTCGTCATTATTTTCCGGGATGTGATTGGGTTGCGATCATTCCAAGTAATATATCATTATGTTAAAATTTGGACGATGTAAAACATTGAGACTGTTGGTACTGTATGTTATTATATATATAGATTGATCTTCAATCCTTGCCTCGGTTTATTTAAGGGCCTAGTTACGGTACTGAACATTGATAGACTTGAACCACACTTAATAAAGTAAAAAACATATTAACATGGTTTGTTTGAAGATGTTCATCTAATTGGTCACTTTTTAATCGTTTAATAACTGAATTCATTAGCAAACAATTATGTGACACCTTAAGTCATTAAAAAGAAAAAAAAACAGTTAAGGCAAAACAAAATGAAATGAAAAGTATGCTGCTTTTCTTATGCAGTATCTTTAGTTGCAACGTTTTCAAGTTGGACTAACAACTGGTTCTATAGTGTAAAGTATGTGAGAAAATTGATTGTGTGCCTTTATCAGAAAATGAAATGAATTTAGGATTAGCTGTTTTTCTGGTCAATAAAACAAAGGGATTATTGTCATAAGGTATCTATTTGGCCCATAACACTGAATAGTATACAAAAATCGAAACAGAAAATTACAATGATTTCCAAGCTCCAGTTTTCACAACCATTGTTTAACAAAGTTTTTCCTTGACTTAAATTTAGTGATAAAAAGATTTATAAATTATTATTTTATTGATTTATTTTTTAACTATAACAAAACTACAAATTTTGTAAGCTTGTAAAAATTTTCAGAAAGATATCTTAATTTATTGAAAACAATATTATTAATAAAAGCATTAAGATTTCAAATATGACAGATTTAAGTAAGATAAATGCATTATTATTATTTTTTATTTAATATTTTTTTATTTATTTATTTATTATTATTTTTTTTAATATTTATTTTTTATATTCTTTATTTTTTAATATTTATTTTTTATATTTATTTTTTTTTAATTTTTAATTTTTTTTTTAAATATTTATTGATTTATTTATTCTATTTTTTTATTTAATATTTATTTATTTATTTAATATTTATATATTTATTTAATTATTTATTTTATTTAATATTTATTTATTTATGTTATTTTTTATTTAATATTTATTTATTTATTAAATTTTTATTTAATAATTATTTATTCATTTATTAATTTTTTTTAATTTTTTTATATAATATTTATTTATTTATTCTATTTTTTTTAGTTAATATTTATTTATTTTATTATTTATTTATTTTGTAATATATATTTATTTATTTTTTTATTTATTCATTTACTTATTTATTCATTATTTATTTGTTTATCTATTTATTTATTTTATTTTTTTGACAAACTTGAATACAAATGTTATAATATTAAAGTAATCTTCAAAAGCAATGCTTTAATTCTATGATATTTTGAGAAAAAAACAAAAGTAAGATTTTAGATTGACAGATTTAACTTATTTAAACATTTATGTTTAGAAACTATTGTAAAACAAGGAGCTGATATTGTTATATTCTTATACTTACAGTATAACTAGTAATGTTTTAATATACAAGCCAATAGCAAAGTAGAAACATGTACTGCTGTTGATGTTAACTGTAGCTGAATACAAATTGTTGAAGATAAGTGTTGCTATGAATGATGATATACTTTCTACACTGGCGACAATTCCGAATAACCTACCTAACGAAAATATATTAAATAAAAACAACAATGAATTATAGTGGCAAAGATTTCCTGACATTCTTGTAGTAGGGTGATTTAGGAAAACGAAATGTGTTTAACGAACCATGTGTCTTTTTATGTCAGTTATTTTCAGACTTTTGTTGTTTTTGTTGTTGTTGTTGTTGTTGTTGTTGCATAAATTGATTTTGTTGCTTAACGTTACATCAGCAATATTTCATCTATTCACGACAAGAAATTGTTTAAATAATGTCTAAGGATTAATAGCGAAAGCCACGTGTGGGATTAGTATATACTTATATATATCGCGTATTATACTTATGTTGTTCGAATTTAAAACCCTCTGCTCTCGAAACATGCGCTCTTCTGCTATGCTATCGAGGTATTTGCTAGGTGGGAAGCGATATCTCAAATTTCAAGATCTTGCATATGACCCTGCTGGAGCTCGAACCATAAGCTTTCCTCCTCGAGGCTATCTTTCTAGCACTCACCATCGAGGCAGTGTGTAGCTGCATTAACTAATTCTAAGTATATATATGTATGTTTTTCAAATTCGTTGTGTTACTCTATTAAAGATTGATGTTTATGACAAAGAAAGACACTGAAGCAGTTGTTTGTCAATTTTGAGATTATTATCTGATAAATTGTAAATAGTTTATCATCACTTTGCTCAACAAAACTGTAACTGAATTAAATGTAGGTCAATGTGACACCTATTTTATTCTCCTGGGTTAAGTTTAAATTCAAGATTTTAAATACGTTGTTTTTTCTTTTGATACTATATTGCAATCAAGTCTTAAAATGTAAAACGATAATTCGTTTTGTTCAATGAAAATAAACTGGTGCATTTTACACATATTCTGTGTTTCATCGACTTGCTTATAGTTTACTGTTAAGATTTCAAATATCTAACATAAACTAATTAAAATTTGCAAAAATGAAAGAGAAATTATTTGATAGCAAAAATGCGACTGAATGAGCATCGATTAAATGATGCAAAATTGTTTGTTTTATCAAAATTAAGATTGTATAGTATTAAATAAAGGTATTTTACGCACCAGTCACTAATCTAATCGTGGTGATCAGTGAAGGAAACCGGAGCGTCTGGAGTAAATTTTTGGCTAGTAAACTAACACTCTCACATATAGATCTGTCCGAGTAAGATTCACTCTTAGGCGGTTAGTGGGCCTAAGGGCGCGTTTAAGGCAAACGAGACCCTTACTAAAATTAAGAAATTAGCATATGACCATTGGGCAGCAATGAGAAAATACAATACAACAGCCATTAACATTTAAGTAATTCTTTATACAAAACTCTTGGAACTTGAGATTACAATAATATGAATTTGAATGACCAAACATAATTAAAATATAAAGATAATTAAAATGGACGATGTTTCATACAATGTGTCTTACCTTGCTCCCATTTCTCAACTAAACTTGACATGAGTGATCTTACAGCTATGGATGGAAACCTTGATAAAATTGCCAAAACAGCAACTGAAAAGTACATTGATAAAGAAAAACATAATTTTAAATCCAGTTTGAAATTTTGTTTTAAAACACCGTAAAAATACAAACTTTTAAAGATACCAGGCTAAGCACCAATAAAATTGCGATTTTGGGTAGATACCAATACAGTTCAAAACGCGACCGGTTAACTGAAGGATAATTTCATCTTTTCGAAAAACAATCTTGAAACGTAAAAGTGACAAATAAGATTATTTAAACGAGAGTTTTGTGTTTCACTAAAAATCGAAAACAGCTGCGTTAAGTAATTTTGAAATTAGGTAAATTGTTTTTACTTTACGTGGTGTAAGAATAAAACTTGCTTTTATATTGATATCATAAATAGGAAACTTTTCATAATGCAAATAATTAACACGCTTACCTAAAAATACTTGCCATGTATAAGCAGCTAGAGCTAGTAATAGCAGCCCAGCTATCTTTGATAAAAGACCAGAGACAGCTAAGGAACTATCTTCAATATTCGTCAACCGTCTAAGCAATGGCAGAAAGACCTAATACTGCGACAGAAGAAGTAAAATGTCCCAAAGCACTATTGTATCCAAAAATTGTCTGTGACCAGTTGAACTTCGGTAACTTCATGTATAAATAAAATATATCGCCTTGTCCTAAATTAATAAAACGGATATGATTGCCAGATAAAAAAGATGAAAAGTAATACGGTTTTGTATAAAAAGGTATAAAAATCTGTTTTTATGTTGACTGAGATGAAACGTCCATTTGTTTTGTTTTACTTTCCCAGTTAAAACGGATATTTATATATCTGGTTAATTAATGCGTTTTATGTTTTAATGCCATTACTGCTTACAAATAAATTGTTGATTTAAAAATATTGCAAGCCTGCTTATCAGGCTCTTAGAAACTTTATGGCCACCATCAGAATATTGATGAAAAGTCTAATGTCACCGTATCAGAAATTATTCAAGATTTACTTGAAGTCCAATAGTTCTTTCATACTGAATTGGGATTCAAACATGGCGTCTCTAGCTTAAAAGACAGAAGGTGTTTACTCCTCCGAAGCACCCTACTTCTCTGGTTGAATCTAACGTGTATTAACTTTGCTTTTCAAGCAAGAAGGATTAAAACGTGAGCAAAAATGTTTTCTTAGTTTTTTATTAAGCATTTTTTTTAATTTTGTTTTGTTTTGAATATTTTCTACGATGTGTAAGGCTTTATTTCAAATTTTGGATATACATGTATATATCATCTATACATCTCTGATATAATAAATTAAAAACTCTAATTATACCTTAAAACTTTACAGTCATTGGACTGTTAGTGGACAAAAAAGATTTGCATTCTATACAGAAGTATAGTTAGATTAGGCTTTATTTGGCACACGAGCAAGACGTATTTGTCTTAATGATAAACTTTTTCTCTTTTTTTATCCCTTCACTTTGTTTTTTAATATTATGTCATTAACGGCTTCGGTCTGAGTATATCAAACAAAAAGATGGTGAACTCTTCTATAAAAGAGATATCTTTTTGATTAAAGAAGTTTATTTGTATTGACATGCCTTAAAGTATTGATAACTTTCAATGTTTAACTTGAACTCCAAACTATCACGAAACCAAACAGGAAGAATTCCTTCTTATATTGACCAATCAAATAGTCTAGCACTTGGTTGAACTCAGTTCCATTATGAAATCCAGAAGGAAGTGTTTGTACTAACATATGACTAGTTAAATGGTGTTGCGTATCCTACTTATCTATATCATCTATACTGTAAACAAGGTAACCCAGAAACATTACTTACCAACTGTGCATATTTGGAGTAAGAATATAACATAGACTAACATAAACAAATGTCTATTTTTCTTGTTGGCTCTGTGTGTTGATACACATAACCATACATCTTTAAATGATGTCAATATTTCAGAACAAAATGAATCCCTCTTCTGTGGCAGGTGACCTTCCATGTTAGTAACGTCCTTGACAAAAATTATCGTATACGACAACGCCAGAATTTGTATTCCGAGTACAAATGAGAAAACAAATGTAAAACTGGTATTATCCAGCATAACCCCAGAGATCAATACTCCTAAAGTAGCTGACAGAGAAATCATAGCTTCTGTTATTCCAATTTTAACTGTTCTGACGTCATCTGATGACGTGTGACCTATATAGCTATAGATCGCCATCATCAAAGCAACATATCCTCCAGCAAAACCACTAAGAAGATTTCCAATCAACAAATACGGATTTGCTATTGATGGTAAATTGGAAATTATTAGGTTAGATAGTGTGTATAACATGCTTCCAACTATTGGGATTATAATAGTTATTTTACGTCCTTTTCTGTCACTCCACGGCGCTAGAAAGAACGAAACGGTCAGAATCGACGGTACAGAATAGGCAATGTTTGTGTACATAATCCAAGACGAAGCCTCTGATTGAACCTGTTTGTCTTCAATCTTATATGTTTTATTAAAAAGGTGTTTACATATGGTATCGTTGTGGAAGGTCAGTTGACAGGTTCTTCTATAAATCAATGCTTGGTAATTTGAGTACTGTAGAAACGAAGCAAGCATGTATAGAAACATTATCGGTTCAACTGTTATTTTCTGGAAAATGTCTTTAATGGATTGTCTGTTCATTGTGACTGAAATCTTGTGAACTACAATAAAAAACAATTATTTATTATTAGCATTTTTGTAACTGTTTTCACATATTTCATTTGACACAGGGTTTTTAATGAGTTATTTAACGATTGAACTGTTTTAAAATGTTGTTCATTGTCAATATGAATGCAAAAACTTTGCAAGCAAACTTAATAACGCGCCAAAGGATTAGTTTGCCTTTCAAAGTTTTTGCATTCATATTAACAATAAACATCATTTTTAAACAGATCAATTGTTATATTTTCGTTAGAATTTTTTATAAAAATTATTCACTGATTTTAAGACTAAAAATTCCCTTTCGTAACACATGCACACCGGAAGTCCTGAGTCTTATGTTAGGGTCAAGGGGTTTAATTTTTTTTAAATATCGAAACAAGCGCCTGTGTATTGTAGTTCCGGATTGTATATTGCATTTTATATGTATTGATACATGAAGTCACATTGCTTTTGTGATTTTTAGCCTATATGAACGCAAATGCTCTCAAGCGTGGAGCAATAGGGGTTTCACACGGCAAAGTAAAATATATGTTTATGGTAGGTGGGTGATTTATTTTGGTAAATGTACACGCTTTTGGGACTATTGGCTGTTGTTAAATCTGTGGTAAGGGTCCTCCAAACTGACAAGAAAAGAAAAGATTTCAAAACAATTAAGCAGAACGTGTCAAAAATATTGATCTGAACATTTATCACCCCTGGTATGATTAGACATGTTCATCTATTAGTCAATAGTGGTCATTATGACACAACTTGTCCTTTACCACAAATGACTAGATTTATCTTAGCAGTTTTGTTTAAGTGACATTATAAAGGATTGATTTCAAGATTTCTTAATCACCACAGAATATATAATTAATGAATATCATTTTGTCAAAATAACTAAAATCAGTTTTAAAGTAATTTAATTAGGTTTCTTTTTATCTATTTTTCATTGTTTTTATTATTATTATCATTATTATTATTATTAATTTTTATTAATGTTACTTTCTTTTTTTTTCTTTTTTTAGGGGGGGGGGAGGGACGTTTTCTTGTTTCTTAGATTCGTTCTGTCGTATGGGTTGTCCATTGTCATATGTTTTTCTTTAAAAATAATTTAAAATTTGTTAAATGTCTTGTGGTAAAACGTTGAATCTAGGAGACTTAGTATAAAACACAACAATGAAGTGGCCATGAAATTCTGGAGGCGTGTTTTTCCCAAACAATTTTTCTGTCAATCACATGAATGCCATCTGATAAAATTTTAATGTAAGCGCCATTTGTCCTCATTTCCGTATTTGTCTTATCTATAATAGTGCAGTGTTATAAAATCTGAATCTCTAAATACAAACCATTCACCACAGAAATGGTACTGGGATTCCTTCTGCTTTCACTTCTCTCCACCGTCGCGGAGAGCGCATCAAAGGCAGAAGTTGAGCACTTTATACAAGAGGTAAGGTATTTATATCTGTATACATATGGTGGCTTATTTCTGACATCTATGGTGGCTTATTTCTGACATCTATGGTGGTTTATATTATATCTGACATCGATATATTTTTAGTCGACAAAAAATTATCTCAACATGTAGACTTAATATTTGACAAGTCGAGATAATATCATGAAAAGTTGTGATACCAAAATAAAAAGTTGAGATATATAACATATATATCAACTAAAATTATGTCGATGTCAGAAATAAGCCACCATAGCATACAACAACTCTCGATTCATTGTCGCCAATTGTTTTGTCAGATTGTAACGTTGTTTAAGGGCGATTTCAAATTCAAACATTCTCAGTTAAAAAAGTATAAAAAAAACAAGCAAACTTTTTTTGGATAGTTTTTAAATTTTTTAAAAGTAAAATATCGCATACTTTTTTAAATGCATTTTATTAATCTTCATTTCATCATTATTTCGTTTTTGAAATACCGCTCACTAAATCTTAGAGTCAGGATTCTGGCACATAAAATAACTTCGTATATCACGATGAAAGTCCCGGTTGTAAAATATCACCAGTTAATTCTTACTTGGTGCGACTTGATTTTTTTCAGAATCCGTGAACTGTATTATGTTGAAACCTTGTTTAATTGACACTGTTTTCCATTAGAAAAAAAGAGCACAAGTATACCAGGCGTTTTGTGCTCAAAGACCTGCTTAAAGAACGCTTAATTCTCGGGTTTTCAAATTACATCGTTTGTCATTAACAAGGGTTATGTAGAAAGCACCAATCAAATTTGCCATACTTCTGATGTCAACCTATCTGATTGTTCTTTTTAACCTACTACGACGGCATATCATTAAGAATACAATCTCTCTCTCTCTCTCTCTCTCTCTCTCTCTCTCTCTCTCTCTCTCTCTCTCTCTCTCTCTCTCTCTCTCTCTCTCTCTCGGAATACCATGTAAATCTTTTTCGAACTATTGTTTTATTGTTTCATGTTTAAACTTTTTGAAATTGATAATTTCCATTAAATAATCATGTAAAGGTATTGGTCAAATATGATTCTTTTACAAACAATTTTAAAAAAATTAACATGTACCGAGATTGGAAGACACGAACTGTTTTGGCTAAAAACGAAATTTTTACAGTTTTGGATAGGTATAAACCTTTTGTTAAAAACAAACGAGTAACTGCAGTGAACAAAAAACCCCACAATTTTCTTAATCGTAATAATCGTTTTTGCAATAGACAAACAAAAGACAAGATTTATTAAAAGTGATATGATAAAGAATCGGAAAAAGTAGACAAAACTTGAAAAAAGAGAATTCAAATTGAAAAGACAAAAACATTGATAAACGGATACTTCAAATAATTTGAAAATTACTCTGAAGAATGATTTTGAAAATACTCATTTAAAAATGATCAATTACAAAAGTCATCTTGTTATATCTTATTGGAAAATCACTTATAAAAATTGTCATTTTTTAAGAATTGGACACATCAAAACATCCACCAGCACGTTAAGCGGTCTTAAGCCAGCCGAGCTTTTGAAATGGTGAAGCGTGCATCCGTCCGACCGTGCGCAAAGTTTGATCATCTCTAAAATTACTTGGTCAAACGAAATTTGTGATGGAAGGTCCCTATGTAGAGTAGTTTAAAGTTTGTACCATTCAACTTTTTATAGCATCCAAGATGTCTGTCGTTGTTATAAAAAGCAAAACGTTTTAAATGGCCATTACAGGTTTATCTATCAACTGATTTATTTCAATTTTATTATATAGGGAGATAGCCATTAAACAAATTTTTAATATGTTTTCCTCTCGCATTTATAATTAGCTCGTAATTCGCAGAATATGGAATAAGCGGCTATAATTAGCTAATTTTCTGAAACTACTGGGTCAAACGAAACCAAATTTGGCATGGTTGGTCCCTAGGTAGAATGGATAAAAGTCTGAGTAAATAAATAAACTTTTGCAGCATCCGAGATGGCCACCGTTACTATAAATAGCAAAAAGTCAAAGTTATTTTTACAAGTTTATTTATTAATTGATTTACTTTAAATGTAAAGAGTAAAGAGATAACCATAAAACATTTTCAACTGATATGTCTTTGCATGCATAATTAGTTCATGATTAGCGGAATATGCAAATAAGCTGCTATAAATAGCTGGTTTTTTGAAAATTGTTTCGTCTGAAAGTAATGTGCTAAACGAAACCCTATATTTAGTTTGGAAAATTTCTAGGTGGTGTAGTTTAAAATTTATACAAATCAGTTTCTTGTAACATGCAAGATAGCGGCTGTTGATAATAAATAGCAAAATTGCTAAATGGCCATTACAGGGTTATTCATCAACTGATTTAGTTTAAATTTGATAGAGAGTAGAGAGCTATCCATTAAACTTATACATATGTACATGTATAACAGGTTTTTCCCTCACATGTATAATTAACTAATTTTTATCGGAATATGCAAATAAGCTGCTATTATTAGCTGATTTTTTTTAATCTCCTCTGTTATTGCTGAGCTAAATGGAAGCAATTTTGGCATAGTTGGTCCCTAGATGGAGTAGTTTAAAGTTAATACAAATCAGCTTCTTGTATATCTTTTTTGCGATATGGCTGTCCTTGCTGTAAAATGAGATGCAATTTGTTATTTTGATTTGATATTTATTAAGATAGGTATGTTCTAAAACAGACTGTTTTTTCTTAAATCTCAATAGGAAATCAGCGCCAACCTTTTTCGTTAAACATTTTAGTCGCGCTATTTATTCAACGAAACTAGATTTGCATTAGACAATTACAAAAATATTCACTCCATTGTATATGTAAAAATGCTGAAAAATTTCTGTTTAAACGACGTTTTCCTCGACTTTTGAGACCTAAATTTTTCAAAACAATTTGTTGTAGAGTACGGATTATTCAGTAAGCTGATAAATGACCACAATGCTTATCTTGTAATATAAGTAAAGGAATGGGACACGTGTACTCACATATCTTCGTGCTTATTATCGATCCTCCTAACTTCCTAGTGTTATATATATATATCTGTTACATTTATCTATTACTGTAACGTAACTTGTCGATCAGGTGAAAAGGTTATCATTAAGTATTTTGACTAAAGTTCACCAAACAAACTGATAAACTTTATGTTAAGCATACGTTATTTTAATCGTATGTTTCGTTTTCTGTTGAAAAACAAAACAAAACAAAACAAAAACAGAAAATAATTAAATAAATAAATAAATTACGAAAAAGAAAATAGCAGTTTTTTAATTATAGGTATGATATTTTTCAAAAATAGGTAGTATTACAATATAAATAGGTTTTTTTTTTTTTTTTTTTTTTTTTTTTTTTTTTGATTGGTTTGAATTGGTCCAAAACTGATGGAAAAATGTGATGTCACCAGCTAAGTGAATTAGAGGTCTTGTTACAACAGAATCACTGTATGATATAATAACGAGATTTCTGACAATGTATTTCAGACGTTAGGATGTTATCATCAAAACCCAGGTCTCTCTGTAGCCGTCGTCAAAGATGGAAGGGTAGAAATAGCTGAAGGATTTGGTTTTGCGGATTTGTCAAGTCGACGCCAAACAAAAAACACAACATTGTTTGGTTTGGCCTCTTTAACACGCTCTTTTTCAAGTTTGGTATTACTAAAACTGCTTAAAGACCACAAGTAAGTGCAAAATGAACACTTTAGCACATTTTACAGCTTTACATTGACATCCAACTTGGAATATGACGTTGCTAATATATAATTAGGGTTGAATTTTTTTTAAAAATAAATATTACCATATATATATATATATATATATATATATATATATATATATATATATATATATATATATATATATATATATATATATTTAAGGATTCTATTCAGGGGTACAGAAAAATCTGAAGCGTTGCTGATTGTTTTGTCTCATTTTTAAGCTTGACTGTATTCACAAGACCAGCAGACATACTAGGGAATGAATTCCGGTTTAAGGACGATGAAAGGAATAGATATGCGACAATACGAGATCTTCTGGCTCATACATTAGGGATAGCTTCACACAACTGGATGCGTTTTGATCCTACGTTGACAAGAAGTAATCTTAAAAGGTAAATTTATTTCATATTGACAAAATTAGCTAACATTTTGTGACATAAAGAAAATCGTTCACTTTTTTACCCCGAACTTTTATTAATAATCTATATTTCTTTATAAATTTAAATTATTCGAAGCAATGATGACAATGAATGTAGGGAGGTTGTGAAAGTGTAAACATGTTTGATGAGATTATTAACCTATCACTGTAATGAAAGAAATTATTATCCAACCAATGTGATGACAAAATTATTAACCAATCACTGTAACGAAAGAAACTATTTTCCAACCAATGTGATGACAAAATTATTAACCAATCACTGTAATGAAAGAAACTATTATCCAACCAATGTGATGACACAATAATTAACCAATCACTGTAACGAAAAATTAATATTCAATACACACACACACATACACACTACAAACATATATATATATATATAGAGAGAGAGAGAGAGAGAGAGAGAGAGAGAGAGAGAGAGAGAGAGAGAGAGAGAGATGGGGGGGGTAAATATTATCCTTTTTTTGCGTGTATATTGTAAATATCTTCATGCGAGGTCACACTTGTCCTCAGTTCCGCAAAACGGCATTTTATTTAGATTTTACAATGTAAACAGTTAATTAAATCTTGCTCACAAGCGTTAAAAGACGTATCTTTTAGATAAACCTCATATAGCTTCTTCATATTCTTATAATCTCAGTTCACAATTGAACACAAACATAACATACTAATGATCGATTAGTATTGAAATTTAAAATCTTTTAGGTGCATACATGTAGTTTTGTCCAACGCTTTAATAAAATAAACTTATAATTAATATCTTAATTTTATGGTATCTGTAATTGCAATTTATCATTACCAATATTTAAATTATTCACTTATTGGTTTTGACTGCAATATGTCACTTAAATTCTTATAATATGAAAACCACCTGCAGAACATCTTGTTGCATCTTAAAATGAAAAAAAATGTATATTGCATGTATATAAACATAAATATTCTAATAAATATATTTTCATAAATCCAGATCTTATTACTTTACCTGACCCCAGTTTCACAATTATTCATTCAATTGAGTGTACTTAAACTTCAACTTAAATTAGAAATATTTGAATGCCAATTCGCAAGACATTGTGTAACTAAAATTGAATATCAAATGTTATGTTAACGTTTTTAGTGTAGCTTTGTTAAACAAAACAGATATTGTCTCATAAAACTTTTTTTTCTAAATATTTATGACAGAAAAATAGGAATATTTGAGTTGAGTGTATACTCAAGTGAGTGAACGAGATTGAAACTTGGGTCCGTTTTTTCCAAAAAAAAACTTACCTTCTTGAGTCGAAGAGTGTTCGACTGAACTCAAGAAAAAGGCTTATCTCAAGATGATTTTATCTCTTTTAGTCGTATACGATATTTTGACGCCATCAAACCATTTCGAACTGCTTTTGTTACCAACAATTTAATGTATGGAGTTATAACTGAAATTGTTGAAAAACTTTCTGGCAAGACATGGGAGGAAAATGTAAAAGAGATTCTTTATGATCCAATTGGCATGACTACTTCAAAGTTTCTCACAAAAGTGAGCCAACAAGCCGATGACATAGCAACGGGTTACAGTCCAGATGATGAAACGGGAGACATTGTCGTTTCACCATTTGCTATTAATGAGTAGGTATTTTAACGTTATATATAAATATCACAGTTTAATGTCAAAACAAATGTTGGTTGTAGTTAAAGTTTCTCATCGGGAGCGAGCTCACGGATTACAGCGCCTCCCACCGCCCAGGTTCGAATCCCCCCGGGCAGATCGTAGAGTGTGAAAGTTTGTTATTTTGCTTGCCGAAGGTCGGTGGTTTTCTCCGAATTCCCAGGTTTTCCTCTACCGTTCCAAAACTGACAGCTTTGATATAAGTTGAAGAATCTTGAATGTGGCGTTAAACACAATTACTCCACTTCACTCACATCATCGGGAAGATGCTGGTGGACGATGAAGTACAACTCTGGTTATTGTATTTAGCAAGCACGTGCTAAGCGTAAGACAAAATAAAAAAAAGAAATGAAATAAGAACACATATTTATGAATACTTATAAATAAACTCTGAACTTTGAACGGGCACTGAAAATGGTGTTAAATTGAGAATTTCAGAAATGACATTTAGAATAAAGGATGATTCTTATAAACGAGCAAAAACATCCGCATATTTAATTATAATTATTACACTTGTAAAAATCATTTGGATATTTTTGAAAACAAAAACAAATAGTATCAAAATGAAGTGATAAACAGTACTTAATTTTTACTACATACGATTTAAAATATCGCTGTCCCTAAACATAAACAAATTTTTATGAAAACATATCAATCGTTTTACACGATATACATATAGAGCACGTTATTTCGTCAACGATTATTACAACAAACCTCGAAGTTGCGTGTAGGGGTGTTCCGAATGTGTAACCTTGTTTTTCGCAGCGTAACGTATTTTACAACAATATGAACCCCAGCGTTGTCTGTAAATTGTTTTGGAACCTTTTTTAAAAATTTAGAATTATCTAATAATAATGTGGTTTATTATGCCTTTATTCCAGTTTATATATATATATATATATATATATATATATATATATATATATATATATATATATATATATATATATATATATATATATATATATATATATATATATATAAACGGTTATATAAATTGAATGAAGTTATGACGGACTATAAATTTGGAGTGTGGATATGTTGATGATGTAGGTTTCAAATTCAATGTTTCAATTCTATATAAATGAGATATAACATAAATATAAGAATCCCATGTTACAATGTTGTTGTTTTTTTTTAATTAATTATTTATTTATTTATTTTATGATTTGTTATTATTTTTTATTTATTTTTAGGTTTTGGGGTGAGCTGTGTGGATCTACATGTGTAATGAGTAATGCTGTAGATATGGCAAAGTGGATGAATTTTCATCTTTCTGGTGGTAAATCAATGACCGGTACCCAGGTGTACGACGGAGATATGTTGAAAAGTAGCTATAAAGCACATAACATGATTGTCTCGTCAACCATGAAAACATATTTTACTCAACCAAAAGTACCAGTAACGAACAGTGTCAGTAATTACGCATTTGGATGGCAAAACGGATTTTACAGGGGCAAGTTTTTCAAGTGATTTCTGGAGCTAAACATAACAGAAATCTTTTATTTTGAAGACAAAAAAGTATATACAAGTAGTGGTAGGTCGACGTCCTTAGAAGCAGTTGTAGATTGTACGTTAAACAAAGTTGGGTTACTTCAAAGTATTTTTGTTAAATGCATTTAACCAATTTACAAAAAAAGCTTTCTAACAAAAGTAAAGTCCTGGCTACACTTCAGAAATACATGTACATGTATGAAAAGTAAAACGGGGTCATTGCATACTAATTTGTGTTAATAGTATCAATGTACAAAAATATTATAAAGGGGGAGATAATTATGTTATTTTTAGCTTTTTTATATACTGGTTACAAATATCCTGAATTTATTCCGTAGTTAGTATAGTTACCCAAAAGTTGTATTTCAGATTTATCACGGTAGATCAAGGTCAGATGTATAATTTCATATGCAACTGCAATTTTGAAGTGGAAGCATATTTTGCAAAACTGCTGCAAAAACTGCCTTTTTAAGAATTACGAACTTTGTGAGTTGTTTTAATAGCAACAAACGAACATATTGAGGAATAAAATCATTTCCATGATGAGGTAACCCATGTCATATGTCATAAAAAAGGTGATCACGTTTGCCGAAAAAGTTAACATCCTTGAACAGAATGGCTCAATCATATAGATTAAGTTTAAATAAATTTAATACACTATGATTGTACAATACGATAGCCTTGAGCTTGATTGGATACTACTCATAAGAGACTATGATTTTTTTAAATTATATAATAGTTTGTAAGAAAAATTATATCAAAGTTTTTATTCGGATTCATTTATTTATATAAGCCTCTTTTCCGTGAGTATTATATCACTGTTTTATTTTATTTTAGGCTTACCTATCCTTACACACACAGGAACCACATGGGGATATACGTCAAAAATAACACTTATCCCAGACAAAAATATAGGAATATTTACAGCACTGTCCGGACAAGATGACCACTTTATCTACAGAACAACACTTCATAATTATTTATCTGATGTGTATCTTGATATTCTCCCATATCTTAACAAGTCCAGTGTCTGTTCATACCCACAACCATGGTTTCCGAAACCTCCACAAAAATCTGAAGCAGCTTTTGCAAAAAATCTCACACCGACACATACACTGCAGACTTACACTGGTAAATTTGCCAACCAGCCGTATGGTTCGTTGTCATTTACTGTAAACAATACGGCTAATAGGCTTATGATGGAGTATGGCATTGGAAAATGGCTACTCTACCCACAATCCAAACCAAATGAATTCGCGGCCGAAGGTATTGGAATAATCAACAAATTGTTGTTCATCAGCAACATTGTCTTTCAAGAAAACAATGGCTTAATTGACAGAGTAAAAATCACAGATTTTGAGTTCAATGACCCTCCAATTTTCCACAGAGATTCACCTGTAAAAGGCAACAATATCAATATTGTTGGATAAATATAATATGAATTGCTGTGTATAATACTTAAATTGCTTATTAAAAGTAAACAGCATTTAAGTCCACAGTTGATTTAATTGAAATGCAAATACTTGTTTATTCGACAACATACTAGTTTAACAAGGTAGACATCCTCGGTGGATCATTAGTATTATTCGCTTCGAGAGATTAGGCTATAACATAGAACAAGATTTGAGACAATGCTTACTTGCCTGGCCTAGGCATTAAGTAGAACAAATGTCCTGCTGGTTCACTTCGTAATAGGAGTTGAGTTGAGTAATGGTGTTTAACGTCCCAGGCAATAATATTTCACTTATATCGAGACGTCGCCAGCTATAGGCGGAAGTGCAGAAATTTTGCCTGTGCGTTGCGCTGATAGCATTATACAGCAGGGTTCTTTATCGTGCCACGCCTGCCATGACACGAAACCTCGTTTATTTTAAGTTCCCATCCGAAAGAACCGTGACTTTCATTTCATAATGCCGAGTGCTTGGCGACAGAACAGTCACTACCCACTTTCAAGTCTTGGGTCAGACCCAGCCGGGATTCGAATCCACGACCTTCCACTTACGGAGCGAGCACTCTACCAACTGAGCTACCGCAGTTCACCCTGTAATAGGGGTATGTGACAGGGGATTGGTATTCTCGTCTGGGTCAAAAACTAAATGGACTAGCATTGTTTAAGGAGATAAATGGAAACATTATCAAAAAAGAACACGAATCTTTAAAAAATCTATTTTTAATTTGTTTTAAAATCAAATTTCATATCTTCATTTATAACTGATAGAGGGATCAATTTGACTCTAGTGAAGTAATATTTGAAACAAGCTTCGAAAATGTAAAAAATTACTTTATTCTGTATGTCTGTACATGTACTTTAAATTAAATCACACTTGCGTTAGAAGGCTAACAAACTGCCGAGTTAGCGCCAGATAATACCTTATCGGTTTCGGAAATACAAATGATCTTTATAATCCGATGTTGTATAAATAATTACTTACATCTCTGCTTTAGAATTTATGAGTTGAAGTTTCTTTTTGTCTTTTTGGCTTTTTTATATCACCAGAAATAAATCCAAGCAATGCGTGATACAAAATCCACATTTGAAAGAAGAAAATTTAAGAAGGTTCCAAAATCCTTTTAAAGGAATAGTTTTTTATCCAATACATAAAAATAACTAATTATTTTGTTCTTTACAGATGTAATATACATTTTTCATTTCAAAGCAAAAAAAGCGCGTTTGATGACATCAGAACTACATTTGTTCTTCCTTGCACAAATCCCCATTTGTCTTACAAGTCTTCTTTTGAATGTCTTAATTTCACCTGTAAAAGATTAAAAGGTTGATTAATTAGTAAAACATGAGCATGTAAAATTCACCTACACATTTACGTCACCGACAGGTTTACTGGGCGCAATAAAGCTTTTTATTCTGTTCAACTATGTTATTCCATACTTGATAGATTTGCACCTCAGTGACCTTTGATTTTCTTTTCCCTATTGATTCATGAATTGAAATGGGCCTTGGTGACCGAGCTGTTTAAGACGCGCGCTAACGAAAAACAGTGTCTGTAACCGACTAGGTTTAAATTTTGCAGAACTCCGGTTTCCTCCAATATTGTCAAAAGTCTGACTGGATATAAGTGACAGAATCTTGACTAGGACGTAAACACCTTTTCTCTGGACATTTCATTCTAGATGTATCGGCGGGGGCACTTATCAGTAAAGTATATATTCTTGATGTGTAATTTGTCTCGATCGTAGAAGCTACGGTAGAGGTGATTGATCCTACATCCGACGATTGTCTGTTTTTTCTTCTTCGATTTCTTCTTCGGTTTCTTCTTCTTCCTGATAAATCAACGGAAGTATAATTTTTAATTTATCTTGTTCTTGTAAAATTGTAAATTACGATATTTTATCCTGGATCCCTAGGACCGGTCCAAGGGTACAACAAAACACGTGTTGATCTTAAACTCAGTTTATAAAATGTTCTGTTGCACTTTTTCTCACCATTTATAAATTAAGATGTTATGAATGTAATAATTAATCAATTCAACCCCTATCAACTTTTGATGTATTAATCATTAATCGTAATTGTAAATAAAAAGAAAATGAAAACAAAACAAGTAAAATGACCGATGTGTTAAGCACTAATAATTATATTTTATACAAGAGATTCGGAAGGTATGATAAATACACAAATAGAACTACCTACCATTTGCCAAAATATAAAACTGGATCATTAATAAAATTTAGTAGGAATCTTACCCCTCTTTCCTTCAATTCTGTTTCTTCTACAGATTCGACAACATTCACTTCTCTCTGCTCGTAATGCTTTACAGTTTATTCCTTCAGCAACACAGTCTATCCAATTACAGTCTGTATTTCCATTCTTTAAATATTTAAATTTAAAACCGTCTGTCAAATACGACCACTATCATTATCTGTTATACTTTTGTCTTTTTTCTATTTTCAACTTTTTTCAACTGCCTGACCTAATATGTTTATTATAATCTGTTTGCCCGGCTGTTTGTCCAGGTGTTTTTCCATCTATGTAAAATAGTGTCTATAACCTCAAAATCAATAAATGGATTTTGAATGGCTTTAGAACATGTGTATTCTATATTCCAACATGAGACATTGTGGTGCATGCCATAAATTGAAGTGAAGATTATTCCTTTCTGAATGCGGGCGCTCTACCGCACAGCCACCGCGAATGAGTTAAAAGGCACAACAAAAATTGCTTGTTTTTAATTGTAGATTCAGCAATATATTCAAATATTTGCAAGGAAACAAAAAATGCTACATAGAACTCTATCAATTGAAAGGACTTGTGGTACAAATGCTTACCAAACAGAAACATTTTATACATATTGTACAGAAACGCGTTACATACATTTCATTCCTCGACAAATTCAGATTTCAATTAAATCGGTTTTGAAAATGAACACATATCGGCTAATTAAATGATTTAATTATAAATATATATATATATATATATATATATATATATATATATATATATATATATATATATATATATATATATATATATATATATAATCAGTAGACATGTTGGATTTTGGACGGACATTAAGGTAAATTTTTCAATCTTTATTAACCAAAGACCTTCAATAATTAATTTCATCTGAATTGGTCCATAAGTTTAAAAGTATTTAATTCCGTTGATTATTGAAAAAATCACGGTTTTAAAGTACAGGTATGTTTTAAAGAATTGTTATATCTCTTTTTTTAAAAAGTTTTAGATGTGTATGTCCTAAATTGAAGAACGCAAGTTTACAACCCGATTAAAAATATGTCGAGTTTCATTTCGTTTTATTACTACTTCTTACACGAATGGTTTAGTTTTTTCACATGATATTTACCTAATAAACCCCTACTGATGATATAATGTGCTTAGTTTAAACAAACATAATCAAAATAAGAAATATTATTATATAGCAATATATGTTTAATATGAATAATTTTGAGGTGTTAGCGTGCAATATATATGTGTGTGTGTGTGTGTGTGTGTGTGTGTGTGTGAACCTTGTTCCAGTCCAAAGTCTTCCGAATCCATTTTTCATATTGCATACTTTGAAACATGACACTGGCAGAAGATGACATTTTTTCGAAAAAATGATATTCGACTAGTTCTTATATCAATAGAATAGAACTAGTGCAATATTTGTTTTATTTGAGACAAAAATGGTATTGTTAGATGAAACACAAGTAAGAAGCAAATGAAATGTTAATAAAAGGTTATTAAACTTGTATTGTGGAATATTGTGACTATTGTCCCTCTTTGATTCGACATTTGCACTCGCAAGCTCGTAAGTGAATGCAAATGTTGGGTCAACTCGGAACAATATTTTGCAGTATCAGTTCAAAAATCCTATACTATCAATTAACAAGTATGTTAAATTATATAAAAATATCTCCTTTCAAGTATCACAGGATTAAGCTGCCTCTTTTAAATTATGTGTTAAAAACAAAAGACAAAGAAAAACCAAAAACACCAGAAATGTGTTCTAAATGAGTTGTTTTGATTAGGGAGGGTGACAAAAGATTTGTCCTTACCAATCTTAGAGTAAAAAAAATCTATCATGTTTTAGTATGTCAAGTCACTTGCAACTAATTCAGAACAGTTGCAATACATACCCACATTTTCTTTAAAAGCTATCCCGTTCTTTTCAAAGTTTGTAGTTTTAACATGTTTAAATAAAACTGTTATTAAATATATAAAACAAATATAACTGGTCGTCAGTGATAACGTTCTCGCTGTCTCCGTTATTTACTTTTAAAGATAATAAGATATACCCTCTAAGTTTGAGAAATAAACCAAAGAAAATATCTGATTCTGTCACGTGATTTCACCTATAAAGATTGCTTTATTTAGAAATTGTAACATAATAGTTGTATACAGGTATTGATTGATGATCTGATTTACATGACACAAAAAACGTAAATAATCGATTGATTGTTTAGAACAAGTACAATGTGAATATTTCACTTATATTGATAAGTCACCACCTGTAGCTGTATTTGTACAGCAAATTTCTGAGTGTTGGAGTACCCTTTATGAAGCCACTAACTTCTAACGTATCTCGTTCTTTACAATAAGAAATAATATCATAAAAAACTCAAAACTCTTTTTTTAAACAATCAAGTAGCAATTGTTGCCTATTCAACTTATAGTTTTATTTCAGCATTTTTTGAAATTTTTAAATAGTATTTTCATGTGATTCTTTTTTTTTTTTTATTTCTTTTTTGTTTGTTTGTTTGTTTGTTTGTTTAAGGTGCATTAACAAAATTCTGCATTTCAGATTATTTTTAAGTAAAATTAGTTAGTACCTCGATTCTGTCCTAAATCCTTAAACAAAATTTGAAATTGATTAATCGAACCGGGTTAAAGTTCAGACCAAGAATATACTTGTAGTATATAATAACTATTTACAAAGATATTATATAAATTATAATTGCACAAATTGTCCCATGTAACAAAGGTCAAAACGATGCATTGTTTTAAGGTTTTCCATTTGACTAAGAACTTTCAATACAATGCATTTACATTTCATTTAACATGGAGAAACGTATCAATAAATACAATTAAGAAACTACTTAAACTTTGGACTTGATCGCAATTCTTTACAAGAGTTTCTTTTAAATCGAGGAAATGGTTCAAGGATGATAAATGAAACCGGTGTGCTCGATGGCATTCAGCCAGCGAACTGAAAAACTGCTTCACATAGAATCTGTACGGTATATAAAACGTGTGCGAAGAAATGGGTTAGTTTAACCGACTAAAAGTCGCACCAGCAATTCTTCAGCTATACGAGTCGAAAGCAAGTTTATTTATTTCTTGGGATAAATCTAAGAAAGTTGTATGCATGCGATGATCGGCTGTGTAGTTGTTGTAGTGTGATCTGCTTTTTACAAGCCGCACTAAGAGCGTTTATTGATACCTCACCAAGTCGATATGTCAAAGACAAGTATGCCACTTTCCAAGTCACATTATCCTGACATCGGATGAGCTAGTCGACCCTGTCCTCTTAATGCCAACCATCTGACGGGGAAGCAGTATCTCTAATTTGAAAGTCTTATGTAATCCGGACCGAGGTTTGAATTAACGATTATCGTGCTTGTCTTAAACAGAGAAAGTCGCTTATTCAAAAGGGCGAGCTCTAGACTAGAAAGACTCCGTCTCAAGATGTTGATAGAAATTTGAAACAAAAACTCCAATACTGGTTATTTTTTCTTATTTTCGACCAAAGGTTTAAAAATCCTTGAAATGCAATAACATGTTGTAATTTAAAATTTTATGAATAATAATAAAAAAAAAAAAGAAATAGCAAGTATAATAAAGAACAAACAATATCATATCATACGAATACAACTTCATGTACAATGTACGTGGCTTTTATCATTGAAACCAAGAATAAAAGACAAAACTTCAAATATATGGTATTCAGTGGCAATTATGCCAGTCAGACATGTTTTACGATATTCCTTTGCTGGCAAATCCTTAATCTTGTAAATTAAAAATTCTAATGTGCTAATGTCAAAAAAAATAAAATCTTAGGTGTCACCAATCTTATAACATTTATTTATTTAATGATTTGGAGAAAAATTGTCAAAATCTGCAAGATTTAAATTTAAAAAAAAATCTCCAATGAAAATTTGTCAGAACACAATAGTTCATTGATCGGATTCAGAGTAGGTCAATGTTTATTCATATCACTCTGCATTTGAATTGCCTTTCTATTTAACGTTTAGTGGTTACCTATGATTTGTATCCATAATACGTTTTCACTGTATGTTTTGTTGTTTCAGTTGAGTTGAGTAATTATGTTTAAAGTCCCAATCAAGATTCTTTCACTTATTTCGATGCGATCGCTTTTTGGATTGTGGAGCTATTGTGTCAGACGAAAACTACTGACCATCGATAAGCACAATGACCACTTTTCTCAAACTAAGATCTGTCCTAGTAGAATTCGAACCTAGGCCAGATGATACCTTATGGTTTTTAAACATGCAAATGATTCTTTTAAACCTATGCTGCTGCATAAATAATTACTGGCATTTCTACTCTTGGATTTCTGAGTTTAAGTTCCATTTGTCTTTCTAGGTAATAACACAGCACCAGAAATAAGTTAAAGCATACTAAATCCACATTTAAAAGAAAAAAAACTGTACACTTTCAAGATTCTAATTATGATGCCTGTTAAAGCATAGTTTTTTACGCAATACTTAAACAGTTAATTATTTCGTTCATTACAGTTGAAATAAACATTTTTCATTTCGAAGCAAAAAAATGCGCGCTTGATAACCTTAGATCTACATTTGTTCCTCTTTGCACAAATTCCCATTTGTCTTGTAAGTCTTCTCGTGAACGTCTTAATTTCACCTGTAAAAGAGTAAAAGATTAAAAGGTTGATTAATTAGTAATAGCATGTATAAACCGACAGGTTTACTGGGTACAATAAACCGAGTGATTTAAGAAGCGTACTAATGGATTAAAGTGTCTTTTACTGCTTGGGTTCAAATCCCGCTCAAACAGATTCTAGTGTGAGAACGTTTGTCAGTTGGCTTACCGAAGGTCGCTAGTTTTCTCAAGGAACTCAGGTTTCCTTCACCATTATAAAAATCACCGCCTTGATATAAATGACAGAATCTTGACTAGGGCGTAAACTCCTTTAATCAGATGTATAGGGGTACTTACCTGGTACTTCATGTATAGAATTCAAGTCAATTCGCCCCACGGTAAATTCGCCCCCGTCAAATTCGCCCTCACTTTTAACAAATTCGCCCCCATGTCAAAATCGCCCCCACTTCGGGCAAATTCGCCCCCACTTTCAAAAAATTCGCCCCCACGTACAAAAACGCCCCCATTTTTTTTTCTAAACTTCATTTTGTAGTAATGACTTATGAGTTGATTTATGACGACGTGCTAAAGTAGATTCCCCTGGTACCGTGTGCTCTCCATCAGCGACAGAGGTAGTATGTCTAAATACAGTAGCTCAGTTGGCAGAGTAATCGCACCGTAAGAGGGAGGTCATGATTTCGAACCCTATGGTCCAAGACCGCGAAGCACTCAGCATTATGATAGCTGGTGACGTCTTATTATAAGTGAAATACTTTTGACTTGGGAGTTAAACACCATTACTTAACTCAACTCTAAACACTGGAGGCTACTAGACGGCAGTGGAGGGTAGCAATATTTCACTTAAGAAAAGTTTTTATTGATTAATTAAGATATTATCCATACAAACAACAGCTATCGTCTAGTATCGTCTAATAGTTCCATATATTTGTCCAAGTTGAAACTGTGGACAGTTGGTGGTTAGAGGTAAATAGCAATTCTACACCTATGTATAAACAGAAGTCTCATCCCATCATTTGATGTTACCAGACACAGAGAAAAGGTTTCGTAAGGTGCGCGTGGTGTGTTAAAAAGGTTGTTTTTTTAATGATTTCCCTCAACGATGTAATCTATCAATACTCTGCTCTGATGTGATCTTTTACAAACACTAAATATTTTCTTTTTTCTGTACCCACTGTTGTTATTATATCATAATCGTACAAAGGACTTTTGATAATCACCATTTCAATATAAATTATTGACCAATTCGAAAACATGACAGGGGAAGTAACTCTTACGATTGAAAACGAGGCTGGGGGGGCAAATCGAAATCCAATCTCATTTAGCCTATGTACTTGTTGGCTTTGAGTCGGGGTTTTATTATTATTATTATTATTTAATATTTATTTTAATTATTATTATTTTATTATTTATTATTATTATTATTTATTAATATTATTTTTTATGACCAGTTGTATATCTTGCAGAGTTTGAAATCTAAATACAACTTCTTCATTCCACGTGGAAAAATATACGTTAATCGGCTGAAAAACTGGACATTCTTTTTATTATCTACATCTAAAATCGGAAAAAAGACTTGAAATTGCCGACTAGAAGGGATTAAATTTTCACTGCGGTCCACCGCAAAGAATATTTCTGCCGTGGTGGAATATAAAATCGTCTACCGCGATGTTTATTGAAAACCAAATACATTTTAAACTGGATGTGTACTTGACCATTTGAAGATGTATCAAGATCAATTAAAAATAAAATGAAAATCCCGGTTTCAAGAAGAATCGTATTGATTGAATATTATATTTACTTATTAAAAAATAAAAATAATAAATAAATTATATTTTTCTGTTAGTTGTAATTTAATACACGATGTATTTCTCTTGCATTTCAATATACCACACATCACAGTAATGATAAATAAGCGTTTAGCTTAAAAATACATTTTTGCGAATCTTTCCAACTTTATCAGTGAAGAGTTATAATCAAGTGAATCGAGCCATAATTCTTTTTTTATTTTGTTAATTTTTTTCATACTTCATTTACCACCGTAGGCAAATATGTTAATTAACTTCTCTGTATTTTCTCCCGTTTACTCCTGTCTAACATGTATTGGTGGGCATTATCGTACATATGCATACATATTTTCGCCGTGATCTCATTAAAAATCATCCTAGAGTCATATTTTTTTATTTTGTTCATTTTTAAACTGCGTCTACTGAACCTACTGTAGGCAAAATATGTTAATCAACTTTTCTTTTATTTCTCTCGTTTACTCCCGTTTGCTCTTTATACCTACCGAACGTGTTCCAGGCTGTTCACATCAAATAGGCATTTCAATTTGTATTAATAAAGATTGACAATCTTCATACTTAAATTTGATATGTTATTCATGTATGATCATATTTAAAGTTTTCCACTGAAAGGATAATTTATAAAATAATTTCCCACGGAAAGGATAATTTATAAACATCATGTTGCAAATTTTATTTCGAAAATATCTATTGTTTTCTTTCAAAATTTCGAATGTATCTCAAACAAATTTAGAAAAATATGGATTTAATTGCAAATGTATACAGTGTAGCTATAAGCTTGATATATTCTTTATTCATCTTTCTAGAAAATTTGACTGTTTGTTAAGATTTTTTTTTAATTTTTCGGACAGTCTTTTTACATCTGATACCCATAAGAACAGTGTCTCACAAATTAAGATAGTTTGTTTCAGAATATGAAATTTAGAGGCTGCAGTGGCCACGTGGTTAAGATGCAAGTCTACAAACCTAAGGTCTTTCACACACAAAAATAATAATTATAAATATAAAAAGTGCTCATAGTAGAAATCGCTTTGATTAGAACATTTTTAATAGGTGAAATAATGGTATCTTCAAAATCTATGCAACAACTCGTCGAAAAAAATTCTCATGAGAAAGTTTAATTCTGATATTTTCTTTATATTGAATGTATTTACATAATAATCTAACATGCGACTAATTAAAAGATTATCAATAATCTAAGTCGGTGGACATCCTGTTTATTAGGCACATTCCATCACCTGTAATCATCAAGATCTTACCTTGCAATTTGCTAAATTGATTGACAGGTATCCATACAGCGATAAACTAATAAATGCTGTTTGTAAATACTAGTAATTTGAGATATTGACAAAATGTGTGGGAAGAACGAATGTAAATCATATTATGTAATTTAAATAAATTAATTTGAGATTAATTTGAAATAATTAATCGAAATACCGACGGTTGGCGGAATAAAATTACTTTTGGTAAATTTAATTTGATTTAGATCTACATTTTCTTATCTGGCAATATTTTTATAAAATCATTTAAATTATTTAATAAATTTAATTTCCTTCACATGTCTAGTGCCATTTATACAACTGAAAAAGTTTTAACTAATTTTGAACGCTTGCGGACCGACATGTCTTTTTTAAATATAAATTAATTTTTCATTTAAATGATTTTTTTTATTATTAATTTCAGTCATATTTAACAATTTTTTAAAAACATATTACTACAAATTTAATTAAAACTGACGAAAAACTAACGATATCGCAGTACACTAGATAAACAATCGTAATATATAAACTTCGCTTTGCCCCCCCCCCCCCCCCCCCCCACGAGACTTAAACGAGATTTCAGACAAAGCGAGATTTCATGTTTTCGAATTCGTGAATAACAGTAATCACAACACTGTCTTATGTGTGAATTCAGTAAAGGCATTATGAATACTCGCCATACCGGTAAATTGCAACACACACAATGCATATTTACAAATAATATGTTAACAGTGTTAATTTGGCATATTCGAGGTAAAATAATAATAATAATAATAATAAAAAGTTAAAAAAAAAAAAAAAAAAGGTAAACTCTCAATAAAAGTTGGGGGCGAATTTTCAAGAAGTGGGGGCGAATTGGAAGGGGCGATTTTGACATGGGGGGATTTTGCAAGAATTGGGGGCGAATTTGACGGGGGCGAATTGACCTGATACCCATGTATATATTGGATTTTTGGCTAAGAACTTAACCTGTGTTTTTTGTATTAAAACGTTCCTTTTTTTTTTCTTTTTTTTTTTTTTTTTTTTTTTAAATTTATTTTAATATATAGTCGATAAACCATGAACAGAGGCTGAACCCTAATATATATTATCCCGCATGTAATATTTCTGAAAATTTGTTTAAAAACTACCAAACATGTACATATCATTTAAGGTTCCTATAAAGTTTACCAACACATAATCTAATAAATTTAAATAGATTCTTCAATAATTTGAAGACGAAGATGTGGTTTTTTAATTATACCTACTGTTTGTTGTTGAGCCAAGTATAGCTTCTATTGTTATGTTTCGTCTAAACTCATCGGCAGGATACTTAAGTATCTGCATATCACCAAGCATCCCTAAAAAAATGGAAAAACGAAGAAAAATTAATGTTCTGCCTGAATAATTTCATAAACTTCTGATTATAACTAGAGATGATGGCCAAACAGATACTATTAAAAAGAGGGTTTTGAATAAAAGTATATCATGTAAAGTAACAATTTTAAAATATATAATTAAAGTTCCATAAGGGTATATAACATTATTAGATATTTTATCGCTTTGTTCTCCAAAAGTTGTTTGGTTTTTTTTTTAAATATTCTGTTTCCTCCTCCGATTCCGACCATCTCAATATGTGTGGAACTCCATCTAACCATATTTACTGCAAACATATAATGGTGTCACTTTAATTCGCCGGTCTAATCATTTGATTTTTATGGTTTAAATTTGTTTCTTAAACCAAGTTGACCTTATTGTTCAGAGCCTAGAGTGTTTTAATTCATGAATACATGCAGACAGTCTTTTCCGAAATAGATTGCGCGACCTCATACATAAAATGAAGATATATTATATTCGTTGAAAAAGTCAACAAATATTAAGAAAAAGCATAGTTTTTATCAAAAATGCTAAACACATGGCAACAAACAATGCAATTTTCCAGAATGAGTTGATAACATAAACTGTCGATCAAGACAAGTAAATACAAACGTATAAAGGACAACTGAATATAAATTCCCAATTGTAGGAAGTCACAAATGAAATGATCAGTGTGTGGTTTAGGTACAACAATGGTGTCTTATTTGTGAGTGTACAGATTGTAATTCTAGTGTTCACAGCAAACTATTAAAAACCTTAAAATTTGATAACAGTTAAATATATCACTCACCTTTTGTAAGGGACCACCAGAGAACCTCTACATGATTTGAGACTATGTCATCAAAAGCTATATATATACCATGTCGTTTTTCATAATGTCTATAAATGACTTTATCTGCATTGTCAGGCATACATAAACCAGTCTTAAAGAAGCTTAACTGTAATGGTTCTGTTGGAGAAGATTTAAATATGTTTGGTAAAGTATTTGGTCTTGATGTGTAACCCCTTTCGATGGTGGAAGCTACGGTTGAGGTGATTGATCCTACATCTGACGATTGCCTGTTTTTTCTTCTCCGATTTCTTTTCCTACCTGCAAAATCAACGGAAGTATAATTTTTCATTTATCTTGTTTTCTGTATGATTGTTAATTACGACATTTTAATCTAAATCTGAGGATCTGACGACCAAACAATTGGTCTAAGGGTCCAACATAACACGTATTGATCTTAACTAAGTCTACAAAATGTTTTGTTGTACAATTTGTCCCGATTTTTAAATTAAGATGCTATAAATGTTATAATTTCTCATTCAACTTTCATCAAAATCTTAATGATTAATCTAGATCGCATATAGAAAGAAAATAAAAACAAATCAAGTAGAAGAATCTTGATACAGGCGTGACGCACCAATACTTTCCTTTTTGTACAAATAAATTGAAGGGATTTATAAAAATACAAATATAATAATATCAATTTGAAAATTTTGAAATTCAACTTTTATTTATTTTTATTAAGAAACTTACTTTTTCTGTTTCGTCTGCTTCCTTTTCTATTTTTTCTTTCTTTTTTATCTGTTCTTTCTCCCTTTTTCTTCTTCTTTCGTCTTGGAGCACATGATCTTCTTACTCGTTTACCCCTCTTTCCTTCAATTCTGTTTCTTCTACAAATTCTACAGCATTCACTTCTCTCTGCTCGTTGTACTTTACAGTTTATTCCTTCAGCAACACAGTCTATCCACTTACAGTCCGCATTTCCATTCTTAAAATATTAAAATTAAGAATTGTCAGTCAAATACGACCATTTCAATATTTCATTGTTTGTTTATATAACTTTATTCTTTTTCTCTTTTCATCAGTTTTTTTTTCGACTGCCTAACCTAATATGTTTATTATAATCTGTCAGCTCGGTGTTTTCCATTTTTCTTTCCATCTGTGTAATATAGTGTTAATAACTTCCAAACCAATGAATTGATTTTGATCGAATTTAGAACATGTGTATCGTGTATTCCAACATGAGATATTTTGATGCATGCACTGATTTATTATACCGTTCTAGTGAAATGAATATCTCAATATGCGTGCTATTTGTATGTGGTTTATAAACAGTGATCTCAATATACGAGGTTTATAATCAGTGATCTCAATATGCGTGTTATTTGTATAGGGTTTATAGTCAGTGATCTCAATATACGTGTTATTTGTATGGGGTTTATAATCAGTGATCTCAATATACGTGTTATTTGTATGGGGTTTATAATCAGTGATCTCAATATACGTGTTATTTGTATTGGGTTTATAATCAGTGATCTCAATATACGTGTTATTTGTATGGGGTTTATAATCAGTGATCTCAATATACGTGTTATTTGTATGGGGTTTATAATCAGTGATCTCAATATACGTGTTATTTGTATAGGGTTTATAATCAGTGATCTCAATATACGTGTTATTTGTATGGGGTTTATAATCAGTGATCTCAATATACGTGTTATTTGTATGGGGTTTATAATCAGTGATCTCAATATACGTGTTATTTGTATTGGGTTTATAATCATTGATCTCAATATACGTGTTATTTGTATAGGGTTTATAATCAGTGATCTCAATATACGTGTTATTTGTATGGGGTTTATAATCAGTGATCTCAATATACGTGTTATTTGTATGGGGTTTATAATCAGTGATCTCAATATACGTGTTATTTGTATTGGGTTTATAATCAGTAATCTCAATATACGTGTTATTTGTATAGGGTTTATAATCAGTGATCTCAATATGCGTGTTATTTGTATGGGGTTTATAATCAGTGATCTCAATATACGTGTTATTTGTATGGGGTTTATAATCAGCGACCTCAATATGCGTGTTATTTGTATGGGGTTTATAATCAGTGATCTCAATATACGTGTTATTTGTATTGGGTTTATAATCAGTGATCTCAATATACGTGTTATTTGTATGGGGTTTATAATCAGTGATCTCAATATGCGTGTTATTTGTATTGGGTTTATAATCAGTGATCTCAATATACGTGTCCTTTGTATGGGGTTTATAATCAGCGACCTCAATATGCGTGTTATTTGTATGGGGTTTATAATCAGTGATCTCAATATACGTGTTATTTGTATTGGGTTTATAATCAGTGATCTCAATATACGTGTTATTTGTATGGGGTTTATAATCAGTGATCTCAATATACGTGTTATTTGTACAGGGTTTATAATCAGTGATCTCAATATACGTGTTATGGGGTTTATAATCAGTGATCTCAATATACGTGTTATTTGTATGGGGTTTATAATCAGTGATCTCAATATACGTGTTATTTGTATGGGGTTTATAATCAGCGACCTCAATATGCGTGTTATTTTATGGCGCGGGAAATTCTTAAACTATTATTGCTCAATTTCTAATCAAGTGGTATGAAACAATTCACAATGTTTGAAGTAGCGGTTAACATTGCCATGGAGTATTGCAATGTTCATATCGCTAGGCACGGAAACTACCGAGTAATCCGACTTAAGGTTACGTAAGCTATAGACCAGTAACATACAGTTCTTAAGCAGATGCAATTTTATGCATTATAAACAGGCTTTTGTCGGAATAAAGGAATAAAAGGTCAAATAAATTGCGTTTGTTCAGTATAATAAAATAAATTGTCTCCCCTTGGGAACTTTATCGGCACAGGAGATAATGTTCCCTCGGGAAGACAATCCTCCGTATTCCCTCAACCAAGGGCACTATTTTTACAGTGTATCATCTCAATGTCACGAGTTCAAATCTAAGATTTGGCTCTTACAGGCGATGTTGGGAACAAAATTATTCCTGCTAGATCTATGTTTTTTAGATTAAAAAGGTTAGTTTGTTTGTTGTAATATTGTTTAATGTCACATTATCAGTTTTTTCAGTTAATCGTGACTAAACAACGTTATTAATTTTAAAAGATTATTCTAAAAACAAGTTTGTGTGTGCTTGAGACGTGCGAGTGTGTTTTTGTCTGTCTTGTATTAGCGCACACTCATTGCGACCTTTTTATTAGTTGTTAGTACGAATCAGTATGCTACAGATCAGCATACTATTCTCCATGCCTGTCACATATCGTGGTATCGGGCCGGGTGAACCAGGCGATACTTTGTCCTATTAATGACTAGCGCCAGAAAAGAAAGCAATGTTAAAATTTTAAGGTCTTAGGTATGATCGGACAAGAGTTCGACGCCTGACCTTCCGCTCTGGAGGCAGATGCTCTAACTCTAAGCCATGAGACGACCAAATGTTAAAAGGCGTAACAAACATTCGTGTTCATGAAAAATGATAATTCTCCTTTGTTGTTTGTTTCCTTTGGTTGTACAATTAGCCAAAGTATTTGTCAAGAAACAAATGGTGCTACAATAGAACATTATTAACTGAAAGAACAGGTGGTACAAATGCTTACCAAACAGGAACATTTCATACAAGTTGATCTGTGTAAGGGTGTCCATTCTGTACCATTTAAATACACTTCACCAAGAGTTCGACAATCTACAAAATTACAATACATTTATATATGTGATTTGAAAATCATGTTTGATTTAAAACTATCACAGAAGAATATGAGAATAGATTATTAATTTTTTGAATATTAGAAAAATTCCATCTTATATTGAGGCGGTAGTTTCTAGGCTGGTGTAGGAAACCGAAAAACTATGAAGCCCAATATACCCTGTATCGCTAACCTAAATCACCAAACTTGTAATTGTACAGAAAAATATGTAACAGGTAACATACAATTTATCCCCCGACAAATTCATATTTCAACAAAATTAGTTCATAAATAAACCAGTAATGGCCATTTATAAGTTTTGGCTATTTAAAATAACGACAGCCATGTTTGATTTAGGGCGCACATTTTGGTATTTTTTTTAATCTTTATCAACCAAAGACCTGTAATACTTAATTTCATTTGAATTGGTCCATACGTTTTAGAGGAGAAAACTTAGTATACAGAAGCATGCTTTACTATGCCATAAGCTCACCCTTGTTATAGTGAGTGAGTGAGTGAATTATTGTTTTGAGCCGCATCAGCATCGCGGCTACACAAAAATGTAAAAGATACAATAGTATAAATAAAAATCTAAATAAATGTAAATCCATTTGTATGATAAAATAATTACCGAAAAGTAAACTAATAAAAACCAGTAATATCACAGACAAATTATATATAAAACACTGGAAAATAAATAGTAAAACAATTATATTTCACCAAATAAGTTCACCCTGGTTATACCAGGTGAGCTAAAACCTACTGACCTTTGGCAAAAGAACTGGCAAACTTGTCATAAACATCTGTCCGAGTGGTGTTTGAGAGTGATGTCAAGAGGTGCTTTAACCTTCTCGCCACCAAGAAAATCTATTATAACTACAACAGCCTTCTAGTCATTCAGACAGGGTAACTTCTTTGTTGTATGCAAAATTTGATTTTCTGCAATATGGCATCGCTTAAACTTTGTAAATTGTGAATCTTAACTTGATTCCATTGTACCTAAGGCTGGTGACTTCTCGATATAAATGAAATATTGCTGACTGGGACGTAAAACCCAATTCAGATAATCAACGCAGCTACTATGGTTACTATTGCTAATTCCTTTTCAGTTCTTTCGTAGAAGTTATGCAGATCAAGTGAAGTTCTTAATTAAACTATTTTGCCAAGCACAAATATACGAGAGATCAGGAACTATTTTTTTTAAAAAGTGTTGAACAATGGTTGATTGTTTTAGAAACTGGTGTCCTCAGATAAAATTTCCGAACCTCTGCAAACGATTAGACAAGCTTATTCACAAACCAACCTACCACCTGTCGGATTTGTATTAATTTATTCTAATCTAATTTCTTAATGTTGCGATATTTAAATATCGCTGCTTATTTGAAGATGTAAGTATTTTCCAGATCAAAGTTTTCTATTCAGAAATGCTTAATGCATGTATATTGGTAAATGGTAAAGTTTCAACTTTAAAAATAAAAACAGCTCTGACTAAAAATAACTTTTTGTTTGTTTTGACAATAATAATTTGAAAGAGAAGTTTAAAGAAAAATTTATTTTTATAGAATTTAGATTTCACAAAAAAAATCTTTTCGGCTTCATTACACTGGCGTTATTATCAGTTAGTATTTAGTTCCGTTACTTATTGAAAATTTTCACGGTCTTAAATTACAGGTATGCGTCAAGGTACTGTTATATCTCCGTGTTGAAATAAGCTATTTGTCCTAAATTGAAGAACACATAAGTTTACAACCAGATTAAAAATCAGTCGAGTTTCTTCTCGTTTTAATACTATTTCTTACAATGGTTGAACTGTTATCAAATGATATTAGTATTTACCTTAGATTACCTTACTTATGATATAATGTGCTTAGTTTAAACAAACATGATCAAAATAAGAAATATTATCAATTAACAACGTGTTATATTATTCTATAATATCCTCACTCTAATATAGCGAGATTAAGCTGACACCTTTTGACTTATGCGTTACAAATGAAAGGAATAAAAAAACACACGAGCACTTCATATCATATTTGTGAGTTAAATTCCTATTATATTTTGTAAAAATTGTGCGGACTTTATATGAGTGAATGAATAAATGAAACTGGATTGAATTTAACACAGTGAATAATGAATTTAAAGAACGAATGAATGCATGTACTGGACAATTATTTTGAAAATTATTTCGCACAGATATGTTCTAAATGCGTTGTTGTAATAAAGGAGGGTGAACAAAGATTTTTCCTAACCAATGTTACAGTAAAAAGAAAAGATCTATCATGATTTTAGTATATCGATCAAAAGCAAGTAATACAGAACAGTTACAATACATACCCACGTTTTCTTTAAAAACTATCCTGTTCTCTTCAAAGTCTGAAGTTTGAACATGTTCAAATAAAACTGTTAGTAAATATATAAAACAAATAAAACTGATCTTCGGTGATAACATTATCGCTGTCTCCGTTATTCACTTCCAAGCTTGATTTATTAATTCAAGCCATAGGTAACAAGATACCCTATAAGTTTGAGAAATAAACTAAAAGAAAACATATGACTCAGTCACGTGATTTCACCTACAACGATCGCTTAATTACCCACTGTAACGTAATAATTGTATACAGGTGTCGCTTGATGATCTGACTGATATGACACAAAAAGGTAATTAATTAATTAATTGTTTCTTACAAATACCGTTTTAATATTTCACTTATATTTATAAGTCACCACCTGTAGCTGTATTTGTATAGAAAATCCCTACAGTTTTGGAGCACCCTTTTTAGTAGAAATACAATCGTCACTTACTTTTAATGTCTCCCGTTCTTTACAATAAAAATATCATCATAAAAAAACAAAAACTCTTTTGTGTAAATAATCAAAAAGCAATCCATTTTACTGCTGCTGTTAATTTTATTTTTATATTATCATATTATCATTTTTATTATTATTTTAATTTTTTACAAATGTATTATTATTATTGTTTTTGTTGTTGTTGTTGATATTATTATTATCATTATTATCATTATTATTATTATTATCATCATCATCATTATTATCATCATCATCATCATCATCATCATCTTCATCATCATCATCATCATCATCATCATCATCATCATCATCATTATTATTATTATTATTATTATTATTATTATTAATTCTCTCCAAAATATTTATTACCGATCGGTAAACAACATTTTGAAATCGATCAATCGAACCGAGTTAACGTTCAGCTAAAGAATAAATTACTTGTTTCATGTTTTAACCAGTTACACTGATATTATGTAAATCACACTTGCACAGATTGTCTTAAGAAGCAAAGTTCTTTTAATTGTATTTTTCATTGTAGCACGATGTATTGTTTTAAGGTTACATTTAACCAAGAGCCTTCAATACATAAACATAATACAAAACATTTAATTCAACATGCATAAACATGACATTGAGATCATTTAATAAACTACTCTAAGTTTGGCCTTGGTGAAGTTGAGTTGAGTAATGGTGTTTGACGTCCCAGTCAGGAATATTTCACTTATACCGAGACGTCGCCAGCTATCGGCGAAAGTGCAGATATTTTGCCTGTGCCGCGGTTCCGCTGATGATATTATACTGTAGGGTTCTTTATCGTGCCATGCCTACCGTGACACGGGACCTCGTTTATTTTAAGTTCCCATCCGAAAGAACCGTGACTTTCATTTCGTAATGCCGAGTGCTTGGCGAAAGAACAGCCACTACCCACTTTCAAGTCTTGGGTCAGACCCGATCGGGGTTGGACCCACGACTTCCCACTTACGGAGAGAGCACTCTACCGCTGTGGTTTGGCCTTGATGACAATTCTCTTCAAAATTTAAACGGCTCAATGGCGCACCATCAAGATTCTTCCTTTTATATAGAGGCAATGCTTTAAAAATGTTAAATGAAACCGATGTGCTAGATGACATTCAGCAAGCGAGAAGATAGGTTGGTTGTAATGTTGCTAAAAGTCGCATCATCAATTTTCAGCTTTTCAAGACAAAGCCAGTTTACATTTTTCTGGGGACAAATCTAAGAACGGTTTATGCGTGTGATGAAGTCTACTCTGTCACCAAGACCCACGCGTTTTTAGTTACTAAACACTTCAACACAGCACATCAGTTGATAGTCCGTTTTTGTTTGAATATTCAAAGCTGTTATTTCTGTTGCTAACTGATGTAGTCCTGAAGCGTAAATAAGTTTATTAAATTCCCATCATTGACAAATCACATTAAGAAATTAAGTAATGAAATTCTCTGTTTGTATGTTGCCAATAAAAGCGGAGTTGCGAGAGAATTTTATTATTATTATTCTTTTTATTATTATTGTTGTTGTTGTTGTTATTTATTTATTTATTTATTTATTTATTTATTTATTTATTTATTTATTTATTTATTTATTTATATTATATTATATTATATTATATTATATTATATTATATTATATTATATTATATTATATTATATTATATTATATTAAACGATGACTCTGTCACAGCACGCATAACACGACTAAAACCTCAACAGGTCAAGGTTAAACCCCAACTGGTCAAGGTTAAACCTCAACAGGTCAAGGTTAAACCCCAACAGGTCAAGTTTAAAATTCTGCAACTTTCGTGTAGCTTATGACATCTCGATATCAGTAAAAATATTAGCCATTCCAACCTCTCACTTCTTTGCCTGAACACTGGATATTCTAAATCGTGTACATGTAATAAAAAAACGAACAGTATCAATTGTCTTTTTAGCCATCCATTTTATGAATCTGTTGTGCTTGAATGCCTGTTATGGTATTATTATCTATGTATGGCGTTCATGTCTACATTTCTGACACTAGAACATAACATAAACTGACCGATTACTAGAATGTCGCAGTTCCCAGTTTCTCAATTTTTTCTTAATCAAAATTTTGGTTAATTTTTTTTTAAATTATTAATAAACATTTATGACACAAATAAAGAGAAATGTTATAAGCTTGGGATTATCTTCAAAATGATAGAAAAATTATTTAATATCTTAATAATTCACAAAATTAATTATTTGTCAGATTTAAGTTCAGGAAAATCTTAGCTAAGGGGACCAGATTAATACTACAAATCGACCAATCAATTATATTAGTATTTTTACACTCTGTTAGATAGAGTTACATCCCTTTGATTAGGCCTATATTTTGCAGATATGACGATTGCCAGTTATGATCATAAACGTATCTCCAACTTATTTTTCAGATTTGAAGTCCTTATTTTTTAATTTTTGTCGCTTTGATGGAAATAAATGTTGCTTCTAATTTCAACATCTTAGATCAATTTGTCAACTTCAGGAAATAAGATTTTTTTATAATTACTATTTAAAAAAGTAAACTTGATTTATTTTATATATTATATGGAAAGTCTAAATTTAATTAATTTGACAGATCCGATATATTAGATGTAAACTTAGTTTTAATCTATCTGAGATTAAAATTAGTAGGTGAATGGACAGTCAATATTACTATTTCTATCAATCAATTTTACTATTTCTATCAGTCAATTTGACTACTTCTATCAGTCAATTTGACTATATCTATCAGTCAGTTTGACTATTTCTATTAGTCAATTTGACTACTTTTTTCTAAGTGTTACGGTGTACGTTTTTGCTTCGCACGAAACAAGCCGAGATAAAATATCAAATTAACCCTAGTACAAGAGTGGTTTTGAGAAAAAAATCCTACACGAGGAAAGACTAGTGATATTTAATTACTGTCATGCGCTGTTTTTTTAAAAAATTATTTTAATGAAATAAAGTAGTCAAAAATTAGTACATCTTAATGGGTCGTCGTTGTCGTCGTCGTTGTCGCCATTGCTGTTTTTGTTGTAAAATTGTTTTTCGCATCGGTAATGTTCAGTTATTAGTGACGAGAGTACAGATATGCAAGTGTGTATTTTGGTCTGCTGTGCACTACTTGCAGACAAGCATATCACTCCCCAAGTCTCCTGACAACCACAGCGGTAGCTCAGTTGGTAGAGTGCTCGCTCCGTAAGTGGGAGGTCGTGGGTTCGAACCCTGACCGGGTCTGACCCAAGACTTGAAAGTGTGTAGTGACTGTTCTTTCGCAAAGCACTCGGCATTTCAAAATGAAAGTCACGGTTCTTTCGGTTGGGAACTTAAAATAAACGAGATCCCGTGTCATGGCAGGCGTGGCACGATAAAGAACTCTGTGTATAATGCCATTAGTGCAACCGCGGCACAGGCAAAATTTCTGCATTTTCGCCTATAGTTGGCGACGTCTCGAATTAAGTGAAATATTCTTGACTGGGACGTTAAACGCCATTACGCAACTCACCTCATTCATCTGACATAGGGTGAAACAGTGAATACAATGCCGGACATAAGGCGAGAAAGCAATATCTCAAATTTTAAAGTCTAATGTCACATGATAGCTTGGTCAGGGTGCGAACCTACGAATTCGAGACGGACGTTCTATCATTCTAAATGTATCACAAACAGCAAATGAGCTTTTGAACGGGATATCTGGTAAATGTAACTGACTTACAACTTATTGTGTCGCAATGAACTGGTAAATAGAGCGGAAGCTCTTTTAATGAACATCGGAAATGATGACAAAACTGTGTTCAATAATGTACATAGCTCTTTTCGCGCGCAATGTTTATAAAATCCGTATCAATTAAAAAGCGACATGCCTGACTTTAATCGCCTTTTTCAGATAACATTTTCTACATTTTTGCAAAAAACTTTGCGATATTATAACGATGTATAGAACAATTTTACTCTAAATAAATAAGGCACATTACATTAAACAATGTTGTATTTCTATATAAGTAACAATATGTGTATATCACAGATATATTATAATCAATAATGTTGGCACATAGTTCAGACAACAAAACCAGCACACATCTAAAACAAAAATAATTAAAAATATTTACTGAAACTTTTTAATAAAATATATACAAAATAAGGGGTTTTCTCCCGATAATTACTTCCCCTTAGTGGGAATTCTTTTGTTACACGAAATGGTTAATTATCGATAACAGCATTATGGCGGATTTTCTTGTGATTGTTTAAAACTTAACCATGCATTTAAAATCATATTATGCTTACATGCTTACTAAAAATAAAAGCTTAAAACATCTGATAATCCTTTTCTTCATTTTTTGTATAGGTCTGACTTGATTCGTTGCCAAAATTTTCCTCATAACGCAAAAAAGAAATTGCCAAGACAGTTGTGATACGTCCGTTTTCGAAACGTACCGTTATTGACCAAGTCTAACTCTAAGCAACTCTAGCAAGTTTTCGGTAGTAGAGCCTCTCTTTAAATTTATGTATTAAAGTGATGCAAAGGTATAGAGTTTAAAACGGTTTAAGAGACTAAATATGAGGTCAATGAACACAGAAACCTCTTTTGGATCACAAAAAATGACAAAGTAGTCACGTCAGAACTTGACAAATATAAATGACAGCTATGAACAGATAAGTTATATACTGAGTAAGTCCTGCAGATATAAAATGTTGTTAGGCTAACATCCATTAGGTTAACAGGTTGACGAGTGTAAAATTTTGTTCATGTGCTTTATCAACCAATCACACCTAAGCGTTTTGATTGTCCCCACATTTTAAAGAGAGGCATTGAGTATTACGAATGAAAATGTGAAAATACGAAAAGTTAACAGGTATAATGAATTCTTAGCAAATTTCTTCTTAAACCGGCTTGAAAAATGAAATATGTATTTCTGCATCTCATTAATATAACACACGTGCAAATACACAGCATAATTAATAAAAGTTGACAATACATATATTGTTGGCAATCATTAAAGTTGTATGGCGAACCGGAAAAATGAATTTCCAGACCAAAATATTCTAAGCGTTTTTTCCTGAATATTAAATTAATACTGAAAACATGTGTTTAGACTCAGTTGAAATCATAATAAAAAAATCACCATATTCTCATGGATCCAATAAAGTAGCGCAAATACACTTATGACTACTCTGTATATCATTTATATTATTGCAAAACTTTAGAATTCGCTGTTCTGAACAAACGTTAATTTTGTATAATTGCATTTGCCGGTACCAAATATCGTCTTGCAAGAAAGCGACAGACTTTAGAAAATATAAGATTTTTTTTCTTTGTATCTTCTCCTCTGTAATCACCTGTGTCATTCACGTTATCACTTAAACAAGTAAGGACGAAACCCACATACTTTAGAAAATGTAGGGTTTGTTTCTTTGTACCTTCTCCTCTGTAATCACATATGGTATCAGTTTCATCTCTCAGACATGTACGGATAGACTTACTGCTTTGCTCTCCGTTATGGCGAGCAACTGTTAGTTTGTCCCCTATATTTCTTGACTGCTGGCTTTTTTCTATATTAGCCACTCCGAAGTAATCGATAGCATGTCTTAACAACTGGAATTACTGTATTTGTAACTTAGTAAAACGTATTCCTTGTTTTTCGAAATCGAAAAAGCGAAACTTTTTTCGAAAATATTGAGGTCTGTATATCTTATTCTTATAGTCATTATTTCATTGATGTTACTGTAATCTAAATTCTTTAACGTCTTAACTGACAAATTGGGTCAATTGTAAAACTTTGATCATTTACGATTAACTCATCTATCTGTCAAATCAAATAATATTTTTGCTTGAACTGACGAACTAAATTATGCGTAAAATTTGAAGCAATAACGTAAAATCTCGTCTTATAGGTTCTTAATGTCCAATAAGTCTGGATACAATAAAAGTCAATAAAATTAGAGTTCTTTTTGAAGTGACTTGTGAAATAGCCACCAGATCCGCTCGTAACAATCGGAGTACACAGAACAAACAGACCCCGTATGTAACTGACGATTTAAATTTAGATCTTACGTCCTGCTCAATATTTATTGGTGTAGAGATCATAATCCTTTATATAAATATGAAAATCGAAATATGGTTTTTCTATGACAACATTTTAAAAGTTAACCTTCGCTGGAGCTAATGTTTTTTCAAACTTAGATTTACTATGCAGATGTAAGGCTTTCAGGTCACCCAATCCATTGACGCCATGCTTTTGGCGACTTTCAAATTTTAATTGAGAAGTAACCAGACCGTTTGGTAATGTAGAATAAATAGGTTTCTTTGCATATGAAATTGGTTTAGGCTGTGATTTCCTGGGGGATAATCCTGGACTACTGCTATTTGGTACCGGTATTGGTGGCAGATGTGGAGTTTGTTTCTTTATACCGTCTCTATATTCACCTGCGCCATCAACGTCATCACTTAAACATGTACGGATGGACATGCTAGTTTGTTCTCTATTATGGCCAGCAAGTGTTAGCTTTTCCCCAGTATTTCTGGATTGCTGGTTTTTTTCTGCATTCCTAAGTTCTCGCTCCAGTTCAAACACTTTGGCTTTAAGTTTCGCAGCTTCGTTTTCGTACATCTGCAATCGAGTATCTTTTTTCCGATGTGTCTGTTTTAGATCATTAAGCTGATTTCTCATGACATTCATAATGGCGGATTGCCACACTCCCGCACCTGCTTGGAATTTCTTCTTTATATCCATTGTACTTTTGTGTTCTTCCAACAGGTCACCGTATTCAGCCAATTTCTCTTTCATTTCCGTCAACTTCTCTTCATTTTTAACAATAAAATCCCTGTATGCAGTTTTGAGATTCGGACAATCTGAGCTATTGGGATCATGACCTAAATGAGCCATGACGTACTCCTTTTCAGATACTAAATCCTCATGCTGCTTTTTCACCACAAGTAACTTCTGATATTGTTTTAAAAGATCGTCTAAATCGTCCATGATGTATTTAAATTTGTCTATTTGTAAAGCCATCTCTTCTTTGGCGTTTTTCGGTTTGTTTTGTTCATGTATATTTTTTACTACTTTAACGTGAATGTCCATTAAAAGTTTTTCTGAGTTTTCTAGTCTTTCACTCGTTCTTTGTAATACTGATTCATTTGCATCATTAAAACGTAATTGTGTAGTTGTTACTTTTTTATATTTTTCCTCCAGTTCCCGTATTTTCTGATTTAGACCTGCTATTTCCGCTTTGGCGCTCTCTACTTCCTTTTGGCTGCCTTCTAATTTTAATTCTAGTTTATTGTATTGTTCTAGCTTTCTCTTTCTTTCATTTTCAAACTCGTAAGCTTGTTCTAACTGTCTGCTTCGAGCTTCTAACGCCTTTTCCTTTTCTTTGATGTCATTTCTCCAAAGTTGTCTAAGGGATTCTGTTTTAAACTAAACAAAATATAAAATCAACATAAGATAATGTGATTGGTTTGATATGGATTAGGTTTAATATCTTTTCATGAACTGCGGTAGCTCAGTTGGTAGAGTGCTCGCTCCGTAAGTGGGAGGTCCATGGTTCGAACCCCGACCGGGTCTGACCAAAGACTTGAAAGTGGGTAGTGACTGTTTTTGCGCCAAGCACTCGGCATTACGAAATGAAAGTCACGGTTCGTTCCGATAGGAACTTAAAATAAACGAGGTCCCGTGTCACGGTGGGCGTGGCGCGATAAAGAACCTGCTTTATAATGCCGTCAGCGCAACGCACAAGCAAAATTTCCACACTCTCGCCAATAGCTGGCGACGCCTCGATATAAATGAAATATTCTTGACTGGGACGTAAAAAACTACATGTATTACTTAACTTATTAAGAACATATCATTTATTATCTAACACATTTTTAATATATCTACTTTTTCCAAGATCACACACGCTTAAGCTTGTATCTGGTAGTAAGAAAAGAAAGTAACTAGCAACATGCACCTACATTCTTAAAGCTTTTTCGGGATTATACCATCCGAGTCTGAGACTCACACAGGGTAACATACGGAGGCTATTAAGTGCCATTAAAGATACTGTATTACATTACTTTCTTTATTATATTTAACGAAGAAAATGTTTCTGGAAATATGTAATGTTGATTTACGCCCTGAGCTCGGTTGTTTTTCACCTTTATCGAAGCGATCAGCTTAGGGATGCCAGAGACAACCAACGATCTTCGGCAAGTAAACTGTAAAACTTTCCAACACAAGAATCTACCATGAGTTGGATTCAAACTCAAGTGCTGGGACTCGTGAATACGTGATTGGGACCAATCTGCCATCGAAGCTAACTCTAATTGTAATGGAATATTCAGAGAGTTGACTATAAATATTTAATGTAAATTTAGTATATTTCGTAAAAATAATTTGAAACTTACTTGAACAATGTAAAATATAAAAAAAAACAGTTATTGAAGTGATGACAAAAAATGTATATGTAACTTTGTTGACAAATAATATTCGGTTTAGCTATCTTAAGTTATCATATGATATACAGAATCATACTTTATAATATACGTAGAATCATAAGATATACAGAATCCTACTTTATAATATACGTAGAATCATATGATATACAGAATCCTACTTTATGATATACGTAGAATCATATGATCTACAGAATCCTACTTTATAATATACGTAGAATCATACCTTATTTTCAGATTTATTTCTATTATCTCTCGATGATTTAGATCTCCTAACAGGGAGGATCCTGGTGGTAAGATCACTTAACAGCTTAGTCTTCATATTTTACAAAAAAGCTTGTAATGCACTTATGTTTTAGATAATTATATTTTACAAAAAAGCTTGTAATGCACTTATGTTTTAGATAATTATATTTCACAAAAAAGGTACACATGGCTTTTAAAATCCACCACCACATTATCTTTTGAACGCATATGTATATATGAAAAAATGGCAACACCACTGACTACAAAATTCTAGACGACGAATTGGCGTCAGGAGAAAGTTTTAATCCTACAAATGATTTTATAACTGGTGATCTTAAACAAGATGATTTAAGAATTCAAATATAAACATTAGTAGTTAAGTCAGATTGTAATTTCACTGACGCCAACATTTAATGGTTTTAATCTGAACATTTTTATACGTTCTTATTGAACTTATTTCTGTATCCCCGGAAAATTCTGGTTAAGAATTGTCATAAAATTTTATAACCAAGCACTGACATAAAATCAGAAGTATTAAGCAATGTGTGTTTTGTTTTGTTATGAACTTTTCCTCTTTTTATAATTATTTATTTATTTATTTATTTATTTATTTATTTATTTATTTATTTATTTATTTATTTTTATTTGTTTGTATTTTATTTATTTTTTTTTATTTTAATAATATATTTATTTATTGCCTTTTTTATATTGATAGGAAGAGTAAGGAATATGTAATTATTGTAGAATTGTGCATATTTTCGATGGCTTACATCAGCTAATAAAAGCAACATACAACAAGCATGTCGGCACTTCCCTCTGATATCATTTTATATTTTGAGCTATTTGAACTTTATTTACCTTTTCTTTGAGATAATTTTCCAGTTCCTTCTTCTCATTATCTTGAAGACGAGTTGCAATAAACGGGAATTTCCTGATAGTATCCGTTAAAATCAGCTTTTCCGAAAGTATATCTGAAAGTACATGTAAGTACGTGTAAATCATGCACATTAAATTATTTTATCAAAATTAATGTACACAAAGCTTCAAATCAATGATACAGACAAATATGAGAATTTATCAAACCTGTAGCCCAGAATAACACGTAGTCTATAATTTTAGCCTACGTATCACGTTGGCTATTATCGCCAGCTTCAAATTCTATTTCAAAAAATCTTAGTTAATTAGACGGTAATGACTGTTCTTTCGCCATGCACAAGGCATTACGACGTGAAAGTCACTTCGTATGGGAATTTAAAATAAACAAGGCCCGTGTCACGGTAGGCGTGGCACGAAAAAGTACCTTGTTGCCATCAGCGCAACGCACAGGCAAAATTTCTGCACTTTCGCCTATAGCTGCCGACGTCTCGATATAAGTGAAATATTCTTGACTGGGACGTTAAACACCATTACTTAACTCAACTCAGTAAATCGTCATACAATTTTTACAAACCTTCACTTCTTAAGAAATCTGCTAAAAAGTAATGCCCACTGGATTGGAGTACATCCCCAAACTTATCATAAGCCTGTGCCCCCTGCATTGGCAAGGCGTCCAATAGTTTTTCGACCTTCTCATTCCTGGTCTTTGCCTTCTGAAAAAAATTAAAATGTTTTTTCTTAGATTATGTATAATGAGACTTGGTAATATTGCAGACAGTTGATCAAACTATACATTTAAAGGAAAATAAAACATTTGTGACTTAAAATTACACAAAAAGAATAATAATAAATGAAAAAACCTAAAACATTTCGATTATAGCATTGCCTTTTATCATTAGCCTCACAAAATTTGTAAAGGTTTTTTTCTAATCTAAAAAGTTTTAAAAAAATATTTGTATTTGTTTTTTAATAGTTGTTACAATTGAAATCTAGTTCCCGTTTTTTCTCAAATAGTATTATGTACCAATAATGCTTTAGAAGTTCAAATTGAAATGTTGTTAAATGTGGATCTGGTCCAAGTTTTACAATCATTGACTAAAATGAGTGTACACTAAACTCAAATATTCACATTTTTCCCTCATTAATATTTTAAAAATTCAAGTTTTAAGAGACAATCTTTTGTTTTATTCAACAAACATTCACTTAACAATTTTAATATAACAATATAACATTTAATATCCAACTTTAACTGTGTAATGTCTTAAAATTGACACTGGAATATTTCGTAATTAAGTTTAGTGTACACTTAGTTGAGTTAAAAATTGTGAAACTGGGACCAGGTTTCTTGTCATGTTTTAACTATTTAACTCCATGTGGAACCAAAAGTAGCAATGTTCTGAACAAACTAAATAATGTTAAGACATATTTAATATAATAATCTAATTCCATGATCATTAAATAACATAAGTGATTGGTGTTTTAACTTTCAAATCTATACAATACAATGCACAGACTTTGATAATTGTCAGCTGGGCCATCAAGTAATGGACCGGATTGATTATGATAATTGTCAGCTGGGCCATCAAGTAATGGACCGGATTGACTTTGATAATTGTCAGCTGGGCCATCAAGTAATGGACCAGATTGACTTTGATAATTGTCAGCTGGGCCATCAAGTAATGGACCGGATTGACTTTGATAATTGTCAGCTGGGCCATCAAGTAATGGACCGGATTGACTTTGATAATTGTCAGCTGGGCCATCAAGTAATGGACCGGATTGACTTTGTTAATTGTCAGCTGGGCCATCAAGTAATGGACCAGATTGACTTTGATAATTGTCAGCTGGGCCATCAAGTAATGGACCAGATTGACTTTGATAATTGTCAGCTGGGCCATCAAGTAATGGACCGGATTGACTTTGTTAATTGTCAGCTGGGCCATCAAGTAATGGACCGGATTGACTTTGTTAATTGTCAGCTGGGCCATCAAGTAATGGACCAGATTGACTTTGTTAATTGTCAGCTGGGCCATCAAGTAATGGACCGGATTGACTTTGTTAATTGTCAGCTGGGCCATCAAGTAATGGACCAGATTGACTTTGATAATTGTCAGCTGGGCCATCAAGTAATGGACCGGATTGACTTTGTTAATTGTCAGCTGGGCCATCAAGTAATGGACCAGATTGACTTTGATAATTGTCAGCTGGGCCATCAAGTAATGGACCGGATTGATTATGATAATTGTCAGCTGGGCCATCAAGTAATGGACCAGATTGACTTTGATAATTGTCAGCTGGGCCATCAAGTAATGGACCGGATTGACTTTGATAATTGTCAGCTGGGCCATCAAGTAATGGACCGGATTGATTTTGATAATTGTCAGCTGGGCCATCAAGTAATGGACCGGATTGATTATGATAATTGTCAGCTGGGCCATCAAGTATGGGACCGGATTGACTTTGATAATTGTCAGCTGGGCCATCAAGTAATGGACCGGATTGACTTTGATAATTGTCAGCTGGGCCATCAAGTAATGGACCAGATTTTAAAACTATTAAATATTCAATGAAATGCAAGCAGTCCATTGGTTTACTAGACTGAAATCTGGTTTATCACTAGATGACCAAGGTAACAAAAGACAGTAATCTTAAAATGATAATACTTCTTTCTTATGGAGATGCCCTGAACTACAACTAAATCTTATATCAATATCTAGCGTTTCAGCTATGAGACCAATTACAGCATGTCTAGTCGCATCTTATTTGCCAAGACTCTGTTGAGTTTGCAATTTTTCTAGCAACCATTTGTTTAAGTAAATTGCTGTTTGTAAATCTTCCAAACACTAAAAACACTTTTTGTACATAACAAAGCTAAAATGGTGTTTCCGACAAGTCTGTGGCATCAAATCTATATCCATGTATCTAAAACATTGTACCCGCATGTAAAATCTATTTAAAATGGGTTTATATAGATACACAACTGTTCTTAACATTTCTAATATTTCTCAATAAATTACAATTATCAGAGTAGGAGTCTTAAATATATCATCATTGCGAGAGAGAGAGAGAGAGAGAGAGAGAGAGAGAGAGAGAGAGAGAGAGAGAGAGAGAGAGAGACCGTTTATTTATTGACGTAACATAATCAGTTTTCATTTAATTTTTTAATAGATACTTTTCACTAACTATGATACTTCGGCATTTTAAAAAATCCTGAAGCCTATCATACACTAGCTACACAAGTGGATGTAAAACCATCTTTTCACAATGGTTCGTTTATAATTGTCTTCTTTGTTTGATAGTTTTGTTTGACTTTTTATAAACTTCCCAACAAACAGTTCATACTCGGGTACCTGATTTGTACAAGCAAACTTACTGGTTCACCTTTTGGTATATATGGGTTTTTGTTTTTTGTGCATTGTTTCAAATTTGGATGTAAATAAAGTTAACACAACCCTAGTATCTATATTTTAGGTTTTGAGTTCTTTTTTTCTGTAATATGTTCTAATGTCTATGTTCGGATTACGAAATAGAACGTTTTTTATCAGTGGTTTCAATGTGTTTATTTTGTGTTTTGTTTCTGTTTCAGTGACCGTACAAAGTCAGGAGTCCTATAATCAGTAATGTCTATAGCTGATATCTTGTGTCTTGTTTCTGTTTCAGTGACAATACAAAGTCAGGAGTTCTATAATCAGTGGTTTCAATGTGTTTACCTTGTGTCTTGTTTCTGTTTCAGAGACTGTACAAAGTCAGGAGTTCTATAATCAGTGGTGTCAATATGTGATATCTTGTGTCTTGTTTCTATTTCAGTGACCGTACAAGGTCAGGAGTTCTATAATCAGAGGTGTCAATATGTGATATCTTGTGTCTTGTTTCTGTTTCAGTGACCATGCAAAGTCAAGAGTTCTATAATCAGTGGTTTCAATGTGTTTATCTTATGTCTTGTTTCTGTTTCAGTGACCGTACAAAGTCAGGAGTTCTATAATCAGTGGTGTCAATATGTGATATCTTGTGTCTTGTTTCTGTTTCAGTGACCATGCAAAGTCAGGAGTTCTATAATCAGTGGTGTCAATATGTGATATCTTGTGTCTTGTTTCTGTTTCAGTGACCGTACAAAGTCAGGAGTTCTATAATCAGTGGTGTCAATATGTGATATCTTGTGTTTTGTTTCTGTTTCAGTGACCGTACAAAGTCAGGAGTTCTATAATCAGTGGTGTCAATATGTGATATCTTGTGTTTTGTTTCTGTTTCAGTGACCGTACAAAGTCAGGAGTCCTATAATCAGTGGTGTCAATATGTGATATCTTGTGTCTTGTTTCTTTTTCAGTGACCGAACAAAGACAGGAGTTCTATAATTAGTGGTTCCTATATGTGATATCTTGTGTCTTGTTCCTGTTTCAGTGACCGTACAAAGTCAGGAGTTCTATAATCAGTGGTGTCAATTTGGATATCTTGTGTCTTGTTTCTGTTTCAGTGACCGTACAAAATCAGGAGTTCTATAATCAGAGGTGTCAATATGTGGTATCTTGTGTCTTGTTTCAGTCTCAGTGACCGTACAAAGTCAGGAGTTCTATAATCAGTGGTGTCAATGTGTTTATCTTGTGTCTTGTTTCTGTTTCAGTGACCGTACAAAGTCAGGAGTTCTATAATCAGTGGTGTCAATATGTGATATCTTGTGTCTTGTTTCTGTTTCAGTGACCATGCAAAGTCAGGAGTTCTATAATCAGTGGTGTCAATATGTGATATCTTGTGTCTTGTTTCTGTTTCAGTGACCGTACAAAGTCAGGAGTTCTATAATCAGTGGTGTCAATATGTGATATCTTGTGTTTTGTTTCTGTTTCAGTGACCGTACAAAGTCAGGAGTTCTATAATCAGTGGTGTCAATATGTGATATCTTGTGTTTTGTTTCTGTTTCAGTGACCGTACAAAGTCAGGAGTCCTATAATCAGTGGTGTCAATATGTGATATCTTGTGTCTTGTTTCTTTTTCAGTGACCGAACAAAGACAGGAGTTCTATAATTAGTGGTTCCTATATGTGATATCTTGTGTCTTGTTCCTGTTTCAGTGACCGTACAAAGTCAGGAGTTCTATAATCAGTGGTGTCCATTTGTGGTATCTTGTGTCTTGTTTCTGTCTCAGTGACCGTATAAAGTCAGGAGTTCTATAATCAGTGGTGTCAATATGTGATATCTTGTGTCTTGTTTCTGTTTCAGTGACCGTACAAAGTCAGGAGTTCTATAATCAGAGGTGTCAATATGTGATATCTTGTGTCTTGTTTCTGTTTCAGTGACCGTACAAAGTCAGGAGTTCTATAATCAGAGGTGTCAATATGTGATATCTTGTGTCTTGTTTCTGTTTCAGTGACCGTACAAAGTCAGGAGTTCTATAATCAGAGGTGTTAATATGTGATATCTTGTGTCTTGTTTCTGTTTCAGTGACCGTACAAAGTCAGGAGTTCTACAATCAGAGGTGTCAATATGTGATATCTTGTGTCTTGTTTCTGTTTCAGTGACCGTACAAAGTCAAGAGTTCTATAATCAGTGGTGTCAATATGTGATATCTTGTGTTTTGTTTCTGTTTCAGTGACCGTACAAAGTCAGGATTCTATAATCAGTGGTGTCAATATGTGATATCTTGTGTCTTGTTTCTGTTTCAGTGACCATGCAAAGTCAGGAGTTCTATAATCAGTGGTGTCAATATGTGATATCTTGTGTCTTGTTTCTGTTTCAGTGACCGTACAAAGTCAGGAGTTCTATAATCAGTGGTGCCAATATGTGGTATCTTGTGTTTTGTTTCCGTTTCAGTGACCGTACAAAGTCAGGATTCTATAATCAGTGGTGTCAATATGTGGTATCTTGTGTTTTGTTTCTGTTTCAGTGACCGTACAAAGTCAGGAGTTCTATAATCAGTGGTGTCAATATGTGGTATCTTGTGTTTTGTTTCCGTTTCAGTGACCGTACAAAGTCAGGAGTTCTATAATCAGTGGTGTCAATATGTGGTATCTTGTGTTTTGTTTCCGTTTCAGTGACCGTACAAAGTCAGGATTCTATAATCAGTGGTGTCAATATGTGGTATCTTGTGTTTTGTTTCCGTTTCAGTGACCGTACAAAGTCAGGATTCTATAATCAGTGGTGTCAATATGTGGTATCTTGTGTTTGTTTCCGTTTCAGTGACCGTACAAAGTCAGGATTCTATAATCAGTGGTGTCAATATGTGGTATCTTGTGTTTTGTTTCTGTTTCAGTGACCGTACAAAGTCAGGAGTTCTATAATCCGTGGTGTCAATATGTGGTATCTTGTGTTTTGTTTCTGTTCCAGTGACCGTACAAAGTCAGGAGTTCTATAATCAGTGGTGTCAATATGTGGTATCTTGTGTTTTGTTTCCGTTTCAGTGACCGTACAAAGTCAGGAGTTCTATAATCAGTGGTGTCAATATGTGGTATCTTGTGTTTTGTTTCTGTTTCAGTGACCGTACAAAGTCAGGATTCTATAATCAGTGGTGTCAATATGTGATATCTTGTGTTTTGTTTCCGTTTCAGTGACCGTACAAAGTCAGGATTCTATAATCAGTGGTGTCAATATGTGGTATCTTGTGTTTTGTTTCCGTTTCAGTGACCGTACAAAGTCAGGAGTTCTATAATCAGTGGTGTCAATATGTGGTATCTTGTGTTTTGTTTCTGTTTCAGTGACCGTACAAAGTCAGGAGTTCTATAATCAGTGGTGTCAATATGTGGTATCTTGTGTTTTGTTTCCGTTTCAGTGACCGTACAAAGTCAGGATTCTATAATCAGTGGTGTCAATATGTGGTATCTTGTGTTTTGTTTCCGTTTCAGTGACCGTACAAAGTCAGGATTCTATAATCAGTGGTGTCAATATGTGGTATCTTGTGTTTTGTTTCTGTTTCAGTGACCGTACAAAGTCAGGAGTTCTATAATCAGTGGTGTCAATATGTGGTATCTTGTGTTTTGTTTCTGTTTCAGTGACCGTACAAAGTCAGGAGTTCTATAATCAGTGGTGTCAATATGTGATTTCTTGTGTTTTGTTTCTGTTTCAGTGACCATACAAAGTCAGGAGTTCTATAATCAGTGGTATCAATATGTGGTATCTTGTGTTTTGTTTCCGTTTCAGTGACCGTACAAAGTCAGGAGTTCTATAATCAGTGGTGTCAATATGTGATTTTTTGTGTTTTGTTACTTTATGTTTCAATATTTGTATTATTTGTCCTGCTGCCAAAGTTCAGCTTAAAACTTTAATATTTCTTTGATTGTAAAACTTTATGATATCAAAGACAAAATGGTTAATCGTTCTAGGATCTTGAAGAATGCCTTTGAGTGCTTAATTTCCATTAACCTATCTCATAAACGCAGATACAAGTATAAGAGAAGTGCTCGCTTCGAATGTGGGAATTCGGGTCTGACCATGACTTGAAAAATTGGTAGTGAGTGTTCTTCTACCAAACACTCGGCATTTAGAAATGAAAAGCGTGGCACGTTAAAGAAACCCTCCCAACGCATTGTCCTAAGCGCGATAAAGGTAAAAATTTCTGCCACTTCACCTTTAGCCTGGGACGTCTCGATATAAGTGTAATATTCCTGACTGGAACGTAAAACCCCATTAAACCAATCAATAAATTAAATCACCATACCATGCATGTCATTAACAATCTCGATAAAAGTTATGACTCATGGATCGTAATGTTAACCTCCGATACTACACGATACTCTGCAGTAATGTTTAAGAGAAAATTTGATGAAAACGAGAATACATCTGAAAAAAATACTAGTAATAAACACCAAAAAAAAAAAGAGAGAGAACAAATAATATGAACTCCTGTACTCCAATTCCGATGTACATTAAATAAAAATATAATAAGTATTATTATCTAAAGTCATTGCAGTAACGATCCAGGATTATTCAAGCATGACATATTCGATCGCCATCATGCTTCATTGATCAACATGGTAAAATGTACATTTATCAATAACTTCAATATTTAAATTACACATTACTTCAGGTTATAAATATTCATATTGCTTATTCTGTCGATATAATTTAATTTCCCATGATTCACAAATCTCATTCTTGATTTCTTACCAATAAAGAATAAATTGTCTAATATACATAAACCAAACATGTACAAATTAAGTTAGATACATATAAATCAAGTACGCTAAATTAATCTTATAAAATGAAGAAAAAAAGGTTTAAAAAGAAACGAAAAAATAGAATCTGTATGTGAATCATCGATTGCAATTGATGCACGAAACACCAATGCGTAAATGTGAATATGTGTTTCGGTAAAGTTTGATGCTAGTCAGAAATTCATTCATTGTTACAGAAGGCAAGGTTGACTGAACAAGTGTCAGGGGACGTAACTCTACAAATAAACATTTCACAATTCACGCAGCTTTTCATATTTTAATTTTGACGATCTGCCTTTATTCTTTTAATAAAAAAAAAATTTGATCTTTAAACGATTTTCAGTCTTACTACTTAAAATCTTTACTAATAAATACATTGTTTTTAGGAATGTCAAAGTGCCGTGCTGAGACCAAACAACCCCGAGTCATTTTTATTAATAGGTTTCCTGTGTTTTAAGCATTTAAGAGGCCGCAATTCTCTTTAAGGTTTTAAAACCGAGTTTATTAAACTTCCGGCTCAGATCAGAAAGTGAAAAGAATGATGATAACGAAGTATAAAAACTGACTAAGAAGAGAAAGTGAGTACAATTGTTCACCTTACCGAGAATCATGAAATTCCCGCTCAAGAAAAGGAATTGAGTATATTTGCTGACCGACGACTATAAAACTCCCGAATAAGAACAGGAAGTGAGTATATTTGCTGACTGTGAATAATAAAACTCCCGACTAAGAACAGGAAGTGAGAATATTTGCTGACCGAAAAATATAAAACTCCCGACTAAGAACAGGAAGTGAGAATGTTTGCTGACTGAGAATTATAAAACTCCCGACTAAGAACAGGAAGTGAATATATTTGCTCTGACCAAGAATTATAAATCTCCAGACTTTGAACAGGAAGTGAGTTAATTTGAGTTAATGAGAATTATAAAACTCCCGACTAAGAACTGGAAGTGAATATATTAGCTGACTAAGAATTATAAAACTCCAGACTATGAACAGGAAGTGAGCATATTTGCTCACTGAGAATTGTAAAACTCCCGACTTAGAACAGGAAGTGAGTATATTTGCTCACTGAGAATTAAAAAACTCCCGACTTAGAACAGGAAGTGAATATATTTGCTCTTTGCGGTTTTGAACTGAATCGAGTTTGTAACAGTAAAATCGTGGAAGTGCGGTCCACAAAAAACATAGTCTATAATAAAAAATAAATTGAAAAGTACTGTAAGCAAATACTGCTAGAAGTCTTTCACTTCCTTTTCTAGACTTGATTATCTATACAAATTATTAAGAAGATTATGGTATTCAATATTTCGACAAACATATTTTGTTCCATGTTCTCTGAATAAAAATGCCATTAGATGGTTCTGAATTGTACTCAGGTAAGGTGATGATTTCTCACGATTTTAATTAAAATCATTTCCTCATGAAAATTTCTGACGACTAATCTTCTAATAATTTTAAAAAAGATAGTTACAATAGTCAATACATTTGCAAAACAAGTAATGAACTAATATTATTAAGAATATTACCATTACAATGCTTTATTACCTTTCAGAAGGCAATCTTTATTTCATTAGTGAGTTAATGAATTGGAAAATTAATCCTTCGATTTAATTCCAAATAAATGCCTACACAAAGCTATTAAATATTAAATGCAAAATTTGGTAATTAATTTGTTGAACAATATTCTCAATACATTAATGTACTCATGAGCCGAATAATACGTTTTGTTATATCCGTGAGGCCATTGACGTAATATTTCTTTAAAGTCAAGGGAGATAATTTGTAACATGTAGTTGTCTATATAGCCAAGACAACCAAGAATAACAGACAACAAAAGAATGAAACAAGATAAATATATACAGAAACTAAAACCTCGGTGGCAGAGTGGTCAAAAGCGCACCATTTACGGATCACAACGCTCTCACCGCCTGGATTCAAATCCAACTCGGGACAGATCCTAGTGTGAGAAAGTTTGTCAGTTTGCTTGCCGAAGGTCGGTGGTTTTCTTCAGACACTCCGGTTTTCTCCACCATCCCAAAACTGACCACCTCAAAATAATTGAAAGAATCATGACTGGGACATAAAACACCATTATTCCACTCCACAACCATAAGATGTCATAAAACTCATGTCATGTGCAGAATTTTGATTTTTAACAAAAAGAAATTAAAATTCTGCATATGACATTCATATAAACGGCCTTTGGATGAAATGACTAAATGATGTAAAGGGGTGTAACTAAAGTCCTAACTAAAGTCCTTTTACCTTTTTCTTTTACAAAATACCATTTGAACCATCGTCCCTTAATCCCTTAAACACAAGAGAATTTGTTTCTAGCGTCTTGACTTTATTGCTTTACCGTTTTATAAAATGCGAAAATTCCAGCTGTGAAGCATGCACAATCAAATACATTTCAGACGGAAAAGAACATTTCTTATCAAAATCATTAATAAATCTTCTTCAAAATATAACGCAGATATATTAACGTTTATATATTCCTATATAAATTTGGTGTACTTCCACACAATTAAACAAATCGGTCTTATTTCATCGTTTAAACTGTTGAAATATTGCTCTATTAAACACTTAAACTGACATATGATATTGATATTATTGATATATGATAGGGAGGTATTGGTTAATAAGTCATTCCATAGATAGTAACATGAGTCGTACAATGATTTATTATATACCAACTTAATTTGTATAACACGTGAGGACCAAGTCTAAGCCGGGAGTCCATACATGTCAAGTTTGGTTTGTTACCGTGTCCCGGATATTTTAGTCGGTGTACTGGCGGCCTCAATGTAACTTAAACCTTTGAACAGATTATATCATAAGCCAGACAATAAAATTCTTTCACAGAATTTTGAGAAAAAGTCAAAACATAACTAAAAGTATATAATAATTTATAATACTGTAAGGGGGCGCCTAGTAATTTTCTGTCGAACTTTATAATGTATATGGAAGAATTAATAGTGACGAACTGATGGTAACATTAAGAGTAATTGGCATGGTTTTGGTCTATTAAACATTATTAAAATTTTTCAAAATATTTCGTCAATTTAAAAAAAAAATAAGGTTTCATTACTGTGACATTTGACAGTATCCAATCAATCAAGCAACCCATCTTAACTTAATATTCTTATCTTAAAATCTTTAAAAACAAAAAAAAAACTTATTATATTTGATGTTATTAAGATTACGTTTTACAAGTTGTTGACTTGGAGGATTAAATTCAATAAATAAACTCGAAGTTAAATATCAACTTATGTATATTATATGCGATTGATTGATCGGTTACTTACGTCAGAGCCCACACCTGTCTCAATGTGTCATCATAATAAAGTAAAACAAAATTTAAATTGTGAGTCAAACAACTAAAATGGCCAAACCTAAATCATAGACCGATTATTTTTTTTAACCTTTTTTTAAATGACATCTATCCAATACAATATCATTTACTCACATTGTTTTAACAGATGAATTATTATTATCATTATTATTAATATAATCATTATTATTATTATTATTATTATTATTATTATTATTATTATTATAGCAACAACAACAACAACAATAATAATAATAATAATAATAATAATAATAATAATAAACAACTTTATTTTGCAAACACAATATACAATATGGGTTAAGGCAATACAAAAAAACTAGAAACAAATAAATAAACAAACAACCAAATATGTATAGAGTAGGATTGTCATAAAATACTAGTATATAAATGTGTAACATCCCTAGGGTTTTAATAAATTGTGTAAATATTTAAAATTATGTTAAAGATTTTTTTTCTGATATTGAGACTATTAATTAGTTACGAAGTTCATTAATTTTCTAAATATTTTATTACTTTTATTTTATAACAGATATTTTATTTTATAAATATTTATATGGAACATCATAAAGGAAGAATTGTGATTTGTAACTTCTTGAAATAATTTCTTCCGATATAAAAATTAAAGAGATTTGACTTGGGCGTAAATTATTACTTATATACTATGACCCCCAAATCGTGAAGTGAATATAAAAACCTATTTATTCATATATAGGCGGAGGCATATTGAATAACTTGCACCTGACATATCTAACAAGAAACGCATTATAAAATATCAATGTTGACTTCAAGTAATTAGGTTTTATAATTAAAAAAGTATTTAAATATCATTAAATAAAAATAATGTAATGTTTTATATATTTATAACAAAAATTCATTTTAGGATGTAAGTAAATGAAGTGATTCAAATTTTACAGCAAGGTGCTTTAATGTATATATATGTGTGTGTGTGTGTGTGTGTGTGTAATTAATCAGTTACATGTGTACGGAAAATGACATTAGAATTATATGATTTTTAGTGTCATTTTTCATACACATGTAGCTGATTAATTGTAGTTGCAGTTTGCAATAGTCAAATGAAGATTGTTAGTTTCCTGGCATTTTTATTCAATTAATTTATTTATTTATTTATTTTATTTATTTTTATTTATTTATTTTTTTTTACTTCAGATCATCTTTAAAATTATAGTATATATTCCAAATACATTACATGATATTAACGAAATTATTTTAGTACATTTTGTCTTGTTTCGTACACACCGCGACGGCAGTTCAAAGTTGGAACAAATAAAACGAAAGTCGCAGACTCTGTGATATAATAGGCAAAGAATTGATGAAAGCCCTTTCTGTTCATTGTCGTATGCAAGTATATACATGGGTATGGTATACGTTTTTAGCATAAAGAGTCTCACAACAAGTGAAATTAAATATCACTGAACAGCGACAATCCAGCAGCTTACGAATATCAGTGGTTTTTTCTAGGTACCGTTTGTCCACCTTTAAACAAAATTTGACCACTTCTGATGGTGAAATAATGATGTCAGACGTAAAACACATCTCATAACAGTACTTATATTAATAAACTCAAAAATGTTAAAATGTTCGTAATTCATTAAAACTTTTGTATCGAGGCCATTTAAAGAGTCTTAATTACATTATTGGGCGTGGTCATGTTATTACATTCAGTGTCAGTCCAAGATTGATGTAACCAGGTGCTACTTTATTTGTGTATTTTGTTGCTTACAGAAGACATAGACAAGTTCGAGGGGATATCTTTACTTTCATCTTTCTATAGCCTTATTCTATGAAAAATTATTTTATTTTGAACATTTTTAGTTTACACGTACTTCGCTGGAAATATATATTAATAATATATTTATCGTATATTCAACAATAGCACGCGGAAGTTAATTATGTAATTCCATACAGGTATACAAGAGGTTAACAAATATAATTTTTCGTTAATCATAATGTTGTTGTGTGTGTGTGTGTGTGTGTGTGTGTGTGTGTGTGTGTGTGTTGAAATATCTTTCTGATCTAGTTTTTAAAGTTATAGAAATACCTCTGTAACCCCTCGCCCTTAAATTAATTGTATGTAAAATTAAGGAACAATTTCCTTTTTTTTTATTTTAGATAATTTTAGTTATTTTTAAATCAGAGTAAATGGTAAAAATATTGAAATATTTTCCTTTTAAAACCAAACTGATTTTAAATTAAATAGTATAAAAATTACAAAATGTAGGCCAAATTTAAACACATAATCCTCTGTAAAGGATTTAATTTATTTTTATTTTAGTTTAATGTATATACCAGGATTTATTTCTTTCATGTTATGTCGTTTGAGATTCTTGTATTTAATAACGAGGGATTATAAATAACAAACGGGATAAGAGAAATTTAGTATTAACACACAACTCTTATAAAGGAACTGTTTCACAATGGTTTAAGGTGGCGCCATTGAGTACAACCAAATTTAGTCAACATTTGTTTAAGGTGGCGCCCATTTCTGGGGAGTACAACCAAATTCAGTATTAACACACATAATAGATTTGTTTAAGGTGACGCCCGCTTCTTGGGAAGACAAAATGCATTCAAACTCAGCACATGACAGTAATAACAAACTTAAAAAGGAGCTGTTGGCGCTCACGTCTAGTGCAACGTAATTTAGTATTAATAAACATAAAAAGGAACTGTTTTAGCATTAAGGTGGCGCCCTCTTCTGGGGAGTACAACCAAATTTAGTATTAACACACTCTCTTAAAAAGGAACTGTTTTAACATGGTTTAAGGTGGCGCCTATTTCTGTTGAATACAACCAAATTTAGTATTAACAAACTTTAAAAGAAACCGTTTTAACACTGGTTTAAGATGGCGCCTATTTATGTGAAATACAACCAAATTTAGTATTAACAAACTTAAAAAAGAAACTGTTTTAACATTTGTTTAAGGTGGCTCCTTTTTCTGTAAAATACAACCAAATTTAGTATTAACAAATTTAAAAAGGAACTGTTTTAACACTGGTTTCAGGTGTCGCCTATTTTTGTGAAATACCACCAAATGTAGTATTAACAAACTTAAAAAGAAACTGTTTAAACATTGGTTTAAGGTAGGCCTACTTCTGGGGAGTACAACCAAATTGAGTATTAACACACACTTAAAAAGAAACTGTTATAACATTGGTTTAAGGTGGCGCGTACTTCTTTGAAATACAACCAAATTTAATACGATTAACTGTTTTACATTGGTTTAAGGTGGCGCCTATTCTGGGTAATGCAACCAAATTTAGTATTAACATACACTCTTAAAAAGGAACTGTTTTAACATTGGTTTAAGGTGGCGCCTATTTCTGTGAAATACAACCAAATTTAGTATTAACAAATTTAAAAAGGAACTGTTTTAACACTGGTTTCAGGTGTCGCCTATTTTTGTGAAATACCACCAAATGTAGTATTAACAAACTTAAAAAGAAACTGTTTTAACATTGGTTTAAGGTGGCGCCTACTTCTAGGGAGTACAACCAAATTGAGTATTAACACACACTCTTAAAAAGTAACTGTTTTAACATTGGTTTAAAGTGGCGCCTATTTATGTGAAATACAACCAAATTAAGTATTAACACACACTCTTAAAAAGGAACTGTTTTACATTGGTTTAAGGTGGCGCCTACTTCTGGGGAGTACAACTAAATTTAGTATTAACATACACTCTTAAAAAGGAAATGTTTGAACATTGGTTTAAGGTGGTGCCTATTTCTGTGGAATACAACCAAATTTAGTATTAACAAACTTAAAAAGGAACTGTTTTAACATTGGTTTAAAGTTGGCGTCTACTTCTGTAAAAAAACAACAACCAAATTTAGTATTAACAAACTTAAAAAGGAACTGTTTTAACATCGGTTTAAGGTGGCGTCTACTTCTGTGAAATACAACCAAATTTAGTATTAACAAACTAACCAAGGAACTGTTATAACTTTTATTTATGGTTGAGTCTATTTTGAAGTAAAACCAGATTTGTTTTATTTACAACCTAACAGATATGCTATTTTAACATTGGCGTCAATGTTGTTGGTTGCGCCCACATCTCAAGAGTACAACCTTCAGTACTAATAAACTAACAAATGGACTGTTTACCCAGGGTTTTTGTTATGATTGTATGTGAAAGGTTATACAAGGTATATATGTTTGGACTGTTTATTTACTTTTTTTAATTTGTAAAATAAAATATATTTTTAGAACAAAAACAATAAAAGGCACACAATATCTTATCATCTCTGTTCTTATGCAGATATTACATAGGCATCTTAAAACACCTTAGTCTATTTCATAACAAATGACTAGACAACCGAGTCGGTGACCGATAAGCAGGCGCTTACAGAACAGGGTGCCTCTCGTCACCAAAGTTCGAATCCCGCTCAGACAGATTCAAGGGCGAAAAAGTTTGTCACTCGCTGTCAAATGTCGCTGAATTTGTCCGAGCGCTCCGGTTTTCTTCACCATCTTAAAGATACCCGTCGTGATATACGTGAAAAAATCTGAACTGGGGCGTAAAATTCCATTGTTCCAATCCACTTATAAGATAAATATTATTATGGTAAACATGTTATGTTCTGAAACTTCTCACAACTCTTCCATTTAAAAGGGCAGAAAAACAGAACCGTTTCAATATGCAGTACATTAACGATGTTATCAATTGACAAGTGTTATATGATGATGTGTGATTAATGAGAGAGGAGGGGAAGTTTTCAGAGAATGTTGATCCTAACACACATAACAATTAAATTACTAAATAACTAGGCTGATTCAATAATTCTTTACACGGCCCAACCAATAAATTCTTGACAATGCAAAATCCAATAATTTTATGTATCATTTTTATCTCACGTGTCTTTTTTTTAATTATTTTAATCATTTGTTGTGGTGTATTATTGTTTCGGTATTTAACAAATTACATGTATCATGCTTTTCAATTGCAAATTACTATGATATTATATTTGTATTTATAAATAAACACTTTACAAAAAATCTGAAAAAATAAATAATCTATCTGTCAAATAAGCTTAAAATTTATTTATTTTCAGACACATTACATCTCTAATAAATAGTTTGTTCATTGATTCAAGTTATTGGCACTTCTGGCATTTGCAAAACAAACATTATCTAGCAAATATTATTCATCATCCTTTTGACAACAAAATGAATATGGAGTATATTTTTTTAAAATATTTTTTTACCATTAAAAAATCAATTGCTACTTTAAACGACATTAAATCTATCGATAGCCGAAATCCGATAGTTTTCTCCTCTTACCCTGATTTTCTCCAGCATTTTGTGAACAGCGATTTTTTTATAAGTCAAATACTATTGGCTTTAAAGTAAAACAATAAATTGATTAGCTATATAACTAATACGTTGATATGAAATTAAACAGCCTCAGTGATTCAATGGTAGGGCGACCCCTTTAAAACCATGAAGGTCGTTAGAACCCAATCGGTTCATAAAAACTGAGCTATTGATCATCGACTTGAACTTGTTATAAGAAGACATAGTTTCGACTGTTCCCCAAGTAACACATCTTGGTAGCGATATAGTTGTCTGCGGAATACTGACCGATCGCCCGAGTGCGCGAATGTACAGGCAGAATTAAATTCACATTCGAACATCATGTCATTCATTGTTTTAAGAATTGGCCCTTAGGGACTGATGAACCCGCTGTAGTCGTGAATTATTGAAACGTTGTTTATATGACATTCAACAATATAAAACCAACCAATCACAATTAAATACCGTTTAATGATAATATGGAGACAGATCCTAGTGTGAGAAAGTTTGTCAGTTCGCTTGCCGAAGGTTGGTGGTTTTCTCCGGGCACAGTTTCCTCCACCACCCCAGTACTGACTACCTCGAAATATGAGAAGAATCTTGACTGGGGCGTAAAACTCCATTTCTCCACTCCACTCTTAATGATAATGATTCACATGTACATAAATAGTATTTCAACTAGAATACCTATTTATAAATGTTATTAACAGAAACTGTTGCTTTATAATGTTCATTTTTAGCTTTTAGTCTTCAGAACATTAGTTAAACAAGAAAAATATATCTTCTGAGAACATAACTCAGACGTGGATATTGATCTCCAACACACAACCATTTAAGATTTACTGTCACAAAAACGAGAATGAATGTTATCAGTAACGGTTCGCTGTTGTTGTTGTTGTTGTTGTTGTTGTTATTGTAATATTGCTTAACGTTGCTTCAGCAATTTTTAGCTATATACGAGCAAGGTTTTTTTTTAATTTTTAAAAAAGTTCAGTATAAATATAAATTCTTAGAGATCAAATTTGTAGATACAATTTTTTTCATATTACATTGTGAAGTAAGGAATTGATAATCTCTCAAATGCACATAAATGCGTTTTTAAAGAGCTTTACTGGTGCTTATCTTGCAACAAAGATTGTTGCCAATTGTAATTCGTGAAAAATAAAAAAAGTACATCGAGTACCAAGTATCGATTTACTTGTAATTCAATCAAAAACAAAGCAATGATTAAAAGGCAAGAAAGACCAAATATTGGTTGATTTGCATATCAATGAAAACGAATTGCAATTTGGACCAAATACTTTTGTCCCTTTCATTTTAAGGATAACGAAATGACAACGAAGGTTTAGCCATTTTGCCATTTTCAATTAGAATTAAACGAAGCTCGAATTGTGTCGTTAGTTGTAATTCAAAAAAATGTAGGAATCTATACTGTGAATGGAAAGAGGAAGTTCAGAAATGCAAGTTTGTGTTATCAACATTTTTGTGTCAGATCTTTTTAAAACGTACCAACCATTGACTGTTACTGGGTAACTACACCTTGGGGACCAAAAAGGTATGTTTAAATGTCGTGTCTACAAATAAACTGTTGCCTTTATTGAGCAAAAAAGATGACCCGTACAACCAGTCCGTGTGTTAAAACTGTCAGACTGTTAACTATGATTTATATGCTTTGATAAAATACGAGAACATACATGTACTTAGTTATCTTGTAACTTACACGTTTGTTAAAACAGCACCATATACATATTTCCTACCAATGCTGTGGTGTAGACAAATTGTGTTTAACGCCCCAGTCAAGCACCATTTACCTACATCGAGGCGACCGGTTTTCCGATGGAGGACGAAACTGATTTGCCCTTAGAAAACCATCAACTTCTTGCAAGCAAACCAACGATTTTTTTCATTCGTACAGGGATCTATCTGAATGGGATTCTAACCTAGGCGGTAAGAGTCGCTGCGATCCATAAGCGCTCTTATAAGTCATACGGTCTCCAAGGCACCTCGTACCGAATGCGGCGAGTAGACAAAAAATGTTTACGTCCTAGTCCTTTTTCTATTAATAAGGAGATAAGATTGTTTTTGATTGGCAGAACAATCTGAGTGTCAGGAGAAAACCGTCGACATTTGGCAAGCGAACTGGGAAACTTTTTTTTACATTGGGGTCTGTTCAAATTGAATTTAATTAAAACGCTGAAATGCTCTGTAATTCTTTAGCGCGCATTTAATTTTATTCGGAAAATTCGGGCCCGTATTTAGTAACTGACAGCTTTAAAAAGTGAAGTTATGACTCAAAATAAAACTAATCAGAATCGAATGTGATTTAAAGTATCAGGATAAGGATTTCAAGTTTTTTCTTTGTCGTAGGGGGGGTTATGATATCCCCCTCCTTTCTTAATATAGAAAAACTTTTTTGTTACTTTTTGTCAGTTTTAAGATCATAAGCAACGAAGGGTAAAGCACATCACGGATGTAATATTCAACAACGATATTAAACAATTTATAATATCCTTTGTTAATATCTTATTGTACAGAATGTATTAAAAACACCATGTGAACCTTGGCTTTATTCAAAAGTAAATATATTAAAATATATTAAAAATTAAAAAAACTGCATAAAATCATATGCTTCAAGGAATATATATATATATATATATATATATATATATATATATATATATATAGTATTCCCCTAATCGTAACAAATTTACAAACATGAGTATATTGAAAAGATAATAACTATACCTTTCATACTAACATGTTACGAACAAGTTTATATGAACGTGAATGGAATCCAATTAGATAAAACAAATGATGCGCGACTGTTTCAATTGAAATAAAGACAAATTGAATTTCCACAAATTTAATCTTAAAAATACACAAGGTGTATTGAGAAAATAATGTTTAGGTTATGTATTGGTCTTCTGACAATTATCTTATAGAGTTCACATGTCGTAAAAGGTTTATGTATATATATATATATATATATATATATATATATATATATATATATATATATATATATATATATATATATATATGGGAATGATCAAGTTCCTATGGTTTAATGTTCTAATATAAAGAAACATGTTTATATCGAAAGCATATTGTTCTTAAGAAAACTACAATAACACGAACGTACATGTAGAAGCAAGAAACAAAATAATAGATTTTGAGATAATATGATGGTAAATCTTCCGTTTTTGACTTTAAAACGTTTTTGTATATTTGAAAGATCCGAAACAGTTGTTTAGACAATATTCGTGGTACTAACAGTTCATTGCTAAATTTAATGGTTAATCGTAAGTAAATAGTAAAAAAGTCAATCCCGTTTTACATTTCTTGTACTTTGCTTTAAAATGAAAAAAAATTTAGTTGTTTTCATATGAAAATACCGAAAAACATCGTTTGTAAACAAAACCGTCTCGGTTGACGCCAATTTGAAAAAAAAAACGTGACCAAATTCGTGGGAAGTCTCTCGGATCACTGTGGTTAGGGTTTACAACACTAACATTAAAAAAATATACTTTCAATGATCTAGTTTAGATTAATAACGCAAATTTTTGAATTATTATTGATTACACAATTATTACAAGAATTAAAAACGATTAGGCATTTCCGAAATGACATGCGGAATTCACGTTACTTTACATCATATTATATAGTGAAAAATGCATGAATTTCACTAAATATAGCGTAAGAGACACACAATTTTGAAGACACTCAAAACTAGTATTACTTGACACATAAGTTTCAGATGTTGATCGGGTAAATAAGCCAGACTCTCTTCTTTCAGACGACATAGTTTACATCTTATTTATTTTACTTGTGATTAAAAATAAAGATATAACTTCAAGAATAATTTGGCAATAGTGAAATCCGTCAAAAATTAAAACTTTTGATATTTTTATATATTGTTACTAGTTTAGGACATATTTAAAAATTTTCTAAGTATGGAAAGTTTAACAGTTTGGGCGCCTATTTGACTTTGAGTGTGTGCAGTGATGTACTTCTTGTAAATGATATCCGGTGTAAACAATCTGCCACGAATTTGAACCTACCACGAATTTAGGCGTTTTGAGGATATACATATTCATTTTCTATAACTTTTAGCAATGACGTGTGTTTGTAAGACCAAATGCAAGAAATTAGATACATGTTTTTAGATATATTCTTTTTAAAATACTGTCAACGGGAGTTGAACTCAGACCGTTGCAAAACCCTATCCACAAACAGCATAGCAACAGAATATTACTCGTATCACACTCCTCGCTGGATTTGTTCAAGCATGTGTTAGTGCCTATGATTTATGCAGAGTAGCCGTATAAAATAATTCATAAAAAATATAGAAGAGAGCTTGATTGTTTGGGTGAATGGATATAAACAATTTTTTCAGTGCAATGCACAATTGAATGGAACAGTTTAAATAAATTTTTCCATTTAATGAAAACTAAATCTGATGCATACAATGATCCTTAACATAAAGAAACATGTAAATGATAGTGATTTTATGGCACTCACAATCATACAATCTTCAACATAAATATCTAACAATCACAATAAGTTCTCAATTAGTTTTTTGTCAAATTTTCAATTAACATAATTTGTAGAATATTCGCATTATAAATGACATGTTTTTAAAGAAGTATTCGCCATATTATATTGTTAATATCATTTTCGAATATCAGTTATGACACTAATAGTAATACGATCTTTAAATTATTAAACATTTTGTTATTACAATATTATTATGATTTAGGTTTTGTCTAAGATCAATTTCCATGTTTTGTACCGTAAAATATTCGCATATTAAACATCTGTTATTGGAAAAAAATCTTCGCAATATTATTTTGAAAATACTAATTTCATTTTCAAATATCGATTATCATTGTTATTAATGATCAAATATCTTTTTCATCCATATTCATCAGGTTTTCTAAATATGAAAAACATTCATTCACAAAGAAAACAAAAATGTAATTGATGGAAAAACGATGCAATTATTATATCTGCTTTCGATTCATAAACTACAATATCTATATATCAGACCATTTAAAAACATATTTATGTTTAGTGTCCATGGGTGAGAAATATTTCATGTCGTCTAAAAACAACCACAAGTTTTATTAAATGTCCAGATAGATTATTTTAGTCGAGATTTTGGTTTGGTAGCGATTTCATTTTATACTGCTTTTTAAAGCATTGGTGTTCTTAACTTCTGTGTCCTGGCAATTTTTTTCACTCCATAGTTAGCTATATCTTAGTATGTAAATTATCTGGTCCCTAAACATTGAGACAACTTTGAATGGCCAAAACTAGATCGATTGTGTTGACGCTACGTCACAGGTACACAATACGCATTATCCCTATACAAAAGCCTATCTGTTTACTTTAAGCCAGTATGAATTAGCGATGAAATGAATCATCTTCATGCTTATAGATTATCATTATTTAAGTACAATGAAACAAAACGAAGTAAATAACGCGTTAAAATATTGGAATTTTAGCGGTAATGATATAATCAATATTTTTGAGCTGTATTTAATTTTCAGTTAATACAACTGCCATTTATCTGTGGATGAGTATGTCACTACCGATGGATAACGTAAAAACAAATTGTGACGTCACCAGCTTTAGACGCAGTTATAAAACAACTACATGTATACTGATCCACTTACAAAATAAGTATGGTATCATTTTCTTGCTAAACCAATCGTGTCAAAATGAGCTTAGTTATGGTGTTTAAAGAAACCAGTCATGATTTTTTCCAACTATATCGAGGCGTTGAGTTCTTAGATGATGAAGGAAACCAGAGTCCCCGAGGGGTTATTTAAACCTAGGGAAGGTATAAATAGAGGCACGTTTATCACTTCTCGTGGGCTTTTATCAGTCGACCACCCGTCAAAAAAGGTAAATTGTTTTACAGATCTAGTACGCGTTCCCAAAGGTTGGGCAGCATTTGAAGAAACCGTGAAGAGGCGGAATAATTTAGGGTCTAGAACCATATAGATTTAAAATATATATATATTTATTTATTTATTTGTTTATCTATCTATCTATCTATTTATTTATTTATTCATTTATTTTAATTTATTTTTATTTTATGTTATTTTGCATATTTGAACCCTTTAATTCGATTTAATCCTTTGTTTCTTTGACATAATAAATCAATCCTGTATTAAACGATTTTTTTCTTTAATGATAGTGGTTTCAATAACTGTACAGAAAATGCATTTTTGTCTTTTTATGTAAAATAAAATTAGCTTTTATATGTAAATGTAATGCAGCACGAGGTCAAATAAAACTAGTTTCGATATAGATTACCCGTCTCGTAAAAAATCTAATATTAATGCATAAATAGTTAAGAAGGTACATGTAATGCTCCAGAAATTGAAATAAAACCAGCCTAACCTATGATGTTCTATACAGATAAGTATTGTCCTATTATCTCTGCGCCTATACCTGTCAGCGATAAAAGCGCAAATACATAAATACATTTTATAAAACAATTTAAATAAACGCGTGATAGCTTTGTTAAATAATAACGGTCGTTAAGTTGATATTTTAAAATATTACCCTAACGGATCACCATACACATATGTAACTCTAACGGATCACTGTGCATACATGTAAATGTTACCCTAACGTTTCATCATATATAAATATATTCCTGACGGATCACTATACATTAATGTGACCCTAACGGATCACCATACATTAATGTAACCCTAACGAATGACCATGCATTAATGTAACCCTAACGGATAACCATACATTAATGTAACCCTAACGGATCACCATACATTAATGTAACCCTAACGGATGACCATGCATTAATGTAACCCTAACGGATAACCATACATTAATGTAACCCTAACGGATAACCATACATTAATGTAACCCTAACGGATCACCATACATTAATGTAACCCTAACGGATGACCATGCATAAATGTAACCCTAACGGATAACCATACATTAGTGTAACCCTAACGGATCACCATACATAAATGTAACCCTAACAGGTCACCATATATAAATATATCCCTCACGGAAGACCATACATACATGCAACCCTTACGAATAACCATAAATAAATGTAATCCTAACGGATCACCATATATAAATATATCCCGAACAAAACACCATACATGAAAGTAACCCTTACAGATCACTATACATAAATATGACCCTAACGGATCGCCATATATAAATATAACCATAACGGCTCACCATACATTAATGTAACTCTAACGGATAACCATACTAAGGTAACCTTAACGGATCACCATACATAAATGTAACCCTAACGGATCACCATATACAAATGTTATCCAAACGGATCACCATATGCAAATGTAACCCTAACGAATCACCATACATAAATATAACCCTAACGGATCACCATACATAAATGTAACCCTAACGGATCACCATACAGAAATGTAACTCTTACGAATCACCATACATAAATGTAACTCTAACGGATCACCATGTATAAATGTAACTTTAACGGATCACCATACATAAATATAACCTAACGGATCACCATACATAAATGTAACTCTAACGGATCACCATATATAAATATAACCCTAACGGATCACCATATATAAATATAACCCTAACGGATCACCATACATAAATGTCTTTAAAGAGTTGTAAAAACTATTTGCAGATTTATATTGTATTTAAAAAACTTATCACACGTATGCTTTACTATATCAGTTTTATCAAAGTTTTTCTTATGAAGATTAACAGTTACTTAGATGCGAGTTTTATAGGATTAAACTTAACACCTCTTTTGTAATTTAAAAAGTTTAAATCCACCAACGTGAAAGTAATTTAACACTTAACTGTTTCGTAAAAACGTCGTATTTAATTAAGAACTTTTTTTGTGTTTTAAATTGCATGTAGATAATACCCGAGCTAAGGAAACCTAGTAATAAATTAAATATATATTATGACACACAACATTGATTTATACATAACTTAATAATCTATATTGTAGATTTATCGCTATCTGTTTAGGTTTTTAAACTGCCAAAATAGGAAATTTAAAAATTCGACAAAATTATTAATAAAAAATATTTACCGGATATATGTATACATATTAAGGCAATGGGAGGGCTACTTTCATATTAATTTTTAAAGTAAGCTTCTCATAAATTTTAAACATTATCTACTCTTTTATAATCTTATGTTCAATTTATAGAAATATTTCATATAAAAGCAATATTAAATATACACCTGTCGATTGCGTACGTATATGTGGCAATTACTATTTTTATTTTTTTTTAAAAAAAAATTCAATTATGACTAATATCGGTCTAATCCCATCGAATTTTTAGCGCTACGTTTTGGTGTGGCAGGAAAGGTTGAGTGCCAAAAGACAAACCCAAGCGTTGGAGGAATATATGTTTCCGTATTTTAATCTGTATCGCATTTTCGATATTCATTTTAATACAACTTTGATATTAGTGTTATTTTTGTGTGCTTTTGTATAATTATATAATTATAATATATATATAATTTGTATAATTATCAGATAATGTAACTAAAATCGTCTATGTCCTATATTTACTCTCTTTCCCCTATATCAAATAGTGTTTCACTATTTTAGCCTTCCATTCCCTATGTCGGACCGCTCTTTCCTGATACCCATTTTCTTTCATTCCACTTACCTAAATTTCAGACTTTTCCCTATATCAAATAGTGCCTTCACTATTTCAGCCCTCCATCCCCTATGTCAGATCACTCTTTCCTTCAAGTCTGATACCCAATTTCTTTCAGCCCACTTTTTTATATTTCAGAACCCTCTCCCCATATTTTTGAAACACTTACTTGAATTTCTCGAACTTGCGACTCCGGTAGTAATCCCTGTTCCACTAACTTCGACTGTAGTTTGTCTGTCCATATAATATTGTGTACGAGGAAGCTTCTGTGTATTCTCAGTAACTCTCTATGTTTATTGTTCATACTCATTTGGCTTCTTGTATCCTTAATAAGATATATCAACTAATAACAAACAGATAAGTCATCGGTTACATGGGTGTGTTCGGAGAAATTGACTTCCCTTGATATTCAATCACTTCGTCTTCGAAATTAATCCGGTTCGAGGGAAATTAATACTTTAAAATCTAAACTGGTCACACGCCTGCCAAATGTAATTTGAATATTTTCACCTTACTAAATACAACACCAAAACAACTCATTTGAAAAGGGATAATTTAAATACATGAAAAGTACTTAAAACCATGTTACCAATAAATATCCTTCAATACCCCAGTGTCAATATTGTTACCCCGTGAACTTAAAACATTGGATAACCCTTCGATCGTGACCTTAATAGATTTAAATATTAAATGAATTTGTTTTGATTTTGTTATTTAGATTTTAAAAGACATTCATATAATGTAGTAATATTTGTGAGTACCAATAAAATGACACTGTGTGATGTTGGTAGGTGTAACTTAGTAGATATATTGAATATTACCTGGTTTATACCTTGTAAAACAGGTAATAAGTAGTCAATATATCCGTTATTATCAACCGAAGTATCTGTACAGAATAATGTGGATCATTCAGTGATTCACTATCGTTAAATGAAAACAGTTTTGGAATCTATGATAAGATATGTTCACCAAATCTATCACCTAACTACAAAAACAATTAAATAATTTTTGAAATTTTTTACACTGTTTATACAAATAATGTAGAACTGTTTGATGGAGAAAATATAATTTGAAAAAAAAGTTTTACTTCGGGTTTAAAATAAATCAATATAAGATCTTTAAAACACGCAAGCTTTCTGTTGTGAGCGAATTCACTCCCCTAGCATGCCTAAAAAGTGAACTAGAAACAACGTAAAAAAATACGTGCGTTAAATCTGTTGAAGTTCGTATTATTAAAGTTGCGAATAATACTGAATGGCTTTAATTTAACACGTATAAAAGTTTATTATCTCAAATCTGAATCCTTTTATATTGTATTAGTTCGTTGCTTGAATGTTGTTTAACGTTAGATTAGTTATTTTCAGCAATTTGTGTCTAGATTATTTTTATCAATCTCGAGAATTAATCGTAAAAATTTGTTGTGTGTAAGTATCAGTTAGTGTTTCTGATCTGCATTGTTCTAATGCTCACTTATGGCGTCCTTTGTAAGCAAGTAAACGCGCCTGCAACGTCGCAGATAAACATCGCAGAGCACTTAGTTCATTGCAGATAAACATTACAGACCTCTCAGTTCATTGCAGATAAACATCACAGACCTCTCAGTTCATTGCAGATACACATCAGAAGACCACTCAGTTCATTTCAGATAAACATCGCAGACCTCTCAGTTCATTGCAGATACACATCACAGACCTCTCAGTTCATTGCAGATACACATAGAAGACCTCTCAGTATATTGCAGATACACATCGCAGACCTCTCAGTTTATTTCAGATACACATCGCAGACCTCTCAGCTCATTGCAGATACACATCACAGACCTCTCAGTTCATTGCAGATACACATCGCAGACCTCTCAGTTCATTGCAGATACACATCACAGACCTCTCAGTTCATTGCAGATACACATCGCAGACCCCTCAGTTCATTGTAGATACACATAGCAGACCTCTCAGTATATTGCAGATACACATCACAGACCTCTCAGTTCATTGCAGACAAACATCGCAGACCTCTCAGTTCATTTTACCGAGTCATCCAGTAAGGGCATACGACAAAGAAAAACCTTTCTGACTTGCAGTCGACCGAAGTCGATCCACCGGCGGTGAGATAACATTCAAGAGATTGAAGGCTTAAACCTTAACTGCCACGGCCACTATTATCTTGTTCTGACTGTTACATACATGTAAATGTATCAAACTAAAACAAAATTAAGCTTGTCCGAGCAGGGAGTAACAGCTACTGTTTGTGGTTTGATCATTAACCTTGTAACCATGTCTAAACAAAATAATCCAACTCGTTGGAAATCGTAAACTAATTGAATACATAATACATAACGGATTTTTAATTTATTGAAATGAACATATAAAAAGTAATGATGGTTGCATGTTATACAAGTGATTCTCTCTATATATTTTGCACCATCGATATAAGTCTCAGAACTAGAATTATCATGTTATATATATATATAATTTTTTTTTTTTGGGGGGGGGGGGGTAGAGTGGTAGGATAATTTGTTCTTTCTTATATGACATTACAAACAACTGATGTCTTATTTACGACAAACACGTTATAAACAACCACAAAACTCTTAAATGAAGAAATAGTATATAGAATGAAGCAATGGGTTTTGTTACTTGTCAATCAAATAACTTCTATGATTATCACTTTATTTGATTCGTTTTATCCAAAATTTTTCAAATGTATTTGTCATACTACATTTTTATAAACCTTTCCTGAAGGGAGAGCATATAGTTGCCGCATATTTTTTAATAATTTACGAGTTATTGCCCTTTTAATTTTTCACAAATATAACACAAAATCTATTAGAGGTAAAGTGCACATTTCAATTACTTTCATAAACAAACATTTTTGAATTAAGAAATAGCCCTTTTAATAATAGACCTTTTAAAACTAGCCCTTATTAGGGGATCATCGATCAGTTCTACCAATTCTCTGTTTTTGCAATTGGTGGGTTTAGCTTGCTAGACAGGAGTCACTTATCCTTCAGGATCACCCGGCCTCACTTCCACGATTGACATTTAATTTGCAAGTTTCTTTAAATTTAACTTGTTTTTTGTGTTATGATTTAAACATGGACCGGGTCTGACCCGAGACTATAAAGTGGGCAGTGACTGTTCTTTCGCTGAGCACTCGGCATTAAGAAACGAAATCACAGTTCTTTCGGATGGAAACCTAAAATTAATGAGGTACCGTGTCACGGCAGGCGTGGCAAGATAAAGAACCCTGCATGTATAATACCATCAGCGCAACGCACAGGCACAATTTCTGCACCTTCCCCTATACCTGGCGACGTCTCGATATAAGTGAAATATTTTTGACTGGGACGTTAAACAACATTACTCACTCACTCACTCGCGCATAAAACACTGTAGGTGAAATCCTAAATTTTGTAGAACCCATTTGGCCATTATAATTTTTTTCATTCAAACGCAAATACGAAAACTGATATTTAAGTCAAAATGAAAATGGAATGAAAACTTTGTAATTTTTAAATGTAAATGAAATTAAGACCGTTAAAGATGATGGAACACACTTTTCATGGATACTTAAACCGTGTCTGTGTAATTGTAAAATTATATTCTATTTCAAACTTTTAATTTTTGCTGTTTTGTTACACATATTTGACCTTAAATATTGTTCTCATTCTACAATATTATCAGAACCTGTGTACTGAGAAATTATATCCGCATTTTATTGGCTGTCGTTGTCACTCATACCACGTTTGATTACTGTCGAAATATGTCCCAAAAGAGTCATTAAATGATCAAACACAATTTTGCACCATATCTTTAAAGTCATTGTACTTTCAAAACTTAATTCCATTTGTGTTTGTTTATAAGTTAATTAACTAATGCTCATTAAATAGTCCTTTATTTAAATTTTAACTGCATTTTAGGTGACTATCATTTTAACTCATTTCTATTTTTTCATTTTTTTGAGTATTTAACCAAGATATTTACGATCATAATTATGTATTAAAATGCAAACTTGTTATAGTTTTGTAAACAAACAACTAAAGCTCTGACCCTGAACGAATACCTCCTCCCACCAGCTTTACAACAACAATCAATTAAAAGAAAACATTAATATCTTAAAGTCGGATGGCAACATATTTAAATATTTTACATTTATCATCTCCAACGCATTCACAGAAACGACTGCATAGAATCGGAGGTCAATGATTGCAGTTGCGCAACCTCACACATGTACACGTATATAAACTTCCACGAACAGATCAAGATCTTATTAAATAAGTTTAAATGTTTGTACAGACAAAGGTTAACATATCAAGGGGGAATAACTCTAAGAAAATAAAACCCGGTTTAAGAATCCATCAAGAATAATTTCATGCAAACGTAACGTACAGCGAAAAAATATTTACTTTTTTACATTTACCAATGAACAGGTCTACATCATTTAATTTGAATCCCTTTGTAACTTCGGACGAGAAGCGTATACAACTTTAGCTTTAAGAGGTATAGTTAAAATAATAAAGGACAAACTGATAGAAAATAGCTTAGTGAGTTAGTACGAGGCATACCATTTTACACATGAACATCCCACTCCTACACAAACTTTTTATTAATCCTAGAGAGAAGTAAAATTGATCTCGTCGCGAATTTCTGAAGAACTGCTCATGCGTCGTTAAACATTACAACCAGCTAACCGTTCAACCAAGATTTTATTCAGAGAAGTATCTGGGGATCAGACAAAACTTGACCAATGTTATTTACGTTCACCTTTTGACTGGAATCGGAGTGGATGGGATTGATTATAATATATATGAAGAGTTTTTTTTGCAAGTATGTTTACAAGAAAATATCACAAAACAATGTAGAAATTCCCCCTTATAGTGAAAAAAAACCACAGAGAGAGAGAGAGAGAGAGAGAGAGAGAGAGAGAGAGAGAGAGAGAGAGTAATATTTGGTTAGAGTCTTAGTAAGATACGTTTGTCTTATATGCCTTAATTAGGAATAAATCAATTTATCGTTGAACTGAGTTCTCGGGGAATATGTCATTTAAGAAATGTCATTCTTTTTGTCAGTGTTCAT